>CM053591.1:39162790-39182011 GCA_028646515.1 Pseudochirops corinnae | reverse complement strand
ATTCTTGTGATAAGTTGCTGTAGTCTTTTTGCCAATATTTTATTTAAAATTTTAGCATCTATATTCATGAGAGAGATTGGTCTATAATTTTCTTTTTCTGTTTTGTCTCTCCCTGCTTTAGGTATCAATGATAGGCTTTTTCCACTGTGACATCAGCCACTCAATGACAAAGCTTGGGCTCAGCAAAAGGTTTTTGTTTTGTTTAGGCAAAAGATGACCAGGCAGCTGAAAGAACTATAGAACTCAGAATTCATACAAACTGGTAGGACTGTGGTCTTTAATATCATCCTTCTCTCATTCAGTAGATAAGTATCCAATAACAACAGAAACAAATGATTTTCCAAATAAGAATTAAAACCCATCAATAGTCCTATGAAAAAGTACATAACATCATGAATGGGAAGAAAAATGCCAATCAAACCAACCGGGTTTTTTCTTCAAATCAGACTGGTAAGAATGATATTGTATGGGGACAGATATGTTGGGGGAGCTGTATGAAGACAGATGAACAGTTTATATTTTATTGGAGTAGCTAGAATTTATCTAATAATTCTGGAAAAATTCATAGGAATTACATAAGATTATTAAAATGTCCATGACCTTAGAATCATTGAACACAGTACTGCTTACATATACTCTAAGTACTTCAGGTACAAGAGAAAGGTTGCATACATAAAGCCAATCTTTTGGGTAATGGAGTGAGGTGAGGGAATAAAGGTGGATCTCTATCAAACAGGGATTAACTGAACAAATAGTGGGATGTGAATATAAGGTGATATTACATTCAGACAGTCAAGAAGCATTTAGTAATCATTCGTCATGTGACAGTCACTGTGTTGAACTCTGGCCATATAAAGAAAAGGCAAAAACATACTTATTTGTCCTCAAGGAGTTCGTATTCAATGAGAAAACACCACATCAAAAATTATATGTAGTAGATATGTGGAGCATAAATGGAAAATAATCTCGGAAGAAAGACATTAAGAAAGACAAAGGGTTCTTTTGGAAAGAAGAATGTGAGACTTAAAAATTTTTTTTTACAGTTTGTTTATTTATTTTTAGTCTTCAGCACTCACTTTTATAAGATTTTTAGTTCCACATATTGTTTCTCTGTCCCTTCTCTCTTTTTTCCTCCCCATTTCCCTCTCGAAAATGGCAAGCAATGTGATAAAGGCTAAACATGTACAATTATATTAACATATTTTCACATTAGTCATGTTGTGAAAGATCAGAACAAAAGGGGAAAACCATGAATATCAAAAAACAAAAGTGAAAATAGTATTCTTTGATCTGCATTCCAGGATCCAGGATCTTTCTCTGGATGGGGAGAGTATTTTCTATTACGAGTTTTTTGGAATTGTCTTAGATCATTGTATTGATGCCAGGAGCAAAGTCCATCAAAGTTGATCATTGCACAATGTTTCTATTACCATGTATGATTTTCTCCTGATTCTGCTCACTTTACTGAGTCTCAGTTCATGTAAGTCTTTCCAGGTTCTTCTGAAATCTGCATGCTCATCATTTCTTTTAGCACAACAGTAGAATATGATGTCTTGGAGGATGTGAAAACCAAGAGGTGGAGGTAAAGAGAGAGAATATTCCAGACAGAGGGAACAGAGATTGAGAAAGTATGGAGTTGGGACTTAGAGGGTGGTTTCTAAGAAAAGAAAGAAGCTTCTGGGTCTCTGGATCTTAAAAGTACTTAGAAGAAAGTAAGCACAAGAAGATTGGAAAGGCTGTAAAATGGCCAGATGGTGAAGGACTTTTAAGAGCCAGAGACAGAATTGTACATGTGATCTAGAATCCTTTGGATTTTTTTTGGTCTTTTTTTTGGAGGGGGCAAGGCCAGGCAATTGGGATTAAATGACTTGTCCAAGATCATACAACTAGTAAGTGTTAAAGTTTCTGAGGCCAAATTTGAACTCAAGTCTTCCTGACTCCAGAGCCAGTGCTCTATTCACTGTACCATCTAGCCACCCTGAATCCTTTGGATTTTACTGAAGAGGAAAGAAGTATGGTCAGACCTATATTTTCAGAAGATCACTTTGGTAAGTGAGGGTAAAATGGATTGGAGTAGAGGGAGACTTGAGGAAATGATTCGCTTTTGTAATCCTCTAAGGCAGTGGTTCTCAACCTTCCTAATGCTGCGACCCTTTAATACTCATATATGGGCGTATCTGCATGTGAGTGGACCCACCTGGAGATGGATAGAGGAGCAGTGTCTTTAAAGACACTATAAAATATGTGTTTTCCAGTGGTCTTAGGTGACCACTGTAGTAGTTCAACCCCCAAAGGGGTCGCAACCCACAGGTTGAGAACTGCTGCTCTAAGGCTAAGTTGAAGAGGGCCTGCATCCATGTAATTACTATGTGGGTAGAGCAAAGGGGAGATTTCACATAGATAGAAAGATTTGGAGACAGATACATAGCTATACAGACATATAGGATGTGTACATTTTTATGTTTATATATGTGTGTGTAATGATTTAAGCTTGTGGGATAAGAATTCACTATTTGGTAAAAATTGTTGGGAAAACTGGAAAGTGGTCTGGCAGATATTGAGTATAGACAATTATCTTACACCATTTACCAAGATAAGGTCAAAATGGATACATGGCCAAGTTATAAAGAGAGGTATCATAAGAATAATAGAAGAACATGGAACATATCACCTCATCAGACATATGAATATGAGAAGAATTTATGAATAAAAAAGAGGAAGAGGTCATTGTGGCATGTAAAATGGATAATTTTGAGTAAGTGTAATAGTTTCTGTACAAATAAAACCAATGGTAGCCTAGATTAGAAGGAAAGTAGAAAATTGGGAAACAATTTTCAAGACGGTTTCTCACATAAAGGCTGCATATCTCAAACATACAGAAAACTTTATCAAATGTATAAGACTATGTGTTGTTCCCTATTTAATAAATGGTCAAAGGATATAAACAGGAAGTTTTTCAGGTAAAGAATTCAATGGTATAGCCACATGAAAAAATACTCACCAGTGATTAAACAATTCGGACAAATGTGGGAGAGGGATGTGGGAAAATTGTGACATTAACACATTGTTGATGGAGGTATGAACTGATCCAACCATGCTGGAAATCTATTTGGAACAATGCCCAAAGATACATAAAGCTATACATACCCTTTGTGGCAGCAATACCCCTGTTAGGCATATATTCTCAACAGATATTTTAAAAAAGGAAAAAGGACATATTTGTTCAAAAGCATTTGTATCTGCTCTTTTTGTAGAGCAGATTTCCATAGAATTGGAAATTGAGGGAATGTCCATCAATTGGGGAATGACTGAAGAAGTTGTGGTATATAATTGTAATGGATTACTATTGTTCTATAAGAAATAATTTCAGAAAAACCTGGAAAGAGTTATGTGAACTAATGCAAAGTGAAGTGAATAAAACCAGGAGAACACTGTATCCACTGACAGCAATATTGAACAGTGATTAGCTGTGAATGACTTAGGAATTCTTAGCAATACAATGAACCAAGATGATTCCAAAGAATTTAGGATGAAAAATGCCATCAACTTCCAGAGAAAGATCTCATGGACTCTGAATGCAGATCAAAGTATACCATTTTTCACCTTAAGTTTTCACGACGTTTTTTTGGTCCATGTTTTCTTTCAAGATATGAATAATAAGGAATTATGTTTTGCATGGCTGCACATGTATAACCAACATCAAATTGTCTTGTGTCTCAGGGAGGGGATGGGTGAGTAATGGAGGGAGAGGATTTGGAACTCAAAATTTTTTTTAAAATGTTAAAATTGTTTTCACATGTAATTGGGAAAAATAAATATTTAAAAAAACCAAAACAAACCATGAATTGGACCCACTCACCATTGCATATAATTTCTTTGATTACTTTGATGTATTTCTCAGTTTTTTCTTTCAAGGCTCCTTTTCTTGCCATTTCTTGTTTATTTACTTCATCTTGTCTAGATAACAAAAACGACAATATGTGTTTTAAATTGAAATTGTTCTGACTTAAGTACCAAGAGTTTTGGCTTCCATCTCAAGTATTCTACTAATAATAGTTGAGCAAGCAATGTATATCGTATTACATTCATTGAATTCTATATAATACTGACAACTTCTTATCAGTTATTCTCTTGTGTGTCCTTTTTGATATTTTATCCATTGATCATGATCTGTATTATATTTTTCTTTTAAGTGAATACATATACATCCCTTGTGGGTGGTTTCTAAGTTAATTGATAATCTCTTATTCTGGTTTTATTTTTTGTGCACATGCCAATGCACAAGAATATTTCTAGACTTTTTCTTTTCTTTATATTGATCAGTTTTTGTTCCTGCTATATGATCTAGAATTCTTTCAGATAGTCTCAACTTGTCAAGCATTTCAGGCATCTGCAGATTTTTGGAGTAACAAAGTAATACCAGTAGAAATTTTATTTGAACATAATCTCTCCTTTTATTTATTTACATATTATACTCCACCTGGTATAGTTACAATAAAGGTATGACAGGGACACAGGTGGGGTTATAATGGCAAGCAAAATAGGATTTTTTTACTGTTTTTCTTCTTTGAGTTTTAGCTAATCAAATGCCTTTGAGACTTGCCTTTGATTGTATCAAGTCTTTGATTGGAAACAGTATATACTGTATTGCCCTTAATGGGCCTAAGAAAGTTTAAAGATCTTCCCTGCTCTTAATAGGCCCTAAGGGAATTTGAAGATCTCCCCTGCCCATTAATAGCCTGAATGTAATCACATGGGAGCCCATGCAGGAAGGAACTTGCTGAAAGCCGGTAGAACAGGAAAGATGGAGCAGGAAGGAGCAGAGCAGAGAAAAGCATGAGCAGAACAGGGAGCAGACAGAACTGAGAGAGAGAATGTTTATGATAGCAGTGCTCTGTCTATCTGTGTTGATTTCTCAGACAAAAGTCCTGTCTGTTGTTTCATATTGGTTTCTGATATGGAAAGTGAATTGAGATGATAGCACAATGTGTGTAAATATTGTTGTAACACTGCTAAGCTTTGTTTTCCTAGAAACAGAAACTATAAAGAGCTTGGAGTGGAGCAACCCCCCTGAGCTGAAAGATGAAACAGGAGCAGAAAGCTGCTTACATGTGAATCCAGGCAAGAGCTGGGAGAGGTCAGCCCATGGAGAAGAAGCCAAAGGAACCATGGGGTTTGGAAGCCAGTCTCAAGTCAAGATGAAAGAGGACTTTACTTTGGATACTCTGTATTGACTGATGACATTTGTAACTTACTGTGACCTAGGGGTGGATGGTATTTGTACTTTCTGTTACCCTTTAAGGATGATTGGCTTAAGGATGATTGAAAGCCAGTCCCCATTAAAGATGAAAGAGTACTTTCCTTGGCTACTCTGTATTGACTGAGAAGATTGTAACTTACTGTGACCTAGGAGTGGATGGTGTTTGTATTTTCTGGTACCTCTTAAAGATGACTATAAGATATACTGAATGCATACATTTTGTTTAAGACTATATGGCCACTTTAGTAATAAATTGTTATTTTATGCTATTGTGAATGTTATGCTTTAATTTCTTGAATGTTATGCTTTTGTTTATTGTTGAATAAATAGAGCTCATTATACTATGCAATTAGACCCTTAAAGTTATTCACAGCAGCAGTCCTCAGGAGAGCTGCTCATGATTGGCTTTAAATGAGTAGAGATTTTTTAACTTCACCTTGATACTGTCATATTGATTCCTAAAGAAATTCTACTGTCCTGAAATCCCATTAGCTCTACATGAATGTACCTTATTGTCCAGAGAGGTACCAGAGTCCAACCAGTATAATGTATGGATTTCATCCCAGTGGTGTTTTTTGCTTTATTACTGTTTTCCTTAATAGTGCTTTCCTTTTAAATCATTCTTTCCATTTTGAGGTTTTTTTCCTCTTCTGAATGTTCATGGCTTTCCTAAAGGACAGCAAGATTTTTAGAAAGAGAGATAAACAAAATATATTTCTAAAGAATTTAAAATCCAAAATTTTTGAGCTAAGACCATTTTGAACTTATGTTGTGATAATTATTTTTTTTCAGGCAGGAAAGATTTCTGAAGCAGCTAAGAAAAATTTTCCTACCACCCCTAAGGCATAACTTTGGAAAGTGTTATAACTAACATAATTGTAAATCAGGACAACACTGATTGATTGATTGCTATTATCTGTATTGGAAAATCCTATCCCTAGAATAGAAAACTGAAAATGTAATACAGCTCCCTCTACTTGGTAAGGACACTCTGGGTTATAGATGCAGAATGTTGTATATGTTCTGTCAGATGCAGTTGTGGAGGCAGATTTTGCTGAAATGCCTGTTTATTTATGAAGTATATATGAATGATTTGCTTATATGCATGTATGCTTGTATGTATGCATGTATCTTTGCATTACAGGGAACTACTCAATGTGGAAAATATTGGGATGAATCTGAGAATGACTAGCTTATAGATACATAATAAATCAATAAACTTAATTGACCATTCTCCCCTCCCCCCCCCAAATAATTGATGGGATGAGTTTCACTATATATACTAGTGTTTCCAATTGTTGAAGCTTGGAAGAATTAATAGTTTTAAGTAGTAGTCATTTTGGAAACAATAGTAAATACATGTTATTATTATTATTATTATTATTATTATTGCCACTTGAATAACATGACAATGCTGAAAAAATATCTAATTCAGAATTCATAGTAACAGGGGAGTGGCATTGCCTCTCTGCAGAAACATTTATTTTTATGTTTTGGACTTCCCCCAAATTACCAGCAACCCAAATTTTGAGGCATGCTATTCTTCCTTTACTACATTCGCCTCACTGTACCCTAGAATTTTCAGGAGGTTGCTACACAAACAGGCCCTGAAGAAATTCTTATGGAACAGAAATGGGAAAAGAACACATAAATTGGATTCTCTCATCATGGCACTTATGTATTTGATTTCGTTGATCAATGCCTGTGTTTTCTCTCTCAAAAAGATTTTTCTTGTTAGTTCTTATTGTTCTAATTTAGTTTCTCTGGAAAACAAAAACAAAAGGTGTGTTTGAAGTGGGGAGAGCGCTGCGTTGGGTATCAAGAGTCTTAGCTTCCATCCCCATTGTTCCACTGATCTAGTTGAGTGAATTAGGTACATTTGATTCCATTCAGTGACATCTTAAAATAGTAGCAACTTCTTACCCATTATTCTCTAGTGCTTCACCTTTAACTTTTGGTCCATTCATCACCATCTCTATAACATTGCCCTTTCAATTCCAAGTATATAAATCAATCTAAATTCTTTTATTCTGAATTTTTGTGCTCACACTAATTCATAAAGATATTTCTAGAGTTTTCTTTTTCCTTCTAAGGATTGGTTTAAGTTTCTATTATTATTTGCCTATGTTAATGATCTAGAGTATCAACTTGTCATGCCTTTGACATATCTCAGGTATCTTGCAGCAACAAAAGAACAGTACAAGAAATGTTATTTGAATATAGCCTCTCTTTTTACTTGTTTGCAAAATATGCTGCATTTGGTATTTGATATATAAAGGGATAAATGACAAAGGTGAGATCTAGTGCTTTTTTTGTAACTTCACCAGGATACTGCCACATGGTTTCCTAAAAGATTCAGTGATTCTGAAATCCCACTACTAGTACATGCTTGCCTGTTTGTCCAGAAAGATAGTAGAGTTGAAGCATCACAAATATTTTCCTTTTTAGTCATGTTGTCCTTTATGGTGATATTTTCATCCTCATTAATGGTTTCCTTTAAAAAAGAAACAATTTTAGAGAAATATAAAATGTATTTTTAAAGAAATTCACATACAAATATTTGATCTCTACTAACTCTAACTTATGCTTTGATGATAATTTTTTTCAAAGCAGGAAAGATTTGTGAGGAAATAACCCTTCTTTTCGCAGCAACCCTTCCAAGGAAGAACCTGTGAATGTGCAAAATGGACTGTGAACCAACTGTGAAAGAGTGCAGTACAATCAAGAAAGAGTTATCAGTTCCAAAGCAGTCAGGCTAAGACCCTAAGAAACACATTGGAGTCAGTGCCCAACAGGTCAAATTTACAAGCATGGAAAGGAATTCCTACTGACTCATCTACTGGAATTTTTCATTAGCCTCTGCAGCTCAATGAAGATAATTTTCTAAACTTTAAAGAGCAAACATGATACAATGGAGGGCTGAGTCAAGATGGCAGCATAGAAGCAGCAAAACTCCGCAGCTCTCCCCATAACCACCTCAAATACCTATAAAATATAACTCTATACAAATTTTAAGGCTCCAGATCTCACAAAATGATGGAGTAACAAAGCTTCCACTGAAGGCAGCCTGGCAGGCAGATGGGAAGGGGTTCTTCACAGCGTGCTGGTAGCCCAGACCAGTGCATGAACCCACAGCTGGAGCCTAGGGGCTCCAGAACAAACCACAGCTGGAGCGGCTGCAGCGTGAATCACCAGCAGCTGTGGTGTTTTCCAGAATTACCAACCCATAAGAAACAAGGACTAAGTAAAAAGTCAGCGGAACTTAGATAAATTCAGGTAAGAGGGTCTGGTCAACTGCCCTAGGACTAGAAGTAGTCTGAAGAGGCAGCCCTGCAGCCACCTCCACGTGGCTGCTTCAGAAGCTCCAGGTCTGAAGATTGCAGGGGGGCCAAGCAATCATTCAGAGGCTAAGTGTTCTTCCCTTGAGCTACCTGGATCAGATCACAGTTTTGGGTGGTGGTCCTGAGGTGTGTTTTCAATGAGCCAAAGCTGGTGGGGGCTGCAGAAACAGTGGCCTCCTAATAGCTCCAGCAGCTGCAAAAACCCCAGGGATTTGGGACAGAGCTCTCCCCTCTGAAAGCAAAGTTCTACTGAACTTAAAAGTCAAGTAATTGACTGGCAACATGAGTAGGCAATGGAAGCAAAGCAAACCCAGCAATGCAACTTTAGATTCCTTTTTGGGAGACAAAAGGATCAAAGCATGGAATGGGAGGAAGACAACACAGTCAGAACTCCCACACCAAAAGCTTCCAAGAAAAATGTAGACTGATTACAAGCCATAGAGCAACTTAAAAAGGATTTTGAAAACCAAATAAGAGAAGTGGAGGAAAAATTGGGAAGAGAAATGAGAATGATGCAAGAAAATCATGAAAAGAGAGTCAACAACGTGACTGAAGAACATAACACCTTAAAAAATAGATTAACTCAAATGGCAAAAGAGGCCAAAAAAAGCCAACGAGGAGAAGAATGCCTTAAAAAGTCAAATTTGTCAGATGGAAAAAGAAACTCAAAAGCTTTCTGAAGAGAATAATTCCTTCAGAATTAGAATGGAGCAAATGGAAGCAAATGACTTTATGAGAAATCAAGATACTATTAAACAGATCCAAACAAATGAAAAAATAGAAAGCAATGTACAATATCTCCTTGAAAATACCACTGACCTGGAACACTTGGTTCAGTGGGGTATGATTTACATTGTTTAGAGGACTTTTTGTTGGACAGGAAAATAATAAGAAAAATTCCCACTGGAATATGCATAAGAATCCCTAAAAATCACTTTGGACAGATTTTACCCAAATCAGGATTAGCAGCTCTAGGAATACATGTATTGGCTGGAGTAATAGATTCTAATTATCAAGGAGAAATTGTTGTGACATTCCAAAATTTAGGTTAGGAGCCCATACAGTTTTGTAAACATGAGAGAATAGTTCAAGTGATTATCGTTCCTTGTAAAACAATACAACTTGTAAAACTGACCCTCCTTCCAAAATAACTATCAGAGGAACTGAAGGATTTGGTTCTACTGATAAAATAAAATTGGGAGCTAAGGTATGGGTAAAATGGAAACCAGATGATGTTCTAAAGGCCGTGGAGATTATAGCACATAGGAAGGATAGCACTGTAACTATTATTTATTCAGGAGAAGATGATTACAAAATTGTATCCTTAATTCATATATTCTAATGTGAGTGAGGATACAATAGTGAACTCGTGGACTCCAGAAGCATGGCTGATCCTATTTCTACTTTGTTTCTGGTTATTGTCTCCTTGTTTCTTTTTTACTTTTTGTCTGTTCACCTTGTTTGCTAGATTTGTTTCTGCAGGCTTGATACCCTCCACCTGTGAATGCCTTATAGTTTAAGCTGGATGTCACCCTCTATCCACAGCTGTGATGTATCACCTCTGAACCTGGCATCAAGTACATTCCAAATGCTGGCTAAGGAACTGATCTCTCAAATGGGACCTCTTGGGACAGGGACAGCTCTACGTCCAATTTCAGCAGCATGTAGCCATGGAAGAAGAGACCTTTGCCCCTTACTCCAAGATTTTGGGATCCTATTTGTTGGAGGGGGAATGATAGGGAGCTTGTGCTCAAGCCCCACCCTAAAATATTGTTTTCTGTGTGCCATCCTTGTTATATTGTAGTAAAACTCTGTTGACACCATTTATCCCTAAAACTGCCATTATCCCATATAATGAGATGTATTGTTAATGTATTTTTGCCATATAAGGAACATGAAATATCTTGGGACTGAATGTAATGTTAATAGAATCTGAAGATCTTCCATGCCCCTTTGTATTTGCAAGTAAGCAGGCACTTACCACTTTGTTTCAAGTTAATGCCTTGTTTAAGCTATTTAATTAACACAATAGTAGTTAACACCTTGGGAGTAGCTAACACCTCAACAGGAAGGGGCAGAATGGAAAGGAGCTATGTTGTATATAAAGAAGAGAACCAGCAGGACAGTCAGATTTTCTCTCAGTGAGCACCTGGAGGCTGCAACTTTTTGCTGAGACCCTCCTTCTGCAACTTTTGCCGAGAACTTCCAAGAACCAGTCTGAGGAGCTACTGTGAATGAGAGAAGTATCCCTGCTTGAGGGAGACTGTTCTATTGTGGAGGCTTGGGAATGTGGATGTTCACTGAATTAACCATGTGTATCAACTTGGTGACTACTGTAATGACTTTGGCATTCTGGTTTTGGGACTCGGTTTTCTGGTATTTGAATAAAGACTTTGGTTCATGTGGAGAGTTTGCTACATTTTGTGATTCACAACTATACTAGCATATTCCTAACCACCATGAGTGTTGTGAATATTGCATTATTGTTACACAAGAGGTCCAAAAAGCCAATGAGGAAAAGGATGCCTTAAAATATAAAATGGATTTTTTATGTAACTTGTGCATAGGGAGGCTACCTACACAGAAGTTTAAGCATTTAACATCTGTTCTGCCTCACTAACTCCAGTATGCTCTAACACTGGCAGATTCTTATTTCATTTTATTTTTAAATTACCTTCCATATTCCATATTTGTCTAATTATTTACATGTAGTCTCCCCCATTAAAATATATGCTTTTTGAGGGCAGGGATTTTTTTTTCCCCTTTCTTTGTGTCCCTGATGCTTAGTACAGTGCCTGGCACAAATTATGTTTATTGGCACATATTTTTGTGCCAATAAACACATGTTTATTTACTGACTGACTACCATAACATGGTTAAAATCAATCTTTCCCATTGTTAACCAACTCTGTTGTAGAAATATATTCTCACTTATTTACCACTTCAGTCTTGAATCTCCTACGGTCTTCCATTTACAGAAAAACCAGCCATTCAAGATTATGACATAACATAATTGTTTACTAGTAATAAGAAAATTAAGTAATAAGAAAACTAGTAATAAGAAAAAGTAATTAATAGTAATAATAATAATAATAGTGTTTCCCATAAATTCAAGTGTAGAAATAATAAATGCACTAAAATTTAAATAAACCTGGGTCACACTTTCCAGACAAGTACAAAGTACTCAGTATCTTTGAGTAAGAGCATACACAAACTTATAGAAACTGGCAAGAACATGAGTGAGAAGAGCCTGTGCTTAGCTTAACTTAAAACTCTGAAACTCTAAACTTCTTTTTCAGAGAAACTTCCTATAAATGTTCTTTGATGAAAGCAGCTGCTATGTTAACAGATGCTTTCTTTCAAAGCTAAGCTGCATTGATTCATGTTGAGCCTGATGAAAATCCCACTGGACCTGATGTCCTAGGCAAACTAATTATTCAAATTGATGAATTCCCTGATCTTCTACTTCCAAGATGTTTTTGTGCTTAGTTTATGATGAGTAATCACATTATAAAACTCAATTTGTGATGAGAAAAATATATTTTTCTTATATTCGTGAAACACTACTAATGGTCCTCCAGTTATTAGCCTATGAATAGCATAGAAAGATCACTGAAAGTTACCATGTTTTCCCAATCACTTTCTTATATGCCCCATTCAAAACAGCCACATCTGACTCAGGGGTATAAATCAGACTAAACCAGTAACTTTCTCTTAGAATGCTAAGATGTACTATGCCACAGAGAAGTGAACTGTTAAGACAGGCAACTCAGCATCTAATTTTTTCAGAAGACATGTTCCCAGAAAAATGACTTGTCATTCAACTACATTTGTACAGGGGCACATAAAGAACTGCTTTTGACACTACTGAAAGTTAATACTCTCCTGATCTTCCCCTTTTATTCACAATCTCTCTCTCTCTCATTCTCTCTCTCTCTCTCTCTCTCTCTCTCTCTCTCTCTCTCTCTATCTCTCTCTCTCTTTTTCTCTCTCTCTCTCTCTCTCTCTCTCTCTCTCACACACACACACACACACACACACACACACAATGTGGGGGTGGCATCTTCCCTGGAAGAGACTAGTATTTCTGATTCACAATAGTACTTAGCATTGAAGTCCAAGAAGAGGAATGCCAGGGCCATCTCTTCAGCACTGATGCATTGTGTCTTATGACCATTTAAATGTTAAATATTCCCTAATTAGTGCTTCTGATTAGAGTTCCAGTGCTATCATACTTTATTTCCAGCAGAATTGTCGTGCTATTCATTTTTTGGCTCTTCTCTAGGTGTTGGTTCTACCCTTAAAGCTGGTGGGTCATAAAGGGATAACCCTGGAAGCTTAACTGACAATATAAAGTTCCTTCCTATATCTGCAGCATTAACTTTAGATCATTTAAAATCTTCTTTAGTTTTATGTAACTTCTTAAAATTTTCTCCAAATTTACATTTTGAATAATTTGTCCTATCCTCCACACTGTGAAAATGCTTTTTTTTCTTGGTAAACTTAAATGGTTTTGTTTTCCATTTCAAGCTAGCTCATAGAAAGTTTCTACTAGCTAAGCTCTCACCTTATCTCCTCACACTCTGTCTTTTGAGGTTCAAAAATGCGCTGCCATTCATTTTATATTTACCTTCTCAGAGCAACTGAACTAAGATTTCAATTGCCCATCTGATGCTTTGTCAAAGATAAGGGCAATCTCTAGATCCCTTGTGATACTGCCAACACAGAGGGATTGAAATACTGAGATGAAAAATAAACCTTTGCATCATATGGATGAAGAAACTGAGAAGAAAGATAGTCATTTGCTCAAGGAGACACATGAATTAAGTAACAAAAAAGAGATATTTTTGTCTTTGGGAAATCTCTTTTGTTTTCCTCCTTATTCATCAGTAACTTATTCGTTTCTATTAATTTTCTTCCTTCTTTCCATAAAAGTGGCTCATGTGTAGATCAAGATCCATTATTATTTTTTACCCAACTTAAAAGGATTCTAGAGATTTGTCCAATTTGTGAATGAGAAGTGAGGCTGAGTCCTAAAGCACAGACTGTTAATTGGGGCTACATGGTCTTCTCAGAGCTCCAGTGATAGATACCAGTAGTACATGAAATTTGATGAAAAGATACATTGTAAACAGTATTTTCCCAATTACATGTCAAAACAATTTTTGGCATTCATTTTTATAAAACTTTGAGTTTCAAAATTTTCTCCCTTCCTCCCCTTCCCTTCCAAAAATGGTAGGCAATTTGATATGTTATGCATGTGCTATTATGTAAAACATATTTCCATATTTCATAGTTGTGAAAGAAAAAATAGATCAAGAAGAAAACAATACAAAAAAGAATCAAGTAAGCAAAAAAATATGCTTTGATCCACATTCAGAGTCAATTAGTTTGTCATCTGGATATGGATAACATTTCCCTTTGTGAGTCCTTTGTACGTGTCTTGGATCATTGTGTTGCTGAGGAGAAATGAATCATTCAAAGTTGGTCATCACACAATGTTGTTGAAACTTTATACAATGTTTTCTTGGTTCCGCTCATTTCACTTTGCATCAGTTTACTCAAGTCTTCCCAGGTTTTTCTGAAATGTGCCTGTTCCTAATTTCTTATTGCATGGTAGTATTCCACTAAATTTGTATACCCCAGCTTGTTCTCTAATTGATGGGCATCTCTTTGATTTCCAATATTTTTCCAGCATAAATAAGGCTGCTATAAATATTTTGCACATGTAGGTTCTTTTCCCTTTATTTTTATTTTCATTTTTTTTGCTTTTTGGAGGGGCAATTGGGGTTAAGTGACTTGCCCAAAGTCTCATGGCTATTAAGTGTTAAGTGTCTGAGGTCACATTTGAACTCAGGGCTTCCTGACTCCAGGGCTGGTGCTCTATTCACTGTGCCAACCTAGCCACCCAATTTTTTATTTTTATTTTTATTTTTTTGCTTCCTTTTCCCTTTATAATGCACCTTTGGAATGCAGGCCTAGTAGTAGTATTGTTGGGTCAAAGGATATGCACAATCTGGTTGCTATCCAGAATGGCTAGATCAGTTTTCAACTCCACCAACATTGCATCAGTTCCCCAATTTCCACAAATCTCTCCAACATTTATCATTTTTCTTTTTTTGTCATTAACCAATCTGATTTGTGGGAGGTGATCTTCCAGAGTTGTTTTAGTTTGTATTTCTCTAATCAAAAGTGATTTAGAGCACTTCCTCATATGGATAACTTTGATTTCTTCATCTGAAAACTACCTGTTTATATCCTTTGACCATTTATCAATTGGGGGAATGGTTTGCATTCTAATAAATTTGACTCAGTTCTCTACATGTTAGAGAAATGAGGCCTTTATTAGAGACACTTGTAGTAAAGATTGTTTCCCAGCTTTCATTTTTTCTTCTAATCTTGTATACATTGGTATTGTTTGTACAAACAATATGATCAAAATGATCTATTTTACATTTCATAATGTTTCCTATCTCTTCTTTGGTCCTGAATTCTTCCCTTTCTCATAGATCCGATGAGAAGACTCTTCTTTGTTCTTCTAATTTGATTGCTTCATTGTCTATGGTACCTTTTAGCAGGTTGTTGTTTCCTTCCTTATCTCTTTTAATTTGGTCTATTTTTGCTTTTGCTTTGATTGAGATCAGGATTGCTACCCTTATCTTTTCTTTTTTTTTTTTTAGCTTCTCCTGAAGCATAATAAATTCTGTGTGTCTCTCTACTTCAAGTGTGTTTCTTTGAAACAACATACTGTAGGATTCTTGTTTTACTATTTATTTCCTTTTTATGGGTGATTTCGTCCCATTTACATTCATATCTTCTTTGGTGGTTTTGCCCTTAGGTCTTCTGACATTGTTGTCCTCTTCCGAGTTTGTGTCTTGGTCTGCCTTGTCACCATAATAACTTTCTATGGTCAAAATCTTTTTTCTCATTTTTTTGCTTATCTTATTTTGACCTTTTTGTTTTCTTTTAAACTGAGCTCTACTCCCAGGGTGGAAGGAGTAGTGTCTCAGGCTTCTTGTGCCAGAGGCTGCAGGCCCTGGCTATTTAAGTGCTGCACTGATATTGCTCTGAGGCTCATGGGGGATTCTCATGGCTGCTGCTGTGCTGAGAGGGTGAGGTGGGGATTAACTGGTGCTACTGGAGGTTGTAGGAGTATGGCACTTTAACTGGCACTGAATTGGAGTCCTGTTCCTGGTGTCTGGCATATACTAAGGCCGGTGAGGGTGCTTCTACATTTCTCTGGGGCTACACTGAAGCATGTGGTAATCTGACCTTTTGAGGCTGCCTGTTTGCCTGAGGCTACACTGAAGTTGTGGGAGTTGGAATCTGTCAGTTCCTTGGACTATACTAAGGCACATGGAGGGTCCTGATACTGGCATTTGCTTACTTCCCTACACTGGCGGTCAGGATCTACTGCTGGTTTGCTAAGGTGGGGTGTGGGCATCTTTTTTTTCAGATGCTTCACGATAATTGAGTATTGGGAAAAATTCATAGCCACATTTAAAAACTAGAACTTGATGATCCTATAGCACAGTTAAAGGAAAGGGGAATTAATTTTCTCAGATTCATAAGTTGAGAGCTAGAAGAAGCATCAGGATCATCGTCCTGCCATCTTAATGTAATGGAAAAGAAAGAATGTTATGATTTCCAATTAATTGTTTGTTTCAACCATCTTTGTAATTTTTTATATCTGTCTGTTATATATTCCCCCATTAGAATATAAACTCCAAGAAGGGGAGAAGTTATTTTTGTTCAATTTTCCCCAGGTAAGCAGAACTTTGCACAGTGAATGAACTTAATATTTTTAAAACAAATTCATTGACAGATGAGTTTCTTCAGGTGTTTATGTCTATTTACCATTCTTTGCATTGTGAAGGCAAAAGTTCATTTCTCTCCTTTTGAGAGAGAAAGATAGCTTTTTAAGTGTCATATGCTTTAAGACCTAGAAAATTAATCAGAGTTCTCAGCTTAAATTTAACAAGACCTGAGTTCAAATTCTGCCTCAATCACTTATTTCTCTGACTTTGGGCAAATCACTTAGTCACTCTCAGCCTCTGTTCTCTCATCTCTAAAATGAATGGAATGAACTTGACTTCCTTTATAGCTCTAATCTCATGATCCTGTAAAAATTAGGTCACCTTTCCCTTAACTTCACTGTAGTTATATCAAGTTCTAAATTGCTTAGAACCTAAATGGTTATGAATTTTCTCCAGTACTTGATTGGTGCCTGAAATAAAACTGAGAAAGAAAAAAAAATAATTGCTTTATTAGGCCTTGAAGATATTGTATATAACATTTCTCCCATCAGGAAACATAGTTAATTGGTGAAAATATACACTATCATAGGTAATATAATATATATCATTTTAGAATATTTTTATAATAGTATCATGTAATCCCTCCAATTTATAAATGAGATTGAGGACTTAAATAATATATTCTAATTTTTACTCTGTATAAGTGCTCAAAGTGGAATTAAACTAATGAGTATAAGTTGGCACACTTTTTCTAAGCTCCAGTTATGTGTGATCACCTTTCTTGAGGATTCTTTTGCCAGACAGTATACTGGTTAGGGATTACAATGGTGTTCATTTCAGACCATTAACCTGCAGAATTATTTTTATAATTATAGATGTAATTACATGGCACACACTCAGAAAAAGTTATTACTTACCAATTAAAACCTATTTTAGAGTTTTAATTTTCCCCCACTTGTCTGGTATCTGGGTCATTCAAATTTCTAATAGTGACAAATTCTAATTTTTAGGCTTCACTAAGAGATTCAGACTTCTTACTTAATTTTCATGCAACCATTTTAGAAATGTATAAAATTTTATTAATTCCATATTCTCATATACTTTTCAGAGATTTCTTCTGAATCATACTTAATTATATGTCCCAAGTGATATGGAAATGCAAATTAATAAATGAAAAAGTGATTTAACAATCACCTAATACATTTTATTACATAACTTGAGTATCTGGGGAAAAAAATTTTCCATATGTATAAACTGCAGTCATTAAATGTCTCATCAGTTACTGAAAAATTGAAATGGGAAATTTATGAGGTTTTTTGTTGATTTCTGATTACCAGTCTTTATATATTTGAGAAAAGTGATGTTTAATCAACTTTTAATTTTGCTTTATCCAATAGATGAGAAATAGAAAAGGAGAATATGCTTTAAAATAAGTTCAGACCCTGTGTGTTTTATCAGGTGTGTATAATAACACATTAATCAATTAACTAGACCCTAACTAACTGGAAAATCAGCATAATATGATGGAAAATTACACTAAAATGAAAATCAGGAGAACTATAGTTTAGTCCTAATTTTGTGGCTACATAATTGTTTCCTTGGACAACTCACTTGTCTTCATGGACCTTTAGTGTTCTTATCTATAAAATTAGAGGGTTTCAAGTCATGTTTATGGTGCCTTTCAGTGGTATTACTCTAATACTGGGTTACTGAAGTTTACTTGTGGAAGAAAGAATATGTCAAGAAATCAGTCAATTTAGGCATTCACAAAAAAAAAATAATAATAATAAAACAATATAAATTATAAACAAAATAAAACAATAATAAAACAATCAGCAGGGAGATGTTTGGTAAAATCCAAGGCTACATTTAACATTTCCACCAGAGAAGAGTGATTGTTGATATTTATAGTGATGTTTCTGAGGCACAGGAAGACCCTAAATTATCAACAAAGATTGACTTGTGTCGAAAATATTCCAAAATTTCAGAGAAAAAAAAATAACGCCTGAAATATGATCACTTTACTTGGTAATAATCACTATATACAGTTATTTCTTTAAATAACAGTTAAAAGTGTCCATAAATTGGAATAATTGTGTCTTCTTTTGTCTAATTTCAACGATAGCCAGAAGGAAAAGTGATATATATATATAAATTAAGATCATATAATTGTAGGAAGGGCAGGAAGGGATCTCAGCTAGTGGAGTCCCATCATTTCATAGATGAGGAAATTGAGTTCCAGAGAGACTAAAGGATTTGCCCAAAGTCACTCAAGTACTCAAGTAGCAGAATCAAAATTTGAACCCAAATCTTCTGATCTCAAATTTGTCAGGTTTCTACTGCACCACATTTTTTTTTGCCTTTTTTGGAGCAAGCCAGGGCAATTGGGGTTAAGTGACTTGCCCAGGGTCACATGGCTAATAAGCGTTAAGTGTCTGAGGCCAGATTTGAACTCTGGTCCTCCTGACTCCAGGGCCAGCACTCTACTCACTGTGCCACTAGCTGCCCCTGTACCACACTTTTTTAAAGTGAGGCATTGATTTACTGGGGTTCCAAACCCGTCAAAAATGAAAGTATTTACCTTTCATAAGTATATATGAAATTCAGTCATTGAAAGGTTGTAATAGACTAAGGAAACCTCAGTTCAAGCAAAGGACAGATTACAATAGACAATATTACAAAAAACATAACTTCAACTAAACAACTACAGTGCTTCTTCTTTCTTTTATTTTTAACATTCATTTCCAAAAGATTTTGAATTCCAAATTTTCTCCCCATCTCTCTGTATTGGTAACGGAATTTGGAGATGTCCCTGTGTTGGCTTGGTTTTTGGGTTGAGTGTTAAAACCCAGAGCTTGTGAAG
>CM053591.1:39097359-39156673 GCA_028646515.1 Pseudochirops corinnae | reverse complement strand
TGAGTTAATCTATTTTTTTAAGGTGTTATTTTCTTCAGTCAGGTTGTTGACTCTCTTTTCATGATTTTCTTGCATCATTCTCATTTCTCTTCCCAATTTTTCCTCCACTTCTCTTATTTGGTTTTCAAAATCCTTCTTGATGACTTGCCATTGGGGAAGATTTTGGCGCTGAGACTTGAGTCTGCCTCTCAGCCAATGAGAGAAGGGACAGTTGGGGAAGGGGGCTTGACTACATTAGGGTTTAAAACCCTGCTCCCTCCATATTGCCTTTTCCTTTTCTCATGATCAGTCATGGGGAAGACTGCTCTCTTCTCCCAGGGAAGAGAATAAATTCCTGTTCTTATCCTAAAAAAAAAAAAATCCTTCTTGAACTCCTCTGTGGTCTATAACCAGTTTACATTTTTCTTGGAAGCTTTTGGTTCTGACTGTGTTGTCTTCCTCCCATTGGAGGAAGTTGGATTGCTGTTCTTGCTTTGCTTCCTTTGCCTGCTCATGTTGCCAGTCAATTACTTGGCTTTTGGGCTCTGTAGAACTCTGCTTTCAGAAGGGAAAGCTCTGTCCCAAATCGCTGGGGATTTCGCAGCTGCTGGAGCTATTAGGAGGCCACCATCTCTGAAGCCTCCCCCCCAGCTTTGGCTCACTGGTCACACACCTCAGGACCACCACCCAAGACCATGATCCTGATCCAGGCAGGTTAAGGCAAGAGCACTTAGCCTCTGAATGGTCACTTGGTCCCCCTGCAATCTGCAGGCTAGGAGCTCTGAAGCAGCCATGCAGAGGTGGCTGCAGGACTGTTGCTTCCACCACTTCTAGCTCTGGGAGCAGATGGCAGGACCCACTCCTCTCCCCCAAATTTAGCCAAGTTCCACTGACCTTTCACTTTGTCCTTGGCTCTTATGAGTTGATAATTCTGGAAACTGCCACAGCTGCCAGTGATACACTCTCCTGAATGCTCCAGCCATGGCTTGCCCTGGCTGCCCTGGGGCTAAAACTGCATGAGGCTGTTCTCTGCTCCCAGCACTCTGCAATGAAACTTTCCCATTCCCCTGCCGGGCTGCCTTCAGCCGGAGCTTTGTTTCTCTGTCATTTTGTGGGTTCTGGAGCTCTAAAATTTGTTTAGAGTCATATTTTATAGGTATTTGAGGTAGTTATGGAGGGAGCTCACAGAGTTCTCCTGCTACACCACCATCTTGACTCCATCTGAAACTGAGATCTCTGAAATGATATGATAATGGTTTAGAGGGATGCCAAGAGGGCTTTCAAAGCCACAGCACTTCTGTAGAGAACAGTGTGGAATAGGCAAAAATTTCCATTCCTGAGACTCCATGGACAAGAAAGACAGAGATGAAGCAGCTAGGGAATTGGAAAATGAAGGAAAAGGTCACTTTGTGGAGACTACATTTGTATCTTGTCTGCCATGAGCCCTGGTTGTGTGTATATAGCTCCAAGAAAGACAGCCTGAGAACTCCAGGTCTTAGCTTCCCAAGTCTCACCTCAGAAGGGAGAGTTAATTTGTTAATAAATTTATAAACCTCAGTGAAGTTAATTTGCATCCTGAGTAGATGGAAACAATACTGCTTTGATGAATAAGGGACTAAGCTGGAAAAGAAAGGAAAACACGAATGAGTAAATGGACTTTGTAAGGGTAAACCCCAAGGAATGGAGAAGACTACTGTACAGGAGGGTTCATAAGATCATAAATCTAGAATTTGAAAAGACCTTTGCAGCCATCTTATTAGTTTCATACTATACTGCCTACACTCTGGTCATCATCCCCAACAGAATCTTGGGTGCTGAAAGGTGAGCTTCTACCTTATCTTCCCTAAAACCAGGGCCCTATGACATTTCTCAAATATTGTGACACCATGCAACCTTGAGCATAGAATCTACTGCTTTTCCAGATCTGCTTTATGTGTTGTCTTAGACCTCTCCTCCCATTAGAATACAAGCTCCTTGGAGGAAGGACTGTCTTGTTTACTTTTATTTGTATTCCCAATGCTTAGCAGAATGTCTGGTACACAATAAGTCCTTGATTAGTAAATGTGTATTCATTCATTTATGAATTCTGCCATTTCAGTCCTAATTTTACAGATGAGAAAAACTGAGGCCAAAAGGAGGTTGGATAATGAGTCCAAGAACACACAGGCAAGAAGCATCAGAGATAGGACTAGGACCCATATCCTCTCACTCAGGAACTAGTGCTCTTTTCCATTGGAACATCCCAAAGTCAGGGCAAGGACTGAGAAATCTCACCAGTTGTTGCAAGGTTATTATCAGTGTAGCGAAAATACATAGATTCTGGGTGTACCTTGTGTTCTTTGTAGGACACATTGTCGAAAGTGAAATTTAGTGTAAAAGATTCCATGCTGTGGCCACCAGCTATGGTAGGAGAAGAATACCAATGCCCGAGTGTGGGCACATCAAACAAATAGACCCACTGACACCTTATTCTTCTATTGCCCTATTCTTTCCTAGAAGGAAAACTCTATGACCCCACTGACATCCATATCAAGGAACCTCTACCCTTTCCCAAACCTTCCTTGCCTATGCCCTTCCCATTCTTCTTCTCATCTTCTAGTAAAGCATAAGACACTCCTGGGAATGCAAAGTAGATGCATTCTTTGTACATGAGGAACTGGACAACAATGATGGAGTTGGCAAGGTGTCTGGAGGAAAAGAGGTTCTCACAGGAGCTGAGGATAAATCAATGAACAATGGAAATCATCATTAAAGACCAGTGTGGACAATTTCATATTGGATATGGGAGAAAAGTGAACAACTTGATTTAGTCACAGCATCCCTTGTGTAGGACTAAAGCATGTGGGATGATGCTCAGCAAACACGGGAGAAAAGAGATCATTGTGTAATGGGCTGCTACTGGCAAAACCTGTGAGACTCTGTGCTTCCTGTCTAGAATGTCCCAGGATTTCACAGTTTTTAGGTGTTTATGGGACACATTTCAATATAACCATAGGAATATTTTTTGAATAGCTATTCAATGAACTGCCAGAAATTTATGTTCTTTCGTGTGTGTGTGTGTGTGTGTGTGTGTGTGTGTGTGTGTGTGTGTATTTGGAGGGAGGGCCTTAAAATATGCAAGACAAGAAGATTACATTGCCCCACCCAAGGTATTACACCAAGTCTCAAATACTGATTTGTCCTTGTTTGGAAGGTGAGTATATCTAGTATATCTAGAATGAGGTGACTTTTAAGGGTTAGGGCAATTTTCCCTTTCATAATCATATTATATCCCCAGCTTCCATGTGGGACCCAGTGAAATAATGTTGCCAAATTTCTACCTGTGGAGGTTTCACGCCCTGAGGGCTCCTTGAGAGGTATAAAGGATGACACCAAAAGCTGTCAAAAAATAAAGAAGAGGTGACATTAAAAATTTGACAGGGACCATTGTGGCCTTTAATTTTGTTGGGTCATCCCAATATTTATGTGGTCATTATTTCAATGTTCTACATGTAGGAAATGCTGGAAAAGTGTTTGACAAAGGACTGACTGAATGAAGGTAGACAAATACTTCTGGTTGACTTGGCTGCCTGGGTTCTCATAGGAGCAGCCTTTCATAAGGACATGGCTAAAGTGCCCTGCTGGTAACACTATGAGCAGAAGTGCCGTTTAGAGGTACAAGGGACACCACCATGAGTTCTCCTTCAGAAATCTCTCCTAAGGAGCTGAGATCAACTTTTTATTGCCTTGACCATCTCATGGGGATGCCTTGCTAAGTTATCTATCACCATGGAGCCTCAAACAGAGGACCTAGAATCCCAGGGAATGTAACTGTCTCTGGATCACAAAGGTCCAGAAGGCCCTAGAACCCATCTTTCCTGACCTTGGACATTTTCTTCATAGAATCTCAGCAGAAGAAAAACCTTCAGAGGGCATCTAGCCCTCATTTGAAGTGTTCTTAACATCCTGTGTGTTTATGATGATTTCTAGTGATGGGAAATTGGCTGTCTCAAGACAGTCCTGTGAAGGTGGAGGTGGAGAATTCCTTTCTGAAGACCCCAGATTTAACTAAAGTGAAAGAAACATAGTACTTAACATTAACTTGGATATCAAAACACTTACTGGTTATGAGTTGCTTGGGATGGTATTGATTAAAACCTGTACAATCAAATAACATAAAATGAAGTGAAGAGATCAGAAAAAAAAAAGGAAAAGGAAATTTGATAGACTATAGGATGGGATTAAGAGCTGTCAACATGACTGCATATGTGCCAAATCATGACAGACAAGAGGAATCACTTTCCTAATGACTCATGAATGAAGAGAACGGGAATGAAACCATTTTCAGATTCGAAAATGAAGCAAATGGACCCTGGGCAGGACACTGCCTTTGTTGTTGGCCCACCCTGAGCCTTATCCGTGACATGCACCTAAGAGTTTGAGTTCTCATGTCAAAGCCTTAAGAGAAGAGAGTAGAATTCTTCTGGGCATTTCCTTACTCTGTGCCATGAAGGTAGAGCTAATCAGGGCCCTTAAAGCTGGGGGGATTTAGGTGGAGCAAAGAGAGCCCTGACTCATTTGTTTTTGGTATGTTCTGATATGAAGAGACATAGAGACATAGCAGAAGGCCAAATCACCTATTGACTTTCCCAGACCTCTCTAAGAACAGGAAAGAACCCTTGTAAACAACAGTCATCACTGACAAGCCCTTTTTATTCACTGTAGTCCAAGCTTCCTATAGAAGAACTCTTCCAATTCAATTCCCACCAAAATGCCATTCAGGCTTAGCAAGGAGACCTTCTATAAGGGGACAGACCCGCACTGCTTCCTGAGATAGTGCATTCTATTGTGGATGGCTATAATTAATGGAACATTTTTTCTTAATGTGAATCTACATGCATCCCTCAGGGATTTTCACATGTTATTTATAATTCTACTCTCTGAGGCCAACTAGAAGGATGTTACATGTGGTTAACCAGGTGAGGCCTTTGAATATTTGAAGACAATCATTAAACATCTTTTACTTGTACTAAACAAACCCAGTTCCTTCAAACAATCCATTTACCACATCATTTCAAGTTTCCATGGTGGGCATTTTCTTTCTGCACATGTTCATCTGATAGCATGTGTCCTTAAACACAACAAAATATTGTAAACAGTGGCTGATCATGTCAGAGGACAGTGAAACTGCAATCTTCCTCTTCACATGGACTAGATTTATCTTCACAGGAACTGTTTTGTTCCATCAGACAATTACATCATGTTGAGATTTCAATCTTCTAAACTCTTACAGTCTTCTCAACGTGAATTCTTTCTAGTCATGTTCACATCATCTGCTGGTCAGGCAGTTCACTTTGTTAAGTCTGTATTCATATTTTTACCTTACATTTGTTATGTCAGGTTCTTAGAGGTGATGCACCTTTCTCCTCTTTATTGAGTTTGAATTCTAACTTTGTTAACCACCCCCAGAAGTATTTCCTCAGGATAGAATTTGTTCACAATCATGACAGACAAGGGGGAATCATTTTCCCAAGGACCCAAGAATGAAGAGAATGGGAAAGAAACCATTTTCAGATTCAAAAATGGAGGAAATGGACACTATGTGGAGGCACTGCCTCTGCTGCTTGACCACCCTAAGCCTTTGCCATGAACCTGGGGGATAAAGGGAGATGATCTCAGGGCTCCAGATTTTATTCTCAGGTCTCACCTCAGTGCAATCATTTTACAACCTCCATAGGAGGAACTGATGCTGCTTCCTTTGAATAAATGGCTCAGCTGTCAAGGAAATAAGAAGGGCAATGAGTAACTGGCTTTTTAGCCCCCACAGTGGAGAAGTTTCCTGTGTAGGAGTAGGGTTGGGCAGGGCCTGTGGAATCTCACCGCCCACTGAAGCACTGACTGGATGGAATTAAAAATGTCATAACCAGGCTCATCCATGTCTTTGGTGTAAAAAACGTTAGTTACTGTGAAATTGAAGGTGAATGGTTCCAGGTTGTGTCCACCAGCTGTGACAGAGGAGGGAAACAGAAGACGATGTGTGAGCCCTGGGCACATCAAGCAAACAGACCATCGGACACCCTAGTCTTATACTGTCCAGTTCTTTCCTGAAAGGAAAACTCATACTCCATGGTCCCACTGAAAACCATATCAAGGAACCTCGACCATTTCTCAAACCTTCCTTGCCTATGCCCCTCCCATTATTCTTCTCTTCTTCTAGTTAAGCACAATAAGATACTCCTGGGAATTCATACTAGGTGCACCCTTTGTACCTGCAATACTGGAGTTCCTGCCTTGAAATTATCTTTGCATAATGTAACAATATGTCAGAGAAGACATTAGGATCTCTCAATATGGATAAGAGATTGGTGCATTACCTTGTCCCTCTAGACCAGTGGTTCTCAACTTTCCTAATGCCGGGACCCTTTAATAGTCGTATGTGGGCTTATTCTTTCCTTTCATCAACAGTCTGATTCTGGAATACTAACATTGAGATAATGGTCTCATTACAGAACTTATACTGGAGGGTAAGGGGTCAATTCTTGTCCCACTGAAGAATCTCACCACCACAGTAGAAACTTTTTGTTTCCAGAATGTAGGGGCCCAGTCTGGTGAGGCCATCAGTCTGATCGCTCAACTCCAAATATAACTTCTCCTTGTCTAGAGAGGGACTGGTTGGCCTCCCTCAACGGGTGCACATAGCATTCACTCCAGCTGCTGAGCCACCCCTCAGACATCTGTGGAAGAAAACAATTGTTGAGGCCCCCAAGGTTAAATGCTGACAGATTTGCTTGAGAGAGACATTGGGAATAGTTAAACTGAAATTAAGTGACATAAAAAAGGCTGATAGTGAGTCCATGATGGTGGAAAATGTCACATTTCTTGTGTGGGCAGGATGGATGTATAGCTACAGATCTCCCGCTGAAGAGAAGCATTTCCCCAGGATAGCATTTGTTCCCAATCATGACAGAAAATGGGAATCACTTTCCTAAAGACCCAGGAATGAAATGAAGAGAATGGGAAGGAAACCGATTTCAGAATTGAAAATGGAGGAAATAGACACTATGCTGGGACACTGCCTCTGTTGTTTGCCCTTCCTGAACCTTAGCAATGAACTTGTGGGATCAAGGGAGATGATCTCAGGGCTCCAGATTTTATTCTCAGGTCTCCCCTCAGTGCAATTGTTTTACATCCAATGTAGGAGGAACTAACGCTGCTTTCTTTGAACAAGGGGTTCAGCTGTCAAGGATATAAGAAGAGCAATGAGTAACCAGTTTTTCACCCCCCACAGTGGAGAAACTTGTGCAGGAGTGGGGTTGCACAGGGCCTATGGAATCTCACCACACACTGAAGCATTCTTTTGATATTATTAAAAATTCCAGTGTCAGGGTAATTCATGTCTTCAAAATAGCATAAGTATATTATAAAAAAGTTCAATGTGAAGAGTTCCAGGCTGCACCTACCAGCTGTAATGGAGAAAGGAAACAGAAGACCCATGCCTGAGCCCTATGCACATAAAACAAATGGACCCTCTGACACCCTAGACATGTGCTGTCTTATTCTTTTTCTTAAAGGGAAACTCATACTCCACGGCCCCACTGACACCCATATCAAGGAACTTCTACCATTTCCCAAACCTTCCTTGTCTATGTCCCTCCCACTGTTCTTCTCTTCTTCCAGTTAAGCACAATAAGACACTCCTGGGAATGCACAACAGGTGCACCTTTTGTACCTGAGGTACTGGATGATGGTAATGTAGTTGTAGTAGTGGTTCTCACTGATGCTGAGGATAAATCATAAAGAACAGAAATCATTGATAAAGCCACAGGGTGGACAACTTCATATTAAATATGGGAGAAAAATGATCAACTTCACTTAGTCACAGAATCCCTTGGGTAGGACATAAAGCATGTACAGTGGGGCTCAGGGACACAGGAGGAAAGAGAGATTTGTATAATAGGCTGCTACTGACCAAACTAGGCAGAGTCTGTGCTTTCTATCTAGAATGTCCCAGGCCTTCACTTTCTTTAGGTTTTGCATGGGAAACATGGTCCCATTTCAAAGAACCATGGGAATATTTTCTGATTAACTGTTAAATCAACTGGCAGAAATTTTTGTCCTTCTTCTTGTGTGTGTGGTAGGGTAAGGGGTGGGGAGCAACAGGTTTTGGGGAGAAGTACTTTGAGATATGCAATATACCAAGGTCACCCTCGCCCACCCAAGATGTTACACCAAGTCTCAGATACTGGTTTGCCCTTGTTTGGAAGGTGATCATTTCTTAGAATGAAGTGATTTTAAGGTTTAAGGTCATTTTCCTTTTCATAATCATATTCTCTCCTCAGCTTCCATGGAGCACCCAGTGGACATTGCCCAGGGTACTAATGTTCACAAATTTCTATCTGTGGAGGTTCCAGGCCCTGAGGATGCCTTGAGAGTTGCAAATGATGATACAGTGGGTGTACCAAAAGGTTTTAAAAAATTAAGAAGATACCATTGTGGCCTACAACTATGTGGGGTCTTCCAAATATTTATGTGGTCATTAATTCAGTGTTCCACATGTAGGACATCCCTGATAAATATTTGACAAATGACTGACTGAATGAATGTGGACAGACACTTCTGGCTGACTTGGCTGCCTGGGTTCTCACAGGAGCAGCCTTTCATAAGGACATGGCTAAAGTTTCCTGCTGGTGACACTGAGCAGAAGTGACATTCAGAGGTACAAGGGAGACCATCATGAATGCTCCTTTAGAATATCTCTTTTAGAAAACTATTACAATGGAGGGGAAGGACAGGGAGGTGAAAGAGAATGAGTCAACCTTACATTCACTGAATTTGGCTTAAGGAGGGAATAACCTACACACTCAACTGGGTATCTTACCCTACAGGAAAGTTAGGGAGAAGGTAATAAGAGGGAGGAGGATGATAGAAGGGAGGGCAGACTGGGGCAAGGGGTAGTCAGAACCAAACACTTTTGAAAAAGGACAGGGTCAAAGGAGAAAACAGAATAAATGGGGCGGGATAGGATGGAGGAAAATATAGTTAGTCTTTCACAACATGACTACTATGGAAATGTTTTGCATAACTACACATGAATAACCTATATTGAACTGCTCATCTTCCCAGCAGGGGTGATGAGCAAGGAAGAAGGGAAAGAATCTGGAATTCAAAGTTTTAAAAACAAGTGTTAAAAACTCTTGTTACATGCAACCAGGTAATAAGATATAGAGGCAATGGGGTATAGAAATCCAGCTTGCCCTACAAGAAAGCAAGGGGAAAGGGGATAAAGGGAAGGATGGAAGGGGATATATGAGAGGGAAGACTAGGAGAAGGAGTAATCAGTATGCTTGACATCTTAGGGTGGGGGTGGGGGAGAGAGATGGGGAGAAAATTTGGAACTCAAAATCTTGTGGAAATGAATGGTGAAAATGAAAAATAAACAAATTCTGGGGAAAAAAAAGAAAATCTCTCTTAAAGAGCTGAGGTCCACCATTAATTCTCCTGACCATCCCATGGAGATGCCTTGCTAAGTTATCACCATGCAGCCTCAGACAGAGGACCTGGAATCCTCTGCAACAGAATGTAAACATCTTTCAGAGCAAAAATTTTTTTAAAATAGAGCACCTAGTTCTGTCACTGATAGAAACTTAATAAATGTTTGCTGAGTAAATTATTGATTGAGAAGACAGTTTAACTAGTCATTTCCATCCAATTTCTAACAAAGGAAGTGGAAATATTGGAACATGAGGCCAAGGGTCCAGGGCAAAAGGGATGGAAGGATCTTGAGTACCCTTTCCCTTACCTGGAGCCTTTTCTTCACAGAATTACCAAATCATATAATATCAGAGCTGAAATGATGCTCAGAGCACATCTAGCTGAAGAATACCTGCACACTCCAATATCCCTGACAAGTGGTCGTTTAGCCTCATTTAAAGGCCTCCAGTGATAAAGGTCTTTCTTCCTCATTACTTCCCAAAAGCTGCTCAATCTACTTCTTGGATTCCTTTCTCATAATACCTGAATGGATGACAGGCCCAGGGTCTTGGGCATTGGGGTCCAAGTGCAAGGGTAAAGAAAGGAATGACGTTCGGGGTTCCCACATGGCCCATAATCATGATGAGACTAGGGTGTCAGCATGCTTAGCAGGAAGGGGTTGTTCTGGACCACATTCATTATAACCTGGAAACCAAAAGGCAGACAGTGAAGGGAGTGAGCCTAACATGGCGGAAGAGAAAAATAGGAAAGCTCAGACTAGAGGACAGGATAGACCAGTGAGACAGGATCCAGTCTGCTGCACCTGATCACTCGGGAGACAGAACTGCGTCTTGGAGAAGAGCCTTAACTCTCTGACATGAGACGGGGAGAACAGGAAGCTTGAAGTTTGGAAGGAATAAGGATGAGAGAAAGAGAAGCTACGTGCCTGAAACAATGCATTCTCTTTATTCTGGCCTATAGCAAAATGGGAATGGCCTATGTACCCGCTCTCATCACTCTCCTGGTTTGATGGGAGGCTTAGGGTCATAAGTAAAAAATTGGAAAGGACTTCAGAGGCTATCTGATGCAACCCCTTCCTTCTCTAGATGAGTAAACTGAGGTTCAGAGAAGCTAAGTGACTTATCCTTAAAAGCAGCATACTGGATTGGGTGCTGGGCTTGGAGTCAGGAAGACCTAAGTTTGAACCACGCCTCAGGACCTTGCCAGCTGGTCTTAAACTCTCTCTCAGTCTCAGTTTCCTCGTATGGAAAATTAGGACAATAACAGAGCCTACTTCACAGGGTTATTGTGAGGACCAAATGAGATAACATGTTCAGCGTTAAGAAATGCTATTACTATTATTTCTATCATTAGGCAATTATCATTATTACAAGAATCTGTTCAATCAAATCCAGCTAGTAAGTATCTAAGGGTCAGACATGAATGAGATCTTCTTGACTCCAAGTTCAGTGCCCTATCCACTGAGAAAAGTTAATTTTTGATCACACAGGTCACACAAGCAATAGGTGGCAGGGCCAGGAACTGAATCCAGATCCCCGACTTCAAATCTAACACATGTCCCACATGCAGTCTTTCATGAAAATGACTGAGGCCATCTGATGGGAGTTTCCTCAGCCAGAGAGAGCTTGGACAAAAGTAAAGAACAGCTAAAATGACATCAGAAACCTGCACAAGCTCCCTGCCTAGAATCTCAGATGTGGAAAGGGCATGAAAGATCTCAAATCAAATTTCAACATGAACCAGAATTTCCTTTATAAAAACCCCAACAAGTGACCATTCAACCTCTGCCTAGAAGCCTTCAGGTATACGGACAATTCGAGCCCTACATCTTGAAGCAGATCCTTCCACTTTGGGACAGGGACAGCCCCAAGGGCTAATAAGTTCTTTCTTAGATCATTAGGCCAAGTCAAATAATTCTGCATCATCTGCCAAAGGACAGTCCCTTCATTCCTCTCTTCTGTGTGCTGAACATTTTAAGTTGCTTCAATTAAGCATAGCTTCAAATGACTTTCCATCAAGATTGTACCATTCTATACATATGACTAGCTTGTCCCTGATCCCTAAAGTTAGACTATCTCACATGATAGTCAATGCTATTGAACTTGACTGAGCTCCCACACTTTATTGTCTGCTGAACAGTGGACATAGTTCCAGGACTAGACACAGAACTACAAATGTGGCATGATCAGGCCAAAGGACAAAAGGACATATGTTTTGCATGACTGCACATGTATGGCCTATATCAAATTACTTGCCTTCTCAATGAGAATAGGGGGAAGGAGAGTGGGAGAGAATTTGGAACTCCAACTTTAAAAAAAACAAATGTTAAAAATTGTTTTTACAAGTAACATGTGAAAAATAAAATATTAAATGAACAACCTGAACAACCACCACCACAACAAAAAACCAAGACTACTCCCTCACTCCTCCTACACACTGGAATACTTTCCACAGAGATTCACAGGGTCAGAGATTTTTTGGTTGACACATAAAACTGTTGGCTTGTAGCTCAATAAGACCTCTAGGATATCTTCCCAGAAATTATTATAGTAGATAACAATGTCTTCCCTATTCTATACTGATATGGAATTTTACATTTATTCCTATTAAATTTTACCTTATTAAATTTGTCACATTATCTCAACTTTCTGGATTCTGGTTCTACCCAACATATGAACTACCTTTTCTCTCCTAGTCTCAAGACACCTATAATTGGCTTCCATTATGTTTCATTCCAAGCCTCTGATAAAAATGTAGAACAAGACAGGACCAAGGACAGTGCTCTATAGTGACCATCAGCTAAGAGCAAACCAAAAATCTCTGAGAAAATGGTTCCTTAGGGAAACAGGTATGGTCTCCAGAGTCTGTCTTTTTGTCTTCTGAGCTTCTGATTGAGATTAGAACCTTGTTCATAGTAGAAATGTCAGAAGAAAAGGCTCATTTTCAGATTAAAACAGATGAGGAAGAAAGAGACAGAAACAGAGATGGGGGTGGGAGTGGGGGTGGGGGAATTAAGCCTTCCCTCCATAAGGCTGCTTACCATCAATAAAAGACTGTCTTTATCAAGCAAGTAGTGGCCCAATTGCCAGATGCCATGAGTTTGGTTGCTCAGCTCATGGAAAACATCTTGAGCATCCAAACCAATGCTGTTGATGAACTGATGATAGGTGCAGATAGCACTCGCAGCTGTATGTGATCCTTCTTCCACAGGCCTAGGAAAGGAGATACTATTGATAAACCCAGAAATACTGGAAGAGATACAATCCTTTGCAAGTATTTTTAAAATGAGGAAAACAGTAATGACAACTCCCATTTCTGGAATGACAATGCAAAGTACTCCCTTAAAGCAACTTCATAAAGAAGATGGCGTGTTATCTTCTCTGCTCTACAGATGAGGAACCTAGGATAAGGGAGGTCAAGTTACTCATCCACGTTCACACAGTTAATATGTATTAAAGCTGGAATTTGAACTCAGATCTTCTGAATCCAATGTAATTAGGAGCAATGGAACCACGAAAAGACTCAGGCACAGTCAAAATTGTGCTCAGATTATAATGACTCCTTTGCTTTCCCCCAAAAAGAATGTAAGCTCCTAGAGGACAAGAACTGTTTGGGGGTTTTTATGAGGGGGAGATGTTTACTTTTGTTTTGCCTTTTTATCCCCAGTGCCTACACCACTGTGTCCAGGACACAGACGATACTAAATAAATGCTGCTGAATGGATGGATGGATGGATGTTAAGAATAGAAATGGTTTGAGACAGAAACCCCAAAACAAAAGTCATCTGGAGGTCTGGAAGAGAAAAGAGAAGGGACACCTTTGGACCTGGGTATTGTGAAACTAGAGGAAATAGAATTTGTGAGCCAATGTTTAGAGAAGAAATCTCTGAAGTCTGTGGCTCAGACCCAGAGCACCTGCCCAAGGGAAAGCCCCCAGGTCAGTAGCTTCACCTGAGTTCAGTCATCTTGCATCCAGCATACAGAGAGCCGATACTACTGTTTTTGAATGCATGACAAAGCTGGCAAAAAAAGAAAAAAGAAACAAAAGGAAGTATGTCAGGCGGATGGTCAAGACATGAGGGAAGGTAGGCAGGAGGGCAGGAAGCGGGCAGTCTCACTAGATGCTGCATGACAGTGTCTGTGATACCAAATTTAACTGAATTCTGGAGTCCCACCTCTGATGTATAATGGAGGCTGGTGATAGTGAAATTCAGTAGAAAAGGCTGCAGACTGGATTACATGGCTACAGGAAAGGAGGGTGAAAGACACCCAGGTTTTCAACTTGAGCTGACATTTGTCTAGTGCCTCTTGTGTGTGAAGCAGAGGAGCAGTAAGCCATACTTGGTCAATGCCCGGGTTTGGACTCAGGAAGACCTGGCTTTACTTCTGACACTAGCTGTGGGACCACTGGCAGGTCACTTAGCCCCTCTGATCCTCAGGTAAATATCTAAAACTAATTTGTAGAAAGGATACAATATGCATCTTTGACATAATAATATGGACTGGAGTAAAAACAAAGTTTAGATAAGATGTGGTCACAGAACTCATAACAGAATTTATTTTGCCCTCAAAGAGTCAGAATCAAGTATTTAATATTCATAGGGTACAAAACATTCATAATCTTATAACCTATTAGAGCTGGAAGGAATCTTATTTATCCAATCCCTTAATTTTAGGAAAATAAAATTACAGCCCAGGGAAAAGAAGGGACTTACCCAAGTCTACAAAAAAGAGTAAGGGGAGATAAGTCTGATTGGAGGAGTGCCTTTTGGAGAGTAGTGTTGAATATATTAGATACATAGATGTGCCTGACAAAGAAATTCCTGAAAGCCAATCCAAAGGGCTTCAATCCAATGTGGTGAGAGTGAGTCACTATAATGTAGGAAGAGTGGCTATAACTGTAGAAAAGCTGGGAAAATGTCTTTAGCTCCTCCTTATGCTGCCCAATCTTTCTGAGTCAATCTCAGTAATCTACATGGCCACATAACTATGGATACGATAGAAGCTGAAAGGAATTTATTGAGTGAATAAGTCATATATCAGGTGTTTCCGGAGGAGCTGTTGCTGCAGGGCAAGCAAAGTAGGCCCCCAAAAGAACTAAGTGACCTAAAGTTGTTTGCTGTGCCAACCAGGTGAAGCTGTGGATCTGACTCATAAGCAGGGTAAAATTTCTCTAGACTACCAAAGGGCTGTAACCGCTGTTCTGTATTGAACTGCTCGCTAAGTAGCTACAGTTCACTGAAGCCACCCCAGAGAAGCAGCACTGGATAATCGCTCATGAACTATGGTTTTTTGAAAAGATGCTTACCCAAAAAGTATCTTGAACATGAGTACAACTTTTAGGGTACTATATTTGAGTGAGCCATGTCCTAGAGTAGGTGGTTTTTTGGTTTGTTTTATTCGGCAGCATAACATGGTTTTAAAAGCTTAGTTTTTTTGTTTGTTTGTTTTATTTTTTTTGGAGGGGGAAGACAAGGCAATTGGGGTTAAGTGACTTGCCCAAGGTGACACAGTGTCAAGTATCTGAGGCCAGATTTGAACTCAGGTTCTCCTGAATCCAAGGCCAGTTCTCTGTCCACTGCCCCACATAGGTTTCCCAAAAGCTTAGCTGAAAGAAGATGACAGTATTAATATCATGTAGTGACTGAGCTGTGCTCTGGATGACAGCAGGAGAAGTTGGCTGGGTCGCTGCTGGGGAATTACGTAATGCCTTTAATGACCCCAAACTAGTCCGTGACACAAAAAGCCCACTGCCTTACAAGAGTGATGCTATCGTGGAACAACACAATTTCTGAAGGAACAACATTGTAAGCACACGACAATGGAGAGATGGCGGAGATAATTAGGCTGCAGCATGGTGCCCAGGATGATTCACCCACAAGATGTGGCATAAAATAAACCATGCAGTGAGTATATGATTGCCTAAGGAGGTGGGTTAGTCATGAAGCAAGGGAGAGGGAGGGCAGATGGATAATCTCAGGGCCCACAGAGTATGAAAAGATCTAGGAAAACGCCTCCACTGAACTGGATGGATCTCCTATGGAGTGCAGAGATAATGATCATCCAGGTTAAGAAGTCACTGATAAGTTGAGATCTGCTGCGTTGGAAGGAATATTCACATTTATAAGATAAGTGACTAAAAAGAGGATATTTGACTCTGAAGATGATATTTCATCTTTAGAAAGAGAAGTGTCATGGAGAAAATATGACAGTCTTAGAAAGACTGAAAAGGATTCTTTTTTATACATATGAGTTTCCCCATTAGTGAAGTACATTATTCAAAAACTTCAACTTCTCTGGTTTGAGTTACTAAAAAATAAACTATGCTCCCTAAAGTCACTGAAAAAAGGTAGCAGCTTTTATTCAATCTGGTACTAGAAATTTTAGCAGTAACAATTAGAAAAGAAAAAAAAATCGAAGGAATCAAATTAGGCAAAGAAGAGACTAAGCTATCACTCTCTGCAGATGATATGATGATATACTTGGAGAATCCTAGAGAATCAAGTAAAAAATTACTTGAGACCATAAATAAATTTGGCAAAGTTGCGGGATATAAAATAAACCCACATAAATCCTCGGCATTCCTATATATTTCTAATGAAATCCTATAGCAAGAGCTAGAAAGAGAAATCGCATTTAAAGTTACTGTAGACGTTATAAAAAATTTGTGACTCTACCTGCCAAAACAAACCCAGGACCCATATGAACACAACTACAAAACACTTTTCACACAAATAAAGTCAGATCTAACTAACTGGAAAAACATTAATTGCTTGTGGCTGGGTCGAGCTAATATAATAAAAATGACAATTTTACCTAAATTAAAGTACATATTTAGTGCCATACAAATCAATCTACCAAAAAATTACTTTATAGAGCTAGAAAAAATAGTGACAAAATTCATTTGGAAGAACAAAAGGCACAGAATATCAAGGGAATTAATGAAAAGAAATGCTAGGCAAAGTGGCCTAGCCATACCATATTTTAATCTGCATTATAAAGCAGCAGTCATCAAAACTACATGGTACTGGCTGAGGAATAGAGTAATGGATCAATGGAATAGATTGGGTCCACAAGACTCAGCAGGCGATGACTATAGTAATCTACTGTTTGCTAAACCCAAAGATCCCGGTTTCTGGAATAAGAACTCACTACCTGACAAAAACTGCTGGGAAAACTGGAATACAGTATGGGAGAAACTGGGCATATATCATTATCTAACACTATATAACCAAAATCAAGTCTAAATGGGTGCACAATCTAGGTATAAAGGCTAATACTGTAAGCAGTCTGGGAGGGAGAAAGGAAGACTTTATGACCAAACGAGAAGTAGAGAGCATTATAAAATGCAAAATGGATAATTTTGATTACATTAAATTGAAAAGTTTCTGTACAAACAAAGCCAATGTAACCAAGATTAAGAGGGAAGTGGAAAATTGGGAAAGAATTGTTACAACCAATGTCTCTGATAAAGGACTCTTTTCTAAAATATACAGAGATCTGAGTCAAATCTATAAGAATACAAGTCATTCTCCAATTAATAAATGGCCAAAGGATATGAACGGGCAGTTTTCGGAGGAAGATATTAAAGATATCTATGAGCGTATGAAAAAATTCTCTAAATCACTATTGATTACAGAAATGCAAATCAAAACAACTGTGAGGTACCACATCTCACCAGTTAGATTGGCTAAGATGTCAAAACAGGAAAATGACAAATGCTGGAAAAGATGTGGAAAAACTGGAACACTAATGCATTGTTGGTGGAGTTGTGAAGTGATTCAACCGTTCTGGAGAGCAATGTGGAACTATGCACAAAGGGCTATAAATAAGTGCATACCCTTTGACCCAGAAATACCACTTCTAGGGTTGTATCCCAAAGAGATCACAGAAGTGGGAGGAAGACCCATATGTACAAAAATATTTATAGCAGCTCTTTTTGTGGTGGCAAAGAAGTGGAGATTAAGGGGATGCCCATCAATTGCGGAACAGCTAAACAAGTTGTGGCATATAAATATAATGGAATACTATTGTAATATAAGAAATGGGGAGGAGATGGACTTCATATTTACCTGGAGAGACTTATACAAACTGATGCTGAGTGAGAAGAGCAGAACCAGGAGAAATTTGTCCACAATTACAGACACAACGTATGTGTGACAACCAACTTTAATAGACTGGACCCTTCTCAGCAATGCAAGGTTATAACACAACTCCAAAAGTCTCATGATGGAAAGAGATGTCTATATTCAGAGAAAGAACTAGAAAGAACAGAGTTTGAATGCAGACAGAAGCAAACTACCTTGCTCTCTTTCTTTTTCTTGTTTGGTTTTGTTTCCTCTTTCCCATTGTTCATTCCATCCATTACAATCCTTCTTTATAATCTGACTAATGTTGAATATGAAAGTATTTGCCGATCCTATACTTGACTGCATGCCACTGAGGGAGAGGAGGGGGAAGGAGATGGAGGGGGAGAAAATTTGAAACTCAAGGGACTGTGGAACTGAATCTTGTAAACTAAAAGTAGACGAACATATTAATAAAGACCAAAAAAAATTTTAAAAAAGAAAAAAGGTAGCAGCATAGCTCTAAATATTTCTTTCTTCATCATTAAGCTGAAAATTGTGAATTACCATTTTCTTCCTCTGTGCCTATGTAGTGGGGGTTAAGGGAAGCATCCAAACACCTGGAATGCTTCCTCACCTCTATCTCTTCTAACCTTGCCTTGCTTTTCTTCAGGTATCAACCAACTTCATTGGAGGCTTTTCTGCACCCTCCAATGGCTAATATTGTCCTTCTCTTAGATTACCTTTCCTAAACTTTGTATATATTTTGTATGTAACCTCAGGTATATATGTTTGTCATGTTGTAAGGTCCTTGAGGGTAGGGACTGTTTTCACTTTTTCTTTGTATTTCTATTACTTAGAATAGTGTGTGGTACACATGGTAAATGTTTACAAAATGCTCCTAAGTACTGAAATATTTGTGTATATGTCAAATGGGTTGGAAGATGAGAAAGCCTAGATGGGAAAATCTAGTTTAGAAGTTGATGCAGCAATCTAGGAGTAAGACTATTAAAAACCCAGACTAAGGTCTGGTGCTAGTGGCAATGGGGAAGGACTAGATCTTAGATGTAATTCTGCAGAAGAATCCATGTGACTGACTGGATAGAGGGGAAGCAGATGGATGGATCAGAGAAGACTTTTCACGTGGAAACCTAGGGGAAGGGTAAAATAGTGATATACATGATAGGGAAATTAGTGGATAGGGAAGGCATGAAGAATTCAAACTGGGAATATTGTTTCAGGCAATAGTACTACATGATCAACTGAAAATGGACAGAGGGACTTGGAGATGCAGAGTTGGGAGTTCATGTGAAAACAGATGATGTTTTTGGAACCTTCAGCACAGAGAGGAAATTGAAGCTCTGATTTTGGAAGAGCACTCCAAGGGAGTTTTGTAGTTAGAATAACAAAGGGCCAAAGAATGGGCCATAGGGAATACTATGATTAAGAACAAGCACGACAACTACCACCACCTACCAGTTCTATGGCAAGTTAAGATTTCCAAAGTCCCTTCCTCACAGCAACCTGGAGACATAGCAATCACTCCCATTGGACAGGTAAAGAAATCGAGGCTCAGAGAGTTTAAGTGAAGGGTCATAAAGAATAGTGGAATCGGCATTTGGAACAAAATCTCCTGACTCCAAGTGTAAGATGCTCTCTCTATTATATCTTGCTGTCTCAATGGAACCCACTAGAACATATCACCATGAGAGTATTTTAGAGGAACATTAGAAGCCCTTTGGGACACTGAGAAAGATGTCCCTACTCAGCTCAATGACTGAGTTGAGGTTTTTGGGGTCAACTCAATCCTAAGCTTGGTCAGCCCAAGGAGAACTGAGGCCCAAAACTAAATCTTGTGGAATTGAGAGAATGATGGTGCTAGAGAGAGAAACAGGAAAGTTCGAAGATGATAGCAATTTGTCCACCCCCACCTTTCCTTCTCTGTTCCTCTCTATCTGTCCTTCAACTCAGCATTGGGGATGGAGGGTAAAATAAATGAGCTGTTTCCTTCCCAACATGGGCCCCAGACATGTGGGGAAGTTGAAGTCCTGAATACTTACATGTTTTGGTGGAGGCAAAGGCCAGGTGATCTAGAGAGAGAAAGAGAGACACCCACCTTGTAAAGAAAGACAAAAGTTTGAGGACAGAAGATTTGGGGCCAATAGGATCAAGAAATAGGGGAGCAAAAGTGGCAGCACTGGAAAGAAGGGAAGAATATCCAGGTAAAGGACTGGTTGTACTTCAGGGCAGCACAAAAATTTCCTCCCCTCCAAAGATCTCATTGATAGCTTCGTCTCTGCCTATGTGCTAGAGACAGCTTCCTAAGAAGAAGCATGAAAGAAATCTGCATCGTAGCATCCCTGATAAGTGAGGTAAGCAAGAGAAAGAAATCTGGGTCTCAAAAGAGAGAGTGAACTGGGGACACGTGGCCCCAGCCTTTGAAATGAGGAACTAAAACAAAGAAGTTCACTTGCAGACCTAGGCTACTTATCATTGAATGGATGGATGGGTGGACGAACGGATAGATGGATGGATAGATGGACAGATGGATGAATGAATTAATTTAAAAAGTATTTATCAAGCATTTACTATGCACAAAGCACTTGTGTCACCATTCACAAAGAGACTTTTATCATCCAGGATGCAGGGCCCCAATTTGGTGATGTTCCAGGTCTGGTCACTTAGCTCCCAATACAGCTTTTCTCTATCTAAGATAGAGTTCTCAGAATTTAGCCAAAAAGCTGTTCGATTGCTGTTCCTCTCTTCAAAGACCTGGGAAAGGAAACAAAAACGGGCATCAGAAGCCTGAAATGGGACCTGAAAAATCTGATAACTCCTGAAGTATGGACAGTCACCCCTGAGAAGCCTGAGGCAAACATGGAAATGGATGATGGTGAAATAGGGATTTTGTGGGGAACTGCCAAAATTTCAAGTCTGAATTCACCTCCCTGAGATTATGTGGCAAGAGGATGTGGATAAATTCATTGAGGAATTGGAAAATCTGCTTGAACCCACATTAGAGCAGGCTGGAGACATCTCCTTTCTGAAGGGCACCCATGCTTAATGAAGCCAGCGACTCCCAGGGATCTCACCTCAGCAAGGCCAATTTGCATCTGGAATAGAGGGAACCAATGCTGGTCTTTCCAAACAAGGAATTAAGCTGGTAGTGAAAGGAGAGAGTCGGACTTTTAGATCAAGCCTCAATACCTAGGGGTGAGGAAAGCAGCTTGTCAAAGAGGGCAGAAGGGAGTCATGTCTCACCAGATGCTTCAAGGCACTCTCTGTGGAATTAAATTGGCTAGAACCCTTTTGGTACATTTCTGCTGTGTTATGTCAAGTTGACAATTGTGAAATTCAGAGTGAAACACCCAAAACTCAAGTCTCCAATCAAAAAAAGAGAGAGATGTCTAAAATCCTTCCTGTGTGTCATTCAGCACATTCAGGGACATCCAGGTGGTGCTGTCCTTGGGAGGAAAATTCAGGATCCTGGCCCTATTAATTGCATCCATGAGGGAACCTCTAACCCTCCAAACTTTGCTCAGACTCTCCCATCTCTCAATATCATGATGAAACAAACACTATTATGAAGGAAGGAGAGACATTCCCATGCCTGAGGTTCGGAAGTGTTAATTCAAATGAGTTAATATCTATAAAGTGCTTCCTGAACCCTAAATGATAAATGATAATAATGGTGATCATCCTCTGGATGCTATGTATATAAACCATGATATCACTATCATTGGCAACAGCAGCATCTCTATGGTTCTGCCTTTGGGTTTTGATTCTCTGATACTTTGATGTACTGGCAAACCTATGTTTTGTTTTGTTTTTCCTTCATGCTACTAACAATTGCCAAATACTGAATGTGTGTGATCGTGTTTTCTAATAAAAAAGATAATGAAGACCATCACCATCACCATTAAGGACATATGAAAGTGTCCTCTTCTTTCTTCCAAAGTAAACTCAGAAGACTGAATTAACTAATGAATCCTTCAGAAAACTGTTAGCCATATAAACCTATTCCTCTGGCAACCCAATGCCAATGCAGTGTAAAGAATATTGGATGTGGAGAAAGAAGACAAAGGCTCCAATCCTAACTGTCTCACTTCTTACCTATGTGACTCTGGGACTCGGAAAGATCTCCTGTCTTTCAGTCCCATGGCCAAATGTGGCAAAATCTTCCAGAGAATGGATCGAAGATGGAAGCAGAGGTTACCTGTGAAAACTGACGCTGTAGCTGGATGGCTAGTTGTTATCACTGGAGCTGAAGGGAAATAAGCACGAATGAAAACTGTAGACCAAATGTCCAAGTGACAAAAAGGGGTTTATGGACTGTAAGACACAGGGAATACAGATTACATTTGGCTTTGCCACTGAGTCAATTTGGTGGGGATTGAATTATGAGAATAAAGAGGACATGGTGTCTTCCTCTCTCTTTTACACCCGTGGTCCATCATTTACTTCCTAGAAAGCTATGAGAACAGGGTCAGGATGGACAAGTGGTATTCTCTGTTTGCTCCCAGGATAAGAATACTCACAGCTTGTGGAGGTCGAGAGTGACATCCGACAGTTGTAACCTGCAAAGAGAGAGAGGACAGCCATGTATGGAAGGATAAGGATTTTGAGAAAGGTTTAAGGAGAAACAGAAGAGAGAGCATCTGAAGCTAAAGGAGTTGAAAAAATATGGGTCATCAGCTAAGAGAGAGGATTTCACAAACTAGTTCCCAGGTCAGGAGTCCATCTGCTCTTCTAGGGTCCTTAGGCTTACTTCTATGGGGCCTCTGCTCCTCCTCAGACTCTAAACACATCCTAGGAAAGTACTTTCAGTAAGACAGGTGCCATCGAGGCAAAGCTGGATCCTCATAGGCACAGAAAATTGCTTTGACAAGTAAGGGGTTAACAGGAGTGGGATCAAGCAAGGAGTCAAGAACTGCAAGTCCTGGGCAGGGTTGGCTGCTCACCATTGACATAGAGGACGCAGCCTGGTAATACCATGGGTCTGCTTATCTTCCGATGCATTTTCCTTTCATCCAGGCTAAGGTGGGGGATTTCCAGTAAATACAAATGACATTCACTTCAATGCCTTTCTTTAGAAACCTGAGAAAGGACACATGGTAATGACTGTGAAATATCTGGCTTGCCATAGGCATGCAACAGTTAACTTCAGTGAGAAGGGATGGTCAATGTCCTGCCAAGTAATTCAGGTTTTTAAAAATAATTATTTATTATAAAAGAAGTTTTTGCTCCAACTATCATTTTACTGATTTAAAAAGCTGAGGGCATAGGCCTTCCTTGACTAATGCAGGTATATATAGACTTAGACCATTTGCCTGAGGAAATCAGATGATTTGCCCAGGGTCACACAGCTAATCTCTGTCAGAGAAGGGACCTGAACCCAGGTCACTGGGCATGTCCAGTGAAATCTCTAGCCTCTTATGTGAGAAAGGAAAGGCTGGAACATGGTGGAGACAGGTGAGACCTCAGGGACAAGGCCTGAGTTTATTTAGGTGTACTCCTTTCAGAAGGTAGGAGACAGCAGAAAGGACTGAATACTTTCCACAGTACCACCCATATCCCCTATTCTACCAGGCTGATCCCTCCTGTAGAACTTGAGTATACTGGATCCTACCATAATCTTCACATGAACTTTTGGAACTCTTGGAAAACTGGCCAAGGAGCCCAGGCCTTCCGAGCATAAGGTGTTTGGCTGATGCATGTTCATGTGGATTTTGGAGCACATACAGATGTTCTAGGATTTGCTCTTCTCTGCTAATCACTTGCTGAATCTGACCATTTTTGTCACTTTTACTACATACTGATGGTCTGTGCTCCAAAAACATTCTGCAATTTTGCAACTGCATCACCAGCAAATGAGTATTCCCATTTCTCCCCAAATCTGAGTGTCATTTATGTGAATTATTTCTACTATTTTGATTATTATTAGATAATTTTTCAGTATTGTTTCACTTGCATCTCTCTTGATTATTGGTGAGATTGGACAGTTTTCCAAGTGATTATTTACAATTTGTGTTTGATCTTTTGAAAACTGTCTGCCCATAACCTTTAACCATTTGTCATGTGTGTGCATGTGTGTGCATGTATGTGTGTGTGTGTGATCCTGCCAGTAAAATGTACTTTTGAAATGTCTCAACCTTGTCTTTGGGTAAACTAAGTACAAAAAGATTCTCCCCATCTGTGTGTACTATTGGCATCTCAAAACACAGCCTGTACAAGATGGAACTTGGTATCTCTCTTGTCTTCCCCCTGGCTCCTCCTCCACAAGCCTGGCTCTCTTCCAGACTTCCTTATTTCTGTTAAAGGCACCAAAGTCTTTTCAATCACCAGGTTTGAAGCCTCAGAGTCACCCTTGTTTCTTCCCTTTATCTCCATTCCATGACCAATCTATTGTCCATTTGATTTCCACAACCTCTCTTTCACATTTTTTTTTACTCAAAGGCCCTCATCCACAGCCCTCACCTAGATGCTTCTAATAACCTCCTAATTCTTCTCCTTGTTTACAGTCTCTCCATCCCTGCAATTCATCATCATCTCTCCCTCTGTCTAATCCATCTTTCACACAGCTGTCAAAATGATCTTCTTAAGATACATCTCTCACTGTGTCACTCTCCCCCTTGCTCAAAACCTCTAGTGACTCCCTGTTTCCTCTAATGTTAAATAAAAACTGCTTAGACTGACCTTTAAAATTCTCAATCTGACTTCATTTCCCCTGTTGTTACCTCTCATTCTCTCTTCAAATTGTTTTTTTTTTTTAGCTTATCATAGATCTAGAGTTGGAAAGAACCTTTGAGCTAATCTATAAATAAACCAAGGCCCAGCAAGGGTGAAGTGAAGTCACAGGTAGCACATAGTAGAACTGAAACTCAAAGCCAGGGCCTCTGATCCCAAAGCAGAAAGCTTTCTACTTTACCAAGTGTCAATGTGGTATCCTTCCCATTGGATGTAAGCTCTTTGGAGGGAAAGGGACTGCTTTTCATTTGATATGTCCAGAACCTATCAGAGTGTGTCTTGCCCACAGTAAACAATCAACAAGTATCTCTTGACTGAACAAAGAGGAAAAACCAGAATTAGATGTATGACCTAAAACTTGGTTTAGATTACAAATCTGCCACTGACTCCCTGTGCGACCTTGGACTAGGCACAACCCTTCTGGGCCAAATTTGCTCAATTTATTGGGCAAGATTATTTACTCAGATTCACTCTGACTCTTAATCCCTGTGGTCTGAGGATAGGAAAGGGGATCAGTACACTCAGATGGATCAGCCATGAATGGAGCTATAGATATCCCAGCTTAGGAAACAGGTAGCAGAAAGAGGTAGTCTTATATACAGCAAGGCTGTATATATAAAACAGGGTCCACTGAGGATGTTCGTCCCTCCCAATCTTGAGTCACTATCTCTCAAGGCTCTCACCTCAGCAAGGCCAGCTTACATGTGTAATAACCTGAGCCAAGACTGCTATTCTCAAAGAATGGGTTGAGCTGGAAAAGAAAAAAGAGAAGGGGAGTGAATTAAGTCAGGGCTGGGGCCACAAATCTGGGGAACCATCCAAGTTTCTAGACTGGGACAGTGACCCTGCAGATGAAAGGAGCCACTGCAAGTGGAGGGAGGAGGGGGCAGCAAGGAGCCTCACCATGTGCTGGAGAATCTGATCAATGGAGCTGAACGTTCTGCAGTTTATTTGCCCCGTATCTTCTGTGTAGAGGAGATTGCTCATTGTGAAGTTCAGAGTGAAAGTCTCCAGGCAGGTGCCACAGGGGCAGTGGGGGGCGGGGCGGGAGGGCAAAAACCATTCATGACTAAGCCTTATACCCTTAGGCAAAAAGAGGCTGGAAGGCACACTTTCCTCATCATTTCTGCTTCCTTGAACCCTGGCTTCCTTCGTGTCAAATGCCATGCCCGTTCACCACACTTTTTAGTGTCCCCCAATTCGTGTCTATATATTTTGTATTTATGTATGTTGTTTCCCTCCATGGAATGGAAGCTCCTCAAGGGCAGGGTCTGTATTATATTTGTCTCTGCAGTCCCAACATCTAGGACCGTTGCCTGGTGCAGAATGAGAAATTCAGAAATGCTTGTGGATTGACTTACATGCATAAGAGTACTCAGAGGTTTGTGAAGCACTTTCCTCCTAAGGAACAACCCTTCAAGGAACACTGCGTCCATTTTATGGATGAGAACATCAGAGTGTTTGCACGCACACAGGCGGCAAATCCCAGAGCTAGGAACTGAATATTGGTCATCTGATTCTGAGTCCAACATTCTTTTCTCCCCAATACCTCAGACACTTACTAGTTGTGTGACCCTGGGCAAGTCACTTAACCCCGTTTGCCTTAGTTTCCTCATTCATAAAATGAGCTGGACAAGGCAATGGAAAACTGCTCTAGTGTCTCTGCGAAGAAGACCTCAGATGGGGTCATCAAAAGCTGGACATGACTGAAGAACAACAAAACAAGGGATAATAACAGTAACTGCCTCCCAGGCGGTTGTGGGAAAAAGCACTCAGTAGCCTAGCGCACCCTAAGTGCTGACAAGCCCTCTTATTCACCCTCTACCACATCACTTCTCAAATCTGACCTGGGCAGATCATCCGACTCAATAAACAGTAAGCTGGCTCCAGGACAGGCACAAAGCCTTTAACTGGACCTCGTTAGCAGACTGTAAGGCTTTTTCACACCAGAGATGATAGTAACAGCGCTTTACAAATTTCACCTATTTGTTCATTCAGTCAGCAAAGCTGTATTAAGCACCAATTCTAAGCCAGACACGGAGCTAAAAGAAAACATCCCTTGCCCTCAAGGACCTTACTGAGTCCTTACAGACTCAGCAGTCATTTGCCCTAGAAAAGGAAAAGAACAATTCCCACATAGTTTATAAAGTAAAATCCTCCCTTTAGCTTTTAAAGCTCTTCTATCCTATCCACCTCCAGAAAGAAAGCTGATGAACTCTGAGAACAGACTGAAACATACATTGTTTTTAATTTTCTTTCTTTTTCTTGCTTCCCCCCGCCCCAACACACACACACACACACACACACACACACACAACATGGTTAATATGCAAATATGTTTTGCATGACTTCATATGTATAATGGGTATTGTACTTCTTGAAAAAGGGAAAGAACTTGGAAGTGAATGTAAAAACGTTTTAAAATAAAAAAGAAAGCTCTTTACAACCCAGCATCCACCCATCTTTTCTGGGTCACTGTTTTTTATTCCCCCTCCTGTATTGTACAATTCTGCCAACCTGGCCTTCTCTCTTCTCTCTCCCATCTCCATTCCTTTACACTAGCTGTTCTGTATGCCTGGAATGAACTCCATCGTCCTCCACACCAACTCTTCTGTCAAGAACACCCTCTCTTCTGTCAAGATTTAACTCAAGAACCACTTTCTACAGGAAACTTGTCCTGATTCCCTTCTCTCAACTTACAGACCTTCCTTCCATAACTACCATGTACTTATTTGTATTTATTCTTTGCTTTTATTCTGTGTATAATTATCTCTGTAGTTGTTGTCTCCCTTGTTAGATTATAGGGTCCTTGTAAGAAGGGATCATTTCATTCCTTGTTATGGCAGGCATCTATGAGTGTACCTCTCCCATTTCCTGCTTCATATCCTTAGGGACATGAGGCTCAATTAAACCTTTCCAGGGGAGGAAGCAGAGCATCAGTCACAGTTCCTATCTGTGGTGTCAGAGGATGATGATGACTGGACAAGAGGTATGATAGGAGAGTGCGTAGCTTGTTGAAGGAGCTGAGGATAAAAACATCATTCATGAAAATCATTGGTCGATGTTGTTGAATGAAGGCTATAGGGAAGAGGTACATGTTTCCCTGAAAGGCTGGGAAATTCCTTTTGTGTACCAGGATTACACTGATTCTGACTCTCAATCCTGAATATGAAGGGGATAGAGACAACCTGCTTCCCAAGCCCACCAGGTTTTTTTCCCTTTTGAACAATTTAGATATTAGGGTAACAAATAAAAAATATAAGCAAATAAAATATAAACACTGAAACATCTATTAATATGTATTTCATTTTGCACCCCTAGGCTTATCTTTTGCTCCTTTGCCCTATACCCATCCCAAAAAGTTTAAAAAAAAAAAAAGGTTGAGAGAAAGAACTATCCTTTTTCTGTAGTATCCCAGAGAATAAAGACATTAAAAACTTCCTACTTTTGGAGGGGGTTGCCATCCTGTAGTGACAACCTGGAATAGAGGAGGGAAAGAAAAAGAGGAGGGAGAAGAAAGAAAGGAGAGGGAAGATAGAGAAGAGTGGAAAAAAAGAAAGGAGAAAGGCAGAGGGGAAATAGGAGAGACAGAAGAGGGAAAAGAGAGAAAGCACACATGAAGCTTTGGGAAGGGTGGCTCAGTCTGGGCAAAGGGTAAGGGCAGGAATGGAGAGGAGGTGGTCTGGGGCCCATAGGCTTGCTAAAATGGTCCTTCACCTTTCAAGAGGGAGGGATTCATCATGGAGCTCCTCCAGGGAAGCCTAATGACCATCTGGGTTCTTCTAATCTCTAGATATCTAGGAAGGAGGCTCCCATGTCTACATATTTTGTCACCACCTTGAAAGCCAGTGCTCCCAGGATGGACAGGGAAATCCATTAAGGTAAAGAATGCCCAAAAGGAATAGAGAATTTGGGGGCAAGGTGGACTGTTTTCTGGAAAGGGACCAACTCAGAGAAATGGAGGTGTGTGTCCTGAGTGGGGCTGCTCACCATTGAGGTAAAGACTTTCTTTATCCAAGACACAGGAACCCAGACTGTTGGTGCCATGGGTCTGTTGGCTTATCTCCCAATAAACCATCTCTTTGTCCAAAGGGATGGAGGGGTCTTCCGGATAAATACACATAACATCCACTCCCGTTTCTGTCTTATTCTTCACTGACCTGGAAATTGATGGTTTAGATCAGAGGTGTCAAAAATACTGCCCTTCCCAAGTGTGGCTTGAACCAAATTAAAATGTAGTCCTTATCTAATCTGAATGTTTATGTATTAATTAAAAATACATTACGTGTATACTATGTAATTATATGTGTGTGTGTGTGTATATATATACATATATACACCACACGTGTGTATATATATATATATATATATGTGTGTGTAAACCACGTTTATACATGTATATGTGTATATGAAAACATGGTTTTCTGAGTCAATAAGTGGCCCTGATGTGCAACTTAATGGCCCCTTGTTTCTGTTTGAGTCTGATACCACTGATGTATTAAGTAAAAATGATTCATTCAGAGAATAGAGGCTCTTAAGAGGAGTGACCTACACTGGGGAAAAGTGGAAAGGTTTGTAGATTTAGAGGTGAAAAGGATAATTGAAGTAATCAAATCCAACCCTCTCATTTTACAGATGAAGAAGCTGAGGCAGGTTATGTGACTCGCTCAGGGTCACACAGCTGGTAAGTGTCTGAGAGAGGATTTGAACTCAGGTCTTCTTGATTCCAAGCTCAGCACTTTACCCCACCAGCCTGGAGTTCAAAGTGCTCTTTGAAAATTCATTCATTTCCATGCTTACAAGTGTGTATGAAGTCTGCTTATTTTCATTAATTTCCTGGTGCAGTGGAAAGAAACATTGGATTTAAAGTCAAAGGGCCTATATTTGAATTCCAGATCTGACACTTATTGTCTTTTGACCTTGGGAAAGTCAGTGGAATCTCTTTGGTGGGCCTCATTTTTATTTTTGTTTTCATCTGTAAATGAAGGGAGTGGACCGGATGACCTCTTAAGTTGCTACCAGCTTTCAATCTATATTCCTATGATTCTAGAGAAAGTCAATGTGAATGGGTTCTAATTAGTCATTTACTAGGCACATGTGTGTCAGTCTCTTTGTTGAGCCTATGTTATTCCCTTTATGTGGAGCTATAAAGAAAAAAGCAAAAACAGCTCCAACCTTGTCTTTTGAAGAGTTAAGGGGAAAGGAGTTTTTCTCCACCTGGAAAAGGGCAGAAGGGGTCCAGAATATCTCTAGTGGCTTGCTGGCAGGGGGAGTTTAACCACTGCAGCTTGAGAAAAGAAGAGAAGAGGCAGACTGGACTTAATCTGAGTCAGATGGGGATGCTGGTCCCCTAGTACTTAAGCCAATGGCTCCCAAGGCTCTCATCTAAGCAAGACCAAACCACATCCATAATAATGAGAGCCAAGGCTACTACTTTCAAACACGATGTTGAGCTGGAAACAGGAGAGAGAGGGACTGCTGCGTACTTGCATAGACCTGGCCTGAATCTCCAGGGCTAAGAAAGGCAGCTAGGCAGAGAGGGGGTACAGGGAGACTGGGACAGGGGAAGTCTTACCACGTACTGTAGGGTATTCTCAATGTCTCTGAATTTGTTGGAGCCTCTATGACCCATATCTTCTGTGTAGAATAAACTGAGGAGCGTGAAGTTGAGTAGGAAAACCTCTAAGTAGGAGTAGTTCCTGACAGCTGTATAAAGAGAGATACCCTCATGCCTAAGCCTCAGAAATTTTCTTCAGTGTAATGAATACTATTGTACAATAAGAAATGATGAACAAGCAGATTTCAGAAAAACTTGGAGACTTGCATGAACTGATGCAAAGTGAAATGAGCGGAACCAGGGAAACATTGTACACAATAATGGCAACATTGTATGTTGATCAACTATGAATGACTCAACTCTTCTCAGCAAACTAAGACAAAGGATTCACGATGGAAAATGCTGTCTGCAGTCAGAGATAGACCTATGGAGTCCGAATGCAAATCGAAGCACTTTTTTTTACTTAATTTTTTTCATGGATTTTTCTTCAGGTCCATTTCTTCTTTCACAACTCTGACTAATATGGAAATATATTTTACAAGACTGCACATATATAACCAATATCAAACTGCTTACCATTTTAGGGAGAGGGGAGAAGGAAAGAGGGAGAAAGCTTTGCAACTCAAAATCTTGTAAAAGTGCACGCTAAAAACTGTCTCTACATAAAATTGGAAAAAATAAAATACTATTTAAAAAGAAATGTTATTGAAATAAGATAAAGTGCTTTGTAAACCTTAAAGTACTATATAAAAGCTAGTTATTGTTATTAATATTATCATTATTATTTCAGTTAGCACTGTCCTACTTCCTCCTCAGAGAATGAACCTACTAATGAAACTTTGAGGAAACCTCTAACCCTGCATGCTTACCTCTGACCAGTATAAAGAATAGTAGATTTGGAGTCAGAAGACCTTGGTTCAAATCCTGGCCCTGCCTTTTTTGACTTTATGCGTCAGTCTCCTCACATGTAAAATGAGGGGGCTGGTCCAGCTTTTAAGGTAAAAACTCATTATTTGACAAAAACTGTTGGAAAAATTGAAAATTAGTCTGGCAGAAACTAGATATTCATCAACATCTCACATGATAAACAAGAACAAATTCCAAATGGCTACATGATTGAGACATATTATAAAACAAATAACACAGTAATAAGGGAAAAATTGTCTTTCAGATATAGGGACAGAGGAAACTTTCACGATCTCACAAGGGAAGAGAAGACAGAAGGATAAAATGGACAATGTCACTAACATGAAATTAAAGAGTTTTTTTTCATAAACAAAACCAATGTAGTTAAAATTAGAAGGGAATCAGGTATTTGGGGAGAAAAATCTTTGCTGAAAGTTCTTCCAATAAGAGTCTCATTTCCAAGGTTTATAAGGAATTAATTTAAATTTATAAGAATAAAAACCATTGTCAACTAATAAAAGGGCAAAGGATATGATCAGGCAATTATTTAAGGTAGAAAGCCGAGCTAACTAGGCCTACGTGAAGGAATGCTCCAAACCACTCATACAGAACTGAGAACCAAAGAACTCTCATGCTCTACCTTAGGCCCATCAGACTGGCAAGGCTGGCCAAAAAGGGAAATGACAAATGTTATTAATGGGAAAAGTGGCTCATGAATGCACTGCTGGGAGAGCTGTGAATTGGTCTCACTATCCAAGAAGGCAATTCAAAAGTTACCACACCTCTGCACACGCTCTGACTGAACAACATCACTCCTAGGTTTATTTCCCAAAGAGTTCAAAGAAAAAGAACTAGATATACAAAAACATTTATGCCAGTTCTTTTTGAGGTGGCAAAGAATGGAAACTGAGGGGATTCTCGTCAACTGGTGAATAGCTGAATAATTTATTGTACATGAATGTGATAGAGTACTGTTGTGCTATAAGAAATTATCAAAGTGATGGTTTCAGAAAAACCTGGGGGAGATTTGATTCAGGATGAAGTGAGCAGCACAAGAATAATTTATTTATTTTTCTTTCTTTTTTTCTTTTTGGAGGGCAATTGGGGTTAAGCGACTTGCTCAAAGTCACACGGCTAATAAGTGTGTCAAGTGTCTGAGGCCGGATTTGAACTCAGGTCCTCCTGACTCCAGGGCCAGTGCTCTATTCACTGCACCACCTAGCCACCCCAAGAACAATTTATATAATAATAATACCATTGTGAAGACAAACAACTTAGAAAGATTTAAGAACTTCAATCATTGCAATAGGATTCCAGAGGACCAATGAGGAAACATGCTACCTTTGGAGAGAGACGTGCTGAATTCAGGATGTAGAATGGGACATATATTTTTCGACATATCTAATGAGGGAATTTATTTTTCTGGATTATGTCTATTTTCTTTTTTTGTAAATAGTATTTTTCCACTTACATGTAAAGATAGTTTTCAACACTCATTTTTATAAGATCTTGAGTTCCAAATCTTTCTCCCTCACTTTCCCCTTCCCTCTTCCCCAAGACAGCAAGCAATTTGATATACATGCACAATCATGTTAAACATATTTCTACATCAGTCATGTTGTAAAAGAAGAGCTAGAGAGATGAGTAGAGGGAGGAACTTTCTTCCCTGACCCCACTTTCTTTCTTCCTTCTAAAGTCCATCCAGGGTAAAAAGGGTGAGCACTTTCCTTCTATTTGGGGTCCCAGAAAAAGGGGGAAATCAAGTACTGAATACTCACTGCTTGTGGTGGTAGTCAGTTTATCATTATTATAACCTGTAGGGAGGAGAAAACAAGAAAGAGAAGAGGAGAGGAGAAGAGAAACAGTAAGAGGAAGAGGGATTAATGAGAAGGTTCAAAAGCATATGAGGCTAGTAAACTAGGCCATCACTACAGCCAGACTGCATAGAGTCAGCACCAACCTTGACCACCCCACCATGGTCCCTCTATCCCTGCTTAGTCTCTCCTCACATTTCAAGTCACTGAGCTGATGGGAAGAATGGAAACCACAGGGGGAAAAAAAATTGGGTTTGTAGAGGGGCAAGGGTTCTTAACACTTTTTGTGTCTAATACTCCTTGGGCAGACTGACAAAACCTATGAACCTCCCTTCTCAAAATCACCTCTCAAATTCATAAAACAAAAAAGATTACAAGGGAGACCAATTATATTGAGATTATCAAGTTATTTTTAAACAAGTTCATGGATCTCAGGTTAAGAACTACTATAGAGAGACCGTAAATTTGGCATTTCTTGGGAAGAAAGCCAATTTGGGAACCCAGCCAAGGAGGAAGTGCCCTTCTGCAGTGGAGCTGCTTACCATTGAGGAAGAAGTTGTCTTTGTCGAGAGTGTAGGGCCCCAGACTGGTGATGTTGTGCGTCTGTTCAACTCCACACAAAATGTCTCTTGGTCTAGAAGAGGGTCAGTGGAGCCTTCATGATAGGCACACATATCCACTTTAGCGACTTCTTCATCCTCCACAGGTCTGAGAAAAGACAATGATGGAGAGTCTGAAACCCCTTTGCTTTAGAGGAGCCAAAGTTAGTTACCCCAAGAATGGACCATCATTGCTCTCTGTAAACTCCTTCCTTTCTATGGCTGTTAATGTGTATGTTCTCTGTACTGTTTCCTTGGGAAAGTCTGTGTTGAAATGCCCCAGCCTTGACTTGGAGGAAAAGGATTCTTTATATCTGGGGTGGGAGGCAGGCAGTTCAGAGCAAAGGAGAGAATTAGCCTGCATTTTGATAGTACTTTAAGGTCTAAAAAGGATATGATACCATAGCTGTTGTGCTGGGGTTGGCATCCCTTATGGTTTATCGGGCAGAGTTGGACTTGGCCAACATCAGGAGGTATCTGGATCCAAATCCATCTCGAACTCTTACTAACCGTGAGCCCCTGACCACTTAACCTCTCTCTGTCCTCAGAGACTTCATCTTTAAAACAGCGATAACAAGGGCATCTACCTCATGAGATGGTTGCTGAGGACTGAATAAGACAATGCACTGAGGTTAAGTCGAGAAGTATTACATGGGGTGTCCCAAAAGCTAATAGCTTAAAACTGCTCTAAGACTTTAGGGATGCCCTGCATAAATGCCAGTTATTACTTTACACCCCCACAAAGTAGGTACTCATGTATTATTGTTTCCACTTTGCAGATGAGGAAATGAGCTCAGAGAGGCAAATGACTTGACTGATGGTCTTAACAGCCATTCATTTTATAACAGATGGGATTTGAACCCACTCAATCTCCCCAACTCCTACTTTACCATGTGGGAAAAAGAAATGGGCTTGAATTTCCCAAATCTAGACTTTAATCCTTGCTTCCTCAATTTCCTTCCTCTTTAAAATGAAAGGGTTGGTCTAGAGTTCCCTTCTAGCTCTAGTCTACACCCTTTGATCCTAGGATATCTATAAAAAAAAGGATTGGATTATTGTTGATTAGTTGTTTCAGTCATGTACACAACTCTTCATCACACTGTAGACCTCTGTACATGGGGGTTTTCTTGGCAAAGATACTAGTGGTTTGCCATTTCCTCCTCCAGTGGCAAGCAGAGGTCAAATGACTTGCCCAAGGTCACATAGTTAGGAAATTTCTGAGGCTGGATTTGTACTCCAGTCTTTCTGATTCCTAGGATTCACAGCACCTGGAGTCACAAAGGCTTATTCTCCATGAGTTCAAAGTCAGCCTCAGACACTTATTAGCTGTGTAACCCTGAGACAGTTACTAACTATACCCCTGTTTGCCTCCATTTCCTCCACTATAAAAAGGGAGTGGTAACAGCATGTATTTCTCTCTTAGGGTGGTTGTGAGGATTAAATGAGATCATGCCTGTAAAGCCTGGCACATTAGTAGGTGATACCTGAATAATTATTCTCTTCAAAGATCCTCCCTCCTAAGATCATGAGAATGGTGTACTCCTTTCCATCTTGGGAGATAAGGAGCAGACTCATGACAGACCCAGTCTGGATCCACAGGGGGCTCTCCTGGCTGACTGCCAAGGGCAACAGGAAATTCATTCTGGTCCTTCTAGGGATCTGGCTGGTGGCGGCTCAGTTGCCTTCCCTGACATTTCTTGCCCAGAGAATAACTTGATGGTCTGACTCTGTTCCTGACCTAGGACCATCTAGAGGCATTTGTCCCCTTGCCCTCATCTGCCCCACACCTCAAGTCTTGACCTCATTTACCAGGCTAACTGACTACCAGGAGTCACATGGGGACAGTGAGATCAGAGAGGCCTAGAGGTGTCCTATTTCTCGCCTCCGACCCAGGATCCCTTGGTTACAAGAGCTTTGGGAAACACTCAGAGGCCAGAACAGTATAAAACCAAGTCACGGGAATCATTGACCTAATTATGATGGAACTGATTCATAAACTGTGGTCCAAGAAGGATCCCTGGATGGAGAACTATGCCTCAGAAAGGACCAGAGTGAGAGCTGAATCCCTAGATTTGGTACTAGAAGGGTGAAACAAAAGCAATCACCAAAGGCCCAAGTGAATGATTACACGAAGGTGAGGAATCAGATCTTGAAAACCTGCCTTGTAGGCAGGTACCACAAAATGCTTATTCTCCTCATTTTACAGATGAGCAAGCTGAGGCTCACAGAGATGAAGTAATTTGCTCATACCTAGGTCATTTATCTTCCTGGAAGTTCCTTGCCCAGGAGCATGGCCTTTTGGTCTGTCTCCATTCCTGATCTAAGACTACCTTGTAGGCATTTGTCTCCTCTCCCTACCTGGGTCTGACGAAAGAGGCAGTTTCTAGGCACAGTGGATAGAGTGCTGGACCTGGAATCAGGAAGATCTGAGTTTAAATCTGACCTTAGATACTTACTAACTAGCTGTGTGACTCCTGGGCAAGTCACTTAACCCTTTTTTGCCTCAGTTGCCTCATCTGCAAAATGGGACTAAAAATATCACCTATCTCCCAGAGTTGCAAGGAAAAAATGAAACAATGGCCAAGCTCTTATAAGGCTCAGCGTCTGGCACATAATATGTACTATATAAATGCTTATTCTCTTCCGCTTCCCTTCTCAATGGGAAAGCAGGTTTGCAGGTGAAGAGGTAGAATTTGAAACCAAATTTTCCTAGTACTGGGCCCTGCCAATGCACCCAGCACATCAATCAATCAACACTGATTAAGCGTTTATTACACACCAGGCCCTGTGCTAAGTGCTGAGGAGGTAAAAGAAAACTTTACAAACACATTCTTTTCCCTCAGACAGTCTAGAAAATGAACTTTCCCTTGGGTAGAAAGAGCCCTCGTCATTGAGTGTGACTCACGATCTAGGACTGAATTTAAAGCTCTATCACTCATGCTCTTTGTGACGTTGAAGTTGGCATAACAGAGTGGAAAGAACAGTGACTCTGAAGTCAGAGGTCCTGGGTTCAAATCTCACCTCTGATGCTTTCTACCTGTGTGACCTTTGGGCATGTCACTTAACTTCCCTTGAGACCTCCATTTTTCCATTTGTAAAAGGAAGAGGTTGAGGTGGTCTCTCAGTATCCCTTCTAGCTCCTCTGGGCCTCGGTTTCTGTGTCTGTAAAATGGGCTAGACTTCTAAGGTCCCTTCCAACTTTAAATCTGTGATTCTATGTAGGATCTTAGCAAGGGAACCTGACTGCTCACTCTTCGACTCCTACCAAGGCTGTGCACAGAAAGCAATCAGGGCCACACTGAAGGGTTCTTACCTTTGATGCTAGGCATAGGTAATGAGGTCAGAGACAGAACTGAAAGAAAAGCAGCCACAAACTAAATGAAAACTACTGACGATATCAATGCATGACTATTACAGGGAAGACTGTACAGGCTATGGGATGTGAGTGGGGGGGGAGGGGAATCACAGGTTCTGCTTGGATTGGCCAGTGAATCAAGTGGTGGGAGAAAGGGGGGACCATTCTCCCTCCTGAGCTCTGGGGGCTGTTCATTTTGGCACGTATGCGTGCACACACACACATACACACACAACCCAAGGCATTGCACAAGGCATCATAAATGCTTGAGTTGACTTCAAGTGAACTGAGATGGAGACGTGGCTTTTCCTGGTGCCCCTGCTCTTCCATTCCCTTCCTGCGGAGCAGGGAAAGCAAGGAAGGGGGCAACATAGTTATTTCCTCTGTAGAATCTGCAAGGCATGAATGGGGGAATTTCGATCTTGGATGTTTACTGCTTGTGGAAGACACTGATATCGGAACACTGTAATCTGTGGGGAGAGATGGGATTTTGGTTAAAAAAAAAAAAAAAAAGGATGTGGTGAAGAAAGACCAGAGGCAAAGAGTAGATAATGAGCAATCTAGAATACTGAACTTCTTGCTGCTCTAGATGGAAAGCTTTCGCCGAATGGTTACCTAGCCAGGAGATCCTACAGCTTCCAAGACCCATCCTTCTTTATTTTAAAAATAAATCTTAATCATGCCTTTTAGTTTCTCTACCTATCATTTCTGGAGTTATGCTCAACCACTCCACTCCTAGAATCAAACCTTTTGTTATAAAGAAAAGCAGTTCAAACAATGTTTGCAACATTCTGTCCTCATATGGTCACCTCTCCGCCAGCATTTCCTTCCCGTCTTCCCTTCTCACACTTCATCCCTACATGATATAGGGGATGAGAAAATCACAGAGGCAAACTCCTCTGAGGGAGAAAATATGAGGGGTCAGAAGGGCTCAAGCCTGGATCAGGGCAAATGGGACTAGCTCTCTAATAGGGAATAAAATAAATTAATTCAAAAGACTATGCCTCAAAAGTGGGACCAATCCAGAGACAAAAAGGAGGTGAGTCTCTATAGCAGGCTTCTCACCATCGAGAGGGAGACTGTCCTTGTCAAGGAAGTAGAGACCCAGCTTGGTGATGCCATGGGTCTGCTTGCTGAATTCCCAGTAAAGTTCTTCTCCATCTAAAGGGTTACTGGGATCTTGCTGTCAAACACACACCAAATTCATTTCAGTTGCTGCTCCATTGTTCATGGGCCTGGGAAAGGACATGTTAGTTCTTGGTTCTGAGAATATCCAGAAGGATATTGAGAAAGCTCAACTCACCAGTCACTAGGACATGGAATACAGTAAGGTAGAGCAACCATGACACTAGACTACCACCAGAGAACCTCACCAGATTCCCATGAAAGAGTTTTCTTTATCCAAATCATAATATGAAGCATGAAATTATTTTTCTTAAAAAAAAAAGTAATGAACATGTTACCTTTCCTTCTTGAGAAACCCTAATGCCCTAATACCCTATTGCCTCTAGGGTAAAAACATAAACTCTTTTGCCACTGGAAACTCTACACAATATGACTAACTCATCTTTCACATTATCCTTAACAAACTATACATTCTAGCTAAACTAACCTGTTCCCTGTACATCAGGGACCATCCCACCTCCCACTTTCATGACTTAACACAGGTACTGCCCATACCTCAAATCTTCTCTTTCCTCATTCCCACTTCACAGAATCATCCCTAGATCCCTTTTCAAGATTCAACTAAAATACCATTTCCCTGCATGAAGATTTTTTTAAATTCCTTTGATTATTACTGCTTCCCCTGCTTTGAAATTACCTTTTAATATACTATCTATATGTTATGTATTTCTTATCTGTATATGTTGTCCCCTGCCCAGCACCCATAGAATGCAAACTCCTTAAGCACAGGAACAGTTTCATTTCTGTCTTTGTACCACAAGAGGCAAGTACACTCAGGGGCGGGCACTCAGCAACTACCTCATAAACCTACTCGACATGAACTGAACTGAGGGGAGGAGAGGCATAAAACTGGGATCTTGAAAATGAAGGAAATAGCACCAAAAGAACAAAAGTATGGTGAAGACACCTGGGGTTTGCATGTGGAAGGGTCTTACCTCATCATGATCAGCTCACACCCTGAATAGGATGACGCAAGGCTGCCATTCTTGAACAAGGGACCAAGCTGGCAAAGGAGTGTGAGAAAGTGTGTGGCTGGGGTGAAAACAAAAAAAGAAGGGTGGAGGCAACTAGGTGGCACAATGAACAGAGCACCAGCCTTGAAGTCAGGAGGACCTGAGTTCAAATTTGGCCTTGGACACTTGACATTTAAACCTGCTCCGTGACCTTGGGCAAGTTACTTAATCCCAATTGCCTTGTGGCCCCCACCCCCAAAAAAAGGACAATGAACAGGCAGTCTCACCAGGTGCTGCAAATCTTTCTCTATATCATCAAACATGCTGGAGTATGGATCCCTCATGTCTTACATGTCACAGGTTTGTGACTGTAAAATTCAGGGAGAAAGATTCCAGGTGTCTAGCAGTCAACTGCAATAAAAATAATGCTTAAGTCTTTTCAAAATGTTTTCTTTTCTAATGTGAACTCTTCCCCATCCTTACTGTACTTTTCAATTTTCAGTTCCAAATCCTTTCCTTCCCTCCACCCCCGCCTCTACGCACACACACACACACCTCAAAAGTCTTAGTATAATTTAGCTTCAAACTGAATGAAGATATTTGAACCACCTTTTATATAATCTAGTAGGCTAGTAACCAAACAACTCCATGTTTTTGTTACTTTGCCCTCTCAATGAGTGGGAGGGAAAGCCTGAAAGGAGGGAAGACAATCTGGAACTCAAAATTTAAGAATGAATGTTAAAAAAAAGAATGGATGGATGGATCCACAGATCCTTAACATGAGACTTGTGAGACACTACAAAAAACATGTTGTCCCTATATGTATTATTTGTAAAGTCCCAAATTGTACTTTTCTGGTTCCCTGCTGTATTGGTAATGGAATTTGGAGATGCCCCTGTATTGGCTTGGTTTTTGGGTTGAGTGTTAAAACCCAGAGCTTGTGAATCCCACTTGTAGGATAGACTTCTTGACATGAAGAGAGAGGGCTGAACTGGGAGGAACCATGAATTGGGAGAGAGGCCCAAGCCTAAAGAAGGCCAGAAGGACTTTTGGAGAGCAGTATCCAGTATTGTAGAGCCTGACTTGCTGAGGGAAAGCCTGCTGAGAGCCCATGGGAGCTGCCCAGGACTTTTGAGAACTGCCACCCAGAACTGCCAAGAACTGAGGAGGCATGGCTGTGATGCCGGAATTTTGTCTGTCTGTTTTGATGCTGTTTTGCCAGATTCACCTGATGGTGAAGGACAATGCTGCTGTTGTAGAGGTCCTGGAATCTGGCTGTTGGTTCAGAAGCCCTGAAGGAGGCTTTTCGTGTGGTACTGCACAGAGATCCTGGAAGAGGGCCTTGCTGATGTTTTCAGGGGCTTTGGGACTGTTCTACAGGCAGAGAGTGACTTGATGAGGACACTGGCTATGGCTTTGTTGAGCCTTGTCTCCCCAGGAACTGAGATTGCTGAGGGCTTGCCTCACTGAAGATGAAAGAAGGCCCTTTCCTTGGGTATTCAATGCTGAGCTTAACCTTGTTGTAACTTAAGGGTGGATGGCCTTTTGTGCTTCCCTGCCCCTTTTGAGATTCAGGGGTGGGAAGCCTTTGAGATTTTTTTGTGCTCTGTAGAAGCCATAGAGATATCATCAGTTATCTTGCCTCTGACAATAGTGACTGTGCCCTCTGTGGCCAGTGGGAGACCTGAGGTCCTCTTGCAGTCTTCCATTGGGACTCCATAAGCTATAGTCACCTATGGAGTTGAACCAGTAGTGGTACCTATCCCATAATAGTAGTTGAGGACACAGCAGGTCCAGCTGAAGGAGTGATTAGTGACGCTCCTGTGCTACTCTCTCCCACTGCAGCCAGACACTTTTAGTTAGGACTAGTCTTAGGATAGTGAGAGACCAGGTCTGTGACCTTGCTCTGAGGATGACACTTAGGCTTTCAGTCTCAGGAACATTAGAGCTCATGTCCATGGCCTTGTAAGTAAGATGACTGGAGTCAAAGGAGAGACTGGGGTGAGGCAGACATAGTATCTGTAACAATCATGGTGAAATCTGTGGCTTCAGCTGAGCTCAAGGACCAGGGAACCTCTGTTCTTATTCCAGGCATAGGCTCAGAGATACTGGTGATGGAAACCACAAGTGCTGGTGTGGTCAGTATCAAGGATGAATTCGTTTCTCCTCCAAGTCTGGTCCCTGTAGTTCTTGGGGTTTAGGATGAAGTCCTGTAGACAGCTGGCTCTGGGCTGGACCCTTCCACAGAACCTGACATGAGGTCAACTGTGCTCTCAGCAGGATGAAACTTCCCTGGGATGAGTGTGCTGGTCTCTGAGGCTGCAAGGCTACCTGGTCTGCTGGTATCCCACACTGGGTTGCTGGTGGAGGCCAAACTATTCTGTAACTTTCCACTGTCCCTGGTTCTGAATTCAGCACTGGTTCAACAGAGGGAGTGCCCCCCTCAGGAGGTGTTGGCTTTGTGAGCTCTGGGGTAGGAGGTTCAGATGGGCTTATCTGGGCTCCACTGATGACAGTGCTTGTCATGTGCCCCACAGAGGGTGAGGGGACAGTCCTGGAGTAGCTGGGTCCTTCACTTAGATGGTTCAGAGAAGAGGTGAAGGTCCTCTCAGGCCCTCCTGGGCTTGTAGAGTACACATGCTCTCTGTGAGTGATTCCGGGTGTGTCTGGGAAGGTGCTGGACACTGCTTTACCCTCACAAGAAAATGCTTGCATCCCCTCCAGCAGATGTTGTCACGATGCTGGGATCAGTGGAGGATAGGGCATTTGAGCCTGGCTCTGTTACTGTCTGGACATCCTGCTTCTGCAGGGTGGTTTGTCTCATAGGGAAGTCTGGGTTTGGCCTGGCTTCTGTAGCACTGATGGCTGTGGGAGTTGAGGACAGAGGCAAAATGAAGCTGATTGCCATTCCTGGGGCTGAGATAATGGTATGAAAATAATCAACTGGAGCAGACGATGGAGTCAAGGTGGTGCTGGGACTTTCTCTAGAGGATGTTTCAGATACAGGTGTATCTGTCCAGAATGTAGAAGAAATTGTCCCAGTTGGGTTGATCTTTAAGGGACCACTGGAACCCGAGCTGGCTGTGGACTCTGCTGGAGTCATGGAGAATGTGGGGCATTGAGCTCCAGAAGACGTTTTAGATGGAGTAGAGGCTTCTATGGGAGAGTATGTGGTTCTGTGTGCCTCAAGCCTAAGGCCACCTGTTATAGTGGCCACAGTGAGAAGTGGGGCCTGAGTGGTTTTTGTACCTGGCAAAGTCTCCATGATAAATGTCTCTGTTTCAGTGTTTGAAATGGAATTTCTCACAGTAGAGCCAGTCATGGGGATGCTGGGGGACTCTGTCGATTCTCTTTCCAGGACAGACCCACTCACTTTATCCAATGTCACCGTGCTTCTGGTAGAGAATCCCATGACCAGAGCAGCTGGTCGAAGCGTGCCTAAGGATTGACGGGGGAAGTTGGGAGTCATTTGGACAGAGATCCCCACTGCCTGTAAGCACTCCTTCCTTCCTGGAAAGAACAAACAAATCCCAACCCCTCACATTAGGCTCCAATGTTCAACTTTCTCCATGACAAGCACTTTCCATAACAAAAAGGACTCTGCCAGGAAGTGTGACTTCTGCTCTAGGGTGGGTGGCCACCATGAGAAGGATTAAATAACAAGAGATCAGTATTTAGGCAGATCTCTCCTGATGTCTTGGCACCAAAGCCTAGGGACCCAGGCTCAGAAAAACTGCCTGGTAGATACTTGTTCTGGCCAAACAATCAACAATCATTTTAAGCATCAGCTACTCTTGTGGCCACTCACTGTTTTAGGTGCTGGCCATGCACAGACAAGAACGAAAATGACCCCTGCCTTCCTGTAGCTGACTTTTAACAGGCAAATAATATTACATGCAAGTGAATACAAGCAATATACAAAAGCCCTCTGTAGCTCTTCACCCAAAGGCTGTTATCACAACATACTTCAAGGCAGAAAGTAAAGAGGCAGATTAAGCTGCCCAGTCTTGTGGACTAATTACAAACTCCCCCATCGCTGTCCTGTTCTCAGACTGAAGATGAGACCATATCTAGTCTCAAAACTGGGAGACAAGGACCCAGGAAGCACTGGAGAGAGAAAAGAGGCATTTACTTACATGGGACCTAGAGTGGACTCAGGTGTCAGGGGCCACTAGTCAGTACTGCCATGCCCCCTGGTGCTCCATGGCCTGGGATATGCATGGCAGGCACTACACCAACCTCACTATCTGCAGAACAAATGAGTGTACATATCACAATCAGAAGGGACAACATATTATCTCCACATGTTCTGATTGTCAACTCCAAAATATGTGCTTTCTTTACTTCATCCTTCACACAGCAGAGTGTTTTTCTACTGTCCCACTCTCTCACTTATCTTCAATCTCTGCTTGTTTACTGGCTGCTTCCCTAATACCCCATCTACAAAAACCAAAAATCTCCTTTCCTCTCCTCTTTTTGTAGCCAAAGTCCTTGAGATAGCTATCTACTCTCTTTTCAACTCTACAGTCTTGTTTTCAGCCTCATCATTAAAATGAAATTGTCCTCTCTAATGTTACTAACAATCTCTTAACTGCAAAAATGAATGACCTTTACTCAGTCCTCATTCTTCTTAATCTCTGCAGCCTTTGATTCCATTATCCTCTTTTCATTGATACTCTTCTCTTTAGATTTTTAGGAAGATACTCTCCTGGTTCTCCTCCTGATTCCTATCTCAGTCTCTTGCTGGATTCTCACCTAAGTCATAAATGCTTAAATAAGAAATGTATGTTATAATAATAATGTACATTATAATAATACATTACAATAATAAATGACGTAGGGGTCCGATTTGGGCCCTCTTTTTTACCTTCTCTGTGAGATTTCATGACCTCCTAAACTCCTGTGAATTTAATTATCATCTCTAAATTGATGATTTTCAAATCTGCTAATCCACCCTTAACCTCTCTGGTGATCTCCAATCTCACAACTCCTACTGGACAAATGCCTATTGGAAATCTTGTACTGGGTGTCTTTTAAACATCTTAAACTCAGCATGACCAAAACTTAACTCATTGTCTTTTCCCAAAAACCTTCATCTCATATTAACTTCCCTTTGGCTGTTCAGGGTATTGTTATGCAGAGAATATGAGTGAGCCGAGACCTGGGTTCATGGTAAATTTAGATGTGGATTTATTGATCAAGTGTGCGATTACCTGGAGTGTACACTCAAATCAGGCAGGGTTGACTAAAGGTACAAACAGTGTTTAAAAAGGCTAAAACCACAAAAACCACAATCAGAGAGGTGAGCTAGCATAAGTAATAACATACAGAAGCCAAGAACAGCCATTGGTTAGACCTATAGCTCAGGGCTAATTTGGGAATGTGGTGCAAGGGTACAAGGGTGCAACCTTCCTGTAACAAGGGGGTCCCTCCCAGAACAGGGTGGAGGGTACAGGGTGGAGAGCCTTTGCGCAATGGGGGAGTGGAGAACAGTCAACTTCCCGGAATGGACCAGGATCATGTTCTGGGCGAAGGGTGTGGGGACCCTGCTTGGTCAGCAGAACAGAACAGGGTGGTCTCTTCTTAAGATAAACTTGTACCATAACTCCAGGGCTGATCCTTGTACACAATGCTGATTCAGGGATAATATACAGAATGCTGATTCAGGGAGAAGGGGGGTCAGGGAATCACACCTTGGGCAATTTACCCAGGACTACGCCTTAAGCTGTTTTGAAATAACCTTGCTAGCACAGGGTTTTAGGACAGAGACAAAGACAAAAAATATGAAGGGCCAAAATATGGTGGGCCTCAAAGTAGTGTGATTTGGGTTTGGGCACAACGGTATCATCATATTCCCAATTACCCAGGCTCAAACCTAGGAGGTGATTTTTGACTACTCACTCTCTTGCCCCCTCCCATATTCAATCTGTTGACAAGGTCTATAGATTTTGCTTTCATAACATCTCTCCTATATGTCCCCTCTCTCTTATAACCCTGTCATCATCCTGGTGCAGGTCCTCATCACCTCATGCTTGGACTATTGCAGCAGCCTTCTGGTCAGTTTTCCTGTCATAAGACTTCCCATTCTAGTCTATCCTCCAGTCTGCCACCAAAGTGAGTGTCCTAAAGCCCAGGTCTGACCATGTCATTATCCTATTCAATAAACTCCAATGGTTTCCTATTACCTCAAGTATCAAATATAAAATTTTGTTTTACATTCAAAGCCCTTAATAACCTGTTCCTCCCTTCCTTTTCTAATCTTCCTGCACCTTATACCTCTTTTCCCCCAGTGACACTGCTTTTCCTTGCATTTGCGTCACTACCTCCAAACTCAGAACATTTTTATTGGCTATCTCCCATCCCTGGAGTTCTTTCCCTCCTTATTTTTCTGGTTTCCTTCAAGTCCCTGCTAAGATCCCATCTTCCTGTAGAAGGACCCTTCTGTCTATAGGAAGGTGGCATCTTAATAGGTATGACCCCCTTAATTCTCAAGTGATCCCTCTTAATTTTGGTGTCCTTCCTCTATTGATCATCTCTGATTTATCATATATTTAGCTCAACCCTTCCACAGCGCTTGCCATGAGACCAGCTGTCAGCTCATCAGGAGAGACATCCCTGATAAAATTTTGCTGGGTTCTGAGAGAGCTGCCCTATTGACTGGGAACATTTGGGTGTTGGTGAAGGCAAAACCACTGCTGAGCTGTCCACGGTCCCTGGTGCTGAGTTCAGTCACTAGTTCAGTTGGGTTCTGTGGGTTACGTCACAAGAGGTAGAGGTGGGCTTCTCTGAGCTCCAGTCATACTCCCTACAGAGGATGAAGGGACAGTTTTGGAGTAGGTGGTACCTTCACTTAGACTGGGACAGAGCGGAGGTGGAGGTCCTATCAGGCCAAAAAAGTTACTCCTAGACCTATGGAGTGCATTATGTGATTCTGAGGGATCTTGTGGTCTCCAGAAAGATGCTGAACACTATTTTACTCTCCCATGACCTTTCTGTAAACACTAAGTGCTCATGTCTCTTCCAGTAGATCTTGGGATGATGCTAGGAACAATGGAGGACAGAGCAGCTGACCCTGGCTCAGTTACTACTCCCAACAATCTGAGTAAGACGTAAACTTGTCCCCAATTCTACTCTTCATAACTGAGGACCCAAACCACAAGACTTATCTCTGGGAGATCATAAAGTCAAATGCGCTCATTTTAAATATAGAAAAATTGAAGTAAAGAAGAGAGAACTGGCTTGCCCAAGGCTACAAAATTAGGAGCAGAGTGCCAGGCCTTACACAAAGTACTCAGGGCCCTGAAGGAGCACATGACCCCTCAGTGTCACCTGAGCCTCACTTCCATCCAGAGGATCCCCCTCATAGCTCCCCCCAACCCCCCAGGCCTTTCCCATCTTAGCCTCAATCTACCTCAACTTCAGCCAACCTCCAACTAGGTTCAGCCGAGTCTTCCCTTCCACAGCACAGATTAATAACAGTGATGATGATAACAACAGCAGCATTTATACAGGACTCTATGGTTTGCAGACAGCTTTTCATACTATCTTATTTGGCCCTCACCACAACCTGAGTGATAGGTTATTATTCCCCTAATGTGAGTGAGGACACTGAGGCTGAGAAGTAACTTGCCCAAGGTCATAGAGCTAGTCACTGTGAAGCAGAATTTAAATTCAGGTCTTCCTGACTCCAGGTCCAGCATACATTTTGCCCTCTAGCTGGCCTCAATTCAGCCACAAGCCCTACCCCTGACCCTACCCATGCCTCACTCTGGCCTCACCACAATCTTCACCTAAGACTTCAGGCTCTGGCTCAGACCCTTCACCTTATCCTCTCACTGGCCCCAGAAGCCTGCTCCCTTTCCTAAGTTTGCCTAGGAACCCCTCCCCTGCTCAGTTAAGATCCCCTCAGATTCCCCTCCTCCCCATGTAAATCTGACTCTTGGTCACCTTGATTCTGCCACCCTCTTCTCCTCAATTTTCTTGCCAGGAAAGCCCAATGCTTCTCTCCAGCCTCACCTCTCATCTCAGCCCTGACCCACCTGAGCCTTGAACTTTGTCCTCTTCTGTTCGGCCCTGCTCCCAACTTCCTCCTCTCCTACCCCCATGAACTCCAATTCCTTGACTCCTCAATGGTTTCCATGCCATCTCCCCTGCACTGTTGTTCACTCTCTCCTCTTTTTTTCCATACTGACCCTTCGTTAAACCAATTCAATTCTACACTGTGACCTGCTCTTGCTCTTAAGACCCTAGCCCTTTTATCATTTCTTCTATTATGCCCTGCTCAAACCTCAGCCTTGGATCATTCCCACCATTCGCCACTTTCCATATTACACATACACTACAAAATGAAGATGGAGAAAACCACACAATCATTCTGACTAGGTCCACTAAAAATCTGTTATACAACCCTAACTGGGCCCTCACTGCTGCTAGGCAAACCTTCTATATCTCCCTCATCAATTCATTCTCCCATGCTCCACAGCAAATCTTCTACATCATCTCAGCCCTCCTCAAACCTCCCATGGCTTTCCTCCCCTGACTCTCTCAGCTGAGAGCCTCGCATCGTATTTTCCAGGAAAAATTGAAGCCATTCACAAGGTCCCTCTTCTCCCCTCTTTCTCATCTCCTATCACTCAGGTGCCTTCTGCCCTCCTCTCTTCCCCCACCTGTCTCACACGATAAGGTGGCCTTACTCCTTACCGAGGCTAACTCCTACTTGCTCAAGGGAAACCGATTCCTTCTCATCTCCTCCAACAAATTATCCCCCTCTGTCATCTGACTCTCTCTTATTTTCAATCTCTCTTGCCTACTGGCTCATTCTCTGCTGCCCTCAAACATGCCTATGTTTTATCCATCCTAGAACAACCCTCACTTGATCCTTCCATTCCTAACTTTCATCCTCTATCTTTTCTGTCCTTTGTGGCTAAACTCTATGAGAAAGCCATCTACAACAGGCGCTTCTACTAGCCACTCTTCTTAACCCCTTACAATCCTGCTCATGACCTCACTATTCCACCAAAACTGCTCTCTCCAAAGTTATCAGAGATCTCTTAATTGCCAAACCTATTGGCCTTTTCTCAGTCCTCATTTTCTTTGACCTCTCTGCAGCCTCTAACATTGAGGATTATTCTCTCTTCCTTAATACCCTCTCCTTTCTACTTTTCAGAGTTTTCCTCTTACCTCTCTGACTGCTCCTTCACTTGGTGATCTCATCAACTCCCACAGATTTAATTTCCATCTCTATGCTGATGATTCCCAAATCTATCTTTCCTGCCCTAACTTTTCTGCTGACCTCCAGTCTTGTGTATCCAACTGCCTTTCAGATATTTCAAATTAGATGTCTAGTAGACATCTGAAACTTAACAGGTCTGAAACTGAACTCATTGTCTTTCCCCTAAACCTTCCCCACATCCTACCTCCCCTATGACTGCAGAGGGCAACACTAGCCTCCCAATCCCTCAGGCTTACAACCTAGGAGTCAGCCTGGACCCCTCACTATCTCTCACCCCCAGATCCAAGCCATTGCCAAGGCCTATCAATTTCAACTTTACATTTCTCCCACATGTCCCCTTCTCTCCTCTGATGCTCCTCCCCTGGTACAGATTCTCATCACCTCATCCAGCACTATAACAATGGCCTGGGGGGTGGGGGTGGGGGGGCTTCCTACCTGCCTCAATCTCTCCTCACTCCAATCCATCCTTCATTCAGACACTAAAGTGATTTTCCTAAAATACAGGTCTGATCATATCACCCCTGTCCCTACTCAATAAACCCCAGTCACCAAAATCAAACATAAAACACCCTATCTGGCATTCAAAGCCCTTCACAACCTGGTTGCCTCCTCCCTTTCCAGTTTTCTTACACCTTACTCCCCAGCACATATTCTTCCATCTGGTGACACTGGCCTCCCGCCTCTTCCACAAACAAGACCCTCCATCTCTCAGCTCTGGGCATTCTCTATGGTCATCCCTCATGCCTGGACTCTCCCTCCTCCTCTCTGACCGCTGACCTCCCTGGCTTCCTTTCAGTCCCTGCTAAAATCCTACCTTCTACAGGGAGGCTTCCCCAACCCTTCTTCATTCCAGGGCCTTCCCTGTCACCTGTCTCCTACTGATCTAGTATCTAGCTCGATTTGTAAATAACTATTTACATACCGTTTCACTCATTAGATGCATTCATTCAATAAACATTTATTAAGTGCATCTGGGCGCTGGTGACTGCTATGTGCCGTGAGCCCCTTGGCTTGCCCCCATGGATTGTCTTTTGCCTCTTTTTGTATCCCCAGAGCTTAACACCGTGACTGGCACACAGTCAGCACTTTCTAAATGTGGACTGATGCACAGATTGCTCTTCCACTGAGCTCCATGCCCACCACATGGCCCTCTAACTCGACTCCGCCTCTTTCCCTTCATCCCTGGCCCTAGACTCCAGAGCCTGGCACTGATCTTTGCCCCGCCCCCTACTTCAGCCCATCAGGCTCATACCATCTCTTTTCTCTCGGCCCCGCCCCCAGACCGCAGTCTCCTTCAGGCCTGGGACATGCTCCGCCCCTTTTCCCTCGGCCCCGCTCCCCGAGGCTCAGCCTTCCTCACGTGGCGTAGCCCCGGCTTCAGCTCCACAGTTGCTGGTTCCTGCTCCCCGGCTCGTGCCTGCAATAAACGGAGAAGTTGCTGCTCCCGTGGAGTCCAGAGCGTCGTTGTACGCACCGCAGACCGCCTCACAGAGGCCTTCATGATGGCCGGAGCCGGGAGCAGAAACCTCCAGCCTTTATATATGCCAACCGGCTCTTCTGGACACGCTCTGCTACGGCGGCTGTTATGAGCCACAAAAAGCCAAGGAGGCGGCAGTGGCAGCTCCGCTTTTCATTAGCACTCTTAGATATGCCTCTGCCCCAGGGGAGGAGCAGAAGAATGAAGCCAAATCCAAGCTGAAAAACCAATCCTCTATTTAAAGGCATGAAATTTATTGCTGCATCTGAATTGTAATTTCTACAAGATGTGAGATCAGCTGTAATGCACAATTGCAACAGACAAATATCTGTTTATAAAGGCAGCAGCGTCCTCAGACACTTGGAAATGTTCTTTCCGAGGCTTGGGGCTCCCCATTGCCCCCAACTTCGCCACATTCAGCGGCTCCCCATTGCCTGAGAGCTTGTTTGTAAATAGTTGTTAGTATGTTTGCCTTCCCCATTAGACTGTAAGCTGTGTGAGTGAAGGGACTCTCTTCCTTTTCTTCTTACCCCTGTGCCTGGCCCTGAATTTGTATTTATAATATAAGCATTTATTAAGCTTCTACCATGTTAAGCTCTGAGAACAGAGGGAAAAGACAGCCCCTGTCTTCAAGGAGCTTACAATCTAATGGAGACAACAAGCAAACAAACAAATCCTAACAAGTTCCATACAGGATAATTAGGAAGGCAGTACAGTTAAGAGAGCCAGTTTGAGATAGCTGAAAAGCAGCTAGAGATACAAGACTGGAGATAAGCAGAAAGGTTGGGGCAGGAACGGTAGATTTGGGAATCTTCAGCATAGAGATAGAAATTAAATCTGTGGGAGTTGATGAGATCACCAAGTGAAGCAGAAAAGAGGGAGAAAAGAAGAGAGCCCAGGACGGGACCCTGAGGGACACCTAAGGTTAGAGGGTATGATCTGGAGGATCCATCAAGGAACCCAAGAAGGAGCAGTCAGAGGGGTAAGAGAAGAACTTAGAAAACTAGAGAGGAGAGGGTATCAATGAAGAGACAATGATAGTCGGTGTCAGAGGTTGCAGAGAGGTCAAGGAGAATGAGGACTGAGAAAAGGCGGTCGGATTTGTCAACTGAGAAATCACTGATAACTTGGAGAGAGCAGTTTTGGTGGAATAGTGAGGTCATGAGCAGCACTGTTAGAGTTAGAAAAGAGAAAGTGGAGTCTCCTATTGTAAGACAGCTTTTTCAAGGGGTTTGGACATAAAGGGTAGAAGAGATAGAAGATGACAGTTAGCAGGGACTGAAAGATCAGTTGAGGTGGGTTTTTTTTGGGGGGGTTGTTTTTAAGGAGAGGGGAGACAAGGGCATGTTTATAAGCAGTAGGGAAGGAGTCAAGAGAGAGGGAGAGGTTGAAAATAAGTGATAGAGTGGGAATGACTGAGGGGGTCAGCTGTTGGAGGAGACAAGCTGGAATGAGATCCACTGAGCAGGTAGAGGGGTTAGCCTTAGTAAGGAATGAGGCCACCCCTTTATGTGCGACAGGAATGGAGATCATGGCAAGAAGTCAGCCCAGAGCCTCAGTGCACCACAGTATTCATAGCAGAACTTTTTTGTGGTAGCAGAGATCTTAAAATAAATATCCCCAATGAAGAAGCCTTTTCCACTAGGGGATATCTCTGATTGTTAGGAAGATTTTCCTGATATCAAACCTACATTTTCCTCTTCGTATCATTCCCCTCTCCCTCTATAGCTTTTGGTTCTGCTTGCTTTAGTCTAACAAAAAGTCTAATCTTATTTCTAAATGGCAGCTTTTCACATATTTGAAGACAGCAAAGACACAGGGGTAGAAAGATTTGGTTGAGCCATTGAGATCATCTACTGCAGAGAAGGAATTCTCACAAGGTAGAAGTAAAATCTAAACTACAAGTAATCTAGGGTTCACCCCTGGTCCATTTGAATAAGACTTTAACCTGGATTAGAGAACCTGTGACCCTAAGGATTTGTTCTGGAAAGTTTAGATTCAGTCAAAGGGCTGCACTTTAAGATGTAGAGGGCCACATGTGGCCTCAAGGCTGCAGGTTCCTCATCCCTGAGTCTAAACATCATTGGAGATAATGATTACTCCATATCTGTGAGGGGCAAAGCTGGTAAGGGTTTTGGAGAACAGAGGTCCTTTGAGAGAGGATTCACCAGGATTCCAGACCCGGAGTCAAGAAGACTCATCTTCCTGAGTTCAAATCTGGCCTCAGACACTTAATAGCTGTATGACTAGGCAAATCAGTCAACTCATTTTGCCTCAGTTTCCTCATCAATGAGCTGTAAAAGGAAACAGCAAACCACTCAAGTATCTCTGCCAAAACAAAACAAAACAAATGGGATCACAAAGAGTCAGAAACAACTGAAAAATTAATGAACAACGACAATGTACCAAGTATCGTCCTTCATGTTAACACTGATTAATATGGACCCTTGAAATTGACCTGAATTTTGTTACCTCTCCATTTTATAGTTATAATTGTTGCATGTATGGTTCTTTTGCCTCCACTTTCTTCACTCTGTGTCACTTTCCATATTTCTCTGAATTAATTCTTTGTGTTTATCATTCCTTGTGGTGCAGTAATATTCTATTACTTTCATAACACCTGGCGGTAACAGAGTGGATAGAGCCCTGGGCCCAGAGTCAGGAAGATCTAAAATCAAATCTGGCCTCAGACACAACCTGCTATATGACCGTAGGCAAGTCACTTCACATCTGTCTGCCTCAGTTTTCTTAACTGTAAAATGGGGATAATAATACCACCTACCTCCCAGGGGTGTTGTGAGGGTAAAATGTGACAATTATAAAACGCTTACCACAGAGCCTGGTATATAGTAGGTGTTTAAGCCCCCACCAATGTCTTTACTCTTTCTTAGTTGTATTTTTGAAAATTATATTGATGTTTTGTTTTTCTATTACAATTAGGATTACCCCTACTCTGTGACAGGTCTCTTGTAACAAATAATTAAGTAAAACTTAAGACAGTGACTACATCAGAGAGTGCAAACAACATTGCACAACTGGAATATCCTTCCTCTCTATAAAAAAAATAGAAATAGATTTTCTCTTCTTCCCATCTCTCAACCCACTGAAAAAAATAGAAACAAAAAATGAATTCCTTCTGACAAATATGCTTAGTCAAACAAAACAAATTCCCTCATTGGCAGGGAATCATGAATGTTCTAAACTTTCCTCTGACCTTCCAGCTTCTGCTGTGTCCCTTGAGGGAAGGTGACCAGAGCAAGCCAAGTTCTATCGGTGACAGCACAGGGCAACTCCCACCTTCTGCTGCCTGCCTGATCTCCCAACTGGAATGTGGAGAACCTCTAGCAAAAAAAGGATCAGTTTTCCTTTTGACCCTGATCAGACCTTCTACCTCTTGCTGTGACTGTCCCTTGAGGGAAGAGGAAGAGGAAAGTCCATGGGACTTTAGAAGGGAAATAATAAACAGGGCCTTCCATCTGACTTCTTAACCAGGTACCTTCCTACCTGACCTTGTATTGAGCCCAATCTCCAGGGTCCTTTGGGAAGAAGAGTAGCATCTTCCACTCAATAATCAACATTCTTATGCTTGATCATACTTTACATATCCTAGTAATTCTGAATCCTTACAGGTCATCATCTAAACCCCATTCCCCACCCCTACCACCCAATTTCTTTTATGCCATCCTTCTCAACTCATTTCAAATTTCCAGCCAAATACTATCCTCCACTTAGAGAATACTTGCTCCATAGGCAAGAAACTTCTTTCATTCTAATTTCTTTTCTTTTCCCATTCCTTCCATCTTCTGTCTTTTAATGAAACCTGGCTTCTCCCTGATGATAGAGCCTCCCTGCCCACCCTTTACAGTAATGGATGTACCTTCATTCATCCCCCCTTGGCTCCCTCATCAATTTGGAGATGTTGGACTACTCCTTGCTCCCCATTGTTGCTTCTAGGTTCCATCCCTACCTCCTTCACTCAGTAACTTCTCCTCCTTTGAGGTTCATACAGTTTATCTCCACCACCCAATCAAAATTCTGGTAGCTCTTGTCTACCAACATCCCCTTCTTTCTGAAATGTGATTGGTACACAGCTCATAATTCTTCTCTCTTCCACAACTTCTGCCCTCATACCAGGGGACTTTATCATACATACTGATGCTTCCTTAAATATCCTACCCACTTAGTTCCTCAACCTACTCACTTCCCATGAGCTACTCCTCCACCCTATCTCAGCCACATGCAAAAAATATTCTTACCTTTGGTCTTGCTGTCACTCAAAAACCCACCACTACCATGTTTAAGAATCTCCTTATCTGATCAGTCTATTGACTTTCCATTTCTCCCTCTGTCTTTTCTTATCAAATCTTGTTCTTTGTCCACACCGTGACCTCCAATCCCTTGACGCCTCAATTTTGTTCTAGGCCATCTCCCTGTACTAGCCACTGTCTCCTCCTTTCCTTCTCTTTATCCATTGGTGAACCAGTTCAACTCTATATTGTCCTCTTCTCTTGAGTCCTTAGCCCCCTTATCATTTCAACAATTGTGAGAGGCCCAGCCTTGGATCATTCTCACCATCCACGTATTCTCACCTTTACTTCTGTATGCAGGGTGCTTAATGAAGGTGGAGAAAATAACAACCATCATTCTAACTGGGTCCAAGACAAATTTATATTGTATAACCTCAACTGGGCTCTCACTGGTGCTAGGCAGTTCTACTATACCTTCCTTATCAGTTCACTATCCCACTCTCCACAGCAGCTCTTCCAAAATTTTTCATCCCATCTCAAACCTTCCTTGACTTCCCCTCCTCCCACCCTCTTAGTTGAGAACCTTGTGTCTTACTTTATATAGAAAAAATTGAGGCCATTCACTGAGAAATTCCTTTTCTCTTCTTTATTTCCAGCACTCAGGTCATGTTTTCCTTCACCCATGTCCTACATGATAAAGTGACTTACTCCTTACCAAGGCTAACCCCTTTACTTGTTCAAGAGATCTCACTGCATCCTGTCTCCAACAGATTACCCCATCAGTCGTCCCCACTCATTCATATATTTTCTCATTCCCTACTGCCAACAAACATGCCCATGTCTCCCCCATTGTGAAAAAAAAACCCTCACAAAAAAATTCTTTCTGGTTCTTAACTTCTTTTTTATTTACTTTTTGGTTAGGTTTATCTTAGGCTCATAGGGATAAACTGAAGTCCCCCATTATTGTAGTTTTATTGTATATTTCTCCTTGTAAGTCAATTAATTTTTTTTTCCTTTAAGTATCTAGAAGCTATATACCATTTGGTGCATATGTGTTAAATATCGGAAATGATTGATTGTCTATGTTTCCTTTCAGCAAAGTGTGGTTTTCCTCCTTATCTATTTTAATTGATTCTATTTTTGCCTTTGCCTTGTCCAAAAACATAATGACTACTCCTGCTTTTTTGTTTATTTGCTTTCAGTTGAGGCATAATAGCTTTTGCTCTAACTCTTTAACTCTCTATGAGTCTTTGTTTCAAGTGTGTTACTTGTAAACAATATATTAGATTTTGCTTTTCAATCCATTCTGCTAATATATTCTATTTTATGGGTGAGTTCATTCTAATCACATTCACAGTTACAATAATTATTTCCTTTCATCCAATTCTCTTAGACTTTTCCTTCTGTTTACTCCTCACTCCCTATTTATTTTTGTTACCCTTTTTTTTTTCCTTTAACCTTTTACTATCCCCCTTTTATATTTAAGGTTTGTTCAGCTTATGACTAATCCCTCCTTGAATCTACCCCCTTCCTGTCTCTCTCTGCATCCTTATTGAATTGAATGCATTCCTACAACCTCTGTGTGTGTGTGTGTTCTGCCTTCTTTTGACCAGTTTAAAGTGAAGTTCAAGTCATACAAGCTCTCTCACAGTTTCTATGTTTGCATATCATTTTACTTTTGAACAACCAGATTACGTATGTTAATAAGTTTCCTATTTTTCCTCCCATTTCCCCCTAATGTATCCTTTCTCCTTCTTCTTCCCTCTTCTTTTTTCTTATAACATCTCCAAGATGTAACAAAACTACCTATGGGTCTTCTGTCTCAATCGACTACTTCTATGATGTCTTATGACATTAGGATTCTGAAAGCGTGAGTACTTTTAGCATCCTCCCCTCCATTATAATATATATAGTTTATCTTTATAAAATCTTTTTTTAAAAGCTTATTTGTAATATCTCTGGGCACTAATGCATGATCAATTTTAGTAAAAGTTCTGTGTGGTGCTGAGTTATCCATACATACATATATGCATAAAATACATATATACATGCATACACATATATACAAATGCAATCTGATTTGAAAGATTCTATAAGTCTTTTAGCTCCAGTTTCTCAAGCCATTTATTCAATTCTGTATTTTCCCTTTAGTTTATATTTCTTTTAGATTTCTTCCAAAGTAACGTGGCAGAGTCAAAGCAGGGACTTGCTTGAGATCTCCTCCAAACTCCTCCAAATACCTATAAAAAATGACTCTAAACAAATCTAGAGCAGCAGAGCTCACAAAATGACAGTGAAACAAATTTCCAGCCAAGACAACCTGGAAGGTTGACAGAAAAGGTCTGTTGCACTAGTCTGAGAGAAGAGTGCAGTCCAATGTGGGCAGTGCAGATGGGCTGGAGCAAACCTGGAGCAATGCTCAGGGCATTTAATCACTGGCAGCTGTGGCAATTCAGACTTTTCAACCCACAAACACCAAAGACAACTTAGAAGGTCAGTAGGAAAGGTCTGTCAGACTTGGGTGAGAGAGAAGTGAGATCCGGCCTGGGCCTATCCACAGAGTGGTGGTGGCGGCGGCAGCAGCAGTGGTTGCTTCCAAAGTTTTTAGCAGGGGTGGGGGGGATCCAGTAGCTAATCAGAGGGGGGATTGCAGAGGTCTCTTTGCTGGTGCTAAGGCAGGATTCTCTTTCTTTGCCTGTGCTTAAATCTGGGCTACAGTCCTAGATGGTGGTCCCGGAACAAGGGGGAGCACTGGCATGGTGGTCAAGAGGGAATCCTCCTCACAGTTCCAAGGCAGAAAAAAGTGCTTGTAGTCACTGATAGACAAGAGCACAGACCAGCAGAGGAGTAAATACCTTTCCTTTGATCATACAACCTTGGAAGAACTGAAAATTTACAGGTCCCTTGAAATATCTCTGAGAACAGCTGCACAAAACTCCTGAACCTTGGAACAGTATACCCTCCACACTGGAAGCAGAGATCAACCTTAACAATGAACTAAAACGTCAAGTAATTGGCTGGGAAGATGAGCAAATAGAGGGAAAAATCAAACTACAGAATAAATTTCCTTCCCTCCCTACTCCTCTGATCTCATCTCCCTCTTCACCCCTCCTTTCCTTTTGGCTCAAATTCAGTGTCATTATTCGGGGTAAGTGATTTAGGTAAGATATAAGACTGACCTTTAGAAGGTGGGATCTGTGGAGCCAGTGTAAGAATGGAAAGGAGTGATAGAAGACCCATACTTTAGCTGGTTGAGTCTGTGAAGGACAGCTACCTTCCCTCACAATTTTTAGTTTCTGACATTCCTCCATCTGGTCAATCATTAATCATTCAATTAAATGTTTGCTGACTGACTACCTGACTGACTTCCCTTTCCCACAGTAATCAATGAGAGTCTGGCTTCCGGCACCCACACTGTAGACAGCTCTTTGCCTGACAGTAGCACTGCCCCTTCTTCGTCCACTGACAATGCTTCAGGTTAGCAGATGTTTCCTTTCTGCTTTCTCTATTTGACAAAATATCTTTCCTCCTGGGCCATCTTTTTCTGCTCATAGCAGTTCTTCCTTTCACGATTGTTTGAACTGCTTTTCCTAGGTCTTTGGTACTTAGGATATAATTTCTGTCTCTGGAAACATTTTAATTTTCTCTTTTTCTCTTGCTTTATTTGACCCATTTCTCCAACTTTTCCCATGAATTCTGTGTTAAAACACCCCCTCTTTTCCTTGGAGAACTTATGGAAGCAAAAACTTGTTTACTGCTTATCTGGAGGCCCAGGGCTTGGTTAGTCCTCATCTATAGATTCAGAGTATGAGAATTGGAGGTGGTGATGAGAGCTGACTGGGAGCATGGTGAGAAGAGGTCAAATCAAGCCTTGGGCTTCTTTTTTGCCATGAGTTCCCACCAGTCTTTAGAGTCCCCGCCATTTTCTCAGAGGGAAGTACAGAAGAGTCCATGGCACAAGCACCCAGCTGGCACCCAGATACTCTAGACATCTACCTCTAACCCCCAGGTATGACATCAACAGTCTGCATTACTCCTGGAGCAGTGCCAGTTTCTCCCCTATGTCCTGATCCTGCTACCTCTGTTGTGTTGTGTGAACACAGCTCCTGTGTTCGCTTCTGGGGATCTCACTAGGCCACTGGAGGTGGGGACCTGTTCTGTCCTGAAATGAGAAAGAACCATGTCTATGAAACAGGATGGAAGAAGGCACTTTCCTGACAGTTCCTTTTCAGGGTCTTTATTTGGGGCCTCTGAAGCCCCTGGCTTTAGGGCTGTGTCTGATAGACTCTGGTGGTCAGTCACTCCAGTCCCTCTATATACAACTGTAACCTTGGTGCTGAAATTAGCCCTTTTCTTTCTATTGAATGACATTATTACTGGGAAAGAGATTAATGCTTATTCTGTAAGATAAGTCTTTGAAAGGGATATTCCCAGGAGCCAAAGTAAATAAGTTAAGTTGCAAACCTGAATATGCTTTATCACTGAAAACTCTTTTGTGAATGTCAGTTATCACTATATGAGGAAGGGAAAGGGGAATGGGAAAAGAATGTGAAAGGGGAAGGAGAAGGGGAAGAGGAAGGAATGTGTTCATATAGTACTTCTTCTGTTCCAAGTACTATACAAAGTGCTTCTTACAAATGGTATCATTTTTTTTCTCACAACCACCCTGTGAGGTAAATGCTATTATTATCCCCATTTTGGGGTGTAGGAAACTAAGGGAAATAGAATTTAAGTGACTTGTACAAGGTCACACAGCTAGTAAGTGTCTGAGACTGGATTTGAACTCTGTTCTTCTTGACTCCAGGCCCCACATCCTATCCACTACCCCACCTAACTTCTTCTGAGAATTGATAGGAAGCACATGGTGCATGAGTGAGTTGCAGAGTTTAGATCTTTGCCTACAGTACATTGCCTTTAGGACCTTTTGTCTTCTGACATGATTGATCCCTGGGTCCTTCCCTCTCCTTTCATTCAGGAATCAATGAGAGTCTGGTGCTTACCAGTATTCTTCCTTTAGCTTTATCTGGAGGTACCCCTGGACCAAACTGAAAAAAAAATCTCACTGAAGAAAATAAAGCTTTAAAAAGTAAAATTGGAGAATTAGGACAAGAGGTCCAAAATCTAACCAGAGAAAATACCTCCCTAAAAATGAAAACTGAACATATGGAAAAGGACCTCCAAAAACTAATTGAGGAAAATAATTCACTAAAAATTAGAATGAGTCAAATTGAAGCCAAGGACTCTATAATGCAACAAGAGATGGTCAAACAAAACATAAAGATTGAAAAATGAGAAGAAAGTGCAAAATATCTCACTGGAAAAACAACTCCAACTGGGAAAACAGATCCAAAAGAGATAACCTAAGAATTATCGGCCTATTAGAAAGCCATGATGAAAAAAGCAGTCTGGACGGCATCCTCCAAGAGATTGTGAAAGAAAACTGTCCTGAGGTCCTAGAATCAGAAGGGAAAATAGTTATTGAAAGAATTCACTGATCTCCTCCTGAAAGAGATCCCAAATTCAAAACTTCAAGAAATATAGTAGCCAAATTCCAGAGCTACAAGGTCAAGGAGAAAATACTGAATGCAGCCAAAAAGAAACAATTCAAATATTGTGGAACTACATTCAGGATTACACAGGATTTAGCAGCTGCTACATTAAAAGATCGAAGGGATTGGAATGCGATATTTTGTAAAGCAAAAGAGCTAGGACTGCAACCAAGGATCA
>CM053591.1:39080884-39096859 GCA_028646515.1 Pseudochirops corinnae | reverse complement strand
CTTGTCTTCCATTAGTCTGCATTCTACTAGAAAAATATGCTAGTACTACTCTTAAGACTACATTTATAGTAGTTGAATTCTGTTTACTTTAAGTTGGCAGGGGAGTGGTGGTGTCCCACACTCACAAAATCACAGGTCCTTAGCACATGCAAAGTATGTGCAAAGTACTGAGCCTAGGACTACAGGGGAGATACAAAGCTTTAAAAAGACCCAGTCCTTATACAAATGAATCTTAATCTGGTAAAGGAAAAAGATGCAAAGCAGTAATGCATGATGAGGAAGCTTGACATATGATCTCAGAGCCAAGTTAACCGGGTGGAAGTCCCTTTTCTAACACATCCTAGTTGTGTGATGCTGAGCAAATCTCTCAGCTTGTCGGTTTTGCAGATATTTCTCTTAGATTACAACTTACAGAGAAAGTGTACATGTGAATTGATAGAATTTCCTCATTGGGATTTCCGTGCAGCAATTAAATCACAGTCTGGTCCCTCCAAAATGTATAATTATATTAGAAAAATACAAAGTGCTATGTGAGGTTGAGATAGGTGGGAGATGGGGAAGATTGATATTGATAGGGAAGGTCGCATTTTATGTTGGGCTTTATAAAGTGACTAGAGATTCTAGAGATGGAGTAGGAGAGGGGAGAGGAAACATTCTAAACATAGAAAGATATGAACAAAAGGGGATGAGGTGGGAGGGATAAATTGCATTCTGCTACATATTTGCAAATGATCATTTTTTACATAAATTTAATTTTTATCATGAAATTAGCCAACATTTCAATACATAAAGAACAAAAAAGATTAAAATGTGAGTGTGGTACAATACTTTTTCTTGTACTTTATATATGGAGATACTTTGCTTGGGGTTAGTTAAATTCAGAATAAAATTTTAAAGTTTTCTAAAAGAGAATTTAAATTCTTTAGGAATGGATTATCTTATTTTTTGTACCTGTCTCCAGTGATTAGTGATGTGTCCAGCATAGCATATTCCTATAATAAATGCTTATTGATATATTGATTGAATATGAATCCATTTTTAATGTTTTCCTGTCTTCCTTCTTCCTTCTCTCCCTTCTTTTTTCCTCCTTTCCCTCCTTTTTCCTTCCTTAAGTCACTACCAAATTACTCTTCTACTCCCTCAAGCCTGTAACAAATAAGGATAATCAAGGAAAACAACACATTAAATCTGAAAACATGTCTCATTCTTTGCCTCTAACCCCTGTGCCAAGATGCAGGAGATACATTCCAGCTGTCTTTTAATGTCATGACTGGTCACTGTTTTGCTGGGAGTCCTTAAGTCTTTCAAAGTTTTTTGTTTGTTTGTTTATTCATATTATTTTGGGTCACTGTGTAAATTGTTCTAATTCTTTTGGTTTTACTCTACATCACTTCAAATATTTCTTCTAAAGTTGCTATCAATCCTTCATATTGTTTCTTATGGCACAATAATATTCTATTTTATTTATATACCACAATTTGTTCTCTCTTTTCCCAACTGATGTTTCTAATTGTTTGCTACAATGGAAAGTTATACTTTTAACTTTACTAATATTTTTAATAAGCATTTTCCCTTTATCATCAACTTTGAAGGAGTCAGTAAAAGGATCAATATGGTTTAGTGATTTGGGGGTACGTTTTCCAGAATGGTGGACTGATTTGCTAAATAATAACTAATTCACAGCTCCACAAACTGGACATTTATGTGCCTTCCTTTCCCACAGTCAAAAACTGATATTTTCATCTTTTATTTTTTTCAATCTGATGCCTGTGAAGAAGAACCTTAGAACAGCTTTAACTTCTGTCATTATTTCTGATCTTGTGCAGTTTTCAATTGCTAATATATTTCTTCAGTAAATCAGCCTTTTTGTAAAGTTGGACTTTAACACATATGTAATATTTTTGTGTAAGGTAAAGAGACTGTAAGATAAGACAACATATAAAAGCTCTAGATAGAAGCTGAAATTCACTTATAATAAAGAATTTCAACCTGACAAAATAGTTAAGGCACAAGGCTAACTTATTTTATGTAACTTGATAAAGGCAGTATAGGTTAATGAAAGGGAGCAAAGAATGTGTCAAAGGCTCTGCTAAATAATGACATGTATTATCTCGGGCAAGTTAAAAGCTCTCCAGGTCAGTTAATCACTTGTGAAATAAAAGGGTTAGACCAGATGATCTTTAAAGCCCCTTTTCTAGTGGTGAAGCATTTTGACTTGAAGGCTCACATACAAGAAATTTTTAGGCAGTAGGATGGCAACCCCTACTGGCAAAATGTGATACTGCAGAATAGCTCCTTTCAGGAATTAGAAATGTTTAGACAGAAGGAAAAGATGTGAATAACTGAAGTGATGTTTATACATGAGTAGGTAAAGCCAATATAATAAAAAAATTTTACCTAACTTATCTATTTATATAATGCCATCCCAATTAAATTCCTAAAAACTTAGCTTACTGAAAGAAAAAAATAATAACCAAGTTCATTTAGAAGAACTAAAGGTCAGGAACTACAAAGAAATCAGGGAACAAAAGGAAGGAGATCCAGTAGTATCAACTATAAGTTACCTTCAATCATATTATACGGTGGGAGTGTCATGGAAGGGTAAAGTGGATAATCTTATTTTACATTAAAATTTTTTTATATAAATAAAACTTATGTAGCCAAGAACAAAAGGAATTCAGAAAATTGGGGGGGAAATCTTTTATAGACAATCTCTCAGATAGATTGGGATTGGGTTGGAATAGTGTTGTGATGTAGGAAATGAGCTGGTTGATTTAGAAAAACATGGAAAGACTTGGACTTAAGAAAAGAAGATGTTAGCCACCTTTAGAGAAACAGAAGCACAGTATGGTCTTACATATATGTGTATGAGTGTATATGTGTGTTTACAGATATCTATGTATATGTATATATGTACACACATATACATATCTCCTCACTTAATGCCTTCTTTTGGGGGGACAATAAAGCAAAAAGTGCACAGCAGGGAACAAAGGAAAATCTATAAGGAAGCAAAACTGGGTGATTTTGAAAATAATATGTAGTATTTATTATATGGGGTTTTTTAAATGGAAATTTATTGCTTTATATTGAATCCTCTCTTATGTTCTGCTGTGTACATGGCATTGTTTTCTTTCCTTATTTTGTACTTACGTTTAAAATAAATTTAAGAACAAAAAAAAATTTAAAAGGAAAATAGGAAAGTCTTTAAAAAGTGGTCAGGAGTTGTCGGGTAGGTGGTACATGTGGCCCATGAGGAACTAAGCCACAACTGTGTAAACTGCTCAACATGAAGTTGTAAAAGTTCTGGAAAGTATTGATAGAACCAAATTAGATTCTCCTAGTTGACTTTGACACTATGCAAATCATAATTAGGTAGTTCAGATCTGTCATTTATAGTTGAGGCCCAGAGAGGTAGTGACTTGTTGAAAGTCACAAGGCAAGTCTGTGGCAGAGCTTGGGACTTGAATTTCCCTTCATGTTCACTGCTCTTTCCGTTATACTACACCATTTCCGTTGAAGAAATCAGAGCACGAGAGCCAGAAGACCACAGAAAGCATCCACTCCAACTCCCTCATCTTGCAAATGAGAAAGCTGAACCCCAGAGAAATGACTTATTGGAGGTCACACACTGGCTAAACCTTTTTATTTTTGTGCCAACGTTTGCTTGGCTTTTGGCATCCAAGGATACAGATGGGATTAAACTGACATAAAATTCCTTGAACTTATTTGAGTAAAGTACTAGGAAAAATTCTCTTTGAGTTTTAACTGAATTTGATTCTAGGGGAACATGGAAATCAAACTAATAATTATATTCATCTAAGATAAATTACATTTTCCAGGAAATTAAACAGAATCCAGTAATCCCAGAAGTTAATTGCTGTTCAGTAGGTACTACTAGCATCTCATTAAAATGACCTACACCACAACAAACACAATCCCAGTTTATCTTGTGCTGTAACTTAACCTCCCACTTCCAGGGATTTAGCCAGACCACTAAAATTTTGAGACTTTTAAAATGTTAGAGAGTTTTGCTTTACTCCAAATTTCAAAGTTGAATTAAATTGAGGCATCAATGATATATTTTGCTACTGGTAAGAAATTGAGACAAAGAGTAGGGAGTCACACGCTTAAAAGTATTTACTGCTCAAGTGACAGTCAAAGATTTACTTAGCAGCTCTTCTAAAATAAACAGGAGAAATAAAATATTGATATCATAAAACATCTAAAGGAAAAAAACAAACAAAACACTCTGCTATTACGGAAGTTTTAACAACACAGAATACTGTTTCTTCTGAATATATTTTATAACGAACTCAAAATCTAGGCTATTCCCCTACTTCCATTCACCCCACAACTCCCCAGAATGAAGAGCTATTATTTTTATTATTTTTTACAGGGTGGTAAGTTACCCTAAAATAATACCCAACTCTGAAGTTTTGGCATTTTGTAGAGTATAGTTGGGTATTTGTGAATTAGGCTGAACAATCTAGGAATCAACTAATTAAAGATCTCCAGTAGATAAATAGGTTAACTAAAAACAAAGATTCATTTGACCCAGTTAGACTGGTCCATCTATATTGGGTCATTTTTGGATTAATCGTAATTTTCAGTAGAGTAAATTAATATGCCATACTTTCACCAAAACTATGGGCCATTCATTTCAATTTCCACCACAAAATAAACATAAATAAATAAACATAAATCTTGTTTGACCTACTTGCTCTGTATAGCGAGAGATGTGAAACATTCAGATTTCATGTAACAATCACTGACTATATACAGAAGATCTATTAATACTCAATGACTGAAGTTACAACTACTTATGGTATTTTTATGGAAAAATCCTTTATTTTTCTGCATATTTAAAAATAGATTTGTGGACAAATTAATGCTAAAGTTGTCTACAAATCCTTTGGTTTCCATTCTTTTAACAGAATTCTTTAAAGGAAGAAAATTTCTTGATGAGCTATAATGTATATACAATTGGATGTTCAGACCCTGGACTTTAAAAAAAGAAACAATTTTTTGAAAAATGGACACACTATCCTCTTTATATTTATGTGTGTGGCTCATCTCTGGGGGAAAACAGATCTACTACAAAGGTGTATTTAGAGACATAAATACCTCTACTTGTAAAAAATGTAGAAATAAGATGTTTATTTCTGTCTCCAAGGTACCCCCATTTAATAGTCAAGGCACTGTATATCGTGTGATAACAGAGGCAGAAATGAAACATTTAAAATATGAATTTGGACCTTTTGGGTGTTGACATGGCAAGGTATGGAACTGAAGTTGAACTTGTCAATGTCATTGGATCAATCCTAATTTAAACCAGGAAGCCTTATTTTTTTAACAGTAGTTGATTTAGATATTCACTATTTTTGCAAGTACATTTCTAAGTACTTTTGCAAGTAATCATAGGATCATGGTCAAGGGAATGTATGAAAATAAGAACTGAGTTGTTTTTCAGGCATTTATTAGCACAGTAATTATAATCTATTCCCTTGTGTTAAGGCTAAGTGTTCACAGAACTCACTGGAGAAGAGTCTGTCTCCATGTTGACTATCTAAATATCACAACTTTGTCAAAACACTATTCCTTATAGCATACAATTCTGTATAAGAAGTCCTTGTTTTTTGCCATACTGCTGGTAACTGCATCAGAAACAACACAGAGAAAACAAACATTTTTCAATGCTTTATCTAACACAAAGACTGCAGTAAACCTTTTTCCAGAATGAGGCACTTCTTTCTTTGGAAAGTGCTGACAGTTGATGAGAGAAATATGTGAAATGATACGTCAACTACTCCAGCTGATGAATCCAGGCAAGTCAAAGCAGCAATGAGTGGAAAAGTGGTATTTAGGGAATACTAATGCATTAAAAGATAGGCAAAATATGAAGTAGCAGGAACTACTTAAAAATATGGAATGTAGAGGAATGTTTGCTAAAGAAAAGGACCATAAATGAGGTAGTCTCACAGCATGGACCCTTGGGAGTTCATTAAGAGTCTTATTAGGGATGGTTTCTGTACTTGAATCATTAATACCTAGAATTATAGAATGTTAAAAGCTGGAAGGGAACTTAGGGATTATCTTCCCCAACCTCTCATCTGGCAGCCCACTTATAAAATACTGACTATAATGGTCAGTACAGAAAAGAAGGGAATCACTGCTTTTCTTTACAATATGTGATAACTTAAGTACTTTCTTTGTAAGCATAAACATTACCTGTTACCAAGCTAAGTGTTAATCAAGGAAGATAATAGTATATTTTGTCATTTCTGTAGGTTAATACTTTAATAAGTGTTTGATACCCCCACTTAACAACTACAGGAGGAACCCAAGATACAAGGGCAATGAATACTTTCTGGTAAAAGTTAAATATTCTTACTATTTTCACGATAGTAATTGGCAAAAGGCCAATGGTACAAAATTAGTCTTTTCAGGTTTATAGTGTCAAAAATAAATTCTGTCATTGACTGAAGTATTCTGTAATATACAGCAGTTTCAATTTATCATCGGATCACAAAAAACATATTTGGCAAATGAAACAAAAAATTATCTATAATAAACAAAGGTGTTTACATTCTGACACTTATTTTTAAATCCAAGGCCTAAAACATTTTAGGTTACATGATGATGTTGATGTATGCACCTTAACACAAAGTAAATATCTACAGAGTGAAAATGAGGAAAAAGCAAAACTTTAAAAGTTTTAGATTTGGGGAAGACCAATTTTAAAAATGTAATAAAACGTATATATTTTCCAGTAAACATGGAGAAAAATTCTTAACCTGAATCTATGTATCACAACTATAATTTAGCAAAATTGTGCAACTTGGTAAGATTTACATGGATCTGAATTTAAACATTTCTAGAAATGAATTTGAAAGGCATCACGATGGGAAAAGAAACATCATCTTCATCTTCTTAACCTTTGATTTGTTTTTGGAAGGATGTAAATAAAACTGATATTTTCAAATATAAAGGAGAAATAGCCAAAACCCTCCATAAACATGTAATATGGGATCAAGCCTTAGATGTATAATGCATTACTGCTTTTTATATAATGTAGGTGGTTAACATGTATTAAACAGAAACATGAGTGATCATTTGCCATTTTTAAAAATCTCATCAATCACAAACTGTTAAGTTTACATCTTAAGTTTACAGATGCTGAAATAAATTTTTTTTAACCTAGAAATGAGTATTTAAAAAAAACTGAAGACTTCTTACAATGTTTATAGACAAAGTGTCACGTACAAATAATGCAGTTGCCACCTAGTTTCCACTTGATTTCTTCATAATGTGACTGTCAGCTGTGACACTCATGAAGATACTTCCAACAACCACAGGGGTACCCCAAAGCCTATGGCAAATCACTTTGCAGCAGCCAAGATCATCAACAGAAAACCCCAATTGTTGATAATGCTCATCTGTTTCAAAAAGAGTATTGCTTGTATATGGTACAAAAAACTAAGGATAAAAAAATCAGTAAGGAAGATATTTATTACTTGGAACCAATAAATAGGAATAAACTTTCTAAACCAAACAGATCTTAATTCTATGGCATAAATAACTTTATCTCAAAAACATAAACAAAGAGACCATTAAGATACCTACTTCAGAATAATGCCTCTTACAGTACTTTTTCTAAGAAATGAGCAATTAAGTAGAAAAGAGAAAGATTGCCCCTCTAAATTAAAATACTGCTCTCTATCCTTTGATTTGTCTTACTTGTTTGAAAACAAGATTTAGCATATTTCAAATACTAGGCCAACATTATATTCTCTTCAGAGGAACATCTTAAATGCTGCCTAATTTTAATTCTGCCTAACTGGCAAAAGAAAAATGCTAGCTACATTAGATATAGATATAGATATAGATATAGATATAGATACACATATATATATACATATATATCTATATATATATATATATACACATACACACATACATATGGAAGGATGTATCTATATCTATATATCTGTGTGTACGCATGTGTGTGTACACACACATATATATGTATGTACATATGTGTATATACATACACAAATATCTCAGTTGTATTTAGATTAAAATATATAGATTTTTTTTTCTATAGCATTTCCCAAGGGGACAGGAATTAGATATGTGATTTTAATTTCATAGGGAAATCTCAGGTGAAAAAACTCCTGCTTCCAAAGTAGGCTGGCACTTTTTCTGCAATTTATAATCTTGAAGATTTGCCTAGAAGACTACGACATTCAGTTTCAGAGCAGAAATGTCAGAGGCAACACTTGAACACAAGTCTTCCTGGCTTAAAGGCTAGTTTCATATTGATTACATCATGATACTTCTCACAAATTCTTTACGCGTATAATATTTTATTTGGCTAGGATCCTTGAAATGTAATAAAAATTTATTAACTCATAAACTTGTTCTTAACATTCATACCTAGAAATTTAAGATTATAAAAATTAAAACTCATAAAGTAACTTAATTGAACGTAACTTTTCACTAAGGTTCAATATTTTAAAATGTTGGCATCCAAAATATAAATAATGATGATCTTTAATACATACTTTCAGTAATTTGTTTTTTCCTTAAAAGAATTTGAAGTGTTTAGTATACAGAAGTCAATTTAACTTAGTACATAATTCTAATGTTTAATTCTAAATACACAACAGTCAGTATGCATTCAATATATGCTTAGTATGGTACAAAGCACTGTGCTAAGTGCTGCAGATACAAGGAAGAGCAAAAAACAATCTATGCTCTCAAGCAGCATACAACTAGCAAGGGTGGGGAACCTGCAGCCTTAAGGCTACATGTGGCTCTCTAGGTCTTCAAGTGTGGCCCTTTGACTGAATCCAAACTTCACAGAACAAATCCCTTTAATAAAAGGATTTGTTCTGTAAAACTTGGACTCTGTCAAAAGGCCACACCCAAGGATCTAGAAAGGCACATGTGGCCTTGAGGCTGCAGGTTCCCAATCCCTGAATGGGAGAGACAATATATAACTATCTAGGTACACACGAGAGATACACTGAAGGCATCAGCAGTTGGGAAGACAAGGAAAGGTCTCCTTGTAATCTAACAGTGATCATAACTTGTGAAAAAAATATGTTGATTTTACTGTAAACATAAATTATGTTGGCTTCTCAAAATGCAGATGAGAAGTTAGAATGAGAGGCTCTCCTAATATCATTCAAGTATGATTTCTGAACAATATTCCCGTTTAAACGAACTTCCTAAAACACCTATTCTCCTTAGCACCAAAAAGAGTTCACCCATGGCAATCCTCTCCAGGCTCAAATATTCTAGCTTTCATAACATATTTACCTACTGCCATTCCAGACAATGGATCAATAAAGTCAGCCCAAAAGCCTTCCAAAGCATAGCAAATTTCTTTAGTACCATTTATAAACTGTAAGCAAATAAAGAAATTACACAAATCATTCTAGTGTCAGTCTTTACTGTTAAAATAAAATCTTAAATAAAACATGTTTTGCTTTGAGACCATTAACAATAAAATTAATGATTAATATTAAGTACTATTCTAATAACATTGTAATATTTTTGCCAAATGGAAAAAGAGTGATGGCTGATACATTTTACAACTGCTTTGATCATTAAAGTACTCACACTCGTCAACCTTCATTTAAAAAGTCTAATGAATTCAGTAACATTTTAATTTAATTTCCCTTTTATGAACTGTTATTCAAAATAAGTTCTGTGTAGATAATTGCCCAGATTCCCCCCACCTTAATCCCAAATGACCTGCAGTTACTCTTATCTTTGGAGGGGCGTACAGATCAGATGAAAGACTAAAATATTAAAAGAGAAAACACCAGGCCAATTGCTGTCCCTTGAATGAAAATCCTAAAATTCATTTCCATAAATACTCAATATTATAATATTGTTTAAAAATTGCGATGTCAACTATATGCCAGTTCAAGTTCTTAAAAGGTTTATAATTTCTTCTAGACCTAAAATAGATATGAAAACAGAATATCTATCTACATATATGCATACATAAACACAGAGGAAAAGAAAATATAGTGCTGTAATATTCTCCATAATTCTGAGATTCTAACAGTTCTAAATCAGTCTATACTTGCTGATTGATTTTTGTAACTACAAAGTTCTACCCTACTTTTCTCTTAGGGCACTCTAGGAACTATAGAAATACTTTGTAAAATGCATGTCTATTTCTAATATTTTATATGGTCATACATAAATATAAGTCTAATAAGAACTGTTAGGGACAAATCAAATAAGGAAGTGCAGAGCTACAAAAGGATTGATGTCTATGTATATCACCTGTGGAAAGAAAATAAGATTTATAAACAGAAGAAATTATAGTAGACAAGATAAAGGTAAATGGATTTCATTACATAAAACAACAATATAACCAAGATAACAAGTTGAAAAGAACACCTGACAAAAGCACCCCTGTCTCTCTCTCTCTCTCTCTCTCTCTCTCTCTCTCTCTCTCTCTCTCTCTCTCTCTCTCTCTGTGAGTGTACACACACACAGATACACACACACACACACACACACACACACACACAGAGGACGTACCCTACCCCCTGCCCAAACAATGAAAGAACATTCATTCCCTAATGGACAAATTGTAAAAGGATATAAACAATTCACAACAGATAATCATTTGAAAGTATTTACTCTGATTTGGCTTAAGGAGGGAATAACATACACACTCAACTGGGTATCTTACCCTACAGGAAAATAGAAGGGAAGGAGATAAGAAGGGGGATGATAAAAGGGAGGGCAGATTGGGGAAGGGGATCGTCAGAAGCAAACACTTTTGAAAAGGGACCGGGTCAAAGAAGAAAACAAAATAAATGGGGGGGGGGATAGGATGGAAGGAAATATGGTTAGTCTTTCACAATATGACTACTAGGGAAATGTTTTGCATAACTACATGTATAAACTACTTTGAATTGCTTGTCTTCTCAATGGGGAAGGGGCTGAGGAGAGAAGAAGAGAGAGAATCTGGAACTCAAAAGTTTTAAAAACAAATGTTAAAAAAATAGTTTTTACATGCAACTGGGAAATAAAATATACAGGCAATGGGGTATAGAAAACATCTTGCCCTACAAGAAATTAGGGGATAATCACTATGCTTGCCATCTTGGGGTAGGGGTAGGGGAGAGATGAGGAGAAAATTTGGAACTCAATATCTTCTGGAAATTAATGACGAAAACTAAAAATAAATAAATAAATTCTGGAAAAAAAGTAAAATGATGTAAAAATAAAAAAGTGTTTACTCTGCTTAACAATCAGAGCAAAACAATATTAAAACTATTATGTACCATTCAGCGTTAACCAAATTGGTAAAAAAAAAAAAAAAAAAATAGCCAAAAATGACACAAGTAATTGGTGGTGGGACCATGGAAAAACCTGATTCATACCCTTTGACCCAGTGATGTCCATTATTGGGATTAAATCTTGAGGGCATTATCCAAAAGAGAAAAAATTATGAGGTAATATGTTACAAAGTGCTTGCTATGGTCAAGGTAAAAGCATTCAAATGTTAAAAAAGCATTAAATCACTGTAATTGAAACACTGCCACCACTAGGGAGCATTCTTCAACAGTAAGAAAATTATCTGCTATCTGGTGATCAGTGCCACAGAAAAGAAAACACTCTGTACCTTTTAAAAGTAGCTCTCGACATGTTTGTATTACACATTCTACTTTGGCATTTTCAAGGTAAATTTCTGCTCTGTCAATTTTCTGTTGTTCAACAGGTGCATCACTGCCCTAAGGAGAAGAAAACAATTTAAGTAGAGAAAATCTGTGTGTCAAGTAACCTGTTATATGTTGCAGTGACATCTGTGAAATCATCTTATAATGTGTCACTATTTGTCTTTTGCATAAAACAAGAACACTATTAACCTACATAGGATTCTTGTGCGAGATGACAGATGATAAAAATAGTTATCAAGCACTTAATAAAGAGATACATACAATATAAGGCCCAAAGGTGTCATTATATACAAAGTAATGAATAACTTAAATGGTCAAACAAAAAGTATTACCTGTCAACCAAACATTCCCTGTATAAAGAAGAACACTTTTACTTTCCCATCCTTCTCTTCAATCCTTAACACACTAAGATATCACTTCCAACTTATACCAGTTCTGCCTGTATAGGAAGCTGTCATCCTCCCTTTTGCTTTTAAAAAAAATTAAAATAATTTTCTACTCTATTAAAATAAAGGGTTTCTCACTAGGAGTTTGCTTCCTAATTTGAGAAGTCAAAGGGAGCTTAGGTATGATTTTTTTAGGTATGATTTGGGCATTCCTTATAATGAATATAAAATAAAATTCTATTTAGAATTAATTTTCAGTGTACACATTTAGGAAAATAATTTGGAATTATGTCAACAGTGACTAAAACATCCATACCTTTTGAGCTAAAGACTCTATGCTGGCTTGTCATATGCTTCAAGAAAGTCAAAGACATAAATGACATATATAATGTAATCATAGGTAGGTACATATGTGTGTAACTTACATCTACATGCATATACATATGAAAATATTCACATCAACTCTCTTTGTGGTAGCAAAGAACTGAAAACAAAGTAAATGCCCATCAGCTGGGGAATAGTTGACAAAAGTGTAGTGCCTCAATATAATAATGGATCATTACTGTGTTGTGAGAAACAATGAATATGAAGAATTTAGAGAAGCACTGGAAGGTTTACATGAACTGATACAGAGTGAAGTAAGCAGAATCAGAAAAAAAACATTCAGTGAAAACATTGTAAATGAAATTGAACAAAAAAAGAAACTGAATGCTTTGTATTTATAATGATGAAAACTAGTCTGAGGAAAAAGAGAAGAAAATGCACCTCTGTCCCAGATTCTTTGCAGAGGTGGGGTACTATGAGTATATATGATTGTGTATGCTATCAAATTTGGTTGTTAATTTTGCTGAACTGCTTTTCACTTTCTGTTTCTTTTTTTCTCCCTTTCTGTTTCTTGTAATAAAGGATGGGTTTTTGGGTAGAGGAGAAGGAAGGGATATATTTAGAAATAAAGGTGATACAGCAATGCACAGTTATAAGACAACTCTACAAGTCTCAGGATGGAAGGAGATATCTACATTCAGAGAAAGATCTAGAAAGAACAGAGTTTAAGTGGAGACTGAAGCAACCTACATGCTATCGTTCTTTTTCATGTTTGATTTTCTTTCTTTTCTCCCATTGTTCACTCCATTGGTTACAACCCTTCAATACATCCAGACTAACGTCCAATGTGAAAGTATTTACAGATCCTATACTTGATTGTATGTCGCCATGGGGAGAAGAGGAAGGGGAGAAAGTTTGAAACTCAAGGGAGTGTGGAACTGAATCTTGGAAACTAAAAGTAAATAAATCAATTAAGAGGGAAAAAAAGAAATAAAGGTGATACAAGAAAACATAATAACATTTTTAAAATATCTGTTAAAGTTGTACAAACACAACAAAAAAGTCGATCTCTTTTATTTTGATATTAGTGCTGAAATTCTATAATGTGTAACCTGAAGAAAAAAATCAATAAAGATCTGTTCATTAAGAGGAATAAAGTGAAAATGCACACAATCAATACCGTTCTAGAATATATAGAAATAAATACTAGAATATTTGCTAAGAAGTGCCATATTATGGTGTGGCAACAAGTAGTTTGAATCTATTGAAAAGACTCCTACAATTCTTTTTTTTAATTTTTGATTTGCAACACACAAAAATCAAGAGGATTAAGTAAATACAGTATAATATCTCTGTACCCTCTCTCCAGAGACTCTCCAGAGAAGAGTAATTATGTGAATTAAAGTATTCTGTTAATGTCTTTGAGGTTTCATCCTACAGACAGATGTATGGGTAAAGTACATTTCAATGGTAGAAGCTGCAAACATTTAAAAAATATCTGTATTCGCTTTAACAGCTTCTCATGTTATGTGACATTCATGTCCCATACTCCCATTATTCCTCTATGGGACTCCACTCAAAGCGCTGAAAGTTCTTTCCATAGATCACTGAACATCATATGTAAACTAATATAACAGTTTTGCTACTTGCATGGCCCATCTCCTTTTTTGATTGTATTTGATGCTACACAGGTTTCACAGTTATTAAATGGAATAATGTGAATATGCTTACACACCAAAAACAAATGCCCAGAGAAACTATTTTGCAACCTGCATTAATTACAAGTTGTTGCTCCTATATTCTATAATGACAGTCAACCTGGGATTGGAGGTACGTGAACAGTGATAAGCATCCTAAGATATCTAAACACTCTGCCTGAAAAAAACTGAGAAACACATTTTATACAAACCAAGTGAAAGCCAATCTTTTAATATTAGGTTTGGATCAGGAATACTTTTGCTTTAAATATCTCTGCCAGCTACAGTGCAGTCACGTGGATTTAATCAATTAGCAATCAGTAAGTAGTTATCAAAATTCTACTATATGTCAGGCATTGTTTTACATGTTGGGATACAAAGGTAAAAAGTCAAATAGCCTCTCCCCTCAAATAGCTGTCATTTTTATGGGTAAGCAAATTCACACACATATAAAATATATATAAAATAAATGAGATAATTTTGAAAGGGAAGGGAGTGACAAAACCTATAGTAAAAACAAACTATAAGCTCAGACAAATGTAAACCTTTTTAGCACAGCACACCTCTTCCTTATTAACAATATCTGAGAATTTCTAGGGATTATCAAATCTTGAGAGGCAGCAAAGCTAGAGGGCTGGCTTTCGAGTCAGGAAGATTGGACTTTCAGGACTTGCCTGATACATGCTAGCTTTGTGACTACATGGGAGTCACTTAACTGGAGTGCCTCAAGAAACAGTGTAGAATAAATTACAGTTGAATTGCCAATCTGTAATGGTTGAAGTAATTTCATAAGATTTTTATACCTTTTTACTAGATGTGTGGGATGAAAAACCCTATCCAAAAATGTAATAAAAAACTCAGAGGCTTCTCTAGGTAGGATCAGAAAAGATTTATTCAATTCTTGCAAGAAAGGGAGCATCGCCTTCACCAGGACCAACCAGTGGAGGGAGGCTGGCTACAGAAAGCAAAAGCGTGGTTAAATACCTTATCACAAGCAACCACTCCCACTGACCTTACCCTCATTGGGTGAAAATTTGGCCTCACAATCCAGCATGGGAACCTACCCAGATACAAAGAACAGGGAAACAATTTTTTTTAATTGACTTGTTTATTTACTTTTAGTTTACAAGATACAGTTCCACATTCCCTTGAGTTTCAAATTTTCTCTCCTCCCTTCCCCCCCCGCCATGGCGGTATGCAATCAAGTACAGGATCTGCAAATATTTTCACATTGTACAATAGTCTGGTTGTATAGAAGGGTTGTAACCAATGGAGTGAACAATGGGAGAAAAGAAAGAAAACCAAACATAAAAAAGAATGATAGCATGTAGATTGCTTCAGTCTCCATTTAAACTTTGGTCTTTCTAGATCTTTCTCTGAATGTCTCCTTCCATCCTGAGACTTGAAAAGTTGTCTTATACCTGTGTGTTGCTGAGAAGAGTCCAGTTTATCAAAGTTGATGGTCACACAAACGATGTGTCTGTGATTGTGTACAAATTTTTCCTGGTTCTGCTTTTCTCACTTAGCATCTGTTTGTATAAGCCTCTCCAGGTGAATATGAAGACCGTCTCCTCCCCATTTCTTGTAGCACAATAGTATTTCATTACATTCATATACCGCAACTTGTTTAGCCATTCCCCAATTGATAGGCATCCCCTTGATCTCCAGTTTTTTGCCACCACAAAGAGAGCTGCAATAAATATTTTTGTACACATGGGTCTTCCTTCCACTTTATGACCTTTTAGGGATATAACCCCAAAAGTGGTATTACGGCAGTGGTTCTCAACCTGTGGGTTATGTTCAGTTTGTAACAATAAAAATACATCCTGCATATCAGATATTTACATTATG
>CM053591.1:39064156-39080384 GCA_028646515.1 Pseudochirops corinnae | reverse complement strand
AGGGGGGACACACTGGGTTGGCTGTTTTGGGGCGGTGGGTAGGGGGAAGAGGGGGAGAAAATATGTAACTCAAAATCTTGTGGAAATGAATGATGCAAACTAAAATAAAATTAAAAATTTAAAAAAAAAAAAAAAAAAAAAAAAGAGGTTGATCTTTGCCAGAAAGTACCTAAAAGATGCGTGTACCCTAAGTACAACATCTAGAAAGATTTCACCCTGCATTTGGTCCTTGCTTGAGGGGAATTGTCTAAATTCCCTCGTTTCTTTCAAGCTTTTTCTTTCAATAAAGTTGCCATATCCCCCCACCCCCTCAAAAAAGTACACTGAAACTTTGACGTATAACCCCTCAGCAATGTGGAAGACTCAATTATTCAGAAAGATTCACTCTTTGATCACTCTTGACAAGATTTGCTTTATTTAGAACTGCTCACATCAGTATCATTAGTATTTTATTGACAAAATGAAAATAAGCATTTTCTACAGCTTTTCTCCTCACTTTTCATCTTTCTGCCTTTCCTTCTTTCCTTGCTAAGTTGTCATAGTCCTACAGGAGAAACTTACCTCTTGTCCTATTATATGATCTAGTCTAACTCCCAGTCATTAAAGAAGCTTGGATCTCACAGATTGCCTATGGGACTAAATTGCACAATGTAGGAACCAGAGACATTTGTAAAAATAAAGAAATTATGAAAATATAGATACCATTACCACACCTTTTTGTGCTATTCTCTATAATCACTGCCTTAAAGAAGCCAGATTATAAAGTAAATGCTTACGAAAGTCACTAGTTATATGATTTGGTGCTTTCCTCCTTTCCTGGCGTTATCAAGGAGGACAAACAGCTTCAGGTCTAGATGAGAGAGGGACCTTGGACCCTTTCTCATCTGAAGCCACAATGAAGTCAAGGGTATGAGGCCCTGCTGTTGCAGACTCCTTCTTCCAGTTGCTTATGGTCTTAACCTGGCTGCAAACACATGGTCCAGGAGGCGATGGCGTGAAGCTACACCTTCTGTTCTGACCCTATTTTATCTCTTCTTTCCTGCTGCTCCTACATGTAGGAATAGTGGATTATATTACAACCCTGTAATCTGCACAATGTTGGTAGAGTGAGCTGACAGAATATTGGAACCCAGAATCTAAGCCATTCAAAGGAATGACTGGAAACCACCCCAGTAGTAAGTTAATCATGCATCCAAGATGTTGGATCCTACAAAAAAAAAAAGGGCTCATCCATCAGATACATCATATTCATAAGCTAACGTGGTGGGTGAATTATTTGTAAAAAAAATTAGTGTAAGTTTGAACCTACTTTCCCGGGGTCCAAAGTGATAGTAAAGAGGTTAGTATGGCAAACAGGTTTGGGAGGTGGGAGGTTGTTTGTAATTCTTTTCTGACTACATCTTCTCAGGAAATATCCCTTTGTAAAAGTTAATTGATGTTAACTAGTTAAATGAAATTGGGACATTTCACTGCCAGTTACCACTGGAGAAAACACACTTGAATGTGGGTTCAAGTTGATGGCATTAGAGAGAATCACTCCAACCCCTCAAAGGTATCTGTAGATCCTGGAGAAAAAAATGTAGTCTTGCTCATGGGCTAACTCATCAGTGAAAGTGGGATTTGGGAGAAGGATTCTCAAGAGTTTATAGGCTTGAGATCAAGGATTGAGTAGTATTTCACCTTTGTATCCCAAATGCAAAGGCCTTGTGCATAGCAAACGTTCACTAATATTTGTTGAATTAAGTCAAAATCAAATAACAAACAAATCTAAGTTGGTGAATTTCCCATGCACTCATATTGGTCTCTTCAAACAAATGCCGTTTTTTTCATCAGTGAAATTATGTCTTGAGAGTTTTATTCTTAAGCATTTCCCATCCTTCCTGGGATGACCTCCCCTGATGTACTTGAGACCATGGGCTCCTATCTATCTTTCCTCTGAACTCTTTGAAATCCTTTCCCAAAGTTTAGAGTATATATCAGGATATCCCAAGATTTCCTTTCCTCCATCACAAGGGAATGTTCAGTTCCCCCAAGATTCTGAATCATTTCAATCCCTGCAACAAGTTCCACCCTGTTAGTGAAAACCAGATCTCAAATAGAATTTTTCTTTGCTGGTACCTCCACCTTTCTAAATATAAAATTATCCTAGTCCATCTTAATTCTTGAAGTACAATAACAATATAAAAAAGTCATACTTTAAATAGTGAAAAATGAAAATTATTGTCCCAGAGAAGATACAATGAAATATACTTCCTCCCTTACTGCAGAGAAGTGAGACACTGATGGGACTGAGGACTGTGTACATTGGTAGACAGTCTATTTATATAGGATATTCTTAAATGTTTTTCTTTGTCAAAAGAGAGATTTTGTCTGGAGAGAGAATAGGAAATGACTGAGAGTAAAATGAAAAGCATAAATCTATGAACAAGCATTTTAAGTCATTAATATAGACCATACATCATGAAAATATAAAATTGATTATTTTAAAGTATAGCATTAAGTGCCTCCCCTCCCATTTCTGGTCATGATCTTTCTTTAACATTTTAAAAGGTAACTTTGGTGTATTTTTGTAAAATTCATGAGGGAATACAGAAGGTTCCATTACTCTTAAAGAGCAGAAATGAAGATGATAAAATATTTTTAGAATGTCAAGATCTGTTTGTCTAGAACTCTTGACTATATACTAATCAGCACTCTAACATGGAAACAGACATCCAGCTATCTATCAGAAAGTAAGAAAAAGATTACTTTGAAAAAAAATGCTTAAGATTAGGGCAAAAAAAATTGCTATTTTTCTTTTGCAAAATGACATGATCAAGTTTTATTTTTGTTTTTGGTTTTTTTTTTTTTGGCTTTTTGGAGGGGGGAAGGTGGAGGGCAGGGCATTTGGGGTTAAGTGACTTGCCCAAGGTCACACAGTTAGTGTTAAGTGTCTGAGACTGAATCTGAACTCAGAACCTTCTGACTTCAGGGCCGGTGCTCCATTCACTGTGCCACCTAGCTGACTCTCAGGGGTAAATCTTAAGCATTGCAAACATAGTATATCATTTTTATAAAGATATTAAAAGTCCTGGCAGAATATTTTATATAATACTAATTCCACTTTCTAGTTGCTTCTTTTAGTGAATGACTAGATACCTGATATTCTGCTGGATCGGTGTTAATTAGATCACAAAATTTAACAATTTTATGTATTAAAAACCACAAGAATGAAGGCAAAATACAGAAACAACAGCAACAGTGCCATCTTTTGGGAAAAACACAAATAGACCTTATTCTTTCATTAATGCCATAAATCATTATCATCAGGAAAACAAATTCATTTTAAAATTCTCTCTGTATGGGGCTTTAAGTCATATTCACTGTTCTTCCCAATAACAATTTGATGCAAAGTAACTATAGAAACCAATGTTCTGGAGACTTTTTTAAACAGGACCAAATGATATTTAGGTTCTACTTTTACTCTTCCTCCCACTAAAACCAAACAATTACAGCCAGAAAGTCTACTGCTATTTTTCAGCCTTTATATCTCTTACTTTTACTGCAGTAGTCTAATTAGCATTCCTTACTGATTCCAAATAATCCTTTCTCCAATCTATGCTTGGCAGAGCTACCAAAATAACTTTCCTAAGGCAAAGGCTAGACCACATTACTTTCCCATTCAAAAACCTTTAGTCTCTCATTACTGTCCATAGGATAAGACAGCACCTCTTTAGCTTGTCATTTTAAGACCCTCCACTGACTTGCTCCAATCTTCCCAGTCTTAATTCCTTCTACTTCTCTGCCTTTACTCTGTATTCTGGCCAAGCTGGGAAATTAGCTGTTCTTTAATACTGTTCCTCTTCTGTTTACTAATACACGCTCTCAGATACTAGAAATGTCTCAGTCTCAAATTAAAGGACCCGAGTTGAAATTTGTGCTACTCTTCTACCCCTACCCACTTCTTACTTTTCTGACCTTGGGCAAATCACTACCTCTGTGAGCCACATTTTTCTCATCAGTAAAAATAAAGGAGTTAACTGTTTAACTTCTAAGATTCTTTCTAGCTCTAAACCTATGATATGTTTGGTGAACTGAACTGAATTAAAAGCTTAATTTCTATTCATCTGCAAGCAAAATAATAGCTCAAATGATAGGATAAAGTTAGACCAACAAACTTCCCTTTGATATTATACTTGTAATTTCTTCTTCAGTTTAGAGAGAGATTACTGCTTCATTAAACAAAGCTAATTTACAGGAGTTCAATGAAAAATAGTAATTAATACTTCCAAACGATTCTTCTGTCAGAAATTTAAAATGCTAAAAAAAAAAAAAAAAAAAAAAAAGGTAATTTTTAAAAGAAAAGGAATATTTTCCTCAATTCTGAAGTCTGACAGACTGATCTCATCAATTTCACATTTAATGGATACATTTAGGAGGCCTTAGGCCTTCCCACATAAAGATTTCTGCACAGGCTAGAATCATAGATTCCTGCATAAGGTAGAATCTGACCTAAGTCTTGAAGGAAGCTAGCTAGGGAAGCTTGTAGGCAGAAGTGAAGAGGGAGACAGTAGTCAAAGGGCCATCCAGTGGGAAAAAAAAATTTACAATAACAGTTACCATTTACACTGTTTATGGTTTGCATGAGACAACTGCAAACGCTATTAAATTCTACATCTTATACATGAGAAAACTGAGACCAACAGAGGTTAAGTAAAGATTTGCCCAGGATCACACTGCTGCTAAGCACCTCAAGTTGTATTCAAACGTGACTCCAAATTCAGGGATCTATCCACTGTGCCACACAGATTTGGCAGAGAGCATGCCATACATAAGGTAGCAAGAGAGAAGTATAGCTGGATTATGGAGTACATTAAGGGAATTAAAGTGTAAAATGACTAGAAAGCTAAGAAGGGCTCTAAAGGTCAAACAAATGACCTTGTCAGCAACAGGGAGTTACTGGAGTTTATAGTGCTTTGTTAACATCTATGTGTTTTTATTTTGTTTCTCTGGTCTTTGCCACTGTTTTTCACTGTTTTCAACTTGTGGAATTTCCCAGTTACCAGGACTAATCTATTTTGCATTATGCTGAGTGTTGGGAAAATGCTGACTTAAGAGCTTCTTCAAAATTTTGGTATAAATATCCAAAACATCAGGGAGGCAACACATATTTGTTTCACACTGCAATGGAACACACAGGAAGCTCTAGCTATGGCATTAATTTCCCTTTCCATATAAAAGAGTTTCCTTAAAATTCCTTCCCTTATATCTGCAGACAGGCAACTAATAACTTTTGCCCCTTACCTATGATTCCTTGCAACAAATGAGGCATTTCTTTGATATTTCTTCTATCTTAACCAAAAGAAAGAAAGGGAAGGGAATTTTTCACATCAAGATCAAAGCAATTATTACTAGACCCTAGAGTCTGAGTACCACTAATACTGGTTCCAAATGGGAGAAACCCAGGACAGCTATTACCAGCCACCCAGATAGCCTGAGCAGACTTCAGGACAGTGAATCACCAGCAGTTGTGGCAGTTTTCAGATTTTTTTTTTTTTCAACCCATAAATGCCAAAGAGAAAGTAAAAGGTGAGTAGGGAACTCTGTTGGAAATGCATGAGAGAAGAGTGTGGTCCAGACCCTGCCCCTGGGGCAAGAGAGGTGGCTGAAGTTCGGCTATCTCTGAAGCTCCTGGTTTGCAGATCAGAAGTGGACCAAGCGACCATTCAGAGGGTAATTCTTTTTGCTTTGACACACTTGGATCTGGGCACCAGTCTTGGGTGATGGTCCTGGGGTGAGGAACACTAGCATGCAAGAGCTTATGGCTGTAGAGAGGGCTACAGAGATGTCATTCTCCTCATAGCTCCGACAACAGCTCTAACAACAGCTGCAAAAACTGCAGAAATGTGGGGCACGGCTCTCTCCACTCTGGAAATAGAGTTCTATCATGGCAAAGAGCTCAAAAGTCAAGTAACTGGCTGGCAAGATGAGCAAACAGAGGAAGCACAATCAGACCATAGAATCTTTTTCTGGGGAAAAAGAGGATCAAAACATGGACCCAGAAGAAGACAATGAAGTCAAAACATCTGCATCAAAAGCCTCCAAGAAAAAAATGAACTGGTTGCTGGCCATGGAGGAGCATAAGAAGGATTTTGAAAATCGAGTCAGAGAAGTGGAGGAAAAATTGGGAAGAGAAATGAGAACAATGCAAGAAAATCATGAAAAGTGAGTCAACAGCCTGCTAAAGGAGACCCAAAAAAATACTGAAGAAAATAACACCTTAAAAAATGGACTAACTCAAATGGCAAAAGAGGCCAAAAAGCCGAGGAGGAGAAAAATGTCTTAAAAAGCCAAATTGGTGGAGTGGCTAGTGGCACAGTAAATACAGCATGGGCCCTGGAGTCAGAAGAACCTGAGTTCAAATCCAGCCTCAGACACTTAACACAAAGAACTAGCTGTGTGACCTTTGGCAAGTCACTTAACCCCAATTGCCCTACCTTCCCTCTCCAAAAAAAAAAAAAAAAGCCAAATTGGCCAGATTGAAAAGGAATTTCAAAAAATCACTGAAGAGATTAATTCCTTCAAAATCAAATTGGAGCAAATGGAAGCTAATGACTTTATGAGAAAACAAGATACTATAAAACAGATCCAAACAAATGAAAAAAATTGAAGGTAATGTGAAGTATCTCATTGGAAAAACCACTGACTTGGAAAACAGATCCAGGAAAGATAATTTAAAAATTATTTGACTACCTGAAAGCCATGATCAAAAGAAGAGCCTAGAAATAATCCTTCAAGAAATTATCAAGCAAAACTGCACTGATATTCTAGAACCAGAGGGCAAAATAGAAATTGAAAGAATTTACCGATCACCTCTTGTAAAAGACCCCAAAAAGAAAATTTCTAGGAGTATTATAACCAAATTCCAGAGTTCCCAGGTCAAGGAGAAAATATTACAAGCAGTCAATAAGAAGCAATTTGAATATTGAGGAAACACAATCAGAATAACACAAGATCTAGCAGCTTCTACATTAAGGGATCAATGGGCTTGGAATATGATATTCCAGAGGTCAAACGAGCTAGGATTAAACCAAGAATCATCTACACAGCAAAACATTCAACGAAATAGAAGACTTTCAAGCATTCTTGATGAAAATAACACAACTGAACAGAAAATTTGACTTTCAAATACAAGAAGCAAGAGAAGCCTGAGAAGGTAAACAGGAATAAGAAATCAAAAGTAACTTATTAAAGCTAAACTATTTACATTGCTACACGGAAAAATGATAATTGTAACTCATGAGAGTTCTCAGTATGAGGATAGTTGAAGGAAATATGTATGTGTATAATTGCATACATACATACATGTATATTTAGGAGGGTGTATGTGTATATAAATATATATATATATGAGTGTGTGTATATGTGCATACGTATATACATAGAAGGAGGCCACAGGATCAGTTGAATAGAAAGGGATAATATTTTAAAAATAAAAGTAAGAGGTGACATAGGAATATAACGAGAGGAGAAAGGGAGGAGACAGAATAGGGTAAATTATCCCACATAAATGAGGCAAGATAAAAGTGTTACAATGGAGGGGAAGAGCAGGAAGGTGAAAGGGAATGAGTCAACCTTAGTCTCATTGAATCTGGCTTATGGAGGGATACTCCGTATCCCCCATACTCAATTGCATATCTTACTCTAAAGCAGTGGTTCTCAACCTTCCTAATGCTGCGACCCTTTAATACAGTTCCTCATATTGTGGTGACCCCCAACCACACAATTATTTTCATTGCTACTTCATAACTATAATTTTGCTACTGTTATGAATCATAATGTAAATATCTAATATGCAGGATGTATTTTCATTGTTACAAACTGAACATAACCCACAGGTTGAGAACCGCTGCCCTAAAGTAGGGGGCAAGGGGATAAGAGGGGGATCACAGAAGGGAGGGCAGACTGGGGGAGAGGGTAGTTAGAAGCACACACTTTTGAAAAGGGACAGGGTCAAAGTAGAAAACAGAATAAGTGGGGGGTGCAATAGGATGGAGGGAAATATAGTTAGCCTTTCACAAAATATCTACTATGGAAATGTTCTGCATAACTACACGTGTACAACCTATATCGAATTGCTTATCTTCCCAGTGGGTGTGGGTGAAGAGGGAAGAAGGGAAAAAAATCTGGAAATCAAAGTTTTAAAAACAAATGTTAAAAAAAAATTTTTTACATGCGACTGGGAAATAAGATATACAGGCACAGAAGTATAGAAATCCATCTTGCCCTACTGGAAAGTTAGAGCGGACACTGGGGAGGATATAAGAGAGAGCAGTTTGGGGGAAAGGGTTTTTGGTAGGCTCCCTATTCCCTGTTTTGGGGTGGGGGGTAGGGGAAAGACAAGGAGAAAATTTGTAACTCAAAATCTTGTGTAAATGAATTTTGAAAACTAAAAATAAACAGATAAATATGATATGTGCAGTATACAAAATTACAACTTTTTCAATAGCTACCAACAGTCCAGATGAGGAATTTTTAACTTTTTCAGTGTCATGGACCCCTCTGGCAGTCTAGTAAAGACTATGGATCCTCTTCGCAAAATAAAGTTTTTAAATGCATAAAATAAAATATAAAGGATTAGAAAGGAAATATTAATTATATTTAAATAAAGTTGTAATTTTTTCCCCTAAAGATATTTCACGGGTTCCTAAATGAAAAGAACTCTTACCTAGATGACTTTAAAGTCAATAACTATGGTAATATTATATGTAATTTCTGATCAACAAAACATGGGAAATATTACTTCTCAACAGGATGTATAAGGATGCATATAGAGTACATATTACTTTTAAAGTAAAAATTTCTATGCCCCACAAAAATTACACGAGCATTAAGAACTACCAGCAGCTATTTGTATTCAAGTGGAAAGTGAATTTGAGTTAAATTTTTGGGGAAAGATAACAGCCAAAATATGAGCATATAGACATTTGAAGCCTTAACAATGACAAAGGCTATGTGTTTGGAAGTCCTGAAGGGTATATTTAAGTAGAGTTTTGAAAGAACAGGAAGGGAGGGACAGAGTCAAGATGGCAGAGAAAAGTTAGTGACTTGCCATTCAATGAACTTTAAATAATTTAACACCTCAAAATTAATTCTGGAGTAGCAAAGCTCACCAAAAAGGATGAAGTGAAACAATTTTTCCAGTGTAAGACAACCTACAAGGACTGCAAGAAAGGTCTATCTTACTCAGGTACAAAATGAGAATATAGCCCAGTGCAAGTGATATCTGGGCAAGCCAGTGGGAGACCCCTAAGTCAGGCACAGGTCAGCAACTAGAGCCCTGTGGTCTTAGCACATTAGGCCAGCTGTGACACCTTCAGTTACCAGGGCAGTAGGCAAACCAGGTTCAGAGGCCCCAGAAAGCAGGCCAGGAGCCAGGCCCTATGTCCTCAGCACAAGAAGCTTGGGGCAATGCCACTCTTCCCCCACCAATATCCCAGGAGCAAAGCTCAACTTTAAAAGTCAAGAAATAGGCTGGAAAATAAGCCAAAACAAACAAAAACTCTGACCAAATAAAGTTACTATGGTGACAAGGAAGATCAAAACACAAAATCAGAAGAAGACAACAGTGCCAAAAAGCTTATAAGGCTCTCACCTCTCCTCTCCGTCCTTACCTGGGGGTGTTCTGCTCAGGTGACACTACATTTCAATGGTCAAAAGCTGCCTTTTTCCTCTGGGTTCACTGGCTACATTCTTGATGAAAGATCAAACCTTAAACTCATTTCACTCTGGAGCTCCTGCATTGGACAATTAAGACCCGGCCCTTCTAGCACAGAGTGAATGTAAATACTAAAAAGTAACTGTTTTTCTTTGGGCCAGGAAGCCTGAGGGCCCTCCTCTCCCAGTTTCCTTGTTTTTTTTTTCTTTAATGATTTAAGGGGCTACCTCCATGATTAACTTCTTAAAGAGGCCTATTCACTGAATGGGTGTTACCTCACTCAAAGTGAGAACCTGAAAAGACCTTAGCCTACAAGGGCCAGGATCTCCCATTGCACACTGGATCATCTCCAGTGCTCCTGATGAATATCTGGCCACCAGACCCAGATGGCTCTGGAGGTGAAAGTGAGGCTGGTGACCTTGCACAGCCCTCCCTCACTCAAATCCAAGTCAAGGGCGGGGAGGGGGTGTGAAAATCTGAAACTCAAAACTGTAAAAAAAAAAAAAAATAAAAAAGGTAAAAATTGTCTTTACATGTAATGGAGGAAAAAATTATGTGTGTGTGCATGCTTGGGTATATCCTTATAAGTATATCCATGTGTGTATATATATCTATATACATACCTACATACAACATATATATACATATATACATATATATACTTTTAAAAAAAAATCTAACAAAGCATTTTCATATTTTATTTATTTTGTGAGGCAATCAGGTTTAGGTGAGTTGCCCAGATCATACAGCTAGTAAGTGTCAAGTGTCTGAGGCTAGATTTGAACTCAGATCCTCCTGATTGCAGGGCTAGCGCTCTACCCACCATACCACTGTGCTGTCCCCATTAAAAAAAACATGAATGTTGAAGAGAAATTGTATGACGTGACAGAGATAAAAAAAAAGCTAAAAAATTAGGGGTAATTAAAGAGAAATTATTAGGATGCCCTGTGCTAGGAGAAAGAGAAGTTAGTTCAGGGAAATTCTGTGGACAAGCTCTAGTGATATGACCAAGCGGGAGTTTGGTGGAGAAGAAATAAGGTTCTACTTGAAACTGAGGGGGTAACCAGGGTCTAGGATAATGATTTCCAACTGACAAAGGAAGCGAGTGGAGATGACCATCTCATGTCTTTCGTGAAAATAATCTGAAGGACAGAGCCCATGGGAGGAGGGAAATAAAATGTTGAGTGAAATAGGGAAAACCAAGAAGAAACTAAGCACATAACTCCAACTTTACTTAATTTGAACAGTTATAAGAGACAACATAACTAACCTACCCACTTTTTTTGATTTTTATTTATTTATCCCAAAATTACCTAACAACACAATAAAATAATTTCTCTACTAGAAACAGAAGACTTTTCTGATACTTCCCTCCCACTCCCAACTGCTAATGTGTACTCTCTCTCAAAACATCTTGTATTTAACCACTCTATTAATTCTCTTTAGATTTATCATGTATGTGTGTAGGTGAATGTATATGTATGTACACTTGTGTCTCCCTTGTTTGAATATAAACTCCCTGAAAGCAGAGATTGTCTCATTCTCTATAACTGTACACTCAGCTACTAGCATGCCTTACACAGAGCTAAATAACCACTTGTTGATGGACTGTATTTTGCTTTTACCGTACTCTAACAGACATGGTAGGGGAGGAATAGCAAAGCAAAACAAAATCCCTGAATCCTAGGTGTGTGGTATCCAAGTGATAAATCTTCATGATACCCCACAATGGTATCAGCTCAAACATGCCCAAGTGGCAAATAAAGCAGTTTCTCAACAGTGGCGTCAAACTCAAAGATCCCTAGGCCAACCACATACCTATCTTATCTATGCTCTAGTGCAGTGTGTTTATTTTGTTAACTATTTTCTAGCTCCATTTCAACAATACTTGGCCAACACGCAGAAGTGTGGCGGGCATGTCTGACACCTCTGGTCTCCAAGCCAGCGCCACTTTTTAACACACACTAGTCGATAAGGTAACAAGCACATATCATCTGCCTCCCTATTCCTTACCTTAGTAGCTCCATCTGCATAACAGGCAATTCCTTTCTGTGGTTTAACCTATAAGATGCCTTCTGGATATCAGACGAGAACAGCCAACTTCGGTCATTTGAACACGGCGCATCAACTAACACCTAAAGGAAAAAAAAGAGACAAAAGATAATACAAAATTATATGGAAAATATATGACAGAAGACCTGAAATGACACTATGTAAGGCAGTTTATAAACTTTAAACTGGTATGTAATGAAAGCTATTATTATTACTAAGTGCTCTTTGGGAATCATTTTCCACATACAATAAAGCTTTGGAGAGCTCTGAAAAGAATTACTAATGAGATTTGCCATTCCTTTTCCTAGAGTAAAACAATGCATAAAAGTATTCATTTTTAAAAATACTGCTAGTTTATTTCTGCTTTTTAAGCATTTAATTTGCTGAATGTGTTTCTATTTGTCTCTTGAAATCCTTTTAATCTTTATCATTATCTATTATTTTAAAATACCATTGAATTAAAGCAATATTGTACTTTTTTTTTTTATATACTGGGTCTCCAGTCTTGGCCAGGCTGGAATAATAGGAACTGCTCGTAGGCCCAATCTCATTATAAATTGGCAGGGAAACTTTGCCATCTCCATTTCCAATTTGAGTCAATTTGCCCTCTATGCAAGCTGATGGCCAGTTGTTCCCAAGGGTAAAGGACACCTAAGAAAAGTCCTTCAACTGTTCACACTCTAACCACTGAAGCTCAACACTCCTAAGCTCAAGAGATCTACTTTGCCTCACCCTTCCTGCATCTAGGATTACAAGGGTGCACTACTATGCCTAACTACACAGACACGCACACACGTATATACATGTATAATCTATTTATATAAAATCTGGTCTTTCAAAGTTAAGTACATGGAAAACACAAAAAGGCTCTTTAATCTCCCAACCTCAAAGGTATTAAATATTTGAGTCTAACAGAACACTAAATAATGACTACTATAAAAATGAAAATATTTCAAATGAAGACACTTCAATTTTCATTTTATTAAAATTTCTCAAGGCACTAAAAAAAGACAAGAGACCATGGGTATATGGGGTGGGAGGGAGGAAGCATAGGGAAAAGCAGTAGTGATACTTGGAGTCAGTTAGCCCAGTACTATTACCTTGTCAAACATTTCAGGTTGAGTATCTCCTATCTCTCTGCCATCCAATTCAGTCACTTTTATTATATTTCTCATGGGTCGTGGGATAAAGGATTCTAGCGTCTGCTTTAACCACCTTGATCTCAGACTATCATACTCATTAGAGTGAAAATAACCTAAAAAAATTAAAATAAAGTTTTTAAACAATAATTTAACTGTTTAAAATTTTTAACTTTGCTATGCAGGTTTTATATAAAGTATTATAATTACATTTTTTAATATACTAAAAGCTTTCACTGTCAACATTTATGACATTTTTATGCCTAAAAATATAATTCACAAACTGTTTACATCATTGGTAGAGGTGTAAATTGATCTACCATCCTGAAAATAATTTGGAATTATGGTGGGTAGGGGCTGGGGGAGAAGTGACTAAATTGTTAAAACTCTTTGACAATGATGCTAGGCATATAAACCAAGAAAGTAAAAAACAGAAATATTATAAATAGATAGATATACAAGATAGACATACATATTATATATTCACAGGAACACTAGCAAAAAAATGGAATACTAAGTTGGATAATAAACAAATTCTAGTATGTGAATATACTAAAATAATGCCACATTGTAAGAAATGTAAATTAGTAATTATAACCTGAATTATAATAAAAAAATAAAATATCTCTGAGGTTTACTCTCTACCACATCAAATTAAAAAGGGATATATTTAATTTTGGAGGCTCTGTGGGAAGACTTACTAGTGAAAGTATGAACTGGTACAATAATTGTAGAAAACATTTAAATTATGCAAGAAAAGTCATTCAACTGTTCACCTCTAAGCATCTAGCAAGGAGATCAATGATAGAAAAAAAGGTCTTATATGTAAAAAACAAAAGAGTTGATAGCAGCCCTTTGTGGTAGAAAAAACCAGAAACAAAATGGATACTTATCAATTTGGAAATGGCTAAACAAATAGTACAGAGGAATGCAACAGAATATTATCTCACTATATGAAATACAAATATGAGGAATTCACTGAAACATGGAAAGAATTATGCAAAGAAAGTAGAAGTAAAAAACCAAAATACATGATGACAACAAAAGTATACACTTTTTTCCTTCTCAAACCAACCCTTCCAAGTCTCTCTTGTAGTATGCAAGATAACACTAAAAAACAAACTTTGCTGAAGTATGATGCCCAGTCACAGTCCTGGAGAACTGATGAGGAAACAACACTCTCTTAGGGGTCTTAAGCATGTGGAATTCTGGTTATGCTATCAGACGTGACTGCTACATCATTTAGATTTCCTATATATTTTTCTGTGTTATACAGAAGAGTTCAATGCATAAAACTGTTAAAAGGAAAAATAACTGGGGGGGAAGGGGGCGGCGGGGGGGTTAAGGATTATCAAATTCCAAAAAAGATAAGATAAAAAACAAAACAGAAGCATGGATAGGTTGCCTCTGCACCAATGAAAGGCAGAATCACTATCAATGACACGATGGATGTATTGATTGAATATTGAAGATATCCCACTTTAAGAAAAATTCTTTTCTCAATGAAAGTTCACAACGTAGCTTTTCAAATTTATAATATATAGTAAAAACCATAACTCTACATTAATGTTAAAATAGCTGTGCTGTTACAGATGAAAGATTATCACAACTATCAACTGGCACATTGAGTACTATAAAAAGGATGGCAAGTTTCTATTTCTGAGTATTATTATTACTATAAAAAAAGAAAAAAAAAGAAAAGAAAGCTATAAATATTTTTTCCCCTTTTCAAACAAATCCTCACAAATCTTTCTCTTTATTCAATCCAGTTCTTTGGGAGACAGAAACCTGTCAAGAGTTCTAGTTATTACTAAACACATCTCTGTACCCACCACAATGTCTGCCACACGATAAGGCCTAAATTACCATAAAATGAAGGCTCTCTCTGAATATTCTCAACACCAAGTGTTTTCATTCCTATTCTCTCGGCAAAAAGTTCTTCAACTTTAAATATACAGCTTATTTTTAAACAAGTTACTACTTGAGAAGTACAGTAATGAAGCTGATCAGTAAACTGCTACAACTGAAGACCAGAAGGATTTTCATTAAAATTATAGTTTTAGTTAAGATTTGTTAATGAGTGATTTTAAATGGCAGGCTGAAACACTAAATATAAGTCATTCTACATATATATGTGTGTCATATATGTGTGTGTGTGTGTGTATATACATTCATTTATTAAATTTTCTTAAGAGTTTAAATTTTTTCCTATTTGGGTTCATTAACTGACAAAATTAAACATTTATTTTCTGTTCTTTAAAGTATGTATGTCAAATTGAGTTGATATAGTATGGGAATTGATGAATCACTGAATGATACCAATGAAATGGGTCTAGACTTGCCAATCTAATGCATTATGCCAAATTACTGCTTAAATTAACTACAATAAATCAAATTTTGAAATTTTATTGACAGAGTAAAATAAAAAGGGAAAAGAACTCTCTTGAGTTCAGGCTTCCAACAGAAAGCTTTTATTCCTTAGAGAAGAACTTAGTCAAGTTTTGTTTTTCTTACTGAATCAGATTAATTCAATAGAGAAAGCAGTGAAGTAAAAGACAATGCTATCTAATTTCTAGTTAAGCTCTGTCAGTGACTCAGGGTGAGGCACTTTGTGTTTCTGGCCAGCACTGTGACTGTTTTACATATTTATTTGTGGAAACAGGAAATATACCATTCTACATCCCAGAAATAATGTTAATAAAATTAGATGATTTAAACTATCTAGAATCAATATAACACTTCATAAGAACAAAATAATAAGCAGAAATTCTTTTTATTTCAATTTCGGATATTTTATTTTTTTTCTAGTAAGCAGTAAAAACAACTTTTTATATTCTTTTTTTTAAATTTTGATCTCCAAATTCCTTCCCTTCCTCCCTAAAAAGATGAGCAATTTGACAAGGATTATACATGTAGTCATACAAAACATAATTCCATACCAGTCATGTTGTGAAAGAAACAGAGGTGGCAGAGACAAGATGGCAGAGTAAAAGAAAGGACTTATTTGAGCTCTCTTCCTGTAATAGTAATTAGTTTAGCAGGATACTTAGCACTTAGTACTAAGTGGATGGACAGTACTAAGTGCTAAGTGTGGAAAGTGCAAACTCTGTCCCATTGTTGAGAAGGCATAAACTCCCCTGCTGATGTGGAAGAAGGGGGTTGGCTGAGGTGTGTACATAAGCAAGAATTCCAGAGACAGACAGACAGAATTGGAATGTTGCTCTGGGTGAAGGAAGAATTGTGGAGACTGAAGCTGGCTGAGAGAGAGAGACAAAGAGAGAGAGAATTGGAACACTGCCCCTGGTGAAGGAAGAATCCTGGAGACTGAGGCCAGCTGAGA
>CM053591.1:39045074-39063656 GCA_028646515.1 Pseudochirops corinnae | reverse complement strand
AATTCAATGAGGGTAAGGTTGACCCATTCCCTTTTGCCTTCCTGTTCTTTCCTTCCATTGTAACAGTTATCCCTTGCCTCTTCTATATGAGATGATTAACCCCATTCTCTCTTTCTGTCCCCTTTCCTTCTATTCCTCTCCCACCTCTGAATTTCACCTTTTAAAATATCATCCCTTCCTATTCAATTGATCCTGTGCCCTCTGTCTATGTACACACATATACACATACTCACATATGTATTCATGTGCATATATATACCCTCCTATATAGACATATGTGCATGTATACATATATATATACATTTATATTCCCTTCACCTATCCTCATATCAAGAAAAGTTTCATGAGTTACAATTATCATTTTTCCATGTTGGCATACAAATAGTTCAACTTTGATAAATTCCTTATGATTTCTTTTCCATGTTTACCTTCTCATGCTTCTTGTATTTGAATGTCAAATTTTCTATTCAGTTTTGGTTTTTTCAGCAAGAATGCTTGAAAGTTCACCACCTCATTGCATGACCTGTAACTAATTCTTGGTGAAAAATTCTAGCATTAAACAGTAAAGCAACTTAGGTAACAATTTCCATAAGTGATAGCCAAATGGTTTTAGCTGTAGCCTCCTTTTTAACTATAGATAAAGGTATAAATGCCTGATGTAGAGGTTTTTCCTCTTTTCCTCATGGCTGCAAAGCCTGCTTATGGATTTAGGGGTTTGAACTGGAGAGGTCTATTTATTTGTTTAAAGGTGTGGGCTTCAGGGTGCCTCAGGGCTGTTGTTATAGGGGTGCTTGATAAATTTAGTATTCTTCCTCCCTTTTGTCAGATTGGGGAGGGCAACTGAAACTCTCCACTAATCTTTGGCATTTTCTCTACTGCTCTAGTCTGGGATGAGAGGCTTCAATGAATCTTTGCAAAATATTTTAAACTGTACCTATATGTCCATTCCCTAAAAACCTTCTTGAAAGTGAGAGCTCTGAACTCTTTAGCAAAAAGAAGTTTAAAATGGTGCCGTATTTCTTCTCCCTTGTACTAGAGAGCTCAAAAACTTCCTGTTTTTTATCAGATCCTAAAGAATATCCCAGTCTGCCCAAACACCAAGCAGTACAACAAATTCTGACCTATTTCTAGCATCAAATCAGGAGTGACACTTCCTATCCTTCACATGAATTTAACTGACTTATAGTTGCATTCTGAACACACAAAATTTTTCTTACAGGGAGGCAGAAATGGTAAAATGCTTGTCTGTTTGCCTCTTTGATCTGAGGGAAAAGTCCCTTATCCTATCTCTTTGTTGACACCCAACCTGGCCAGGGTTGAGTGAGAAAAAGAGATTCCCAAGCTCTTAAAAGTCTCAAAATTTTTATTCCCACTTTTCATGCAACTAATTTATACCTGTCTTAAATTTTCTGCCTAGCTCCTCTCTTTACTACATGCTTAAATTTCTTTCTAATTCTGACTTGACACTGCTCCTACACTTTTCGAACCCGTAGTGGAATACAGTTTTGTATACATTTGTATAATACATTCCTGTAATGGAATTCATTTTCTGGCAAGCAAGAAAGGAGAGAGGGAGTTTTGCTATGGAATAGGAAAGTAAATATTATCCTGAATGTGTAGGAGGGAAGTTCCACCCAAAGAGGCCAAGCCTTTTGATGTAGTGAGGCAGAAGGATAAACAGCTGTAATGTAAAACCTTGATTTGAGGCCTCAGGGGGTACTAAGAGGATGCCTACAGTACCTAATGGCAAAAATGGTGTGACTTAAATTGAAGTACTGTGACTTCCTGATCAGAAAAAACAGGAACAGTTACCACATGAAGGGAGGGTTGACTAATACCAACCACCTTAAAATGGATTTGCTATTTAGTTTTCAACTGAAATGCCCAAATGCGAGTGGCAAGCATATGTACCTTTACTTTTCACCAATCAAATATGTGAGGAGTGGGGGGCAGGGAGGGAGGATGGGGAGAACCAATACAAATGCTAATATTTTCAAGTTACTCTCAATTTCCAGTTGAACCAATTTCTCACATTTATTTGTCCCAATGTTTCTGTGATGACCTTTTTTGGTGCCGGCTCTTCTTTCAGTCTTCACTTTTAGCCAGCTGGGAAAATCCCAAGGTAACAAGATTAGTGTATTGCAAAACCCAAACCAAACAAAGTATGCCAGGTTACTCTGTCAGTCTCAGTTTGTCTCAGCCTTCAGTATGTGGCCCTCATTAAACTTATGGTGTTGCTGAAGCAGACAAGAATTCATTCCTACTGCACAAGAACTTTTAAGGAAGCAACATTCATAAGAACATTCTCTATAGGCCTCCTTTTTATGTGTTTCTATGTAATGATACTGGGATTTTAAGATCTTCCATGCCCCTTGAACTTGCTGATGTAGCAGGAAGGGGCGGAGCAAGAGAAAGCCAGAACCAAGCTAGTGTTCGTGCAGTGGTGACTGGAAGCAGTGGCAGAGGCAGTGGCTGTGGTTGCAGCACGAACTCCTTTTTCTTTGAGCCAGCCAGAATCTCTGCTAAGGACTCCTGCTGAGGACTACCAGGGATGGGAATTGCGGGGGGCCGGAGCTGCTGGGAGCAAGCTGCCTGGATGCTGAGCAGTTGCTGTGAGTGAGGAAAGGAGGATCTTTGCCTGAAGTAGCCTGTCCTGTTTTGAAGGCTCGAGAATGTGGCTGTTTACTATTTTAACTACATGTGCCAACTTCATAACTACTGTGTTGGCTTTGACTTTCTGGTTTTGGGACTCAGTTTTCTGGTATTTGAATAAATGCTCTAGCTATATTTCTCATGTAGAGAGCCTGTTACATTTTGTGATTAATAACCATATCAGCATACTTATAGTTACTGTAGGCATTGCGAATGCTGCATTGCCGATACATTTGGTGATGACGGCGGGATCACAAAATGTCAGGCCTCTATTTGGAAGCAGGAGGGCTGTAGAGGGAGAAATGGCTATCCTAGGATGGGAGGAGCTCCTCCCTTATGCAACAGGAGTTCACAAGTTGTGGGATTCACAAGTTGTGCTTCTCAACAAAGATTTGATACAGTCATGGGCAAAAATTGAAACAAGGAGTTAATTAAATAGCTGAAACTAGGTGTTAACTACTTCTTTGCTTGCCATTACATTAAAGAAGGAAAGAAACATTCTTTCAAGTGTTGATGCTGTTCCAAATAACGTACTAAACACTAAGGATGCAAATCTGAGAAAAATAACCCTTGTGCTTATTTTCTAAAGGTGGAAGACTGCATGCAAAAAGGGAGCTGAAAAGCCACTGAGAAAAGGAAAGGGAAGGGGGGTGGGGAGTGAAGGTACCTTGCCCCAGGAAATTCTTTTGAATGTCATACAGTATTACTATATTATAAAGATATATGAAAAAGTTGTTTATATGTAAATTTGGCACGATGTTCACTGTAGCTATTACGAAGTAGAAAGTACATCAGGACTGGTATACCAGGAGTTAGAGTAGTCTTATTTGGTAGTATATATAATGCCTTCCATGCACACAGTGACAATTTAATTTACTTTAGCAAACATTGAATAACAACCTAGTCATTGTACAAATCATTGTTCTAGGTACTGTGGGTACAAATAAAAAAAATAAAGCAATCTGTTCTCAAAACATCTGTGTTCTCTTGGAAGAAATACAGCATTTACGTTAGTATAAGATAATTTAAATAGGAAAGGACACTAACAGTTAAGGGGAAAAGGAAGAATTTCTTTTTAGCAGTGAACCCTGAGTCAAGACTTGAAGGAAGCTAAAGATTAGCATACTATCACTGGAGACAACTCATTCAAAAATATGAAAGTAAGACACGTGAATGCTATCTTTGGAAGTAGCTGGTAGAGAGAGCAAATTGACTGGCAGATATTGGGAAAAGGAGTAATATGACATGTCTGAAAAGCTTGATTGGAGCCAGAATGTATTTTTGTATTTGTATTTTAGTTCAGAAACACCAAAAATTCTTGATCATAGGAGTGGCATGATTAGATTCATGCCTTAGTAAGATTATTTTAGTAGTCATGAGGAAGTTGATTCTGAGAGGAGAGTGATTAGAAGCAGGGAAAGGAATTATGAGGCTAAGAGGTAGTGAAGGCCGGAATAAAGGTGATGACTTTTTGGGTTGAGAACAAGGAGCTAGATAGTAAAAATGTAGAGGAGGTAGAATTTATTGACAAGATTTGACATTTGATGGTAGAGGCTGGGGAATGTAGGACTGCCAAGACATTGATGATTCTGAGGTTGAGAACCTGAATGATTAAAAGGATGATGATACCCTCACCAAAAACAGGGAAGTTTGAAAGAAGGGCAGGTTTTGGAAAGGCTGAATTTGAGATGCCTGAGGAACATTGGGAAATGTCTAGGAGGCAGTTGGTAATGTGAGCCTGGAGCACAAGAAGGAGATTAGGGCTTCCCCATTTTGACTCTATGAAAAGTTACCTTAATAAAATTAGAAAATAGGAAGAATACCACAACATTGGAGAAAAGCAAATATCTCAATTTTTGGAAATAAGGGAAGAGAAAGTCAATGAACTTGACTTCGTTTTCTGGGAAAATTCTAGAACAGATCAGAGATAATTATTTTTGTTTTTTAGATGATAAAATATTTTATAAATGAGTTTGAAATTGTGTGTCCAGAATGAAAATACTGGCACCACAGTCATGCTTCCTCAGTCTTCTGCAGCTCTGGCAGGCCCTTGGAAATCCTCAGCAGCTCCAGCTTGCCCTCAGAAATTCTCAGCAGCTCCATGTGGCCCTCATAAATCCTCAGCAGCTCCAGCTAGCACCTGGAAATCCTCAGCAACCCCAGCTGGCCCTCAGAAGTCTTCAGCAGCAATGTTCTAAAAATCAAAATCACTTTCTCCCATTCTCAAAATCAAAATCACTTTCTGAATGGAAGTTCCAGTCCAGCAGCAGCACCCTAGCCTTCAGATGCTCATCCCAAGAAGTTCTGACTATCTAGCTTGTGCTCTTCCTTAGATACGGAGTAGCTCCTCCCTATTCAGCCCCTTCCTGTTGTCAGAAACTGGGGTTCATACCTTCCATTTCTTTAACAGAGGCTTAATTTGAATCTAGGTGCTAAGTACCTCTCAGCTTAACAACACAAAGGGATCTCGAAATTTCATTACAATTACAGCTGTAATCAATGGTTCCACTATGGATGGTGTGGAAGTGGCCATATATGGATGGTGTGGAGGTGGCTGATGGAGCATCTGTGTTTTCTTGGTGTTAACTGTTAGGTCAAAATTAGCAGAAACAGCAGAGAATTGATCCATACATTGTTGCATCTCAGCTTTGGAGGCTGCATTGAGTGCACAATCATCTGCAAACAGAAAATTATGCACTAAACATTCCTTCCACTTTGGTCTTGGCTTGTAGTCTTTTCAAATTGAAGAATTTATCAACAGTGCGATAGCTGATCTTGATTCATCCCCTTTGAAAGCATTTGACAACATGACTGAAAACATCATGTTAAAAAGCTTAGGAGCAAACACATAGCCTTGTATCACTCTATTGGCGACTAGGAAGGAATAAGAGCATTGTCCATTATCCAGAACCCAGGTATTCATGCCATTGTGAAACTGACATACAATGCTGATAAACTTCTTTGGGCAACCAAATTTAGACATAATTTTCCATAAGCCCTCACAACTAACAGTATCAAAGACCTTGGTGAGATCTACAAATGTTGTATACAGACCTCTATTCTGCTTCTGGCATTTCTCCTGGAGTTGTCAGGCAGCAAACATGATATTGACTGTTCCTTGGCATTTTCTGAAGCTATCCTGGCTCTTAGGTAGATGACCATCTTCTAGGTGAAGAATCAGCCTATTAAGGTGGATTCTGGTAAGAATCTTGCCAGCAGTGACTAAGAGAGAAAGAGACACCCCCCCACTCCCCCAGGCCCCATCATTGTTACAGGACAGTCTATTTACTTTACCTTTATAGAGAAGAGGAACTTTTTTTTTGTCTTTTTGGAGGAGGGAAGGCAGGGCAATTGGGGTTAAGTGACTTGCCTAAAGTCCCTCAGCTAGTAAGTGTTAAGTGTCAGAGTTCATATATGAACTCAGGTTCTCCTGACTCCAGGGCCAGTGCTCTATTCATTGTGCCACCTAGCTGCCCTGAGAGGAGAAGCTTTGAAGAGAAAGGAACCAGGAGATAAGGAGAGAAGAAAGAGGGGGCAGATTTAGAGGAAGACCACCTATTTCTGATACTTTTATAGCATGTCAACCTGAGATTATAGGTTCACAAATCTAGATAGGACCTCTGAGGCCATCTAATCTCATCTCTTGATTTTACAGATGATAAAACTAAGGCCTAGGGAAGTTAAATAGTTACCTAACATTTCAGGGATAGTAAACTTCATGGGTGGGTTCTGAACTCAGGTCCTCTGATGTTAGATTTAGTGTACTCTCCCTTGTACCATGTTTATATTTCTCCTAATTTGAAATTTAATTTCTGGAAACCACCACAGCTACCATTGATTCACTCCCCTGAAACCTGCTCCAGCCATGTCTGTGCTGCCCTGACCCCTCCTGGACCGCTTGCCTCTCCCAGCCTGGTGCAATAGACCTTTCCTGTAGAGCTTCCATGTTGTCTTGACCCGGAAATTTGTTTCACTCTGTCAGTCATTTTTTATAGATATTTGGAGGGGTTTGAGGGAGAGCTCAAGCAAGTCCCTGCTTTTCCCCCTGCTATTTTGGCTCCTGAAATTTAATGTCAAGAAGAAACGGGTAAATGAAATGAGTTGTTCTCAACCCGCTCCTTACATGAAGAGTTGCCAGCGACCTCCTTATGTTACTGCCTAGCCTAGAGACTGCTGGTGGCACTAGCACTAGGTAGTACTAGATACTACCTAGGTAGTACTAGGCCTGGAGCCGAGTTCAAATGTGGCCTCATCAGCCTCAGACCCATACTACCTGCGTGACCTGGGGCAAGTCATTTAACCTCTATTTGCTTCAGTTTCATAAACTAGAGATAATAATAGCACTATTTCATAAAGGTTGTGACAGTCAAATGAGAAATTTGTAAAAGGCACTTGTCGCAGTGCCTGGTACCCAGTAGGTCCTATATAAGGCTTATTTTCTTTACTCTCACTTATCTTCCTATATCCTCAATACATTCCAACCTTCTTTTCCATTTCTCATGGTTTCAGTTCCCATATTATCCCCTCCCTATATTAAAAATGCTCATCCTAATCCCAAACCAAGGGATCCTTAACCTGGAGTCTATACACCCCCAAGAGATGCATGGATAGATTTCAGTGATGTATACGTAGTAGAATTAATATGTTTATCTGTCCAATATTTCAAGAAATAAATCAATCTTTTTATTACAATATGGTACACCAGAGTTATTACATTATTACAATATGCTGCACCAGAGCAGCATAGTAATTTTTCCATATTCCTTGAATTTTCTGTCCACCTCCTAAGACAAAAATTGTCACTTCAAACTTTCCCTGTCTAAGATCAGTTCTAGAAAAGCCAACTGTTGGAGCTACTTTTTTTGGGCACTCTCTTTTAAAGGAAAGGAAAACATTTTCTTTAGGTTTCTATTTGGTAATTTGTATATTCAATATTGTTACTTACAGCAATATGGGCTTTCATGATATCCTGGGATGTTTGAGAACATTAGCCATTAACTCTGTAGCTTCTTACATTCTTTCTGTATCACTGGAATCCACCTCAAATATTACACCATGTGATTCAGTACAGTAATTTTTCTATATTCCTCAAATTTTTTGTCCACCTCCCAAGACAAAAATTGTCACTTCAAACTTTCCCTGTCTAAGACCAATTCTAGAAAAACCAACTTTTGCAGCTATTTTTTTCTGGGCACTCTGTTGTAAAGGAAAGGAAAACAACATTTTCTTTGGGTTTGTCTTTGCTAATGAATATTTTAATTTTATGTTAAATTATTAAACAACAACTAAAATCTTACATCATTCTACTAAAGAGAGGATGCTCAGGCAAAGAGACAGATAGGTTTGTGAGTAAGAGTTGGTGTTTGCCAGTTAGGCTTGTGTTGGTTTTTTGGGAAGGCTAAAGTATTGTGTGGCTCTTTGTTACCTTGTAGTAAATTAACTTCTATGTTGTTATGATGGATTTGGTGTCCTGGTGTTGGGATTTGGTTTTCTGGTGAATAAATAAATGTTTTGCTTCTGTCTTCTATATGGAGTCTGTTATATCTTGCAATTGAGCACCATGCAGGTATATTTATAGTGATCATGGCCACTGTGAATTTTGCATTGGAACTACACAAGGGAAAGAGGATATTCAGAAATAATTTTGATATAAAAACAAAAGGTGGGGCAGTGAAGTGGCACACTGAATAGAATATTGGCCCTGGAGTCAGGAGGACCTGAGTTCAAATCTTGTCTCAGATACTTGACACACTTACTAGCCATATGACTTTGGACAAGTCACTTAACCCCAACTGCCCTCCAAAAAGTCAGAAAATACCCCAAAATACACATGTGCAAAAAAGGGCACAATTAAGAGTTTTAAAAGGCTAATGTGATAAAATTTAACGTTAAAATGCACATTAGAATCTAAGGTATCAAATAAGGGGAAAATAAGTTAGCACCTCTTCCCATTCGCATTCCAGGATAGACTGTATTGTTTCTTGTCCTCCAGCTAACCACTGATCCTACATGGCTGCCCCATTCTCATACTCCAAATATTAGGGATGACATCATAAAAGACCAAAAAAAAAATTGAGCCGGTATAGCATATACCTAACCAATGTGAGAATGCTGGATAGTAGAAAAATTACATTAAAAAAGGTAAAAAGGATCATTAAACTCTCATCATAAAAAGTTAAATAAACTGCATACAATTTCCATGATACTGGCAGAATTCATATGGTTATCTGTCCAATATTTCAAAAAATACATCAGTCTCTCTATTACACATGTACCATTTATCTTGAATTTATATGTTCAGCATTGTTACTTACAGCAATATGGGCTTTCCTGATACCCTGGGATGCTTTAGGACATCACCCACCGTCTCTCTAGCTTCTTCCATTCTCTCTGCATCACTGGAATCCACCACAAATATTACACCATGGGATTCAGCATAGTAATTTTTCCATATTCCTCGAATTTTCTGTCCCCCTCCTAAGTCAAAAATTGTCACTTCAAACTTTCCCTCTCTGAGATCAATTCTAGAAAAGCCAACTGTTGGAGCTACTTCTTCAGGGCATTCTGTTTTAAAGGAAAGGAAAACAACATTTTCTTTAGGTTTGTCTTTGCTAATGAATATTTTAACTTTATGCTAATTATTAAACAGCAACTAACCTCATATCACTCTACTGAAGTAAAGCTACACTCATCTAAAATACTCATTTAAAGAAATATTCACTGTCTGACATTTAAAAAATATTTTATTAGGCAGGCACTATGGAAAACACAAAGAAATATATGACACTAAGACCCTACCCTTAAAGAGCTGACAGTCTAATTGAGATTAGATACAGAAAAAGGTAAAAAAATATAAGCAATGACTTACAAACAATGCAAACATACAGATGCTATACTTCCCACCTAATAAGAACATCTCACACTTCTTCAGTGGTTTTTATTTGTGTTTAAATAATCAAAAACAGGCAGGCTGGTAGTGAAGTAAGAAAGAACATCAGGTCTAGTCAGAAGACCTGAGTTCAAATTCAATCTCAGACACTTACTATGTAAGTGACCCTGGGCAAGTCACTTAACCCTGTTGGGCTCAGTTTTCTCAACTACAAAATGAGCTGGAGAAAGAAATGGCAAACAACTCCAACATCTTTGCCAGGAAAACCCCAAATAGGATCACAAAAAGTCAGACATCACTGAAATGACTTAAACTGCTAAAGACTGCGAAGTGCTTCTATGCTTATTAGCTCACATGACCCTTACTACATCCCTGTGAGGCAGATGCTATCATCATCAACCCCCAGTACAGATGATCAAATTAAGGCTCTGAGAGGTTACATAATTTTGTCACAAAGACAGCAAACATTCAAGGTGAGATTTAATCCCAAGTCTTCCAGAACAAAGTCTATTACTGTTTATCTACTCTGCCAGACTACCTCACCCTGGCCATAAGGAAAAATCTCCAAAGGGGAAAAAAATAGAACTTTTAGAGTATAGATATGATGGGGTACTTGGGTGCCTGTGCTTGAACCCCAGTTTGTAAAATCACATCAGTCTGTAAAATCACATTTTTCCCTAGCCTCAAATCTCCTAAGCCCCAAAACACTATCTCAGGCAGTTTCTCCCCAGCTCAAGGACATCATGCTCTAACAAAATACTTATCTCTCTTCCTGTTACACTGGTCAGCTGCATCTATAGAATTTAATGGTTTGACTCAACTCTGTACTGGCTGAAGCAGTTGTGTACGGGTGTCTATCACATATATCGTATAATCAGTCATGTATATACTTCTTAGCTCATTATACACATCCTGGATCCCTTATTAGCTTGGGTCAAATGTATACTCCCACCATCCATCCTGTCAAACAGGACACTGATGGGTGACTGGGCACTTTTCAATCAGCTCTGACCCTTACTTAGTTGACTTAGTGACATTTCAAGCCTAAAACCATACCTCTATGTAGTCGCCCTTGGGCTATTTCTCAGTGAATTATGAGCAATAAGCCTGTACAATTTGTTAAAAATGCATGTCCATTTAAGCACTGACCACTCCTTAACTCTGCCCTAATCCCACCCTTGGTCACCTAGTTAGCATAATTGGCACAGATTATACTATGGATTATTGTATAAAAATATACTTATGATTCTTTTAAGGTTGCAGGTTCCCTAAGACCTCCTGCCCGTTGTATAGTGTAACAATAAACTTTTACCAACTTGACTCAGAATGCTTGAGCCTGAGAATTCATTCCAGACTGCCCACCCAGGGGCCCTGGTCATTGGGATCCCTGAAACACCTATCATCATCCCTTGACAGCTAGATTCAGAAATAAAACCAAGGATCAAAATGTGAAAAGTAGGATCAGTTTTAGAGAGCCGATTCCCATGCCTGGAAAGATCTCCTTCCTCATCTCTGCCTCCTGGCTTCTAGGGTTACTTTCAAGTCATAGCTAAAGGACCTGTCTTCTATCAGTGGGCTTTCCTGATCCTCTTAATGATGTGTGCCTTGCCTCAGTTAACTATTATCAATCAGTCCTGAATATATCTGTTGTATGTACCCAAACCCAAATCACAGGTCACTACATACCACCTGATTTGTGGCCCACCATTAAGCCCCTTTATATTTTTGTCTTTGTCTCTATCCTGCAACCTGTAATAGCTTGAAACAGCTTAAGGCATGGTCCTGGGTATTGCCCAAAGTATTGTCCCCTAACCCCCTTGTTCCTCAATCAGAATTCCGTATATTCTCCCTGAATCAGCAATCTCTATCAGGATCAGTCCTAGGGTTATGGTACAAGTTTATCATAAGAAGAGACCACCCTCTTCTGTTCTGCTGACCAAGCAGGGTCCCCACACTCTTCAGGCAGAACATGACCCTGGCCTGTTCTGGGAAATTGACCATTCTCCACTCCCGCTTGCCCAATGACCCTTCACCCTGTTCTCGGAAGCTGACCCCAACCCCAACCCTCCACCCTATAACCTCTACCCTGTTCTAGCAGGGACCCCCTTATTATCTGGAAGGTTGCACCCTTGTGCCATATTCCCAAATTAGCCCTAAGCTACAGATTTAACCAATTGCTGTTCTTGGCTTCTGTATGTCATTGCTTATGCTAGCTCCCCTTCCTGATTGTGGTTTTTGTGGTTTTAGCCTTTTTAAACACTGTTTGTACCTTCACTGACCACTGCCTGATTTGAGTTTACACTCCAGGGAGTCATGCACTCGATCAATAAATCCACAACTAAATTTTACCTTAAACCTGGGTCTCAGCTCGACTCTTATTCTCTGTATAACATCTCGTTTGCATAGTTTTCATGCTGACTCCCTCATTAAACTGGAGAAAAGGAACTGTCTTTTCCCTTTCTTTATATCCCTTGCACTTAGCACAATATTCAGCACACAGCAGGTACTTAATAAATGCTTAGTGGTTGATTCACTGAAGGGAAACTCCCAGGTGGTACGATTTTTTTTTTTAAGTAGTAATATCCTGAAAAAATATCTTCATTGAAAGTACCTGGATTTTTCTACCTTCTTCTGATATTCAGAAGAAATTCAGTAGAAATTTTTAACAATTATGTAATTTATTTGGCATTGATAAGGATAAACTTTTAAACATACAATTACCTCAGGTAGGATTGAAAGGCTTTTTGGAATGAAATTTATATACTGCTTCAAAATTTAGAAAGTGTTTTCCTGAGGCAGAGAGGTAAAGTAAATTACCTCTTGTCACACAAATAACACTATAAATCTGGATTGAAACTAGGCCTCCAAACCCAACACTTTTTTTAATACAAATTCTACCTCACCATTACATACAAATTTATTAAAATTAGATTGTTTATTTTTCAGTCCTTAAGTACATAAAGGAATAGGAAGTGTGATAAGTAAAGGTGGTAACCTGGAGGTCAGATGCCTGGTTGGGAGGCCTGGGGCAGCAGAAGAACATGAAGTACCTAAGAAAGGTAACAAAGTCAGTCAGATACCAAAGGGAAACTTAAAAAAAAAAAAAAGGTTGCTTGGGGTCAGGAAAGGGGAGAAAAAAAGTTTTATTCACAGAATCATACAATTTAAAAGTTAAACGTGTTCTTAGAGATCATTTAGTCCAGTCCCTTCATTTTACAATTGAGAACGAAGGGCCAATGTAGGAAAGTGACTTATCCAAAGCCATATGAATCAGTGGCAAACCCATGATTAAAAATTAGGCCTCCTGAATCCAAGTTCAGTGTTCTTTTCTTCATGTCAATGTTTTCCAAAATCAGTTATACTGGAAACAGATAAGATATTAAAATTTTTATACTGGCAATTCAACAAATGTTATTAAGCACCTCTGTGCAAAACCCTATGCTAGACCACTGATCACTCTATCTTTCACAGTCTTGTCAGCAGATTCTACCTGTTGGGGGAAGGATATAACCTTGGGTAGGAAAAACATCATTTAGCGGGGAGAGGGGAAGGAGTCAACAGTTTCTCTCTCCCACTTAAAAAAGATGCTAAGGAGAAAATTAAGTCACTGGCTAGTTAATAAACTAATAAAGACACAAAGAAATGATATGATAGGTTTAAAGCTTTTGGAACCAATTTAACATAAAATATTGACCATTACAGTGAACATACATGGCAATAGATCTGAAGGAAAACAATTTCAGGCCAAAAGCATTTGGACTTGGGACACCTTAATATTTTCTTCAATTATAATCTGTATTTAGATAGTTTACATTTTAAAAATATTTTTTGTAAGATACATATCCACGTTGGGGTAAATCCTGGAAAGTATAAAACTAAAGTTTTAAACTATATTTTTCTAACATTTTGTTTGAGAGTTTGCATTAATTTGTTTTGCTGCTTTCTGCTGTTTTGTGAGTAACCATATTTTATTTTGGTGCAATAGGTTTATTTTGACAAATATAACAGTACAAGTAGGATATCTTTATGTGGCTTTGTATAAATAGTAAATTATTCTTAAAGTGTCACCCCTTATTTTTCCTGATTTTTTTATATTGTGTTTCTTTTTTTAATAACAAACCTAAAACTAATTCTACACCAAATTATACCAATTGATTAGATTATCCAATGAGAATTTTCAATTTTTTGTTGAACTATTTTCTTTAGCGATTTAAAATATTTTATTGACAATATCTTTCTTTGTAAATAAAAGGATATTCTCATATGAAAAGCCACTTAAAGACTTCCCATATGTTTAACATATAAACAACAAATTATTTCAGTGATCAAGGGTCTGGTAAACACTTTGCCTGTTTCAAAGCTATACTATCTCTTCAGGTAGCCCTCACTCTTTTTTCAGTACAATTTAAAAAACTTACAGTACCTTAATTGCATCAGAAGTTAATGCAGCTTCCAAATACATGGTTCTTAAAAGGCATTAATTGTGACACAGAGAAAATCTGGAGCAATAAAAACTAAAAATGTTGGTGGAATACTATGTTCTTCAAATGGTTTTTCATTGACTACAAAAATATATTTTTTAAATTAAAAATTAGTATAATATTGTATACTTTAAGTTCAATATTATTTTTATAAGCCTGTACATATGATGATCATACATATGACATGATTCAGTTACATATTTTATTGGCATATATCAGTTCTAGAGTTAATTAAATATATAGTTATCTTTGAATCTAAAATATTTTTTTGGAAAAACTCAGAGCTCTTTAATAGTTTCTATGTGAGGTAGAAACATACTATTCTCTGATATAAAAATAGTATTTTTAAAGTAAGATTAATATAGTAATTTACTTTTAATATCATAACCAATAGCATCACATTTTAAATACCATTTTGTTTAATCTCTTGAATTATCATGGATCTAGCTCACTGGAAGTCCAGTCCTGACTATGAAGAACTTGAGGGGCATGTTCTGTACTTTTTTTTTAAACAGATGTTATGTATGCCATACTTAGTAAGGAAAAAGCCTTCTATTTCAATACCATTTGCATAGCACGTTAAATCTGGGAAATAATTCAAACCTAACAAGACATTATCCAGTCATGGATTGAATTATAGAGCCTGAAAATTTTTGTAGCTATTTAGTAGCTATGAAATAAATTATTTTAAAAGGAATTTTGTACATGTAATTAGATTTTAAATAAGAATGCTCGACTTATTGTCCTGTGGTGAATTTATACTCCTGAAAATCATGAACCATCATATTTATGCACAATAAAGCAATATTTGTCAATTTGGTGCTTCTGTTTTGTTGTTTATTCCCTTTGGTAGAAAAACTTTAGTTATGCAGCCTAAATTAGTTCACTTTGTTATAGTAATTTATTATTGTGTTATTTAAAAATATTTTCTCCAGGCCTTTTTGTTTATAAAGATGTGGAGAAAGAGGTAAGCTGCTGTGTTACAGGCAACTGAAAAAGGTATCCCACATCATTTTAGAATGCTAGAAAAATTAAGAGCTGTATTATTCGGGTTTTGGCACAGTGGATAAAATGCTGAGCCTGAAGTCAGGAAGACATCTTCCTGGGATCAAATCTGGCCTAAGACACTTGGTAGCTATATGATCCTGGACAGGTGTCTTAACCCTGTTTTCCTCAATTTCCTCATCTGTAAAATGACCTGGAGAAACAATTGGCCAACCTATCTTTGCCAAGAAAACTCCAAATGGGGTCATGAAATGACTGAACAATATAACTAATGCTATATTCATGAACTATGGCGTGTTTGTCACACTTTTTAAATCATCTTAGAGATATTTTTAAGAGTTTTAAATTACCTTTTTACCGTGTTGATTGAAAAAAAGGAATTCATTTAAAAATTTTAAATGGACTTTTGGCCAGTCATAGACTAGATATCCTAATTAAACAATATACCATTCTTTACTTGAAGTGATTCTCAAATGGTTCTGTTTACCTGACAAAAATTTTCCATGTTCCATACCATTTACCTTGTTTCAAACTATAGAAATACAATTTTGCCAAGTTGCGAAAAGCTTTATGATAGCACCAAAAACTAAAAAATTAACTTTAAATACTTGTTTAAAAGAAATGTCAAAGGAGTTACACTATGTTGAACTTGCACTGGCAAAGTTTAAACTGAGAAAATTTAACATGAAAACATTGAAAAACTCAAATATCAATTGCTTCTCCTTGACATTCTTTTCTTCTTTATTTCAATGCTTTTCCAAAATTTTAAATTTTCTTTCCCCCCAATTACACAGAAAAAGAATTTCTTACATACATTTTCAAAATATTTTAAGCTAAAAATTATCTCCCTATCACTCCTCTCCCCCCACCATTGAGAAGGCACTCAATTTGATATAGGTTATACAGTGCAGCCATGTACAACAACATGTTTTGGCTTTATTTTCTATAAATATATCAAGTAAAACTAGCTCTTGCCCTCAATTATTTTTGTCTTTAGGTCTAATTATCTGTCTTTGATAAATGAAGCATGCTATGTTACAGATTTTTACTGTGAATTTGAGTGTATGGACCTTATTTTTTCATGAATAAAAACAAATATAGGAGATATTTCTCCCCAGAATCCCCCACATAACAGGAGAAGATGATAGATAGGTCTGCACAAAATTTGATAGGCAATAAGTTCAAAGGTTACATTTTATTGTTCCTTCCAAGTAATAATCTTTGCACTCCTGGACCCTTATACTCAATGAGATACATACAATTTCTAAATGCCTTGTGCTTCTACATTGTAAAATAAATAATTTATGACAACTTTTAAAATACCACATTTCTGTAGCAAGAGCAGAAAGGTATCAGTAATATAATTTCTCTGAAATACACAATTTCCTTTCCATTCCCAGGACCATACTTTGAAATTCATGGAGTTTTGCTTTACTGCTTTAAAAAGCAAATGACCTTATTTAGGGTCTGAGATAGCACTTAATTATATTAATTTTATATAAATAGGCTATATTTATTTTATTTTCTCAGTCACATAATACAACGGGTACATAATGAAATATGTATGATGTTCATTTTGTTGTGGTCTAAGGGTGCTGGGAACCCAGAAATTCAGGGACAAAAGACATAGGTACTAGAAAGAATTTGACTCAAGCCTTTTTTCCATCAGAGACAAGGTTTATTAAAACCCTGGTTAGAGTGGGTCAGATTCCTAGTTAGTCTCTGCTATTGACCAGATTTTTAAAGTCTAGGCCTTGTGACACTTGTATTGATAAACAGGCCTCTTAAAGGAATCTGAGCACTTTAATGGAGGCAAGATGAACCTTTTAATACAGTAAGCAATGTGAATGTGGAGCAGGGGACAGGTACAAGTAATTTTGCTGAGGTAGACTCAACTAGGTCTTGATAACTGATAAGGAATCAGTAAGAAAGAAGAATGAAAGATAACTTGGAAGTTTACACCCTGGGTAATGGTAGTGCTGTAAACAGAAGTTAGAGAAGATGGAGGAGCAAAGGAGGGTAGGCGAATACAATTTGGTCATAACTGAGTTTAAATGTTGACAAGATCAATGTGGAAAAGATCAAGGAAGCAAGATCATTATTTTTTGGGGTGTGTATGCATATGAATTTGAAGATAAAAGGAATAAGTGATAGAACCATGGTCCCAAGAGAGAAGAGGAATGGCAACAAAGACATAAATGAAGGGGTTAGCTTTGGCAAGGGAGGGGGCATTTTATTTTCTGAAACGAGAGAGAATGAAAGAAAGTTTTCAGGGGAGATTAGAGAGCTTCATGATATCTCCACATGGATACTCCTTCAGCAGTGAAGAATGATGAAGGTATAAAGAAATTTTGGTGTATGGAGGATGCATTATGAAGGAACTCCTGGTGATGCTTATGATGGATGGCCTCAATTCTTATAAGGAACATATCACCTCCTTAGAGTAAAGAAGTGGAATTGGGGCTTGAAGAGACAAAAATATGTGTAACAGCCAGTACATACATCAAGTACTACAGAGAAAAGAATCAGTTTGAATACTTCCGTCATCCATCCCATTTATTACTTGTTCTTCTTGAAGTACTAAAAATTTTAGGTACTCAGTGTCCTTCATCTATCTAAAATCCTAACTCACCACTTCTCACTGTGTTTACTTTTACTCTTCAGACAGGAAAGAGTTCAAAGCAAAGTCACTTAGTAAAATATAGTAATCACAGAATATTCCTCCCTCCCCAAAACATACACAGGGATGTATGCTGGGAGGGGTAAAGTGCAGTGTAAGGTATATGTGTGGACAGGGCACATATATGGAGCAGCAAGTCATTCAGAGCCGTTTTTCAGTTTTCCAGCCTAGGCTCCACAGCCGTCATATAAGGAGGTAAACCCTATGGAGATATGACTAGGCAACTAATCTCCATAAGAGCTACATCCCACCATCTCTCTAGCAGTCACAGATACTGAAGAAAAAGAAAATGTTAAGATGTTCAACATCAGGAATGAACATGTTTTTTTTTCCAGTGGAACTACACAAAAGAGCATGTATTACCATCTGCATTAATGTTATATCCTAAAGATCACTGGGCCATGTAATCTTCTTGTATGTGCTGTCTCCCCCATTAAGATAGAAACTTCCTGAGACTCAGGGTTGTCTCTTCTGTAATCCTAGCATTAGCACAATGCTTTTGTACATAGTACTTAATCAATGATTATTCATTAATTTACTCAGTCTGCTTAGTTTATGCAATATCTAGTCTTTTTTCAAAATTATTTTTAGTTTTCCGTGTTTACTTTTATAAGATTTTAAGTCCTAAATTTTCCCTCCCTCCTCCCCAAGATGGCATGCAATCTGATACAGGTTACATATATACAATCATATTAAACATATATCAACATTAGTCATGTTGTGAAAGAATCAGAACAAAAGATAAAAACCACAAGAAAGAAAAAAGGAAAAAGTATGCTTTGCTGTGCATTCAGACTCCATAGTTCTTTCCTTAGATGTTGATAGCATTTTCCATTTTGAGGTTGTTGGAACTGTCTTAAATCACTGCATTACAG
>CM053591.1:39010002-39044574 GCA_028646515.1 Pseudochirops corinnae | reverse complement strand
TTGGGGGAGGGGGGATACACTGGGATGGCTGTTTTGGGGTGGTGGGTAGGGGAAAGATATATAACTCAAAATCTCGTGGAAATGAATGATGCAAACTAAAATAAAATTAAAAAAAAAAAAAGAAAACACAGAGAAGTGAGCCAGCATCCCACTCTGCCTCTATATTCTGCTGTTGCCCCATGTCTGGCATGACACTTTGGCAATGTTACTTTTCATGTGTTACTTGTGATAAGATTTAACTATTTTTTTTCCTTACATCAGGCTGAAGTACAGAAAGATCACTACCTCATTAGGTTGGATCATTAGGGTTCTCTTAATGAAGCTTTAAAATCATTTTTTTTAGCATTGTTGGCTGCCACATCATATTGTTCATTTATAGTGAGCTTGAAATTTCTAAGGGCCTGAGACCGGATTTGAACTTGAGAAAATGAGTCTTCCTCACTCTGGGCCATTCATTCTATCCACTCTGTCATCCTGGTGTGTTTACATCTGGTGAGTTCTGCATGTCCCATTTTAGGAAGCACATCAGTAAGGTAAACAGGACAGTGACCAGAATGGTGAGAAAACTGGAAACTGTGCAATTTGAGAATCAATCAAAAGGGGCGAGAAAGTAAAAGATGTGAGAGACATTGTGCAGATAGATTTTGCAACTGATTCAGTATGAGGAATGAAGGAGAGGCAAGAATTGAGGCTAAATCTAAGGTTGAGCCCCTGAGTGACTGGAAGGATGGTTGTGACCTCAACAGAAATGGGAAAGTTAGGAAGAAGGGTGGAATTTAAGGGAAAGATTATGAGTTCTGTTTTAGACATGTTCAATTTGAGAATATTAGATGAGTCGAATTTGATAATGCCTAAGGTCCCTCACACCATATGTGTACACAGATTTCTATAACATTCTATATACATCTCATTTGAGTCTTACAACATCCTTGCTAAATCATCACTACAGGTATATTATCTGGATTTTTCAGATGAGTTGAGATTAAGAGAGGGTAAATAGCTTATAGATAGTTATACAGTTATCAAACTCAGAGTTTGAACCTAAATTCTCATGATGTCAAGTCTAATAGGCTATTGACTATGCATACAGTCTCTCTATATGCACCTAAGTAATTCTTACACCATTATATGGTATCAGCCAAAATAAAGCTACACAGAATAAAATCCTTGAATCAATTGACTGATTGATTGAAAATCTTAGTAAATAATTGTTCAACTTAATATGAAAAATGTCATTAAAAAAGCAAAGTTGCATGATCCATAGAGTTAACTGAAAAGTTGAAAATATACATTGATCATGTATGTATGGCAGGACTGTAACAATAATCCACTGTGAAAAACTCAGCTACTCTAATCAGTCAGTGATCCATGACATTTCCAAATACCTCACAATGAAAAATGCTATTCACTTCCAGAAAGAACTGATGACCTCTGAGTGTAGATTGAAGCATTTTTTAAACTGTTTTTCTTGCCTTTTTTTCCAACAATGCTAATGTGGAATTTTTTTTAAATATATAAAGACTGATTTGCTATTACTTAAATTATGTTTTTATATTTCTGTGTATAAAGTTTAACTCCTAATACGGAATTATTACTTTAATGTTTTATATAAAATAAATACTGCAGACACTTACCATTGACACAACTCCTCAGGTCGGTGTAGGCATTGGTTGATTGACGTGCAGCTACAAATGACCCAACTCGGAAAGCACCAAGGCAACCTATAAAAACAATAATTTGTTTACAATCCAAACACTTACTTGACATGAGCCCATGACGGAGATCATGCCTAAAACAGAAAAGTATGCTCCTAGTAATTGTCAGCATTCAGTAATTAGAAAATATTACCATGGATTTCCACCTACCTTCCAAAAATAAAGTATCTGGGGGAGAAATTAAAAGATGGGAGAATTAATTTAGGTATGACACCACTCTTACTGCCGCTGACTGATTATAGCCATAACTACCTGAAGCGTAACCTTGAACTCAAAAGTGAAAAAGACCTCTTAGGACAGTGGTTCTCAACCTTCCTAATGCCACAACCCTTTAATACTTGTATGTGGGTGCATCTGCGTGTGGGAGGACCTGCCTGGAGACTGATAGAGGAGCAGTGTCTCAGTTCCTAAGACCACATATTATGTGTTGGAAATAAATGTTGGGGAGAAAACTGTTAAAAGCCGACAAAATGAGTAGTGACTATTAATGGGGGAGAGGGGAGGACAATAGGAAAAAAAACAAAGGAGTCATGACCCACAGGTTGAGAACCGCTGTCTTAGGAGATAAGGTAATGGAGTTGTCCTCAGCTTAGAACCTAACGACTTAAAATTTTGTGTAATGTTAAGCTCATTCATTCAATAAGTCTGACTGTCTAGCTATTCTTTAAAATCTTATGTTTTTCCTCTATTATATAATTAATAAGAAGTAGCGTTGGGGAGAAAACTATTAAAAGCTGACAAACTGAGTAGTGACTATTAATGGGGAAGAGGGAAGGACAATAGGAAAAAAAACAGGATGACTATAAAGTAATCCAGGGTTAATCAAAAATAGAATGACTATAATCTAATCTGGGGTTGACCAATGTGTTAAACCTTAATTGTCTCAGAGGTAATAACTATGCTACTACCTATTACTGTTAGTAATATTCATAACAATCACTCTAAGCTATCAAGAAAAGTTTAAGCCATGTTTCAATATCTTGTTTAAAAGCACAAGAAATACACACATATGCATGTATGTAAGCACATATATGATATGGTTATATATATGATGCATATAAATATAGGTATCATTGAATACTATTTTAAGCATGATGATTCTGAAATGCCTATGAGATTTCTATTTTTAAAAGTCAAAAACAGTTATAAAGGTGATACTAAAGCCTAAGGGAAAGAATAGGATGTATCGTAGGCACTTAATAATTAATCTCTAACCGATTCACTAAATACTCCTAAGTCAAGAAGTATGAAACATGCCTCCAAATCAAAATTTTAAGATAAATCCAATTATGGGAGCAAGAGATTGTCCCTATGGGTGGACCCCAGTACAAACCAATGGGCCATAGTTAGGTAAGCCACCAATGAAGGAAAAGGGATGGAAAATGATGAAGCTTTTCTTTTGGCAGCTTCCTATTTAGTTAATTGCTTTTGCTAATGAGCTGCTAAATTCAAGATGTTTCTGATCCTCTAATTTTTAATAACTTCTAAATTCTGTTATCATGGAACAAAGTCCCTTTCCTCCAGTTATAAATTCTGGGAGTTCCTTGTCATGGGATTTAGTTTTTTATGTTGATATCTTGGAAAAAGTTCCACTCAGTTTTCTCTGTAAGAAAGAAAATGTGGCACCCTTTTTTTTTTCATGAACAAGTCCCAGGACTAACTTCACTTATGTACCACCACCTTTCTTCTCTGAACTGAATTTCTACTACCCCAGCTTTACCTGTGGTAGAAAACAAAAGCTTTTAAAAGCTTTTTTCCCTCCTCTTTATCATTTTTCTCTTTTTCTGCCCCCTAGAAACAGCCTACCACTCCTCTTCTAGGTGTCATTCAGTCTCAGTCAGTCAGTAAGTTTTATTTTTTTATTTTTATTTTTTGGCAAGGCAATTGACATTAAGTGACTTGTCCAGGGTCACACTGTTGGTGTCAAGCGTCTGAGGCTGGATTTGAACTCATGTCCTCCTGCTTCCATGGCCTCAAGTGCTTTATCCACTGCACTACCTAGCAAATATGTATTAAGCACTTACTATATGCCAGGCACTGTGCTAAGTACTGGGGATACACAGAAATGCAAAAAAGCAGCCCCTGCCTCCAAGGAGCTCCTGTTCTAATGGGAGAGAACACATGCAAACTGCATAAATAGAAGATGTTGTACAGGTTTTAATGTTAAACACTATAAGGAAAAATGTAGAGAGAGATAAGTTATGATAACAGAACAAAAAGAAAAATTTAAAAGTTCATCAGGTCATATATGAAAACACAGAGAACTAGGCCTTTCTCTTTATTTTTCCCCCTTCACTTGCCTGGTTGTTCTCCTTTGTCTTGTCTTCAAAGTTAGAAATACTGTATGGGTGCAGATGCTAATTCAAGTTCTACACTTTTAGATAAAATAAATTCAAAAATCTGCTTCCAGACCCAAGGCAAAAAAAAAACTTTTTGTGTTTTCTCCTGGATTGTGGGATTGCAAGGAGCTAAATGGCACTTTCCTTATCCAACCTAGACCAATTGTCTTTTCTGTAAAATAAGAAGATTAAACTAGATGGATTCTGAGGCCCCTTCTAACTCTAGATCTATGACTAGATGATATCTAAGCTCCCTTCCAGCTCTAAATCTGATTCCTTCTGAGCTCCAAACTTCCCAACATAAGATCCCCCATTAATCTGAGTTTTTTTTCTGTTGAAAACTCAAGCTCTCTAGTAGATCTCCCACCTGGTGCCAGTAACCAACAGATACTTTTTCCTATGCCTGTTAGTACCTTTCTACTTTCCAGTGCTCACAATTTAAATTTTAAAAGTATAAGACGCTTATGATAAAATAATATTAAATAATTCCCACATTAATAAAGGCTAAAAAAAAACCCAAAACACTTTATTATCTCTGGTATATGCAAAGTTAGAACTTTTACCCTGAATTGACCTTATCCACCATGCATAATCATCATGCACCTCTCAAGACAAATGGCAGCCACAAGGGTATTTTATGTTAAGGGTTTAAGCACATTGAGATAATGTTATTCTATCTTGAAGGCCAAACTTGAGACCTCAAAAAATTATTAGGGTTTCAGAGAGACTTTATCTGAGATTCTAAACAACTTACTTTTGAGTTGGAAAGCTCTGTCTATCGTAGAATAGGGGGATATGACTTGGTCAGTGAAAGGACCACTATGGATTTGGTCTACTCTGAGCAGGTAGCCAGATTCCTCCTGAAAGGCAGGGACCCAGTTGAGGAAACTACTTAATGAAAAGGAGAGTATTAGTTGAACATGCATTGCTTATCCTTATCTACCAGAAATGCCTCGATTTCCCCTATATTTAAAACAAAATCATTTCCTTGACCCTGACATTCCCAGCAATTAATTATATGAAAGCTTTCCTCTCTTCTGCCACTAAGTTCTTAGAAAGAAAAGTCTACACTCACTGCTTCTCTTTCCTCACAACCATTCGTTTCACCACCCCTTGTAATCTAGCTTACTTTTCTCCTAAATCTACTATCCAAAAGACTGTGAATGACCTTAGTTGAAAAATCCCATCATTCCTACTCAGGCCTCACCCTAAGTCTGTGCTGTCCTTAGCAAGGCACCTAGTGCAAACACACATGGCCCACCCTATCTACCCAGCCAAAGATCCCAGACAGTGCTTCTCATCTCATCCCACCATCCAAGCCAAGCCATCATCTTGCCATCTGCACTGCCATTTTTCCCTCCAGACAGAACTCCTGAAATCATTCCCTGGGTGACTTACTCCACTCAGCATACCCTGTGGCCATGCTCTTCTGGTGGGTTAGTCAGCAAGTGTAATCACACGTTATCCATTATATCTAGACAGCCCCAAAAGTCAGATATTGCTTCGCACCCCCTCCAATTACCATCCTTTCCATCCACAGCCTTACCATTTTCTGCACTCATACCCCCTGCCCTATTTTCTCTCTCTCATTCTCTAAACTGTTACAAATCAACACTGCCATTACCTCTGGAAAGGGCATATCAATTGACTCCCCAATGGCTTCACTCACCATCCCTGCAATTTTCCAAACCAAAAGATCCTTCCTAAACCACCACTCTTTAATATATGTTGTCTTCCCCTTCCAGAGCGTAAGTTACTTCTTTTGAGGGCAGAAATTTTCTTCCTTTTGTATCTGTATCCATAGGGCTAAGGCACAGTGCTTTGGAACATTGTAACCACATGTGCTTTTCATTCATTCCTTGAATGTTCTGAATCCTTTGACATCCAACCACTCCCTATTTCTTGGTTACCCTCTGCTTTCTTGTCCTCCACGACAGCACTTAGTCCTGGGTCTTCTTATACTTGTCTGACCACTCCTTCTCAGTTCTTTGCTGGTTCATCGTTTACATTCCATTTCAGTTTTTATGTCCCCCAAAGTTCTTCTTTTTTCTCTCTTTTCAGTCATCCACTCTTCCTTCTAACTACTCTGTCATTTGGTGTTATCGTCAGCTCCCAGTCTCCACACAGACACCTTCCAAATCAAATATCTAGCCCTAATGTCTCTCCTTTACTCCAATCTTATATTCCTAATTGCCTGCTGGAGACCTCTACCCATATGTCCTTCTGGTACCTCAAACATGTCCCAAAGTAAACTTATCATTTCCCCTAAATTTTTCCTCCAAACTTCCCTGTATCTGTTGAAGGCACCAGCACTCTTCCAGTCTCTCAAACTGAAAATCTCAGTCACTTATGATTCTTCCCTCTCTCTCAGCCTCTTGCCCAATCATAGAGGCCCATATCTCATATTAGATAAGAGTGGTCTATTACTAGTGTCCTAACATATATTATATAGTGAATACATATTCTTAAATTATTACAATGAGTTATATGCACTGTGAAGAGATATAACACACAGTTAGCCAAAATCCAAATCCAAACTTAAAATCCAACTAACTATATAACACAGATAAAGGACAGAAAAATGTAAGAGCTTCTTCAGGTGACAAGATTATTAGAAAGAATTAGAAAGAATAAATGGTAAGTAGCTTTATTTTAATGACCTCTAAGGTTCCATTTAATTGTAAACATTTTTCATTATAGTCTTTTGAACTTACCTAAGTATAACGGATAAAAATAGTTCTAGAAAAAAAGGAGAAAAATACATCTTAGTAAATTTAAATTATGCTACAGTGATAATTTTCATCTAATGTCTTTAAATTGTAAAACAAAAAATATGGTGCATATCATTGATATTTTTACATTAAAATATTACTGTAAATTTCATCATCATCATAACTAGCCAAAAGTATATGGTTAGTAACACAAAGTGAAGGCAAATAAACTTGAAACACATTATTAATCAGTTCATTTTAAATCTATGCCTTTTTAACCTAAAAAAAGATTGTAACTAATACATGAACAATAATAGTTAGCATTTCCATAGAGCTTTAAGGTTTGCAAAGTGTTTTTTTTTTTAATATTATCTCACTTTATCCTACCCTTTTATTTAAATCTAATGTATTCATCATCATTGATGATCAAACGCCTTTTTTGGAGTATCATATATGCTATATCTTTCAAACTAACTGAACTCAATAAATGTTAAATATGAATAATAATGAAGGTCTATAATATGAAAGTATATAATAATTTATCATTTTATCTTCAGAAAGTCCCAATTTATAAACAGTTGGTATTTTTTATTTGTAAGTCAGTTTTGAACTATAAAGGCATTTTCCCTTAGAAAAAATGTTATATATAGTGGTGAGATTCCCATGGCAGTCCACCAAATAGGTGCATTATGGACCTACTTGTTACATAATGCACCTGAATATGGCATTAAATCTTACCACCATGTCTAACAGTGTTTCTGTAGGATATTGCACTACAACTTGAGATTCCAGGAATATTTCTCTGCTTTTGTAGCCAAGCAATGGAAACTGAGACTCTTCCACATATTAATCACTTTTGGTAGCTCTAGTAGATTGGGGAAAAGACACAAGAAATGCAAAAAATAAAAGCAGGTAGGGGGCTTCTGAAACTAGAGAATCTGGTACAGGGTCTCTACGGTAAAGTTTAAGGCAAAAGAGAATAAAAGCATGGCAAGAGGTGAGGAGTGGATGTGTTGATGCCATGAACCTAGGGTGCAGGGGATCTTAACACTTTTGGGGTCATGGACCCCTTTAGCAATACGATTAAATCTGTAGATTCCTTCTCAGAATAATTTGTTCTAAAATACAGAAAATAAATAAAATTACATAGGAAATTAATAGTACATATCTATCTATCTACATATAAATACATATACATACATACATACATATATCTATATCTATATATCTATATCTATCTATCTATCTATCTATCTATCTATCTATCTATATATATATATATATATATATATATATATATGGAGTTGTATAGACCCCAGGTTAAGGATCCCTTGGTTTGGGATTAGGATGAGCATTTTTAATATAGGGAGTGGATAATATAGGGACTGAAACCATGAGAAATGGAAGAGAAGGTTGGGATGTAGGAAGGATACAGGAAGATAAGTGAGAGTGAAGAAAATAAGCATTATATAGGACCTACTGTATGCCAGGCACTATGACGTGCCTTTCACAAATTTCTCATTTGACTGTCACAACCTTTATGAAATAGTGCTATTATTATCTGTATTCTCTAGTTTATGAAATTGAAGCAAACAGAGGTTAAGTGACTTGCCCCAGGTCACACAACTAATATGGGTCTGAGGCTGATGAGGCCACATTTGAACTCAGCTCCAGGCCTAGTACTACCTAGGTAGTATCTAGTACTACCTAGTGCTAGTGCCACCAGCAGTCTCTAGGCTAGGCAGTAACATAAGGAGGTTGCTGGCAACTCTTCATGTAAGGAGCGGGTTGAGAACAACTCATTTCATTTACCCATTTCCTCTTGACGTTAAATTTCAGGGGGTGGGGCCAAAATAGCAGGGGGGAAAGCAGGAACTTGCTTGAGCTCTCCCCCAAACCCCTCCAAATACCTATAAAAAATGACTGACAGAGTGAAACAAATTTCCAGCCCAAGACAACATGGAAGCTGTACAGGAAAGGTCTATTGCACCAAGCTGGGAGAGGCGAGCGGTCCAGGAGGGGTCAGGGCAGCACAGACAGGGCTGGAGTAGGCTTCAGGGGACTGAGTCAATGGTAGCTGTGGTGGTTTCCAGAAATTAAATTTCAAATTAGGATAAATATAAACATGGTACAAGGGAGAGTACACTATATCTAACATCAGAGGACCTGAGTTCAGAACCTGCCCATGAAGTTTACTATCCCTGAGACGTTACGTAACTATTTAACTTCCCTAGGTCTTATTTTTATTATCTATAAAATCAAGAGATGAGATTAGATGGCCTCAGAGGTCCTATCTAGATTTGTGAACCTATAATCTCAGGTTGATATGCTATAAAAGTATCAGAAATTAGTGGTCTTCCTCTAAGTCTGCTCCTCTTTCTTCCCTCCTTATCTCCTGGTTGCTTTCTCTTCAATGTTTCTCTTCTCAGGGCAGCTAGGTGGTGCAGTGAAGAGAGCACTGGTCTTGGAGTCAAGAGGACTTGAGTTCAAATATGAACTCAGACACTTAACACTTACTAGCTGAGGGACCTTGGGCAAGTCACTTAACCCCTATTGACCTGCCTTCCCTCCTCCAAAAAGACAAAAAAAAAAAAGCTTCTCTTCTCTATAAAGGTAAAGGAAATAGACTGTCCTGTAACAATCATGGAGGCTGGGGGGGTGGGTGGGTGTCTCTTTCTCTCTTAGTCATTACTGGCAAGATTCTTGCCACAGTCCACCTTAATAGGCTGATTCTTCACCTGGAAGAAGATCATCTACCTAAGAGTCAGAGTTGCTTCAGAAAATGCCAAGAAACAGTCAATAATGGTGTTTGCTGTCTGACAACTCCAGGAGAAATGCCAGGAGCAGAACAAAGGTCTGTACACATTTGTAGATCTCACCAAGGTCTTTGATACTGTTAGTCATGAGGGCTTATGGAAAATTATGTCTAAATTTGGTTGCCCAGAGAAGTTCATCAGCATTGTACATCAGTTTCACTATGGCATGAATACCTGGGTTCTGGATAATAGACAATGCTCCCATTCCTTCCCAGTCGCCAATGGAGTGATACAAGGCTGTGAGCTTGCTCCTAAGCTTTTTAACATGATGTTTTCAGTCATGTTGTCAAATGCTTTCAAAGAGGATGAATCAAGATCAGCTACTGCATTGATGATAAATTCTTCAATTTGAAAAGACTACATGCCAAGACCAAAGTGGAGGGAGTGTTTAGTGCATGATTTTCTGTTTGTAGATGATTGTGCACTCAATGCAGCCTCTGAAACTGAGATGCAACAACATATGGATCAATTCTCTACTGTTTCTGCTAATTTTGGCCTAATAGTTAAGACCAAGAAAACACAGATGCTCCATCAGCCACCACCACACCATCCATATGTGGAACCATCAGTTACAGCTGTAATAGTAACGAAATTTGAAGATCCTTTTGTATTGTTAAGCTGAGAGGTACTTAGTACCTAGTTTCACATTAAGCTTCTGTTAAATAAACAGAAGGTATGAAACCCTGTTGCTGACATAACAGGAAGGGGCTGAACAGGGAACCCCTGTTGCTGATGTAACAAGAAGGGGTAGAACAGGGAGGAGCTACACCATATTTAAGGAAGAGCACAAGCTGGACAGTCAGAACTTTTTGGGATGAGCAACTGAAGGCTGGGGTGCTGCTGCTGGACTGGAACTTCCATGAAGAAGGTGATTTTGATTTTGATAATGGGAGAAAGTGATTTTGATTTTGAGAACAGAGTTGCTGAAGACTTCTGAGGGCCAGCTAGGGTTGCTCAGGATTTCCAAGTGCTAGCTGGAGCTGCTGAGGATTTCTGAAAGCAAACTGGAGCTGCTGAGGATTTCCAAGGGCCAGCCAGAGCTGCAGAAGACTTAGGAAGCATGACTGTGGCACCGATATTTTGTACAAACGTTGTTGTGACTTTCTTAATGTGTATTAGTATTCTTGTGGCTTTGTTAAGCCTTGTCTTCCCAGGAACAGAGATTGTGAAGGATTTGAGATGGACTGGACATTGTGAGCTGCAGTGTGGAGCAGGAACTGCACAGACAGCTGGACAAGTCTCTGGAAGCTATCTGCCTTGGGACTCAGGTGGCAGTTGGTTAGATTCATGTGGGAGCTGAGACCATGGAAGAGGAGCCATGGAAGCTGAAAGCCTGCCCCAAGTCAAGATGAAAAGACTTCTCTGTGGGTACTGAGAAGTGATGAAATCGTGATTTACTTGTGACCAAGGGGTGGATGGCCTGTGTATTTTTCACTACCCCTTAGTAATGACTGATAATTGAATAGTGACTGATGACTGAATAGTGACTGATTTGTAACTTAGTATATGCCCCATGGCTGGAGGACTTTGACCTTTTGTACTTTATGATTGAATGACTGAGTTACTAAGTGACTGACTGACTGAAGGACTGTACTTTGTTCAAAACTATGTTACCACTTCAGTGAAAACTATTTTGCCATTTTAGTGATAAGTTATTGAGTTATTATGTCATTGTGAATGCTATATTTTGATTTTCTGTGGTAAGTTGTAATATTGTGAATGCTGTACCTTGATTTTCTGTGAATGTTTTGCTCTGATTTGTTATTGAATAAATAGAGAGTTCACTATACTATGTAATCAGAACTTTGAAAGCTGTTCACTGCAGCTGTCCTCTGGAAAGCTGCTTGTGCATGGCTTTATAACAGCAAATGGAGAAGTTGCGAAGGTTCTGGATAAGTTCACTGACCTTGGTAGTGTACTTTCTAAGGGATGTACACATTGATAATGAAGTTGATGCACACATAGCCAGAGCCAGCTCAGTGTTTGAGAGGCTCCAAAAAAGGTATGGGAGAGAAGAGGTATGAGACTGAATACCAAATTAAAGGTCTACAGGGCTGTTATGCTGACCTTATTGTTGTATGCCTGTGAAACCTGGACAGTCTACCAGTGTCATGCCAAGAAACTGAATCACTTCCATTTAAATTGTCTTAGGAAGATTCTGAAGATCGTCTGGCAGGATAAGGTACCAGGCACCAATGTCCTTACTTGCACTAAACTGCCAAGCATTCAAACTCTACTACAGTGAGAGCAGTTCTGATGGGCTGCCCATTTTGTTCAAATGGAATACATATGCTTGTCAAAAAGATATTTTATGGAGAACTCATACAAGGCAAGTGTTCACATGGTAGTCAGAAGAAGTAATACAAGGACCCTCTCAATGTCTGTCTTAAGAACTTTAGAATTGATTGTGTGACATGGGAGACACTGGCATAGGACTGCTCAGCATAGCATGCCCACATGACAGAAAATGTTGTGTTCTATGAGGAAAGCAGAATTGAAATTGCTCAAAGGAAGCACAGGATGAACAAATTTAGAGTTTCCACCCCAAATGTTCACATGGACTATTTTTGCCCAACCTGTGGTAGAGCATTCCAAACTTGTATTGGTCTGACCAGCCACAGTTGGAAACACAGAAACTTGACTTTAGCATAGTGATGTCATTTTGGTTCTCTTCAAGGATGAAGGAAGGACAAAGCTATCAATGATTGTATAGCTGGGGTGGAGAAAAGGGATTAAAATAAGTAGCATTGATGCTAGGAGGCAGAGCCAAGATGACAGAACCGAAGCAGGAATTTTTAAGAACTCCTCTATGAATTCTGTCACTAACCTCTAAAAACTGAATCTGAACAGATATTAGAGTGATGGAATCCACTGGGAGACAGAGCCTGACAGATTCCCAGGCCAAGAAAGCACCCAAATAGGTCTGTGCTGTGGGAGCGTGGAACATGCAGGGGCTGTACGAGCATGGACTTGAGAGCAGAGCACAGCATAGTGAGAGTGAGAGTGAGACCCAGCCAGCAGATCTACCCACCAAAAGGGCAATTCACAGATGTCTCACCATGGGACCAGAGGATTGGTTGGAGCTGGGTAAGAGAAAGCACAGGGCCACCAACATTACCTTTTCCTGGGGCTATTAGCTGGCAGCCTGGGTGTTTAAAAATCATCTACCTGAACTTCTGGGAGTCAAGATGGTGGAGTAAACATTAGCTGCTCTAATCACTCTCCCCAACTCTGATAACCCAAAGATTAATGCTCCACCCAGTGTAAAATCCTGAAAGAGTATAAACAGCCTCAGGCTTGGGAGTCCTAGAGGAGGGGTATGATTGAAGCTGTGCCTAGCCTGAAGTGAAGGGTGGGAGGTGTCCCAGAAAGCCCCACCTCATCTGACCAGTGAGAGATCCCAAGGCCCAGAGAGGGGGAGCCAGCAAGTGCTAACACCAGAACCCCAGGTGTGCCTCAGCACCACCATGGGAATCTGCAGACACCAGTGCTGCTGGACCATCAGCTACTGAGCCTGCCTGAGCTGTAGCTCAGGGGCACAGAGGCAGAAACTTGAAGTGGCCAGACCACCCCTCCCCCACACATTACTCTGTGAACCTCAGGGTAACCCAAGTGAAACACTGAGAGTCCTGGCCTTGGCCTCAGTCTAGACACCCAGAGGCTACAGCACACAGAGTCAACAACCAAGCCCCTAGCTCCCAGCCTGAGAGGCATAGGTCAGAGCCCTCCGTACCCCAGAAGCAGAAATCCTCTCTAAAAGTCAGGATATAGGCAATTGCAATGGGCAAGAATGAAACTGTTAAATCAAGAATGATACAAGCCTATTATAGCAAGCAAGAACAACCAAATTCAGAGGACAGCATAGACTCTATACCCACACCTGAGACCACAGAAGGAAATATGAACTAATCTCAAGCCCAAAAAGCATTCTTGGAGGAGCTCAAGAAATATTCTAAAAGCCAAATTAGAGAAGTAGAAGATAAATTTAAAACTACATTGACCAAATTGGAAAAAATTTCACTGAAGAAAACAAATCCTTAAAAAGTAAAATTTGTAAACTGGGACAGGAGGTTCAAAATGTAACTGGAGAAAATACCTCCCTAAAAAAGGAGTTTCAGAAACTAACCAAAGAAAATAATTCACTAAAAATTAGAATCAGTCAGATCGAAGCTAAGGCTTCTATGATACATCAAGAGTCAGTCAAACAAAACATAAAGATTGAAAAATTAGAAGAAAGTGTAAAATATCTCACTAGAAAAACAACTGACATGGAGAACAGATCCAAGAGAGATAACCTAAGAATTACTGATCTACTGGAAAGCTATGATGAAAAAAAAATAGCCTGGACAACATCCTCCAAGAGATTGTCAAAGAAAACCATCCTAAAGTCCTAAAATCAGAGGGTAAAATACTTATCAAAAGAATTCACTGGACTCCTCCATGAAAGAGATCTCAAATTGAAAACTCCAAGAAATATAGTAGCCAAATTCCAGAATTACAAGGTCAAGGAGAAAATACTGCAAGCAGCCAGAAAGAAACAATTCAAATAGCATGGAACTACAGTCAGGATTACACAGGACCTAGCAGCTTCTACATTAAAAAACTGGAGGGACTGGAATCTGATATTTTGTAAGACAAAAGAGCTTGGACTGCAACCAAGGATCAACTACTCAGCAAAACTGAGCATAACGTTTCAGGCAAAGAGATGGTGATTTAATGAAATAAGGGACTTCCAGACTTTCCTGATGAAAAAGTCAGAACTCAATGGAAAATCTGATCTCCAAATACAAGACTCAACAGAGACATAAAAAAGTAAACAAGGAAAACAGACACACACATGCACGCACACACACACACACACATAACTTATGATTCAATAAGTGCAAACTGTTTACATCCCTATATGAGAAGTTGATACCTGAAAATACTGAAATTTATATAATTATTGTGACATTTAAAAGGGGTATACATAGAGGGTATGGGTATAAATGAACTAATCTGATGATTTAAAAAAACATTATTAAGGGGTACGAAGGGACAGTAATGGGAGAAAAGGAAAGGATGAGATAGAAAAGTGTAAATTATGCCACACAAAGAAGCACAAAAACATAATATAGTAGAGGGAAAGAAGGTAGGGAGATGAACATCATATAAACTTTATTCTAATTGGTTCTGGTTCAAAGAGGGATCAACATAATCAGTTAAGTTCAGGATTCTAATGTTAAAAGAAACAAAAACTCATTATACTAGAGGGAAAGAAGGGAGGGAGAGGAGCACTGTATGAAATTTACTCTCATCTGTTTGGGTTGAAGGAGGGAATAATATATTCTATTAAGCATAAAAATCTATTGTGCCCTTACAGGCAGTAGGAGGGGTAAGTAGGGGTGAAAGGGGGATGGTTAGAAGGGAGGGAAATAGTACTAAGAAAAAAGGGTATACAAAGGGAGGGAATACTGAGAGAGGCAGTGGTCAAAAGGAAAACTCTTAAGTGTGGGAAGGGAGAAGGAAGAAATAAAGACATAAACGGGATAGAATAGGATGGAGGGAAAGACACAGATAGTAATCATAATTGTGAATGTAAATGGGATGAACTCTCCCATAAAATGGAGGCAAAGAGCAGAATAGATTAAAAACCACAATCCTACAATATGCTGTCTATAAGAAACACATTTGAAACAAGGGGATATGCACGGGGTAATGGTAAGTGACTGCAGCAGAATATATTATGCTTCAGCTAAAGTTAAAAAAAAAAAGCAGGGGTGCCAATCTTTATTTCAGACATCGCAAAAGCAAAAATAGATCTAATTAAAAGACATAAGAAAGGAAACTATATCCTGCTAAAAGGCACCATTAAGATTAACATACATGCACAAAGCAGTACAGCATCCAAATTTCTAGAGGAGAAGTTAAGAGAATTAGAGGAAGAAATATATAGCAAAATTATACTAGTGGGAGACCTCAATCTCCCCCTCTCTGAACCTGATAAATCTAACCACAAAATAAACAAGAAAGAGGTAAAGAGGCAAATAGAATTTTAGAGGCTAGATATGATAGATCTCTGGAGAAAAGTGAATGGGGCAAAAAGATATATACCTTCTTCTCAGTGGTACATGGCACATACATAAAAATCGACCATGTACTAGGGCATAAAAACCTCACAATTCAGTGCAGAAGGCAGAAATATTAAATGCATCATTCTCAGACTATAATGCAATAAAAATAATATGCAATAAAGGGCCATGGAAAAAACAGAATAAAAACTAATTAGAAACTAAATAATTTAATCCTAAAGAAAGAGTGGGTCAAACAAGAAATTATAGAAACAATCAGTAACTTTGTTCAAGAAAATGACAATACTGAGACAACAAACCAAAACTTGTGGGATGCATCAAAGGCAGTTCTTAGGGGAAGTTTGATATCCCTGAATGCATACATGAATAAATTAGAGAAAATGGAGATCAGTAAATTGGGAGTGCAACTGAAAAAGCTAGAAAAAGAACAAATTGAAAATCTCCAATTAAATACTAAATTAGAAATAATGAAAACCAAAGGAGAGGTTAATAAAATTGAAATTAAGAAAACTATTGAATTAATAAATAAAACTAAGAGCTGGTTTTATGAAAAAAAATAATAAAATTGTAGACCTTTAATCAATATGACAAAAAAAAAAAAGAAAGAAGAAAACCAAATTATAAGTATCAAAAACAAAAAGGATGAATCTACCTGCAATGAAGAGGAAATTAAAACAATAATGAGGAATTATTTTGCCCAATTGTATGTAGAAAAATTTGACAATCTTAGTGAAATGGATGAATAGTTTTAAATATATAAATTGCCTAGATTAACTGAAGAGGAAGTAAATTACTTAAATAACCCCATCTCAGAAAAAGAAATTGAACAAGCCATAAATGAACTGCCTAGGAAAAAATCTCCAGGGCCAGATGGATTTACTAGTGAATTCAATCAAACATTTAAAGAACAATTGATTCCAATACTTTATAAACTACTTGGGAAAACCGGTGAAGAAAGTGTCCTACCAAATTCTTTTTATGACACAAATATGCTACTGATACCTAAATCGGTAAGAGACAAAATGGAGAAAGAAAATTATAGACTAATTTCCCTTATGAATATAGATGCAAAAATTTTAAATAAAATATTAGCAAAAAGACTACAGCAACTTATCACAAGAATAATACACTTTAACTAGGTAAGATTTATTTGAAGAATCTAAGGATTGTTCAATATTATGAAAACTATCAGTATAATTGATCATATCAATAACAAAACTAGCAGAAACCATATGATTATCTCAGTAGATGCTTTTGACAAGATACAACATCCATTCCTATTAAAAACACTAGAAAGTATAGGAATAAATGAAGTCTTCCTTAAAATAATAAGTAGCATGTATCTAAAACCATCAGGAAGTATTATACATAATGGGGATAAGCTGGAAGCATTTCCAGGAAGATCTGGGGTGAAACAAGGATGTCCACTATCACCCCTCTCATTCAATTTGATACTAGAAATGTTAGCAATAGCAATAAGAGAAGAAAAAGAAATTGAAGGAATCAAAGTAGGCAAAGAAAAGACTAAGCTATCTCTCTGCAGATGATATGATGATATACTTAGAGAATCAAGTAAAAAACTACTTGAGACAATGAATAAATTTGGCAAAGTTGCAGGATATAAAATAAACCCACATAAATCTTCAGCATTCCTATATATTTCTAATGAAATACAACAGCAAGAGACAGAAAGAGAAATCCCATTTAAAGTTACTGTAGACATTATAAAATATTTGGGAATTTACCTGCCAAAACAAACCAGGACCTATGTGAACACAACTACAAAACACTTTTCACACAAATAAAGTCAGATCTAACTAACTGGAAAAACATCAGTTGTTCATGGCTCGGTTCAGCTAATATAATAAAAATAACAATTTCACCTAAATTAAATTACATATTTAGTGCCATACAAATCAATCTACCAAAAAATTACTTTATAGAGCTAGAAAAAATAATAACAAAATTCATTTGGAAGAACAAAAGGTCCAGAATATCAAGGGAAGTAATGAAAAGAAATGCTAGGAAGGTGGCCTACCCATACCAGATTTTACTCTGTATTATAAGGCATCCGTCATCAAAACTACTTGTGGGGTGACTAGGTGGCTCAATGAATGGAGCACTGGCCCTGGAGTCAAGAGGACCTGAGTTCAAATGCAGCCTCAGACACTTAACACAAAAAACTAGCCATGTGACAGTGGGCAAGTCATTTAACCCCAATTGCCCTACCTTCCCCCTGCAAAAAAAAAAAAAAAAAAAAGCAAAAAAAAAAAGGCATAACAAAGCAATAAAAAAATGAATTATTAAAAACTACTTGGTACTGGCTGAGGAATAGAGTAGTGGATCAATCAAATAGATTGGGTACATGAGACTCAGCAGTTACTGACTATACTAATATACTGTTTAATAAACCCAAAGACTGCAGTTTTGGGGATAAGAACTCACTATTTGACAAAAACTCCTGGGAAAACTGGAATATAGTTTGGCAAAAACTGGGCATAGACCATTATCTAACACCATATACCAAAATAAAGTCTAAATGGATGCATGATCTAGGTATAAAGGCGGATACCGTAAGCAATCTAGAAGAGCAAGGAATATTTCACCTGTCAGATTTATGGAGAAGGGAAGATTTTATGACAAAACAAGAGTTAGAGAGCACTATAAAATGCAAAATGGATAATTTTGATTACATTAAATTGAAAAGTTTCTGAACAAACAAAGCCAATGTAACCAAGATTAATAGAGAAGTGGAAAATTGGGAAAGAATTTTTACAACCAGTGTCTCATTTCTAACATATACAGAGAATTGAGTCAAATCTATAAGAATCCAAGTCTTTCTCCAATTGATAAATGGTCAAAGTATATGAACAGGCAGTTTTCAGAGGAAGAAATTAAAGATATCTATTAATTATGAAATATCTATGAAAAATGCTCTAAATCACTATTGATTAGAGAAATGCAAATCAAAACAACTCTGAGGTACCATATCTCACCAGGCAGACTGGCTAAGATGACAAAATATGAAAATGATAAATGCTGGAGAGGATGTGGAAAAATTGGAACACTATTGCATTGTTGGTGGAGCTGTGAATGGATCCAACCATTCTGGAGAGCAATTTGGAACTATGCCCAAAGGGTTATAAATAAGTGCATATCCTTTGACCCAGCAATACCACTTCTAGAGTTGTATCCCAAAGAGATCATAGAAGTGGGAAGAGGCCCTGTATGTACAAAAATATTTATAGCAGCTCTTTTTGTGGTAGTAACGAATTGGAAATTAAGGGGTAATGGCTAAAATCAATTCAGTAATGGCTAAACAAGCTGTTGTATATGAATGTCATGGAATACTATTGTGCTTTGAGAAATGAGGAGCAGACATCTTAGCAATGTCTCCATAACTTGGAGAGACTTATACAAACTGATGTTGAGTGAGAAGGGAAGAACCAGGAGAAATTTGTACATAATTACAGACACAACGTATGTGTGACAACTAACTTTGATAGACTGGGCTCTTCTCAGCAATGCAAGGTTATAAGAGAGCTCCAAAAGACTTATGATGGAAAGAGATGCCCACATCCAGAGAAAGAACTACAGAGTTTGAATGCAGATTGAAGCAAACTATCTGCTCTCTTTTTTTTCTTTTGTCTTGTTTCCTCTTTCTCATTGTTCATTCCATCAGTTATAATCCTTCTTTACAATCTGACTATCATTTAATCAGATTGATTATGATACTGATTGTGTTAGCTGAGTAGTCACCAAAATTGTTATGTTAGTGCAGACAACCCATTTGCTTCCCTTGTGTCCTCCTGTTGTCAGTTTTCAATTAATCCTGAGATGACCCTGCAAAATAACAGGGATAAAGAGAAGCCTAAAATTGTGTCTCCTGTCTGACACTGGCCAATGGAATTATATACAACACCAGGTGAAGGGATGAAACTGGCCAGGTGAACTCCCCTATTTGTAACTGCCTAGAGATCTACGTGACTTGTGGGGTTCCAAACTCAAGGCTGGTTCTCATAAAACAGACCACTCTAATTAGTCTTAATAAACCCTCCACCTGGACAAATCCAGTGATGTCAGTAAGTTCCCCTACAGGATCTCATTTCATAAGGTTTTTACTGGGGCTTCTCTCTGCTGCTCAAAAAGTGAGCTCATACCCTTTGATAAAAGTTCTTTTTGCTACCATGTAGTGGTTCTTACCATCTTGTGCTCCCACAATTAAATCCCAGCTCTTTACATGTTACAGACTCTTACCGTCTCTGGCTCATTTTCAAAGACTTCTCTAGCTTCTTCTCTGTTACATAGCTCTTCGATGCATTCTCGTTCTAAATTTCCTTTTTTAGTTTCCTCCATAAAAGTGTTTGCTCGGCGTTTCCTCATAAGAATCTGTGAGGCATGCTGCTTTGACAAAACTTTGCAGAAAGAAAAAAAATGCTTGCATTAATTAATTCATATATTTTTCTTCTATGACTTGTTTACTTCTAATATCAATATCCATTAATATTTGTACTAAGTACATATATAGTCTTAAAACTGAAAATGTATTATTTTTTGTTAATAAGTGCACATATTTACACAGGACTATACACTTGTCAGCATATACAGTTAGGTAACTATCTTCACGTATTGTAAACAACATCTAACAAGTTCATGAGTCAAATTCCTACCAAAAAGTGTCTATTCTCATTGCCTTTACTTCTGTAATTCCCACTTATTTCTTAACCACTTGCAACCTGACTTCAAACCCCAGTACTTAATGGAAATTGATCTTGATAAAGTTACCAGTCAACTGTTAAACCTGATGACTCAGTCATCATCCTTCCTGACATTTCTTCAGCTTTTGAAACTGTTGATCACTCCTTCCTCTTGGTTATTCTCTCATACTTTTTTTTAATGGCACTGTTCTTTCCTGGTTTTCTTCCTATCGTAATGATTTCTTAGTCTCCTCTTCCGTATATTTATATATCACCTCCTAACCAAGGCATGAACCTAGGGCCCCCTCTATCTACACCTTCTTTCTTGGTGATATCACTGCCCCAGGGCTCAATTATTTAACTCAGAATTTGAGAGCTGGAAGGAATCTCAGCAGCCATTTACACCTATTACTACCCATAAAAAATTAGATCTCCACTACAACATATGAAATAAACAGTCACTCAGACTCTGTCTGAAGACCTACAAAGATGGAAAATTCACTAGCTCTTAAGGCAGTTCATCCCATTTCTGAATAGCCCTAATGATTAGATAGCTTTTTCTTACATTTTGTCAAGATTTACATCTTTTCAACTTCCTCCCATTCTTCCTGGTTCTACCCTCTGGAGTTAAACAGAATCCCTTCAAATACCTGAACACAGATATTATATACCCCTCCAGAACCTCTCTTCTCTAAGATAAACAATAGTCCCTTGTAACAATAATGCAATATTCACAATACCCACAGTAGTTATGAATATGCTGGTATAGTTGTGAATCACAAAATGTAGCAGACTCTCCATATGGAGGGCAGAACCAAAGCCTTTCTTCAGATACCAGAAAACCAAGTCCCAGTACCAGAAAACCAAGTCCCAGAATCAGAAAGCCAAAGTCATTACAGTAGCCAAGAAGTTGATACACATGATTAATGCAGTGAACACCCACATTCCCAAGCCTTCACAACAGAACAGGCTCCCTCAAGCAGGGATCCTCCTCTCTCACTCATGGTTCTTAGAAGTTCTTAGTGGAAATTCCCAAAGGAAAGGTCTCAGCAGAAGTTCCCAGAAGAAAGGTCACAGCAGAAGTTTCCTTCTTAGAAGAAAGGTCTCAGCAGAAGTTTCTGGAAGAAAGGTCTCAGCAGAAGTTCCAGCCTCCAGATGCTTTCCCCAGGAAATTCTACTATTCCCAGCTGAGGCTTTTCCTTATATATGCCTTAGCTCCTCCCTATTCTGCCACTTCCTGTTACATCAGCAACTTCCTCCCAAGGTGTTAACTACTTCAGTGTTAATTAAATAGCTTAAACAAGGTGTTAACTTGAAACAAGGTGCTAAGTACCTGCTTACTTGCCAATATAAAGGGGCATGGAAGAGCTTTAGATTCCATTAACATTACATTCCTTCAACTGAACCTCATATGACTTGGGCTCAGGACCCTTCATTATCCTGGCTGACTTCCTCTGGACATTCTCTAGTTTCTCAATGTCATTCTTAAACCATGGCACAAAGACCTAAATACAAAACTCAGATGAGATCTGATTAGGGCAAAATACAGAGAGACTATCTTATTCTTATTCCTGGAAACTATGGCTCTCTGAGTGTATCCAAATATCATATTAGTATTTTTGGCAGCCAATTCACACTTTTGACTTATATTGAGCTTCCACTCAACTGAAACCTCCAGATACATTTTTACTAAGAACAACTATCTAACCATGCCTCTCCCATCTTGTAATGGTAATGCTGATTTTCAAAAACTCAAGTGTAACCTGAAAGCCATGATTAAAAAAACAACAACAACAAGCCAGCCTACAGAAGAAATTACTAAGGAAAACTGCCCTCATATTCTAGAACCAAAGCGTAAAATAAAAATTGAAAGAATCCATTGGTCACTTCCTTGAAAGAGACCCAAAAATGAAAACTCCCAGGGATGTTGAGCACCTGGATCAAGAAAAAATATTGCAAGCAGCCTAAAAGAAACAATTCAAATATTGTGGAACCACAAGATTTAGTAGTTTCTGCATCAAAGGATCTGAGGGCTAGGAATATGATGTTCTAGAAGACAAAAGAGCCAGGTTTACAACTGAAAATCACCTACCAAGAAAAATTGAGTATAAGCGTTTAGGGGAAAAAATAGATATTTAATGAAATAGAGAACTCTCAAGCATTCCTAAAGAAAAGACCAGAAATGTATAGAAACTTTGACTTTCAAATACAAGACTTAAGAGAAATATAAAGAGGTAAAGAGGAAAGAGAAATTATAGGGATTCAATAAGGTTAAACTGTTTACATTCCTACACAAGACAATGATACTTATAACTCTCAACAACGTTCTCATTATTAGGGCAGTTAGAAGGCATATACATAGACGGAGGATACAAATGGAAATTGAATATGATGGGATGATATCTAAAAAAATAAAATTAAGGGGCGATAAAGAGGAATGCACTGGGAAAAAGGGAAAGGGAGAATTAGAATGGGGTAAAAAAAAAAAAAAAAAAAACAAGGCCCAAAAGAGCTTTTACAGTGCAGCGGAAGATGTGTGGGGCAGGAAGCATGTGAACCTTACTCTAATAGGAGTTGCATCAAAGAGGGAATAACATACACATTCAGTTGGGTATAAAAATCTAGCTTACCATACAAGAAAGGAGGAGGGAAAGGCAATAAGAAAAGGGTGGGTAAGTGACAGATTGAGGGAAGTAAAAGTCAGAAGCAAAACTCTTGAGAATGGACAGGGTGAAAGGAGAGATAGTAGGATAAACAGGGAGAAATTGGATGAAGGGTAATACACAGTAATCATAACTACAGGAAAAGTTTTACAGCAAGTTTCTCTGATAAAGCCCTTGTTTCTTGAGTCTATATAAAGAATGGAGTCAAATTTATAAAAATAAGGGTCAATATAGCCAATAAGGCTCAATTATTAAATTTTCATATGAAGAAGTTAAAGCTATCTATATTCATATGAAAAAATGTTCTAAATCCCTATCGATTAAAGAAATGCTCATTAAAACAACTGTGAGCTACTATCCCACACCTATCAGATTGGCTAATGGAAAATGACAAATGTTGGAGAGGATGTGGGAAAATTGAGACCCTAATGCACTGGTGGTGAAATTATATACTGAATTCAACCATTCTGTAGAGCAATTTGGAACTATGTCCAAAGGGCTATAAAACCATGCATACCTATTAACCAAGCCATACAACTACTCAGTCTGTATCCCAAAAAGTTAAAAGACAAAAAGGAAAAGGACTTATATATACAAAAATATTTATAACCGTTGTTTTTGTGATGGCAAATTGGAAATTGAGGGGGCATCCATCAACTATGGAATGGGTAAAGAGGTAGTTGCATATGTTTGTGATGGAACACTACTGTACCATAAGAAATTACGAGCAGGATGCTCTCAGAAAAACTTGAAAATACTTATATGGATTGATACAAAGTGAAATGGGCAGAATCTAGAGAACACTGTATACAATAATAGCAATACTATATGAGGATCAACTTTGAATGACTTAGATATTCTCAGCAACACAATGATAAATTATAATTCTGAAGGACTTACGAAGAAAAATTTTATCCATCTCCAAAGAAAGAACTTATGGAGTCTGAATGTAGAGTGAAACATACTTTTTCTTTACTTCATTTTTCTTGGGGTTTTTTGTCTGTTTTCTTTCACAATGTGACTAACATGGAAATATGTTTTGCATGACTGCATATGTATAACCTATATCAAATTGCTTACTTTCTCAATGTGGTTAGGGAATGGAAAGAAAGGGAGGGAAGGAGGGAGGGGGAGAGAGAATTTTGAACTCATAAATTTTTTTTAAATGTTAAAAATTATTTTTACATGTAATTAGAGGGAGAATAAAAATTCTCAAAAACTCAAATGTAAATTAAACCTAATGAATTTCATCTTATTAGAGTCAGTGCTCTAGATTAGCAAGATCTTTTTGGATCCTAGAACTCTAATTATAGTTTAGTCTAGTCTAGTGTATTAGCTATCCCTTCCAATTAGCCCATCAATACATATTTATTAAACACCTACTCTGGGGATACAATGAGAGGCAAAAGAAGATTGTACATACATTCTTGATACCAGAATTGTATTGCTTGTCTTCTCAGTGGGTGGAGGAGGGGGTAGGAGGGAGAAAATTTGGAAATTGAATTTTAAAAAGCAAAGAATATTGAACATAAATTAATAACAAAATAAAATAAAAATAACATTTTTTTAAAAAGATGTAAAAGATAGTCCCTGCCCTCAAGGAGCTTACTCTAATAGGGGAGACAATATGCAAACAGATATATACAAATATATTCAAGACAAATAGGAAATCAGTAACACAGGGAAGGTATTGGAATAAAAGATTTGAAAAGGCTTCTTATAAAAGATGGGATTTTAGTTGGTACTGAAAGGAAGCCAGTGAAGTCAGTAGACAGAGTTGAGAAGGGAGAGAATTCCAGCTATAGGGGACAGCCAAAGAAAATGCTTAGAGTCAAGAGATAAAGTATCTTATTGGTGGAACAGCAAGGAAGCCAGTGTCACTGGATCAAAGAGTACATGGTAGAGAGTAAGGTGTACCAGAGTTGTGTCATCTGCAAATTTGATGAACATTCCATCTATGCCTCTGAGAATGCACTAATAAAAATATTAAACAGAAAAAGATCAAATTCAGTTCCTGGAATACTGCACTGGAGACTACTGCCATGTTGGCAACGAGCCATTAAGGACACCCCTGAGAGGAGTTACCCAACCAGTTCTGAATTTCTCAAATTTAATTATTATCTAGTCCAAATCTCTCCAATTTTTCCACAAGAATTATATGAGATATTTTATAAAAACCTTTGCTAACATCTAGGTAAATTATATCCACAGCATTCCCCTCATCTACTGATATCCTGTCAAAAAACAAAATGAAGTTGTCATGAACTGTAAGACACATTGGCTCTTAACAATCCCTGCTTCCTTTTCTAGGTATTTAAGAAGTACTGGAGGTGGAGCCAAGATGGTAGAGTAAAAAAACAGGTACTTGCTTGACCTCTCTTTCAAGCCCCTCCAAATAAATGTAAAAAATTACTCTAAACAAATTCTAGAGCAATAGAACCCATAAAAAGACAGAGTGAAACAAATTTCCTGCCCAAGACAATCTGGAAGGTTGACAGGAAAGGTCTGTTGTACAATTCTGAGAGAGGAGTGCAGTCCAGCATAAAACATGCCAGCACAGATAAATAGAAGCTATGAGAAATCAAGAAATTATAAAACAAAAGTAAAAGAATGAAAAAATTAGAAGACAAGGTGAAATATCTCATGGGAAAAACCACTGACCTGGAAAACAGAACCAGGAGAGATAATTTAAAAATTACTGAACTACCTGAAAGTCATGATCAAAAAAAGAGCGTCGACATCTTCTTTCAAGAAATTATCAAGGAAAACTGTGCCCTGATATTCTAGAACCAGAAGGTAAAATATAAATGGAAAGAATTCATCAATCACCTCCTGAAAGAGGTCCCAAAAGGAAAACTCCTAGGAATATTGTAGCCAACTTCCAGACTTCCCAGGTCAAAGAGAAAATATTGTAAGCAGCCAGAAAGAAACAATTCAAGTATTGTGGAAAGATAATACCAAGATAATATAAGATTTAGCAGCTTCTATAATAAGGGATCAAAGGGCTTGGAATATGATATTCTAGGGGTCAAAGGAGGTAGGATTAAAATCAAGAATCACCTACCCAGCAATACTGAGTATAATCCTTCAGAGGAAAACATGGATATTGAATGAAATAGAGGACTTTCAATCATTCTTGCTGAAAAGACCAGAACTAAATAGAAAATTTGACTTTCAAATACAAGACTCCAGAGAAGCATGAAAAGGTATGATCAATCTGATGAGTATATCACCTTCCGAATCATTTTGAATGTAAAGTGTCCCTTCTTTAATTTGTAGACAGACCTTTCCTTCTCTGGGTCTTCTCTGCTCTCACAAATAGGTACAGGAGAATGTTTTCTCTGTAAGCTTTTCATTTAAACCTCTTTGTTCTCCCTTGCACTCACTTGTCCAGATGACAGAAAGCAATTTCACTAAATGCTAAACATAATCAGCCTGCATCCACACATGAACCTCTGGGTGTCATGTATAGCCCATCTCACAGAGAACCTATGTTTCTTTGCTTCCTTAGAAAGCACACTGCCCCATCATTGCTGTGTGACTCTCAAGCTCAATTATTATTGAATCTCACATTCATTCTTGAAACTGGCTCCTTTTTCACCTTTATGGGGGAGCAAGGTAGAGCTTTTACATTTCAAAGGAGATTTGTGGTCTATTAGTGAAACCAACATAAAGAAAAGACAGCTAGCAAAGAGCAGGGTATTAAAATGCTTCTAGCACAGTGGAGATGGAAAATAAAAAGGCTTTACAGTTACAAACAGGTTGTGAAGATATGCTAACGAATTAAAGTCATAAATACCAAGTCAGTTTTCTATTTCTTCTAAGGAAACGTGTAAGCCTATGGAAAGGCCATGCATACATGCATGTTGATCACAGAATTGAAATCTGGAAAGGACTTTAGAGATCATGTACTCCAATCCTCTACTTTACGGATGAGGCTCATATAGGCTTATGATTTGACCAAGATAACATAATAAGCAATATTTGTGATCTGAACCCAGATATTCTGACTCCAAATCCAGGTGTTGCTTTTTTTCCTACTACATTATGTTGTCTGTTTGTATATACATTATGCATATTTACATCATAGCATATTTATATAACGTGTACTAATATATAGCTTTGAATAATGCACATGCAATTAAGCATTGCCTTTCTTATGGCAGTGTCACAGATTGCTTGAAAACTACGCTAGTATATCATAAACTGAATTATGCCTATCTGGTCTACAGAAAACAGATTTATAAGACCTGCCAGAGTCTTATAATATGCTGATTCTTTTATTCCTATTGATCACAGCAGCTAATAAAAACATCTCTTAGGACGTACAATAGTTGCAATCCTTATGAAAATGAATAGCCACATGAATTGGAATCAAATTTTTCACAATATTGAACTAAACAAAATTATTCAAATTCAATCTTTTAAGATTCTTGGGAAAAAATTTAGTTCTTGGATATTAGAAAATAAAATTGCATAAGCTTCAATTAAACCCAGACAAAGGCATCATAGCTAAATTGAAGTTAGCTCTGTGAGTAATGGAATGTGCCGCTATTTCTTGCTCACATATTTTATTGTTTAAGAAGAGGTAAGACATATATACTTATCTAATCACATAGATAGTATTTTTGTCAGTTGTAAACTCGTTTTTAGTCTGATTTATCTGATGGTTTGCTATTGATTTACAATTCTGCAAACGTTAGATGAGATTAGGGGTACTCCTTTATGTCAGGTTCCAACCAATCACTAAAAGGCATTCTAAGTGCTGATCATAACCCTATGTACAAGACAGTTCTAACAATTGATAACCAGTACTAATAGTAGTGAGATTCATCAATATAAGAACATATGTTCTCTTCATCTGGTTGATTAGTGGATTTGATGGTTTCTCAAACAGGTGTTATTCATTTTTGACTTTTCACCTTTTATCGTTTGCTCTCTTTCCTCTGATGTCTTCTCTCTTCTCTGCCATCTATCCAAAGCTTTACTCTTAATTTAAAGCCCAAACTAATCCCAGCTCCTTCCATCAAACCCTCTCTTTCTTATTCAAATTTTTTCTGATCTTATTCTGATGCCCTTTCCATATAATTTTCATTCTGAACACACAATTTCAAAGTCATTCATAAAATATTTTATCGCCTAAAAAAAAAATTTATTATTTCTGATCTGTTCTAGAATTTTCCCAGAAAATTAAGTCAAGTTCATTTACTTTCTCTTCCCTTATTTCCAAAAATTGAGATATTTGCTTTTCTCCAATTATGTGGTATTTCTCCCATTTTCTAGTTCTATTAAGATAACTTTTCATAGAGTCAAAATGGGTAAGCCCTAATCTCCTTCTTGTGCTCCAGGCTCACATTATCAACTGCCTCCTAGACATCTCCAACACTGCTCAGGCATCCCAAAGTCAACCTTTCCAAAACCTGCCCCTCTTCCAAACTTCCCTGTTTTTGGTAAGGGTATCATCATCCTTTTAATCATTCAGCTCAGAATCATCAGTGTCTTGGCAATCCTACATCTCCCAACCTCTTTACCATCAAGTGTCAAATCTTGCCAATAAATTCTACCTCCTCTACATTTTTACTATCTAGTTCCTTGTTCTCTACCCACAAAGCCATCACTTCTATGCAGGCCTTCACTATCTCTTATCTGAATAGCCTCATAATTCCTCTCCCTGCTTCAAGTCTCTCTCCTCTCGGAATCAACTTCCTCATGACTACTAAAATAAACTTCCTAAGGCATCAATCTAATCATACCACTCCTATGATCAAGAATTTTTGGTGTTTCTGAACTAAAATACAAATACAAAAATATATTCTGGCTCCAATCTAGCTTCTCAGACATGTCATATTATTCCTTTTCCCAATGTCTGCCAGTCAAATTGCTCTCTCTACCAGCTATTTCTTTTTTTTAATTAACCTTTGTTTATTTTTAGTTTATATCATTCATTTCCACAAGATTTTGAGTTACAAATTTTCTCCCTGTCCTTCTCCTACCCACCACCCCAAAAGAGCGATCTCACTGTATACCCCTTGCCCCTATCTGCTCTCTCCTATATCCTCCCCCATCATCCCTCTGACTTTTCGGTAAGGCAAGATAGATCTCCCTACCCCAGTTCCTATATATATCTTATTTCCCAGTTGCATGTAAATAATAATAATAATAATAATAATATATTTAAACATCTGATTTTAAAAATTTAAATTCTAGGTTCTTTCCCTTCCTCCCTTATCACCCACCTCCACTAGAAAGACAAGCAATTCAATACAGGCCAGATATGTGTAGTTATGCAAAACATCTCCACAATGGACATATTGTGAAAGATTGACTATATTTCCCTCCATCCTATCCCACCCTCCACTTGTTCTATTCTCTACTTTATCCCTGTCCCTTTACAAAAGCGTGTGCTTCTAACAACCCTCCTCCCCAACCTGCTCTCCCCTGAGACATCATCCCCCCTCTTATCCCCTTCCCCCTTACTCTCCTGTGGGACAAAATACTCAATTTAGAGCATATGTCATCCCCTCCCCAAGCCAAATTCAATGAGAGTAACGCTGACCCATTCCGTTTTGCCTTCCTGTTCTTCCCCTCCACTATAACAGTTATCCCTTGCCTCTTCTATATGAGATGATTAACCTGTCTCTCCCTGTCTCCTCTCATTATATTCCTCTCTCACCTCTGAATTTCATCTTTTAAAATATCATCCCTTCCTAGTCAATTGATCCTATGGCTTCTGTCTATGTACACATACACACACACACACTCACATATGTATTCACAACACATATATACCCTCCTAGATAGACATATGTGCATGTATACATATATATACATTTATATTCCCTTCAACTATCCTCATACTGAGAAAAGTTTCATAATTTATATTTATCGTTTTTCCATGTAGACATGTAAATAGTTCGACTTTGATAAGTTCCTTATGATGTCTTTTGCCTGTTTACCTTCTCATGCTTCTTGTACTTGAAACAAATTTTCTATTCATTTTTTTCATCAAGAATGCTTGAAAGTCCTCCATCTCATTGAATGACCATATTTTCCTCTGGAACATTATATTCAATTTTGCTGGGTAGGTGATTTTTGCTTTTAATCCTAGCTCCTTTGATCTCTGGAATATCATATTCCAGGCCCTTTGATCCCTTAATGTAGAAGCTGCTAGATCCTGGGTTATCCTAATTGTGTTTCCACAGTATTTAAAGTGTTTCTTCTTGGCAGCTTATAATATTTTCTCCTTAATCTGGGGACTCCGGAACCTGGCTATGATATTCCTAGGAGTTTTCTTTTGTGGATCTTTTTAAAGAGGTGTTCAGTGAATTCTTTCAAATTCTATTTTGCCCTCTGGTTCTAAAATATCTGGGCCATTTTCCTTGAGAATTTCTTGAAGGATGATTTTTAGGTTCTTTTTTTGATCTTGGCTTTCAGGTAGTCCAATAATTTTTAAATTGTCTCTCCTGGATCTATTTTCCAGGTCAGTGGTTTTTCCCATGAGATATACAGGGAGAGACAAAATGGGGTTAATCATCAAATATAGAAGAGGCAAAGGATAATTGTTACAATGGAGGGGAAGAACAGGAAGGCAAAAGGGAAAGGGTCAACCTTTGAATTTGGCTTGGAGAAGGAATAATATAAACTCTAAACTGGGTATCTTGTCACACAGGAGAGTAGGGGGAATAGGGATGAGAGGGGTGATAACGGAGGGGAGGGAAGGGTGGGAAGGAGGGTTGTTGTTGTTGTTGTTGGAAGAACACACTTCTGTAAAGGGACAGGGAAAGGGTAGAGAATAGAACAAGGGGAGGGCGGGATAGGAAGGAGGGAGGGACATATAATCAGTCTCTCACAATATGTCCATTGTGGAGATGTTCTTCATAACTATACATGTACAGCCTGTACCAAATAACTTGTCTTTCCAGTGGGGGTGTGTGACAAGGGAGGAGGGGAAAGAATCTAGAATTTAAAGTTCTATAATCAAATGTTAAAAATCTATATGTGTACATATATGTATAATAATAATTATTATTATTAACTACATGCAACAGGGAATTAAGATATACAGACAGTGGGGTAGGGAGATCTGTCTTGGCCTACTGGAAAGTCTGAAGGGTGATGGGGGAGGACATAGGAGAGAGCAGATTGGGGGAGGGATTATACAGTGGGATGCCTGTTTTGTGGTGGTGGGTGGGAGAAAGATGGAGAGAAAATTTGTAATTCAGAATCTCGTGGAAATGAATGATGTAAAGAATAAAATAAAATAAAATAAAATAAAATAAAATAAAATAAAATAAAATAAAATAAAATAAAATAAAATAAAAATAAATAAAAAAGAAAAAGAAGAATTTTTAGATCTCCTAGAGATCACTTCTCCATGACATTTAAGGAGAGTACATTAGACCCTGAAAAGTAGAAAAAAGTGGGTGAACAATTAACAGTATATTACTCCACAGCAGAGCCAGAGGATTTCTTAGCACATTGCTTTCAGTAAATTGTGTTTAGTCAAGCCAGATTACCACCAAGATGTACAAAATTTTGATGTGAGTACTCAGGTAGAGAAATAGGAAGAAGAAAAATGAGAACAGGGAAAACAAAGCTGTTACCTAACTGGGGCAGAGAACCCTACACAGCTGTCCACCCCCCCCCCCCCACATTGTCTCAATGCCCCTCTTATTAGAGCATACACACCCCTACTGGGGACATAGTTAGGCTCTCTTGAAAAGGCTATCCAACTGGCTAAGAAGCAGGGAGAGAACTACCGAGACCTAGGATTGCAGACATTTCCCATAATAGAGAGACCTAGGCCCTAATAATCCCAGACAAATGCTTCGTAATTAACTCCTTGATATCAGGCTGCTCAGAGAAATTTAAAAAAAAAAAAAGCCTCCAGCAAATTTGGTTCAAATTCCAGGCATGTCAGAACACTTTTGGACCAAGTAGCCTATACCATCCTACCCTCTCATGATTGCAGACAGGTAGTACACTTGTCTGGAACCAGGAGAATGCTTGATTTGGAGCTCTGAGTTTCTTGAGCAGTGCAGGCAACAGGCTCTCAGGGACCCGCCTATATCAGGCAATAGGTTGGCAGCTACATTATAATATAGGGGGATATCAACAGCAGCCCTGCTCCATAAAGAGGCCCCTTATAGATGAAAGAGAGTCTACTATAGGCAAAGTGGCAAGTACCAAGGTCACAGAGATAATAGGTGGAACGAATGAGATTTAAACCAGTTCCTTTGTCACCATATCTGGATATTATCATCACAATCTGTCATGTACCTCTGCCAAACATGTTAACTCTTACACTGGTACTGAATCCAGATTTCACAATAGATATTCTTATGGCTCCAAGGACAGGCATCATAGCAAGGGGATGGCAAAAGAAGTATATTTTGTGTATCATGATTGCTGTTACAATGCTTCCACAGTTCTTGCAGTATCTGTCACCTCTTTACAGAGCAGAGAACTATCTTAATAGCATAAACGAATATCTATTGCTGATTGAAAATGTGAAAGACATGGTTACAGCTAAGTGGGATATTGATTAAGTATGGTTATGTCTGACTGTGACTGGATATACATTGGTTCTTCCCCTGATTACATGGTGTCTCTTTGAAATTTGCATTGTTCCCACTATGTTGTCAGTGTCTCACTCATGCACTGCGTGAAGTCGCCACTGACCTGCTTCACCTATTCTTGTAACAAAAGAAACGGGGAGATGTTGAGGACCACAGGCAAGTGGGATTCAGACCCTGACGGCTAAACAAGCCCTCTCACGTATTTGGCCTGCTGATAGGCCTGGATAGGTTCCCTATCCCCCTGAAAGATGCTCCAGGATTAGGTCCTCAAGATATGCATGGCAAATATACCCACGGCCTGGGACAAAGAAGCGGAAAAGCAATTAAGAAGTGTCCTATAAAAGCCTGGATTCAGGGTAATAAAGTTGGTTCTTCACTTTCACCAATTGGAGAGCCCTGTCTCACTTTTATGCATTCAATAGTACTTCTGGGTCAGTGATTCTTTCTCAGCCCCATCTGAGGGGCAGACAGGGCTCTCACTGTTTCTCAGCCCTGCTGAGGGGCAGCAGGGCCTCCCAAAAGTGGCTCCCCACAAATAAATGCTTTGTTTCTGTCTTCTCTACAGAGAGTCTCCTACATTTTGCAATTGAGAACTATGTAAGCATATTCTTAGTTACCGTCAGTGCTGTGAATACTGCATTGGTGCCACACAGACTAGATTCAGAATTAGTAAGGACTGAATTTAAATCTTGTTTTTGATATTTAGTATGAAAATAAACAAATAACTTATAGGAAGAATGTAGGTGGCTCAATGGATATAGCACTAGGCTGCAGTCGGGAAGACCTAAGTTCAAATTTGATCTCAGATATTCACTAGCTATATGACCCTGGGAAAGTCATTTAACTTTTCTTTGTCTTAATCTACTGGAGAAAGAAATAGCAAACCACTCTAGTATCTTCGCCAAGAAAACTGGATATGGGGTTACAAAGAGTTGGACACAACTGAATGACTGAATAACAAAACTTGTTTCCTCTTCTGTAAAATGGGATAATACTATTAGTACCTGTCTCAGAGGTTTAATGAAAGGCTTAAATGACATAAGGTATTTAAAGTGCTATATAAGTACCTTTTATGCAAAAATTCTTATATGGTTGTGACGAGCTTTCAAGCTGTGTGATGCTGGGCAAGTCATTTAAGCTCTGTCTTAATCAACTGGAGAAGGAGATGGCAAAGCCATCTAGCATCTTTGCCAAGAAAATGCCAGGGACAGTACTGGCATGATATGGTCCATAGAATCACTAAGAGTCAAGCAAAACTGAACAACAACATTAGCTTTCAAGAAGACTGCTGCTAGACTAGATTGACTTTGTAAATCAAACCCTTTGTTATTCTAAAAAAAAAAAAGGATGGTGGAGCAACTAGTCCTTACTCCATGTTGTAACAGAAAATATTGCAATTTAACACGAATTAAGCACCCACTATTTCTGCTCTCAACACAAGCATCCATGTGTGCCTGCACTTGCTTGCAGTGCCTGCCTTCATGGAGCTTACATTCTACTAGGAGTATGTATATAGATATAGATCACGTATACAGATAAATGCCAGATAAGTAAAAGGAGAAAACAGTAACTACTGGGGAAGCCAAGAAAAACTTTCTAGATATGAATTATAATTTGATGCTTCAAGAAGACTGAAAATGGTTTAACAAACTCAGGTGCCAAAAGATTAAAAAATCACAACACCCAATATACAGGAAGCAAAAGGATAAATGCATAACAATTTGGATAATATCCTAGACTGAGCTTTAGATCATTTGAACTTGAAGTACAGGTAGTGATAGATGGCATTTATTTACTTCCCAAGAAAGTGATCTGGTGATAAAATTTAGCAACCCATTCAAATTTTGGTACAGATATGACAAAGAAGGGTAATGAATTGCCAGTAGTAAATAACTAACAAGGCTAAAGGAAATCACTGTTCTCTCCAGGAATCAATCAAACTCTTGGGGTGGAAAACAATGGTCAGGATCCCTCTTCTCACA
>CM053591.1:38980180-39001892 GCA_028646515.1 Pseudochirops corinnae | reverse complement strand
TCACTTAGCATCAGTTTGTATAAGGCTCTCCAGGTGAATATGAAGACCGTCTCCTCCCCGTTTCTTACAGGACAATAGTATTCCATTACATTCATATACCACAACTTGTTTAGCCATTCCCCAATTGATGGGCATCCCCTTAATTTCCAGTTTTTTGCCACCACAAAGAGAACTGCAATAAATATTTTTGAAGCACGGTGTTTTTTAGATTAAAATTTTACATATCAGTGTCCTGAAACATCTGGTTATCAGGCTACTTTGACTTTTGGGAACAGATGCCTTGGAAATTAAAAAAGAGGTGTGAAGGTGTGACCTAGGTTGTAGTAGTTATTAATCTTGATTTATGATGTATCTTTAGACCTTCAACAGCTCATAGTACATCTTATTTAATGAGATTCTGTTAAAAACACTCAGGTAAGACATCTCGATAACCACTCTCCAAAACTACAGTGCTCTTCTCTAAAGCCTTACCTGACTTTTAAAAAATCTTTCTCCTGATAACACAGTCTTCTCTGAAGAATGAAAGCTAGTTTGTAAATACTCATCAAGAAGTCTGGTTTCTTTTGCTTTTATAGATTGCTTATAGGTAGTGTCAGAGGGGAGGGAGGCAGTTGCATTCCTTAGCATTATTGACAGCAGCCAATGCTTTAGTGGTCCAGAGCCTGTAATGCGTACTGTGTGAATAAAAATATTAGTATTGAGTTATTCCATAATTGATAAATTGTCAAAGGATATTAAAAGGCAGTTTTCAGGTGTAGAAATTAAAACAGTGTCATATGAAAATAATTCTCTAAATCACTATTGATTAGAGAAATGAAAATTAAAACAACTCTGAGGTGTCACATCACACCTATTAGATTGACTAACATGACAAAACAGGAAAATGATGAATGTTGGAGAAAATGTGAGAAAATTGGAACACTAATGCATTGTTGGTGAAGTTGTGAACGGATCTAGCCATTCTGGAGAGCAATTTGGAACTATGCCCAAAGGCCAATCAAACTGTGCATACCTTTTGATCCAGAAATACCACTACTAAGTCTGGATCCCAAACAGAGCATAAAAATGGGAAAAGGACCCACATGTACAAAAATGTGTATAGCAGCTCTTTTTGTGGTGGCTAAGAATTGGAAACTGAGGGAATGCCCATCAATTGGGGAATGACTGAACAAGTTGTGGTATATGAAGGTAATGGAATAATATTGTGCTGTAAGAAATGATGAGCAGGCAGATTTCAGAAAAACCTGGAAAGATTTACACGAATTGGTGCTGAGTGAAGTGAGCAGAACTAGGAGAACATTGTACATAGAAACATTTGCGATGACCAACTTTGATAGACTTATCTCTTCTTAGCAGTGCAGTGATCTAAGATAGTTCCAAAAGACTCATGATAGAAAATGTTATTCACATCCAGAGAAAGAACTACAGTCTTAATGCAGATTGAAGCATACTCTTTTCTCTCTTTTTTTTCTTTCTCGTAGTTTTTCCTTTTTATTCTGATTCTTCTTTCACAACATGACTAATGTGGAAATACGTTTAATATGATTGTACATGTATAGCCTATATCAGATTGCATTCCATCTTGGGAAGGGGAGAGTGTAGGAAGGGGGAAATTTTAGAATTAAAAATCTTATAAAAGTGAATTGTGAAATCTAAAAATACATAAATTTAATTTTAAAAAGCTAAAAAAAAAAATAATTAGTATTGATTCTCTACAGTCCTGGAGTAGAGAGGAGAAAGAAATGAGACTGAGAATGAGAGAGAGAAGGTGAGAAGTATTTTATCTTAAATTCTATGTTTTTGCATTTAATATTGTATTTAAAGTCTATTGTGCATTTAAAAATTTTGAAGACATAGTATGAACCAACATAGCTTTGTTTTTAAATTTATCTTAACTATCAATGAATAATCCCATAAAATTTCTCACATTATGATTTCAACAGAGCTCATTAACATTTAGTTTTAATAAGTATTAATTTTCTTGTCCTCCTAACACAAAATTCAGAGACATCTCTGTGAGTTTAGTACTCCTAATATCCCTAGACATCCCTACATATCTGTTCTGTTTTCCCTCCCTCAGTTTTTCCATGGAAAAGTGAAATAAGTATAAGAGTTATGGAGCAGTCATTACTTACTTAAGCCCTCAATCTTTATTTGAAATTAATAAACAGAAAGGAAATATATTGTTATGAATCATTCCAATTTCCAGAGCCAAACACAAAAAATTTTATCTTCTGCCCTCATAACTAGGATCTGATAAAAGCATTTGTTTCTATGTCATTTATTTCCAGCACTAAAACCTTGAACTTCTCAAGTATGTGTTCTCTTTTACCCCAGATGTGGATGAATGTGCAGAAAACATATGTGCTCAACTTTGTGTCAATCACCCTGGGGGATATTCATGCTATTGTGATGGGAAGAAAGGATTCAGGCTTACTCAAGATCAGAAGAATTGTGAGGTAAAAATCACCCAGTGCTAAATTCATCTGTCTCTATTGTCCTTTTTCTGAAGTGACCAAACTTCTTGCTAGAAGTTCTCTCTATACTTGGTGGTATAGTAGATAGAGTACTGGTGCCTGGAGTCAGGAAGATGTGAATTCAAATCTGGCCTCAGACCTTTGCTAACTGTGTGACCCTGGGCAAGTTACTTAACCTTTGTCTGTCTTGGTTTCTTCCATTGTAAAATGGGGTTAATAACAGTACTGACTTCCCATAATTGTTGTGAGGATCAAATGAGATAATGTTGGTAAAGTGCTTAACAGTTCCTGGCGTATATGAGGTGCTTAACAAATGTTTGTTTCTTTCCTTCCTGAACAGCAGAGACGTGTCAGGAAAGTGGCAGTATGCCCATTACAACTGCTATGCACCAAAACTGACTTTTAGTTATGGCCTATTTCATATAAGTTAGACTCTACATCAAGAGGGTTGACCCTAAGGCCTTGCAATATAAGAACTTCTCCAAGGGTAGTATGGAATTTTATCTCCATACTCACTGGTGTAGAACCAGTAGGGCACAGATCAAGGAGCTACAATCCAGCAAAATCACTACAGGAACTAGAAAGATTTAAAGTTCCTATTTTTTGTGAGAGAAACATGCATCCATGAAGAGACTTCATTGAAAACATTTTCCAGTGATTGGTACCCTTTATCTGAATTTGAACAGATTCATTCAATGTTCAACTCCAAGAGGAAACGGTTTTTGATGGTTTACTGCAACTTTGGTGTATCACTGTCACGGAGGGCTGTTGTCCTACTCCATGCATTCTGTAGTTTTTATTTAGTGAGACTTGAGATTCAGGAGCCTTATGGTTCAGATGATCTCCTTTGGTGTTAGATTGCGTATAGGTACCAATTTTTCCTTAACTAAAGAAATTAATAGCATGTGTTTAGAGACATTATTGTAAGATCTGTAGAATAACACAAATCTTAAGTTAAAATGAAGTCTGTTTTCCTCACACTCAAGTAAAGGTGAAATTTGGCAATATGCTGAATTGAAATTTTTTATACAGAAGACAAAGTTTATAATTCTAAATTCTAAAAATTAGCTCCAGATAATTATCACTTTTATTAGCATATCAGCATTTTTATGCCTATATATTGCTTTCAGGTCATGTGGCATAATGAGTAGAGAGTTAGCTTGAGAAGCAGGAAGACCTGAGTTCAATTCCTTTGGAAAACAGTGGAAAGAGTTTTGGGTTTGAGACCAAAGGACCTGGGTTTGAATGTAGGCTGTGGCACTACTTGTATAGTTATAGGCTAGTCACTTACCCTCCCTGGTCCTCTGTTGCCTGATGTGGGGGTTGGACTAATCTAAGATCTCTTCCTGCTCTAAAATCCATGATAATATGATCTGTGATCCTACAAAATGACTGTGTGACCCTGGGCAAGTCACTCAACCTGAAAGTGCCCAGATAATTAATTCTCTAACAGTATAAGTGGCAGAGCAGCTGTTGATCCACAGTAGTCGAGGGAGTTTCCTTCCTGGGATTTCTATATAGCACCTACTGTGTGCACACTGTGATGAGAATTTTATAATGACACCTTATGTCATCCTCACAACAACCCTGGGAGGTAGGTGCTCCACTCATTATTATCTCCATTTTACAGAAGAGGAAACTGAGGCAAACAGGTGTTATGTGACCTGGGTCGCATAGCTGTCACTAACTGTCTGAGGTAAGATTTGAACTCAGGCCTTCTTGACTCCAGGCTTAGTACTTTATTCACTGTGCCAGATAGCTGCCCCAAGTCTGGTCCCAAAAATACTTGGCCACTGTAACCTAGGGAGGTAGCATGGGACAGTGGCTAGAGGGCCAGCCTTTAAAAATGATGATGATAGGGGTGGCTAGGTGGCTCAGTGAATAGAACACTGGTCCTGAAGTCAGGAGGACTGGAGTTCAAATCCAGCCTCAGACATTTAACATTTACGAGCCATGTGACCTTGGGCAAGTCACTTAACCCCAATTCCCCTGTCTTCCCTCCCTTCCGAAAAGAAAAAAAAATAATGATGATGATGAAGAGGAAAGTGCTTACTATGTGCCAGGCACTAGGCTAAACAGTTTACAATCATTACCTCATTTTATCTTCACAAACAACTCTGGAAGTTATGAGCTGTTACCCATTTACAGATGAAGAAACTGAGAAACACAGAGGTTAGGTGGCCTGGGTGACATACCTGTTGGGACTTGAGCTCATGCCTTCCTCTCTCCAGGCCTCGGGCTCTATCTCCTGTACCATTTAGCTGGATTTAAGTCCTGAACTGTTGCATTGTTCCATACTAACTAATGCTATGGCAACTGACAGCCATTTGCCTCCTTAGGTCTTCTAAGCAAACTTTTAGGATTGTAAAGTTGCAGATGAGTTATATATCTGTATCACTGAAAAACAAAGTTTATGCACAAGGAATCCCCTTTGTAGATGAAATCATAAGTCTTGGCCTCCACGTTTTGTTTTTTACGAATATAAAACCTTCCTATGTCTTAATAAATGGGTTTTTATTATCATATCACTTGGTTGGTTCAGGAAGAAAATGTATTTTACTACTGGCGTGTTCCTACAAATTGCAATAATAACACTGAGCTAACAATCATAAAATGCCATGAGGTTTGCAAAGTTCTTTATGTATTTGATCTAATTTGAATTTATTGGAATTTTCGATCCTGCATTCAGAAATTCGATTGGAATCCTTTTCTGCATTTGAATTTGGTTGTTTATTTTATGTTTAGTCATATGTATGACATTTAGCTAAAGCACCAGAGAAGATATGTGTCTATTTGGTTCTTTACTCCCTTCTTATTATTCTGCTTTATTGTGGGTTGCCAACATAGTGACTCTTTTAGGATGTTAGTCTCAAGTGGGAAGGGTGTTGTCACTTCTTTAACTCGTCTTCATATCTAAACCCAAGTAGAGCACCAGGCCCGGTATGCATACATCCCAAATAGTTTTCTTATATATGCCTGTCCTTGACTGAATTTTGCATTTTTTAGTCAGTCAATATTTATTAAGTGTCTACCACGTGTCAGGCACAGTGCTAAGTGCTGCGGATATGAGGAAAAGCAAAAAACAGCCTTTGTTCCCAATGATCTTATAGTCTATTGGGGGAAACTATGTGCAAATAACTATGAAAAAAATGACATGGGATAAACTGGGGATAACCTTGAGTAGTTTTATACAAATATAAGCAAAGGAAATCTACATTGACTCAAATAGCGAACAAAACGTTTCAATAATTTTATTTCTGAACTGCCTCAGGTAAAGATTTGGAGTGTATCATGCATCTAATGCCTCCTACTGATTTTAAGAATTTTATAAAATAAGACTGATGTATTTGGTTGGAATTCTAAAACCAAATACTGTGTCCACTTCTGCAGATCTAATGCCATTTGTTCAATATTACGAGCAAGAAAGTCACAACTCTCCTCATTTCATCAAATAAAGTTATTGTTTCAAAAACATGGTTCTACACAGTGAAGACCTTTTCCTGCTCTCTTGTTATGCAGGAAGCTAAGAACAATCGAGTTCAAGATAAGTTTCAGAGATGAATCTGCTCTGTCATGTGAGAAATATTATGAAATAGAGAGATATTATGAAGTAGCGCCTTTATTCCAGTGTCTACTCGTGACTAGATCGTCTTAGTGCTTTGCTCACCATGTGACCTTTGATACTCTTATGTTCTCTACTTCTTAAAATACTTTGGCATTGTTATCTACTTTGCTGAAATAGTGTGAGACGATTGACTTTTAAAACTCTTTGAGTTATATGGATGAAAAATATGCTTTAAATAAGAATGGTAATAAAATAATAAATATTTCCTGGAGTTAAGGCAGTGGCAAGAGTGAGGGAGAAAATTCTGGAGGTAGGTTTTATTAGGAATTGAGAAATGGGAAATAAATATATCTGGCCAAATTAGTAGTTACAACTATTGAGAAATACTTTATTTACAAAAGTATGGTATGTAGGAAGCGATGGATGATGGACAATGGATGATTCATACATGGATGTGAATGCTATTACTTTATGACTCCCAAGGAGAATCTCAGCTTATTTAAATATATCATACAAGGAATACTTGCAAAAAACTAAACCAAAATAAACAACCCCACTGTGGACTAGAACGAAGTTGCGCAACATTACATATCAGTGGGGATTCTAACATATGGTTTTTTTTCCTTTGTTTTTTTTTTCCAGGCTGTTCCATTGTGTCTTCCTCTGAAACTTGAAAAAAATTATGAATTACTGTATCTGGCAGAACAGTTTGTAGGGATCCCTGTTTTGTACTTAAGGTTTCGTTTGCCAGAAATCACCAGGTGAGCAGCTGATTCATTTCTAGAGGTTAGAGAACAAGGAAGGAAGAATGGAAATGTTGGATGGAGAAACATTGATTTGCATGAGTTGACAAATCAATTAGAAATAAAAGTCTTGTAGAAGGGAGAATTAAATAAATTCTGTGATGTATTCATATAATTAAAAAAAATAGCAGCTATATGGCACAGAGGATAGAGTACTGGACTTGGAGTCAGCAAAATTTGAGTTAAAATCCAGTCTTGGACACTTACTAGCTAAGTAACTATGAACAAGTTACTTAATCTCTATTTGCCTCAGTTTCTTCAAATATAAAATGGGGATAATAATAGTACCTAACTGCCAGAGTTGATATAGATATCAGTGCACTTAGCAGTGTCTTACATATCGTAGGTGCTTAATAAAGGCTTGTTTCTTTACTTCCTGTTATTTCCTGAGTATATGAACCTAGAACAGTGATATTTTGAAGAGCAACACCAAATTATTTACGTCAACTGTTTAGACACTCTGTCAATTCTCTCAATGTTTATTGGTGTTTTCAGGAAATGGTTACTCTTGTTTCTAAGTCATAATTCTGGTTCAGTTGTCTCAGTGTTTTCAAAGTTATAAAAATCTCATTGCATGAAGTAATATGCAGTGACCAAAGCAAAGCTGCCATTATTCTCCTAAGTGGGGTTTAGAGACCCCTGCCATGATGTAAACTGCACCTACAATATCATCTTCTCATCTAATAAAGGACCACCATATCAGCTCTCTAGTACCATTGAATACCCTGGGTTTTCACCCAGGGTGATGCCCCCTAAAACCCCTTTCCCAACACCTTCCCTCTTCATCAGAAGAAAAAGTGGAACTTTAGCCTCAGTCCATCTTTGGAACTGAGTTTGGAAGCTTTCTTGTCTCAGAACTTAACAGCCACTTACAGGAATGGTTCTGACTTTGCATATGTTACTGAATCTACCTGAGGAAACACCAGGGCCTCAGCTTTTCATGTCACATCAAGTCGGCGAGTGTACTTACTATGTGCTAGACAAGGTGTTAAGTGTTATGGAAACAAAGAAAGGCAGAATAAAAAACAATTTAAGACTCACAAGTAGTATATACGTTCTAATGGGAGGGACAGTATGTAATTAACTAGATAGTAGAGCGCTAGCCTAGAGTCAAGAAGGTCAGAGTTCAAATTTGGCCTCAGATCTTACTAGTAATATTTGTGACCCTCGGTAAGTCAGTGAACCTCAGTCTACCTCAGTTTCCTCACCCATAAAATGAAGATAATAATAATAACACCTACTGAGCCAAGATGGCAGAATAGAAGCACAAACTTGACGTGGGCTCCACCTCCAGTCACTTCCAATAGATGTAAAAAATGACTCTAAACAAATTTTAGAGCTACAGAACCCACAAAGTGACAGAGAGAAACAAATCTCCTTCTGAAGGAAGCCTGGCAGGTAGACAGGAAGGGTCTACCACACCAAGCTGGGAGCTGAGCACGGTCCAGGACAAGCCATGCGGATCTGGCCCCGGGGCCAGCAGCAGCCAGAGCAGACTTCAGGAGAGTAAATCGCCAGCAGCTGTGGTGGTTTCCAGGTTTCTCAAGCCATAAACACCAAAGACAAAGTAAAATGTCGGTGTGGAACTCTGTTGGAAAGTGGAGGGGGAAAGGAAAAGCATGGCCCAGTCCCTGTCCCCAGGGTGAGAAGCAGCTGAGGCATGGCAGCTGTGCAGGCACTGCTGTGCACCTGCCTCAAGAACTCCTGGCCTGCAGATTGTAGGGGGACCAAGCAACCATTCAGAGGGTAATCGCTCTTGCTTTAAACTGCTGGGATGTGGATCGCGGTCTTGGGTGGTGGTCCTGGGGTGTGTGACCAGTGAGCCAGAGCATGTGGGGGCAGCAAAGAGGGCACTCAACCAATAGCTCTGGCAGCAGTGAAAACCTCAGCCATTTGGGACAAAGCTCTCTCCATTCTGGAAGCTGAGTTGTACCATGGCAAAGAGCTCAAAAGTCAAGTAATTGGCTGGCAAGATGAGCAAGCAGAGGAAGCACAAACAGACCATAGAATCCTTTTTTGGGGACAAAAAGGATCAAGGCATGGAACAGCAGGAAGTCAGCGAAGTCAGAACTCCTGCATCAAAAGCCTCCAAGAAAAATATGAATTGGTTAGAGGCCATGGAGGAGCTCAAGAAGGATTTTGAAAATCAAGTAAATGAAATGGAGGAAAAACTGGGAAGAGAAATGAGAATGATGCAAGAAAATCATGAAAAAAAGAGTCAACAGCTTCCTGAAGGAGACCCAAAAATGCACAGAAGAAAATAACACCTTAAAAAATAGACTAACTGAAGTAGCAAAAGAGGCCCAAAAATCCAATGAGGAGAAGAATGCCTTAAAAAGCTGAATTTGCCAGATCAAAAAGGAATTTTAAAAATTCACTTAAGATAATAACTCCTTCAAAATTAGATTGGAGCAAACAGAAGCTAATTACTTTATGAGAAATCAAGATATTATAAAACAGATCTAAAGAAATGAAAAAAAAATAGAAGGCAATGTGAAATATATCACAGGAAAAACTAGGGACCTGGAAAATAGATCCAAGAATAGTAATTTAAAAATTATTGAATGATCTGAGAGCCATGATCAAAAAAAGAGCCTAGATACCATCTTTCAAGAAATTATCAAGCAAAATTGCTCTGATATTCTAGAACCAGAGGGCAAATTGTAAATTCAAAGAATTCACAGATCACCTCTTAAAAAAGACCCCAAAAAGAAAATTCCTAGGAGTATTATAGCCAAAATCCAGAGTTCCCAGGTCAAGGAGAAAGTGTGGCAAGCAGTCAGGAAGAAACAATTTGAGTATTGTGGAAACACAATCAGGATAACACAAGACTTAATAGCTTCTACATTAAGGGATCAAAGGGCTTGCAATATGATATTCTGGAGGTCAAAGGAGCCAGGACTAAAACCAAGTCATCTCCGACTATCTTTGTCTGTCTTTCTAATCTCTCTCTCTCTCTCTCTCTCTCTCTGCATCTCTGTTTTTCTTCACTCCTCCTCACCCAACTCATTCCAACCAGACTGAACTATTAACTGTTTCCCAAACCATACATACAAGCTCTCTCCCAAGTCTGAGACACATTTTTCACTCATCCGTGATTTTTAGAATCCCTATCTTCTTTCAAGGATCAGCTCAGATGTTTCTTCCATGAAGCTTTCCCTGATCCTTTTCCTGAATTTCCACCCCTAGTTAACACTCTACCTCCTTCAATTACTTTGAATTCACTATTCACTTCTATGTACATATTATCCCAAGTAGAATGTAAGCTCCTTGAGAGCACAAACTGTTTGGTTTAGATTTTTGTAGGATCATATATCGTGTCTTTAGAGCTAGAAGGGACCTTAGAGATCATCTAGTTCAACTGAGGTCCAGAAATCTTAAATTATTTGTCTAAGTCCACACAAGCTAGAAAGTGATGGAACTGGCATTAGAACCTAGCTCCTGACCCTAAATTCAGCATTTCCCACAGTAGGTGCTTAATTATTGAATTGAGTTGTATTTTGTTTTCCTCTTCCAAATAGTGTGATTTGCCTTTTTTTTTTTTCCATGTTGTTCTTACAGGGCACAATGGTGCCCTGCAGTATGATCTTGGGGAAGAAAATATTTTTCCTGTTGTCAAAATAGCAGAAAAATCCACTAGTGAAATATTCTTTTCGGAGCATTCTTTTTGATAATTCATGACAATTTGATCATCTGTTTGTGGGTCTGAGTTCACTAAGGAAACAGTTTCCTCTTATTTCTTTTTCTTGTCTAATGGCTCACTTCCATTCTTAAGAAAAAAATCTTCCTTTCCTTTCCCCTCCATGTTGTACACATTTGTTCTCCAGTCATCAGTACGGAATGCCTGAGATGTGATTAACTGCTCTCCTTTTTGATAGATCAGGATATTGATGATTTCCAGAGAGACACTAAATGGAATTTAACCCTTTGAACCATCAATTTAGTATCATTTTGCAAAGCACACTCTCTTCACAAGAAAAAGAACTTCTGGAAAAATTTGAGTACACACAGTTTTGATTTTTGACCAGACACTATTCCAGTTCAGAAAAATGTTTAAAGGGTTATGAAACAATCACAATTTGCCGTTTGCCAAGCAAAATTATTTTTAAAAATTCTGTAGTTCACATGGAAATACTACCATGTTGTTAACTGGTCAGCTTGCTGAGCTCTGGACACTTTTGCACTTGTAAAAAACTATTTTTGTGCAGTTTTAATGTTGAAGAGGATGCCAAGTAGAAACATCTTATGGTATTGGAGAGCAATATCCCTTTATTGTCACTTGAATTCTCTTCTTGGAAATGTATTAGGAAACCTATCTAGCCTTTCCAGGTTTCTCCTATTTCCAGGATATCATTGAAATTTATCTTTAGGGTGGGCCTTCAATGACTGCTAGGGAAGGGTCATTTTTGTTGGAGCTGTGGCTGCCCTCCTCAAGAATGTCATTTTATGGTAGGAATGTAGTGGGGCAATAACAGAAGAATCACCTTCCTGGGGGCTACAGCATATTTCTCTCTGATGACAAGAACCCCCAAGGGAAGTACCCTCATCTTGTCATATTGTGCAGTAGGGAGGCTGAACCAGAGACTGCCTCCACAGAAGTGATCAGGCCTGGATTCTATAGTGCCATTCATTTAGGGAAACAACTTTCCTTTTGTTAGATGTCCAAGGGTCCTTTACAGTATTTAAGTTGCAAAGACAAGTTGAGAATTACTTCTCTTTTAGTCTTTTGGTAATATTTCAAAGCAAATGACAGTGTACCAAAAAGATAACATGACTCTCAAGTTTCTTCCTGATTTAAGCTCTTATCATCTTCAAGTCCCAAGAAACCCTTTGCAATCTATGATTAGTATAACCTTTACACAGTTAGAAGAATCTTTCCAAGAAACTGTTGGGAAAATAGACTTCATTCTGTCTCTAACTTTAGAATTGTTGTATAATTTTATATGGAAGACACAACTGCAAACATCTTCCTGAACAAAGGCCTCTTTAAGCTCAGATTTGACCATGTGACTTCTAGTCAATCAACTTCAATGACTTCCTGTTGCCTCTAGGACAAAATAAAACTCCATTGTTAAACCTTTAAAGCTATGAACAAGCTGTTCCTAACTTATCTTTCTAGACTGATTAGACATAATTTCCCCTCCTTCCAGCATTCTGTGATCCAGCCAAATTGAACTTCTTTATACATGTAGCCTCAGCACAGTATCCACAGTACCTGGCACATGGCAAAAGCTTAATAAACACTTATTGAATGGTATGACAAGCACTGTGTTAGGCACCTATTTCTGTCTCATTTAAATGTTTTACTGTTTCACCACTGTTTCTTATCAAAATTTGTTAAGATGGTAAGTAAATGAATATTTAAGTTTGCATGAACTCCGGAAGTTGCCAGGTTTTTGTTTCTTTAAACTGGATGATGGCAAGAGACACAAGTTAGATAAATTATCTTTGAAAATCTTCACAATTCAAATCAGATTTGCAAGAGTCTAAAGTTGGAGGGAGGAATGGGGTGGAATCCACAGACATAAAGGAAAGACAGAAACTTTATTAGGCTTTCAGTGACTTGGAAACATGTCTGTAAACAGGAAAGAAAGCAAAATAATTTCTATGTGAAGTAACAGATCAAAAGAGAATCTACCCAAAGATCTAATTCTGACTATTTTATTAATTCCAAGGAACCAGATAATTAGTCACTCTTTTGAATCAGTAAATTTTTGCCAGTACTAAGCCTTCCAAAATTTCACATGTTGAGTAACATTTCTCTCATTCTGCTGTTAGATTTTCAGCTGAATTTGATTTTCGGACCTATGACTCAGAGGGTGTTATACTCTATGCAGAATCCCTTGATCACTCAGCATGGTTCCTACTTGCCCTTCGTGATGGGAGGATTGAAATTCAGTTCAAAAATGAACATGGGACTAAAGTCACAAGTGGTGGCAAAATTATTAACAATGGCCTATGGAACATAGTAAGTTTTAAAATTATTGGTCTCAATTTTTGTTATATCTCTATAATATGGTATATCTGTATACTAATATATGTTATATAATTATGTATTATAATTATATGTAATAATATAATATTATAGCATATATTTGGTATATATAATAATCTCAGTAATGACTGATCATAGTAGCAATTAAATGACAACCACTGGAGAAGGAAATGACAAACTATTCCATTGTCTTAGCTAAGAAAACCCCCAGGACAACATGCTCCATGGGATCACAAAAAGTCATACGTGACTGAAACAACGGAGCAACAACAAATGTCACCTTATTAAATATCAACCTTGATGTTAAATTTAGGTTTATCTGATGTTCTGTAAAATAGATGCAAAATAAACTACATATCGTTGTAATAGAATGGGGATTGATTCCCTACCAATATACCTTTGGTATTCTTATCACTTTATAAAGTTTGTTATGTATCTCGGAGGCATACTTGGTTCACCTCTGGATTGGACTTTTACCTCTTGTTGCCTCCATTAGGTGACTGTTTGAGGCAGAGTAGAAAGAGCATTGTCTCAGAAACTGAGAGACTCTAGTTCTGTCCCTGTATCTATAAAGCTATGTAAGATTTCCTCATCTGTGAAATAAAAGGGTTGGATTATCATCATCTATAAGGTCTCATATTCCTAAATTCAGTTTCTCATTGTCATTTACTCATGGTCCATGCCCAGTCATCACCCTATACTCAACAGTTGTTTATATCAAAAAAGATACATATTTTTGATAACAAATCACTTTTTACATACATAAAGGTAAATTGATAAATGGTTTTTACACATACAGTAGAAACTGAATTATGTATCCTCTTGCCAATGGGAATGCTTTGGAATCAAACATTACAGTTAATCCTCCAAAATAAGTGATTACTCTGGTTACTATGAACAATGCTTTCTATAATAGAGAGCACAGAATTCTTTTTCAAGGAAAGGTAAGAAGAGGTTATTGCCTGTCTCTACTGAGAATTGGTCACTACCATGTTATACTAATAGGAGATTAGAAGTCCTTGCTTCTCTTTTCAGAGGAATAGAGGGAAAGTCATTTGTTCATGGCAGCTAGAAATTAATCATCACTGCTCACTGTCAGAACAGAATACTGAGAAGCAGCAAGCTACATTGGGGGAAAAAATGGGGTTAGGAGTGAAGAGGCCTGGGTTCAAGTTCTAGTTTTGACATGAACTTGTTGTATAACTCAGGGCAAATTGCTTCACCTGTCTTCACTCCAGTTATCTCATCTGTAAAATAAGGGAGTTGGACTTCCATGTTCTTAAAGCCCTTTTTAGCCCTAATGGCCTCTGATTTAAGAGGCCATGACTGGCATGTGCTGAGGAGCTATGTAAAATCAGATGATCAGATTCCCCCATACTAGGATTATGTCTCCTACGTTGATAGCAATGGATACCAGTACCTTGCCAATAAAAGAGAATTCAGGAAAAAAAAAAAAAGAGAATTCAGGAAAGTGACTGTAAAGGAAGTGGTGCTGTTCATTTTATGGGGTGTTCCCAGTAATGTAGTAAACATGTTGGTCAATGTCAAGCTCTTGCAAGTCAGTACAAATTGGCTCCACCCTTGCCCTGAATTGTCCTTTAGATCCTTCAGCTACCTTCACCACAGCCTCCCCTACGTTCTGCCAGAAGGATGTCTCTGATAACGGTCGTGTGATGAGAGATCACGGTAGCTGTTCTTCATGATTTTGATTTCAAAGGTTGAGGGGTACCGTAACGGACCTCCCATACATAAATGTATTTAATTAATTAGAATTTTGTGCTGACTCAACTCATCTGATCTGCCATTGTGCCAGCTGACCCAGCTTTTTACCACATTGGGTACCTTAATTATTTATATGACAGAATCCTGCCTGATTTTAAGGAATGGTGCCATAGTGCCTAGCACAGCGCTTTGCACATAGTAGGCACATAATAAATGCTTGTTGAATTGAATTCGTAGGAAGAGTTCGATCAAGAATCAGGAGATAATAATAACTTGCCTTTGTATAGCACTTAAAGGGTTGCAAAGTGCTGTAAAACACATTGACAAATGTACTGCATTTGTGAGTACTACAGGTGAGTAAACTGAAGCTCTGAGAGGAAAAGTGATGGTAAAGAATGTTAGAGGTATTCAGAGTTCCTCCCTAAACCTGTGAAATCAAAGATTATGGAGGACACTTATTATAATCTCTTATGACTTAGCCCTTATCAGAGACAGAATATTGAACAGTATGGAACAATACACCATACTGCATTTTTTTTTCACTTAAAGAACATCTTTATTTGATCTTTTATATACAATATTACTTTTAATCTATAAAAATTACATATGGGGGACATGATTGGAAACCAGTTTTGGAGCAGCCAGTGAGTATCTCATTTAGGTTAGAATCACAGAATCCTAGAATTGGAAAAGGTCCTTGGGAGCCATGAAACATAATTTCTTGCCCTAATGGATAAATGTCTTCATTGATATCCTTGAAACATGGCAAGTTGTCCTCAAGCAGAGTACCTCCAGTAATGGAGAATATGAAACTTATAAAGTGGCCCATTTCATTTCAGACAGCTTTAATTGGTAATAAGTTCTTCCTTGGACCAATAACTGTTCCATTTATATTTTGTGGGAAAAATGAATTTTAGGTAAGCAGGGCTGCCATCCTACTACTGATACTGTAGACTGGCAGTCCACAACTCACAAAAGCAGTCATTAAAATTAAGGATTCCCTTTTAAATCAACCAAATATTAACTACTAGATCCATGATTGCTAATTCTTTCCTGACTACGCGCTTGGGCCTCTCACCATCAAGTTCTGTTCTGTGTAAACTGCACTGGATTCTGTGGAGCTTCTTCCACAGCTCCAAGCCTGGAGGAGTTTTGGACTGTTCAGAATTCATTGCAAAATTCATTGTGTGTGTGTTTAAGCACCCACAGGCTGAAACTAGAGGTAGACCATTAGGACCCCAAACAGCAGCTTATAATACTGCATTTTTCTTATACTTCCTGCAACTAAGTTTCTTGTGAAAACAAAATTATTGTATATTGTATCATGATATGACCTTACTTTTAGAGGAACCTATTTTTAGGATTAAATGCAATTTTCCAACTAAAAAAGGTTTAAGAACCAAAAAGTAGTCCAGAGAGTTTTAAATATGATAAATATGTGTATACACTCACATACACACAGAGACACAATTTTGTTTACATTAAAATGTTTTAGTAATTTGTATATAATTTCCAGTTGAATGTTTTTCAGATTTTTTGAATAGTATTGTAGTATATTGCTGATTATAAATTTGGCAACTTAGTAAGTTATGCTATAAAATGTTTCCTGGAAATTTATTTGGGATAGAAAGCTATATAAAATAAAACATTCATTTTATGTTGGTACTTCTAAGGGGTTTTCAGGGTTGGGGAAACTCTGGCCGCAAGGCCAATTGCGGCCTTCTAGGTCCTTGGGTACAGCCTTTTGACTGGGTCCAAGTTTCACAGAACAAATCCTTTTATTAAGGCAATTTGTTCTGTGAAGTTTGCATTCAGTTAAAAAGGGCTGCACTTAGAGGTCCACATGTGGTGTCGAGGCTGTTGGTTCTCTACCCCTGATTTGATAGCAGTTTATGCATTAACTTAAAAACATTGATATTAATCACACTATAGAGAATGCTTTAATCAAGTAACTAAATAAACATTTTTAAATCTCACAAAAATAATTTTAAATGAAAGAAATTCAGCTTCAAATCAATTATTTGGAATGATTTTGTGATGTAGACTAAGAAACATAACCCAGGTGGTGTGATCACAAAATAACATATGCTAAAGTCAGTCATGCTACTTTTATAATAGTGGGACAATGTAAGAAAGTTTTTGATATTTAGCTATATAGTTCTACATGAAAAAAAATTTCTTGTAGTTAATTTGCATAGATAATTTTTCTCCAACAATTTTCTCAATATACAAACATCTTTTGAACAAAAGTTTTAAAATAATTGAAAGAACCTAATTTAAAATGAAATCTTGTTAAAGAGAATTAGCTTTCAGATCTTTTGATATGCTATAACTTAAATTTCTTCAAATATCCTGGAAATGAAATATATATATATGTATTCTATGTAACAGATAGGACTTTTGAAGTGCCAATTATCCTTTACTTTTTCCTTTTTTTTTTAAACTTTTTTTTTTGCTTTTTTTTGGAAGGAGGAGGGCAGGGCAATTAAGGTTAAGTGACTTGCCCAAGGTCACACAGCTAGTGAGTGTTAAGTGTGTGAGCCCGGATTTGAACTCAGGTCCTCCTAACTCCAGGACCAGTGCTCTCTATTCATTGTGCCAATTAGCTGCCCCAACTTTATTTACTTTAAAATTTTATTCTTAAATCACTGATTAGACAAGTGTTTAATATCATAGAGTTGCCCTATACCCTCCAAAGTCCCAAATACACATGTAAACAATAAATTAAAAGGTCATCTACCCATTCTACAATATAATCTATTTCATTTTTAAAAAAATACTCCACTTTGTAGGACACTAGGATTTTAAAAAATATTCTGTGGCAGACTGGTGTTTTAATCTGTCTCTTCCCCATTGTTTTGGACTTGTCATCAAATGCTGTTACTTTAATTTTTGTTATCTGTTCTAAGAGCAATTTAATTTATAAAATCTGACGTTTCACACTGCAGCTAACTACAATATATTCCTACTGATTCTAGGTGTCTGTTGAAGAGTTAGAAAGCAGTATAAGTGTTAAAATAGCCAAAGAAGCCGTGATGAATATAAATAGCCCTGCTCGTCTGTTCAAACCTACCAATGGTTTTCTGGAAACTAAAGTGTACTTTGCAGGATTACCTCGTACGATGGAAAATGGTCTTTTGAAATCGGTAATGGTTCATTCTCACAACATTTAGTACCATGTATAGTTAAGGAGATACATGCAGCTGCTTTAACTATTTTCAGGATAGGATTGCACTATATAATGAACATGCTCACACCAGATTATTTATTATATATGCTCACACCATTTATTTTGTACACAAGGACAGTATGAAGCAAGATTAAAGAAATTTAGGAATATACATTTATTTATTTTTAAACTTTGAGTTCTAGATTTTTTCCCTTCTTCCCTCCTCACCCACTCCCACTGGGAAAATAAGCAATTCAATATAGGTTGTACATGTGTAGTTATGCAAAACATTTCCATAGTTGTTATATTGTGAAAGACTAACTATGTTTCCCTCCATCCTATCCTGTCCCCCACTTGTTCTATGTTCTCCTCTGACTCTGTCCCTTTTCAAAAGTGTTTGCTTCTAACTACCCTTTCCTCCAATCTGCCCTCCCTTCTATCACTCCCCCTCTTATCCCCTACCCCCCCTATTTTCCTGGAGGGTAAAATAACCAATTGAGTGTGTATGTTATCCCCTCCTTAAGCCAAATTCAATGAGAGTAAGGTTGTCCCATTCCCTTTCACCTTCTTGTTCTTTCCTTCCATTGTAACAGTTTTCTTTTGCCTCTTTTATATGAGAGAATTTACCCTAATCTATCTCTCCCTTTCTCCTTCTCCCAGTATATTCCTCTTACCTCTTAATTTTACTTTTTAGATATCATCCCTTCATATTCAACTCATCCTGTGCCCTCTGTCTATGTATACACATACTTACATATGCATACCCTCACATATGTACTTATACACACCTACACTCTCCTATACATACATATATGTACTTATGCATATATGTGTGTATCCACACACACACATATATATGCATATATGCATATATGTATATACACACACATACATATTCCCTTCAACTATTCTCATACTGAGAAAAGTCTTATGAGTTACAATTATCATTTTTCCATGTAGGAATGTAAATAGTTCGACTTTAATAAGTTCCTTATGATTTCTTTTTCCTGTTTACCTTCTTATGCTTCTCTTGCTTCTTGTATTTGAAAGTCAAATTTTCTGTTCAGCTCTGGTTTTTTCATTGAGAATGCTTGAAAATCTTCTTTATCATTGAATGACCATATTTTCTCCTGAAGCATTATACTCAGTTTTGCTTGGTAGGTGATTCTTGGTTTTAATCCCAGCTCTTTTGACTCCCAGAATATCATATTCCAAGCTCTTTGATCCCTTAGTTTAGAAGGTGCTAGGTCTTGTGTTATCCTGATTGTGTTTCCACAATACTCAAATTGTTTCTTCCTGACTACTTGCAGTATTTTCTCCTTCACCTGGGAACTCTGGAATTTGGCTATAATATTCCTAGGAGTTTTCTTTTTGGGATCTTTTTCAAGAAGCGATCAGTGAATTCTTTCAATTTCCAATTTGCCCTCTGGCTCTAGAATATCAGGGCAATTTTGCTTTATAATTTCTTGAAAGCTGGTGTCTAAGCTCTTTTTTTGATCATGGCTTTCAGGTTGTCCAATAATTTTTAAATTATCACTCCTGGATCTATTTTCCAGGCCACTGGGTTTTCCTGTGATATATTTCACATTGCCTTCTATTTTTTTTTTCATTTCTTTGGATCTGTTTTATAATATCTTGATTTCTCATAAAGTAATTAGCTTCTATTTGCTCCAATCTAATTTTGAAGGAGTTATTATCTTAAGTGAATTTTTAAAATTCCTTTTTCATCTGGCAAATTCAGCTTTTTAAGGCATTCTTCTCCTCATTGGATTTTTGGGCCTCTTTTGCTACTTCAGTTAGTCTATTTTTTAAGGTGTTATTTTCTTCTGTGTATTTTTGGGTCTCCTTTAGGAAGCTGTTGACTCATTTTTCATGATTTTCTTGCATCATTCTCATTTCTCTTCCTGATTTTTCCTCTACTTCTCTTACTTGATTTTCAAAATCCTTCTTGAGCTTCTCCATGGCCTCTAACCAGTTCATATTTTTCTTGGAGGCTTTTGATGCAGGAATTCTGACTTTGCTGTCTTCCTGTTGTTCCATGCCTTGATCCTTTTTGTCCCCCAAAAGGATTCTATGGTCTGTTTGTGCTTCCTCTAATGTGCCAGCTAACTATGTGAATTTTGAGCTCTTTGCCGCAGTAGAACTCTGCTCCCAGAATGGAGAGCACTTTGTCCCAAATTGCTGGGGGTTTTTTAGTTGCTGGAGCTATTAGGAGGGTGCCCTCACTACAGCCCCTACTAGCTCTGGCCCACTGGCCACACACGCCAGGACCACTACCCAAGATTGAAATCTAGAACCAAGGAACTTAAAGCAAGAGTGATTACCCTCTGAATGGTTGCTTGGTTCCCCTATCATCTGCAGGCCAGGAGCTCTGGAGGCAGCCATGTGATAGCAGCTGCAGCTACCAAGCCTCTGCTGCTTCTCGCCCTGGGGGCTAGGGTCTTACCATGCCCTTCAGTCCCCTGTTCCTAAAGTTCTCCACTGACCTTTTACTTTCTCTTTGGCGTTTATGTGTTGAGAAGTCTGGAAACTGCCAGGGCTGTTGGTGATTCACTCTCCTGAACTCTGCTCCAGCCACTGCTGATTCAGGGACACCCTTGGGCCAGAACCCTGCGTGGTTCCCAGCTTCATGTGATAGACTCTTCCTGTAGGTCTGCCAGGCTGCCTTTTGTGGGAGATTTGTTTCTCTCTGTCACTTTGTGGGTTCTGTAGTTCTCAAATTTGTTTAGAGGCATTTTTTACACGTATTTGAAGTGATTAAAGCAGGAGCTCACACCAAGTTCATGCTTTTACTCCACCATCTTGGCTCTACCCCCAGTTATATACATTTAAAGATAAAGCCTAGCAGAATAATAGAAGTATTTACATGCATCCAAATTGGGGGAGCACCTACATCTGCATCATGGGGCTAGGGAGTCCAGGTTCAGCCTCTAGAGTACCAATTGGGAAAAGGTCCAGGGCAGAGTGTCCTCCCCACAGGTGAACTCCAAATATTAGAGGGAATCCCTCCAGGTTATATCCAGTTTTAGACAAAAAAGACATTGGACCAATTAATCAGCTTGTCACTAGAGCCTTACATGTCTTAGAGTAGCTAAGTGCACTGGATGTGTTGCAGCTCTTGACTGGGCCGGAGTCCAAAGGAGTAAAACAGTGATTGATATGGCAAAATATCTGCATTCAAAAGGATGCAAGAGCGATTCTCTTTGTTCCCAGAAGGGCAGCTAACACTTCTAGGAGGAGGAATAGGCCAACGCAGGTTGAACTGGGGTCCTGGCAAGCAGGGCAAGTCCTGACAACCAGGGCAAGATAACATTTTGGTCCTGGGAACTTGGCCCCTGTTCCAAGGAGAAAGAACAACATATGTGTTCACACAGACCTATAAATGTACAGGGAAGGTCTTTACTATTTCATTAATCCTTCATAGCTATAGCATGCTTTTAGTCCTTTCATTGTTTCAGAGATATTTAAATATAAGCAAGGATAGTTTGTGTAATACTTGCAGAAAAATCAATACCAAAAACATAGTTTAGGAAAGAAGGATACAGGCTTTTACTGAATGCTCACTATGCAGTAGGCACTGTGCTAAGTACTGGAGATACAAATACAAGCAAAAAAGCAGTCCCTGCCCTCAAAGAGCTTATATTCTAATGGGGAAAACAGTATACAAAAGGGAGCTAAAACCTGGGGAAAGGGGGAAGTCTGGAAATTAGCAGCAGTCCCTGGAATGGCTGGCTTAGACCCCTCCACAAAATTGATGCTCTAGGAGAGTTCACCTCCAGGCATGGTAGATGGATATTTCAGGGTGAGAAAGCCAGATATTTCATGGAAAGAATGATCCAGGGGGGCGGAGCCAAGATGGCGGCATAGCAGCAGCAACATATCGCAGCTCTCACATAGCCACCCCAAAATACCCATAAAATAGGACTCTAAACCAATCCTAGAACTCCAAAACGCACACAAAGACACTTCCCACTAAAGTCA
>CM053591.1:38955696-38979680 GCA_028646515.1 Pseudochirops corinnae | reverse complement strand
AACACTGGGATGGCTGTTTTGGAGTGGTGGGTGGGGGAAAGAGGGGGAGAAAATATGTAACTCAAAATCTTGTGGAAATGAATGATGCAAACTATAATAAAATTTAAAAAAAAAAAAAAGAATGCTCCAGGCACCGATGAAAGCTCATAAATGAGACCTAGGAAGTGAGGAGTGGTTTTGAAGTCTGGAAAGTCAAGATCAGGGCTTGGAGGGAAAAACGAACGTTTTTTTTCATTTATACAAATTTTAATTTGACTTTGAGCTAATATAAACTCCAGATTTCTATCTGGTATTCCGTATCTAGTCTATATAATTTTGTGAAAAGGTCCTGAATTTATAACCAGTAAGTCTGAGTTCTAATCTACATTCTGCTACTATCAGTCTGTTTGGTCTGTTCCAACTCTCAATTCCATCTAATCTCTCTTGTCTGATGCTTCCACTGCCTCTGAATCCTGTGATAAATAGTCAACCAACTTAAGTCCTTCCTTACTATTGTCTTAGATTTGGAGCTGTTTTGATTCTGTGTATTTTTATGTCAGATATATGTGTCTTTACTTTCTCAATGTTCTTAAAATTCTATTGAACTGACTTAACAATGTATGGATAGGTGTCTGAGAGAATAGCTACATTGCTATTGCAGATTGGGGGGTGGGGTATGTAGGTGGAAAAATGCCTTCCTTCTACCAAATTAGGTTCTTCCTTCCTATTGTCTCCTACTTACACTGTCTCCAACTCTAGAACTTAGTTGACTCTATCTTCACGGCTTAGGTTTTCAAAGCTCCATTGAGTTGTAACCAGTTTTCAGTTCAAGCCTGTGCATTACCCTTTCTGAATCCATCAGAGGAAGAGGAAGATGCTTTATAAAGACACTGTTAACTACTGACACTTTAAAATCTCCTCCTCTCTGATTAAACTCAGTGACTGTGTCAACTGATCTTGGTCAGAGGAAGACCTTACAATGACATTATATATATTATATCTATATAACCAAGTGCTAAATAGTTTGATGAGGACTCAAGTTTCTATAGGAAAGGAGGGAAAAAATAACTTTTGATTGCAATTTTCTTAGCTAAATGAAAATATCTTTTAACAATTAAAATGACTAAAAAGTTATGATGTTTTAGCAAAGATGGGAATTTCCCTTGAAAGTGAAAACCTAGTTTGTTGAATAGTCAGATACCTTGTCAGTATTTTGCTTACTCTGTCCACTTTGGGTGCATTGAAAACTTGACTCACTAATCTCTGTCCCAAATCTTATGTAGATTAATCCTCGCCTAGATGGATGTATTCGTGGATGGAACTTGATGAATCAAGGAGCTTCAGGAGTAAGAGAAATTATTCAAGAAAAACAAAACAAACATTGTTTGGTCTCTGTGGAGAAAGGCTCCTATTATCCTGGTTCTGGAGTTGCCCAATTTGACATCGACTATAGTAAGTTATTCCCTTTCTGCTAAATTAAAGAGAGAAATCTTCATGCATTTAAAATTCGTAGATGTTATTATAATTTCTTTGTAAATTGCTTTCTTTTAATAACTGTTACTAAATCACATAAAAACCATAGCTTTATATTCGTATTCAAATATTCCTACTTAATTTGTAGAAGAATTCTAGTGGTATTTCTACTTTGAGATTTGAAAACTACTTGAGTAATATTTTGAAGTCTAAAAGAACTTAGTCATAATTTGATGACTTATCATGATGTACAGGCAAATTTAGGTTTTCTAAGGTTATGGCAGTGGAATACAAGATGGAGAGACATCATCAAAAGGCTAGCCACCAAATAATGAATGCTTTTGGCCCAGCAACTCATGATATCATCTGCTAATATGGAGAAGGCTTAAGACCCACACTAATGAAGTCTCAGATCTTTTGAAGTGGTAACATTTAATGAGGGAAATTTTATTCATATAGAGTGATAGGACCATAAGATATAGAAATGAAAAGTGACTAAGTGATTGTTTAGTCTTGTAGCTCTTACTATTGAGTCCATGATCCCTCCCCCAAGGAATTTGTGGATATATTTTGGGGGTAGAGGGTCTGGAAAAATTACATCTGTTTCAATATAATTGGTTTCCTTTATAATCTTTAATATTTTATACATCTAAAAACATTATTCTGAGGCTTTGCCAATGTGCCAAAGGGGTTCATGACACAGTAAATATTTAAGAATCCCTTGGTCTATGCCAACCCTCCTACTTTCAGTGAAGAATGAGGCACAGAGAAGGGAAGTGACTTGTCTAAAGTCATGTAGTAAGTGGCAGCATTAAAATTTGAACTTTGGTTCTTTGGCATCAAGTCCAGGACTCTTTCCAAGATATCATATAACATTTATTTTTTTTATTTATTTGTGGGCTTTTTGCAGTTTTTTTTGTTTTAAACTTAAATACAAAATAAGAAAAGAAAAAAGAAACAAACTTGAATATTAAAACTAAAATAACACAAAATAAAGGGAAAAAAGCATTGCTATGTGAACAACAGAACATGATAGAGGATTCAAAATATACAACTGTAAATTTCCATTTCAAGAAAGCCTATATAACAAATGCTGTGCATTGTGTTGAGAGCTGCCCATCATTTCTTTGTCTTCTTGTAAGTTTTCTTTGGTTCTCTGCTGTGCACTTTTTACTTTGTTCTTTTTTCCCCTCTTCATCCCACCCACTCCCCAAAGATTTCAATTAAACTCAGACATATAGATAGATAAATATATAGATATGGATATACACACAGACACACATATACATACATACATATATATACACACATATGCACATAAACATACACAAATACATAAATGGAGATATACACACAAAGACACACATATATACATTTATACAATATACCCATACATATATACACTTACACATACATATACTTATATATCAATAATTATAATAATCTATAGACATATATATTAATATGCCTCTATGTAAGACTGTACTATACTTATTTAGCCTGTTTCTTTGAGGGTGCATGACCTCTTCCTTCATAAGTCCAAGTCTTTCCATATTTTTCCAAGTCTACCAGCTTGTTATTTCCTATCCCACCTTATGCTGTCTAGTAGTTCTTCTTTTTTTTTTTTTTTTTTGCTTTTTGGAGGGAGGAAGGCAGGGCAACTGAAATTAAGTGATTTGCCCATGGTCACTCAGCTAGTAAGTGTTAAGTGTCTCAGGTCAGATTTGAACTCAGGTCCTCCTGACTCCAGGGCCGGTGCTCTATTCACTGCACCACCTAGCCACCCCTAGTAATTGTTTTAAATAGTTAAAAACAATGTTGATAAATATGATGGACACATAGTATAGTTTCCCTATTTTCTCTTTTGATTAAGTCTGTTTTACCCTTAACTTTGTCAGAGATCATGATTACCACGCTGTTTCTTTTTCCCAATCAAATTCTACTCCTGATTTTTATTTTATGTTTGTGTGTATCTCTTATTTCTTACCCCTCCTGACTCCTCTACTTTACTTCTGCCATCTTATTACTTAACCTACACCCCATCTCCATGGACCCCTCCCTTATCCTCCCATTGCCATTAATTTAAACATCCTTCTATAACCCCCTTTAATCTCTTCTCTCGCTTTCCCCTCTAAAATTTCCTCCCTTATCCTTTCCTCCCTCCCTATCCCATTAGCATTTTATTTCTTTCTGAATTTAGAAAATTTTTATATTCTTCTTGTCCCCAAAAAAGGAATCCAAAGTGGGATTGCTGAGCTTGGTTTGCCTCCTTTGCCTGCTCATGTTGCTAGTCAGTTAACTTGATTTTTGAGCCACAGTAGATCTCTGCTTCCCAGGGGGAGAGCTTTGTCCCAAATTGCTGAGTTTTTCACAGCTGCCAGAGCTATTAGGAGGCCACTGTCTTTACAGCCCCCACCAGCTTTGGCTCACTGGTCACGCACCTTAGGACCATCACCCAAGACCATGATCCAGATCCAGGAAGGTTAAGGCAAGAGTACTTAGCCTCTGAATGGTCGCTTGGCCCCCCTGCAATCTGCCGGCTGCGAGCTCTGAAGCAGCCACATGGAGGCGGCATCAAGGCTGCTGCTTCCATCACTTCTGGCTCTGGGGGCAGAGGGCTGGACCTGCTCTCCTCCATCCCCCCCAAATTCAGACAAGTTCCACTGATCTTTCACTTTGTCTTTGGCATTTATGGGTTGATAATTCTGGTAACCATCAGAGCTGCTGGTGATCCACTCTCCCGAATGCTCCCGCCACAGCTGGTCCTGGCCGCCCTTTGCCTAAAAGTGCGGGCCTGGGCTTGGCTCCCAGCATGCTGCAATGAACCCTTCTTGTCCGCCTGCTAGGCTGCCTTCAGTGGGAGCTTTGTTTCTCTGTCATTTTGTGGGTTCTGGAGCTCTAAAATTTGGTTAGAGTCATGTTTTATAGGTATTTGAGGTGATTATGGGTGCAGCTCATGGAGTTTTCCTGCTTCTATCTGCCATCTTGACTCTGCCCCCTCCCTTTAAAATATTTTTGATACTTTTTTTTTGAGCAACAAATACTCAACCTACTCTTTGCTTACTCCTTCCTCACTGATGGAGAATAATTCCATAAATGCTTAACCAAAATGACCAAATAAAATAATTGTGGCTAAGAAGGAAGTCTATATGCTTTGACTGTAATCATTTACTGTTAACATCGTCCATTATATTTTACCTCTTTTGTTACTTTATTTAACATGGTTATTATCTATTCTGCATCAAGAGAAAAGAGAATTTAATTTGTCTATATAACTTCAATATCTAGGAAATACTTAAGTGCTTCATAAATGCTTATTGAATCAAATTAATTTTACCTTGAAGAATGTCTTTGCTTCTGATGCACAATGATTGTTGTTCTAATTACAAAGTATAAAGTAATGTTTAGAACATTTCTCTATTAAGTTATTATCGCTCCTCCATACCCTTATGCCAACTCCTGTATTTCACCAATACCACCATCTTACCCCTCTTCTCTTCCCTGAGAGGCTCGGAAACTAGAACTTAATTGTGTCCTTAATCAATCAGAAAAAAAGAAACATGGCACAGTAAACGGCTTTTTCCTGATAGCAGACCATAAAATGGAACAACATTCAAAATCTCTTGAGCCATAGTCATTGTGAAAGACATTTTGCTATTAAAAGCTAGTAAAGAGAAGCTAATGCCGTTGTTGGAAGTGAAAAACAGCCACCACTATAAAAAGAAACAAAGATAAAGTAAAGTATCAGAACCTAGTCTGCTTTTTTCCACTTTGGATTTTTCTAATTTGTCTCCTTTGGGGAAACTCAGAGATCTGTTGATCTATTGAAATTTGACAAAAGCAAGACCTTTCACTTGTTATACAAGTTATTTGACTCTTCTGAGTAATGCCTCAATAATATCTTCATGCCTGCTTCTCTTTCTCCTTGCTTCATTTGGTACAGATAACATACTCAATGCTGAAGGGTGGCAGATAAATGTAACCTTGGATTTCCGACCATCTGCTGGCACTGGTGTCATGCTTGCCTTGGTTTCTGGTGACACTGTTCCTCTTGCACTATCCTTGGTAGATTCCAGCTCTTCAGAATTACAGGTAATTTTACTCTGAATAAATTTTACATCAAAACACTGGGAAGGCAAAGGACATTTAATCAAAGCAGCTGTTGTTATTTTGTTAGTCATATTTTCAGTAGACTCAAATATGCAAATGGATCTATGATCTCAATTAGAGGGGTATACCCTTGACTGGTGCTGATTACAATATATCCAATTAGTCTATTCAGTAATGACTTGCTCCCCAAATGAGGGGCATTAGGTTATATGGATCTTAAAATTTCTTTCGGCTTCATGATTCTCTTTTTCAGTGTCATTAACCAAAGTGATACCAGTGCTATTACTTTTCAGTCAGATGTCTAGGATGCTGAAGGGTGATGGTGTGGAAATGAGAACTTATGGTCCTTTTGCATATGTATAGATTATATGCTACTATTTTACACCTCTCTCCTTTTACCTGGGTGCTAGTTGTCAATTGACAATCCAAGAGTAAATGCTACCAATAGAGTTTAAGACTTTTCTTATGTACCACTCAACAACACTTAACCTTGTGTGACTATGAAAAGGAAATGAAGGAGGTTTCCCTCCTCCTTTTAGGAATAGGGAAGGTTGGACACTCAGAACGTCTCTAAACCCATTTGATTCTTATTTCTGACCACCTGAAGGCAACTGATTTTGCTTCTGGCCAATCATTAATAGCATAATTGTAATAATTAATTAGCACTTAACTATGTTGCTTATTTCCAAGGGACTATAGAGAATGTTTAAGATTTAGAAAGTATTTACAGGGAAGACATTCTAAATGAGAATCTGGCTCCATTCTTTTAAACCAGGCCATAAACTAGAAATTTGATCTTATCAAGGTAGATTCCCCACATCTACCACACTTCTAGCCATCTATACCTTGAAACTCAAGAGTCTCTGTGATCAGGAAGGAGACTAACTGGAGATAGAGTGATTGGGATCATATTTTTGTCATGTTCTCTTAAAACTGTTCTGGAATAGAAAGCTGGTGGGGACAGTAAATATATCATCTCAGCTTTTCACCATAAGACACTCAGTTACTGTCATCCATTATATGGCAAATTAGAACCCAGGATACTTTTATTCTAAGATAAGAATAGAGAAAACAAACACTGGAACCTACCCAGCAATTTTTGTGGGGACAAAAGCTGGGATTTCACTGGTACAGGAAACTGCCTTGATGACTACAGATCAGTAATTTCTTGTCTCGCAGAGTTGGAGAGCTCTGAGCGTTTAAGGGCCTTGCATATCACTCAGTTTTCATGTGTTAGAGGCAGGAGGTTTTCATGATTCTGAGACCAGTTCTTTATCCACTATACCATGCTGCCCAACAAAATTACCATGAATTTATTTTGTTTGCATTTTGTATATTCTTATATATATGCTGCCTCTCCCAATAGAATCTAAACTTAGAAAGCAAGAACAATTTCATTTTTGTCTTCATATCTCTAAGACCCAACATAGTCATAGGCACATAGATGGAACTTAATAAAAGCTTTCTTGGTTTATTGATCATCAGCGTAAACTTCTGTTCTCTGTGAGAGATATTCTGTTCTCAGTGCTATGGTTACCTACATTTTTGTGTCTGTGATTACCTAAGTACCTTGAACTTTTTGTTGAATTAGTAGATACAAAGTACTGACTTGCTGAGTCTTTGGAAACCATTGTGAGCTGATAATTCTAAGCCTAATAGTGTTTTTATTGTTAATACATTTTATCACCAGCATGAGAATTTAAACTTAGTGTCTTTTTAACTTGAAGTTTCTGTTATATGTACCTCCCCTGTAGAAATACAATAAAATCTTAAATATTCAACCTAAATAAAATTATCATTATTTGCTTACAACAAGTATTTGTTTTGCCTCCCAGGACATTCTAGTAACTGTTGAAAACACCATTGTATCACGAATGGAAGCTAAGAAATTATGTACCCGTGAAAATTTCAAAGTGGAACTCAGAGTCAGCAGAGGGTCGCTAGAATTGACAAATAGCTTTAATGAAGAAACTATTTACCATGAAGATCTGAAAACAAAACTTACCATCTTGGACAGAGCAATGATGGGAAAAATAGCTACCTATCTGGGTGGCATTCCAGGTATGTCTTTAAAATCCTAGAATCCTAGGGACCCCAGTGGTATGAGACTGAGAGATGTGAAGTAGTTGATAATATAATTAGGTGATTTTGTAACTGGTTGAATGATAAGGTCTCTGTGCTTAAGTACAGAGGTAAGCTGTACATAAGCAGAAATCATCTCCTCCACAGGTAGTTATGCATCCTTTACTTGAATACCTCTGGTGATAAAAAATAATTTAAGATAACATTAGCTTTTTTTTGCTTCAGCATCATTCATATTGAGCCTACTAGAGTTTTCAATAAAACAATTTTTGTGTAGTTCATAGCCTGAATATAGAACTTTATATTTGTGTAGTTGATAGCCCAAATGTAGAACTTTATACTTATTCACATTCAATTTCATTTTACCGTATTTTCCTACTATTCTAACATGCTAAGAATTTTTGGATTCTGGTTCTTTCATCTATTATGTTAGTGATGGGGGGGGGAGGTGTTTCTGGAACTCCAATAGCCAGAGTCCCTGGGAAGCAGTCTGGAATGAATTCACGGACTCAAAATTCTCTAAGCCAAGGTGGTAAAAGTTTATTGTTATGCTTTACAGGAGACAAGAGTTCTTAGGAAACCTACAACCTTAAAGAGGTAGAGTTAAAGTTTTATATGATATTCCATAGTAAAATATATGCCAATTATGCTAACTAGGTGTCAGGGTGGGATTAGGAAGGAGTTAAGGAGTGTTCAGTTCTTAAAGGAACATGCACTTTTAATGTCCACTGCGCAGGCGTATTGCCCAGAATTCACCAGGAAATAGCCCAAGGGAGGGCTGCCTGGAGGTGTGGTTTTAGGTTGAAATGTCACTAAGTCAGCTAGCAGTCAGGGCTGATTGGGAAAACTCAGGTGGTCCCCATCAATGTCCTGTTAGACAAGATAGATGTTGGGAATAAACTTATGTTCCAAGCTAACAAGGGATACAAAGTGTGTATAATGAGCTAGGGAACATACATATGACTGAGTCTAGGATATATACAATATGTATGACCCAGTACACAGCTGCTTCATCCAGTACACAGTTGGGTCAAACTATTAAATTCTGTGGGTGCTGCTGACCACTGTAACTGGAAGAGAGATAAGTATTTTGCTAGAGTGTGCTGCCCTTGAGCTAGAGAGAAACTGCCTGAGACAGTGTTTTGAAGCTAGAGACATTTGAGGCTAGGGAAAAATGTGATTTTGGAACTGGATGTGATTTTAAAAACTGTGGTTCAAGTACAGGCACCCAAGCACCCATCATTAGGTTTCCCTCTCTTTGTGTCAACTGCAAATTCAGTAGGCATGCTAACTCTACTTTCATCCAAGCCACTGACACAATTGTTACACAGAACAGGTACATGGACAAAACCCTGTGGTCTTCCACTAAAAGGTCTTTTCTAGTTTGACATCCATCTATTTATCACTACTTTTTTTTTCTTTTTTGGACATTCAGTGAATTCCAAATCTATTGTCCAACTTTCATCTTTTCATCATGTCCATAAGGATAACTTTAGACTTTGTCAGATACCTTGCTGAACTCCAAGTTTAGTGTATTTATGAATGTGAGTTACCCTGTCAAAAGGATATGAATTATGTAAATCTGGCATGGTTTTTTCTTAATAATCTTCTGTTGTCTTGCAGCAATTATTGCTTCCCTTTCTAAATGCTCACTAACCATTCATTTAATGATATTTCCTGGAATTTTATAGAGAATGAATGTCAAGCCCACTCAACTACCATTCAAGAACCTATCTTCTTCCCCTTGTTGAAAATTATAAAAACACTTGTTAATTTCTAGTCCTGTGAAGTACTTCTCTGATTCTTAGTGATTTCTCAGAGTTCACAGATAAGGGCTTAGAAATCACATCCACCAGTTCTTCAATATCCTATAAGTTATAGTTCCTCTGGGCCTGGTGACTTTAACTTTATCCTTCTTGAATTGACTTCCTCTCTAGAATTCAGTTCAATTATTTGGACCATGGAATCCTACCTATCATTTCTCTGAATTATTTGAAATCTGTTCCTTCTAAATCTAGAATATTTTTACCTTTTCTTTAATTTTTCAATATGTTTTTGGTCAAATTAGATATTATTTTCAGTATATCTTTTTAGTAAAGAGCTGTAAGGAAGAACTGAAAGGAAGGCAAAATGATAAATTCTATTACTTCTTTTTCTTTCCTTTCTATTAATAAGTCATTGGTAGATTTTTCAGTGTATTTTGTTTTGTTTTGTTTTCATGATCCCATGGAAACTAATAACATTTAAACATTTTGATTAAACTTTGTAAAAAGAACTTATTTTTTCCCTTTTTGTATATATGATTCAGTTGGTTAGATGTAAATCAGTATTTGGTAACTCTCTTTTTTGGGTTAAATAGTATTGTAACAGTTAAAATTAAGTTAGACTGCTGTACAAAGTTCCAAGCATAATCAATTTATTAGTAAAGCACAAATTTACCAGTAAATAGGATCTCAACTTTCCCACCAAAGCTAGAATCCCAAATGAGAGGGATAGCTCTCTTTTATGGTTTTAGGGAGTACAGAACGTAAGAAGGCTAGAATCATAAATGGAAGAAAATAATGTTTGGATGGAAATTGGGAATGGAGGCTAGCAACAACCCTTTCCTTCCTTGGTATAACTAAGAAATGGTCATTGAGTCCAGCTGCATCTGCAGTGACTGAGATAGCAAATTAGACTTCTTTGGATAACAAACCAAACATCCTTGAAGGATAGGTTGGTGGTATAAAGATAGTAGGCCAGACTCCGTGGTGTCTACTTGTCAGCTTCAAAGATAACTGATTTGCTTGCCTGAAGAATAGAACAGTGATTAACAGGAGAATTGGATTTCTAAGCTTAACTTGATACAGGCCAACTAAATTTCTAGCTGAAGTTCAAAGACAAAGAATCATGATTTAGTTGACAAGACAAAGTTAATTAACTGTAAATAGAATCAATTTAAAAAGATAGAATAACTGTGGTTATTTCAGTATCTTTCATTATCACAAGAAAACTAATAATGTTTCATAGTATTTGGCTAAATTAAATAAGAAGGATCTATTTTTCATTTTCACAGACATGATGTAATTTGTTTAGATGTAATCTAATATTAATATTTGGTAAGTTTGTAAATTTATTAGCCTAACATAATAAACATTTTTTCTTTTGGGGAAAAAGGCATAACTTTCGCATCACACATTTTATAGTAGAAATCATATTTCCATTATGCATAAATAAGTAACTAAATGAAACCACTTAATTTGATATGATGAGGACTTCTGGAGAGATAGAGCATTTGTAATTGGTTATAATTTTTAAACCCAAATAGAGACTTAACAACAAAATACTAAATAACAAGTGCATCATAGGATTGAATTAAATCATAGAAACAATTACAACTTTTTGAATCAAAATTATAATGGTGAAACAATATACCCAGATTTCTGGAATGTAACTAAAGCAGTCCTCAGGGGGAAAATCATAACCCTTTGAGTGTATATTAAAAAATAGAAAAATAAAGTATTAATTAAGTATGCATTTTAAAAATAAGAAATCTAACAAACATAGCTAAAAGAAGCACAAAAGAAGAGATTAAAAATTACAGGAGAAAAAGATAAACTTGTTATATTATACAGGTTTATTTTTAGGATAGCAGTGTAATGAAAAGCTCCAATTATTATAGCATGGTGCTGTGAAAAAAAGAATTGAACTGAGAGTCATGAGACTGAGCTCGCATTTAACTTCCTCTGAGCCTCGGCTTATTTCTCCATAAAATGAAAGTAATACTTGTATTACTTATTTCTCAGGGTTGTTTGAAGAAATCCATTTTGTAAATTATGGAGCACCATGTAAATGTGAAGTAATAATAGCAATAAGAATACATGAGTTTTAATAAATAAATAAAAATAGTAATAATTATAAGTAAAAGTAATAGTACCATTATTATTATTTAGACTTCAGATGTATTCACTTTGGAACTGGTTTGAATTTAAAACATTATCTTTGGCCTTCCTTTGTAGAAAAATACTAAATTGCCCACCCCCTTAAATCAACATTAGAACTACCAACACACATGCCAACCTTCTCATTACTACTAGATCTTCATGAGAGTAGTCTGTGCATTCAAGGGGCAGGCAGATGGCACAGTGCATAGAATTCCTGAGTTCAAATCTAGCCTCAGATACTCACTAGCTCTGGGCAAGTTACTTAACCATTATTAAAATGAGCTAGGGAAGGAAATGTCAAACCATTCCAGTATCTTTGCCAAGAAAACCCCAGATGGGGTAACAAAGAGTAAGACATGACTGAACAACAACTATTGGTTCATTGATAACAACACTCATGAGAAAGGAAGCAGGCAAGCATTCCAGGCAGTTTTCTCCATTGTGATGAATAATCAATCACAGCTGATTGAGAAGTGAAGAAAATCTGAGATTATGCAGTATTTGTTATTTATCGACATCAAGAAAACATGACTCATTCATGCAAAAAAACAGCCTTGGAGGCTCTCCTCAGAAAAGACAATTCCCTCTGATTACATTAAAAACCTACAGGACTCCCAACCTGCTCTTCTTTCTTCCTAAACTGTCTCCTCATTAAAATTCTTATGTGTAGAAACTGGTCTCCTGTGTTAGTAAAGGCTGTCTTTGACTTCTCCCTCTCTTTCATTTGTCATAGTCCAGCCAACTTCTGTTGATTCCATTTTTACTACATTTTTTAAACTTCTCTCTAGTCTTCCAGTAGTGCCACCCTAGTATTGGTCTTCATTATCACAACCACTCCTCAGAATAGCAACCAATGACTTCTTACTGGTCTTCCCATCTCTACTCTTTATCTTCTCCAACCTGCCCTTAGTGCATCTCCCCAGAATAATCTTTTTTATGGGTAGATTTGGTTATATCATGGTGGGGATAGCGTCGAGAGGACAGCTTTGTGGCACAGTAGTTAGAATTTTAGACTTGGAATCAGGAGGACCTGAGTTCAAAGCCAGCCTTAGAAACTAACTAGCTGTATGACCCCAGGCTTGTCTCACTTGTCTCAGTTTCCTCATCTATAAAATGAGCTGGAGAAGGAAATGGCAGACTACTCCAATACCTTTGCCAAGAAAACCCCAAATGGAGTCATGAAGAGTTGGACATGACTGAACAGCAATAGCAAGTCATGTGACTCCTTTAAAAAATTCTTTTGTGGTTACCTACTGCTTATAAGAAAACCTTGAAATTCTTTATTATTCAATGCCCTCCACATTCCCTTCCACCTTTACAAGGTCATTTCATGAACTAAGCCGTATACGCTTTACCCTGTAATCAAAATGCCTATTTTTGCCCTCATTTGTGTTGAGAAACAATTCATAAAATGATCTATGATCCAAAATTAATAATAGCTAACATTTATATCATGCTTACTATGTACCAGGCACTGTACTAACCACTTTACAAATATTGTCTAATTTAATGCTCACAATAGCCCTGGGAGGCAGATGCTGTTTTTATCATCCACATTTTACAGATGAGGAAACTGAGGCTAAAGGAGACTGTGTGAATTAAGAGGATCACACAGCTAGTAACTGTCTGAGGCTGAATTTTTACTTAGATCTGCATAATTCCAAGCTTGATATTCTCTCTGCTGAACAAATTGTATTCCCCCTAACATGCTGCTCCTTCGTGTGCATTTGGCCTGGTTCAACTGTTCTTCATGTTTTTGTTTTCTCTAGTTCCACTTCTGCTTCCTCATGCAGTGCAGAAGAGGCTAATGTTGGAGATCACATGTGATAGCTTCACCCTCATTGATAGAGGAAGCAGTCTGTTAGAGAAACCTTAGCAAATGTTTTCTTTTTCTTTTTCTTTTTTTTTTTTTTATCAATTTGTTGTCTTGATTTTATCCTTAGCAATTTCTGGGATATTCTAGTTGAACTAGGTGTCATGACAACCTTTCAATACTTTTATTTTGCCTCCGTCACTTCTTGACATTTTATAAAACAATGTTGATTATAATCTTTCACCATTGTCGAAGGTTTTGGAAATTATTTTTATAATAAGCTGGTGTTGCTATTGGCTGTCATATCTCTTTGTTTAACAAAGAGATCAAGTATTTTCTGACTGAGGTAGTTTCTAGACTCTTGGTTTCCTCACTGGGGCAATTGTTTTGCTTTTATACCCAACCAATTAAGTGTGAAAACATAAAGTTGATAATAGTCAATTTCAGAGGCCATTCCTTTAATCATTTTTGGCACCAGTAGATTGTTTTAATCAGTTGGCATGGATTATTTTGACTGAGTACTATACCTTTTCATTTATATTATCTATTTATATATAAGATTTATGTAATTTTGCGTTGCTTTTGATCTTTGTTATAATGTTAATGGTATAAAAAGTTGATTAAGAATTGACTTCTATATCAGAAATTATTTGCTTCCTTAACTATTAAGATATATTCGATTTCACTTTTCTTGATTATTTAGACTTAAGATGTATTATCAGAACTGAGAGGGAGAGCTAAACCACTACATGATAGTATCAAGTTCCAAAAGAATCTTCATAGGCTAGAACATTAGACTGAATATAAACTCCACAAATATAAGATGAGTAAGACATGGATAGACAAAAGTTGTTCTGAAAAAGATCTAGGGTTTTAGTGCACTTCAAACTCAGTATGTTTCAGCAGTGCATTGTGGTAGACAATTTATGACTGATTTTTTTTTTTTACAATTCATGTAAAAACCTCTCAGTGTATATATGCTCTTTCCAAGGATGAAGATCATCAACTCATCCATAATTTAGTCTTATAAAGTTGCCTGGGGCACTGAGAGGTTAAGTGATTTAACTTTGTTCACAAAAATAGTATGAATCAGAGTCAGAACTTGAATCCAGGTGATTCTAACTTCATGTCTGGCCTCCTAACTATATGACTCAACCACTCTGACTCATAATTACATAAAAACATTGAGTTCTACCAATATGAACTCCAGATTTTCTGTGCAACATCTAGGAATAACTATTCCAAGCAGTATTTGGTGAAAGAAACAAAGCAAAGAGACACTAGAAGATGGAAAATACTGACCACTTAGGCTAGAAGACAGTACACTCCATTCCTCTTCACTGGGCATTCTGTCCAACTTTCCCCCATGCCTGGAATACTCTCCTGCCTCCACTTCAACTACTTACCTTCTTTTCAGCCCTATCTAAAATCCCACGTTCTCCAGGAAGGCTTCCCCAACCCTTCCTACTTCTAGTGTTTTCCCTCTGTTAATTTTTTTCTATTTGTTCTTATACAGCTTGCTTTGTATATATTTGTTTGTCTGTTGTCTGCCCCATTAAATTGTAAGCTCTTTGAGGACAGAGGATGTCTTTTGCATCTTTTTGTATCTCTAGAACTTAGGTGCTTAATAAATATTGTTGATTGGTTTGTTTGGTATGGGTCAGATATAAATATGAGTATATAGAAAAGTATATGTTATATGAATCATATATGAACGATGAATGATTTTAGGAACTTAACAGTTAGAAGAGATGAAGATGACTCTGAAGTCCTTTGAAATGCCAATGGAAGGGTTTAGGAAGAAATGAATATGAACTATTTCTTTTCTCAGTTAATTCCAAGATGTCCTTTAGGCTAAGAAATTTGATAGAAAAACATGGAACTCCTCCACTCTGTTGCAGAAGTCATGTATGGAGTGTCAGAACTGAATGTAGCTACATTATATTTGGCAGAACGAATTTTAGCTGCCGATAAGGTCATCTCAGAAACAGGGTATAAGAACGTGAAAAGAAACAGAAGATATTCACTGTGAGAACGATGTAGTCAGGGTGCCAAAAGAGAAAGGAGTTAGAGAGTATTTAAAATCAAAAAGTGAACCCTGAGGGAACCATGGATATCACATACATACGGCATTTATTGATGACACAGAAAAAAGTGGAGGAAATAAAAGATTGAGAAAACCTCTTCAAATTAGCCCAAGAATCATTGAAGGACAAAACTATTTGTCTTCAAGAGGATGATAGATTTTCTTATTTCTTTTTTTGTAGCCAAATTCTTAATGTGTGCTTGGGCAGCAAGAAAATGTAGCTTAAGGGAACTTGGCATATATGTTTTCCCCCAACCCTAACAAATCACGAAAGGAGCAGTGATTTTCAAGCATTTTAAAGGCTTCCACATTTTGGTTCAAATTAAAGAAAGTATTTCATTGTTTGACTGTTTCCCTACTTTTATTTTATTTATTTATTTACTTTTTGCTTTTTTGAAGACAATTGGGGTTAAGTGACCTGCCCAAAGTCACATGGCTAGTAAGTTGTGTCAGATGTCTGAGGTCGGATTTGAACTCAGGTCCTCCTGACTCCAGGGCCGGTGCTCTACTCACCCTGCTACCTAGCCTCCCCCCTACTTTTAAGGAATTTAATTGATAGGAAGGAAAATCTCAGAGAAACACATGCTGCTTTTCTGCTGTAATCAAATTTGTCATATTATTCTGATGTGTGGATGAAGAAGATAATGTTTATGTCATTAATGGATACATCATATGCTGAATTCTTGATTGTTCCTTGACGATAAGCAACACATTTGGAAATGGGAAGTTTGAATGTTTTTGCTTATCTGGAAAATAAGTAGAATTCTTGTAGGATTCTACAAGTCATTATGATCTAATATTTTGTTTTTGCAGATGTTCCTGTCAATGCGACGCTTGTGAATGTCTTTTACAATGGCTGCATGGATGTGAAAATTAATGGCAAAGAGCTAGATCTGGATGAAGCTGTCTTCAAACAGAACGATATCAGATCTCACTCATGTCCAACAGTTTTAGAAAACACAAACACTTTCTAAATCCCCTTTCCTCTACAAGATAGGATTTTTTTCCTTTGTGTGCCTCAAGTTGCAAAGAAAGTTGAACTCAGTACTTGTAATGAGCTGGGGGGAGGGATCTTTTTCAAAACACTTTGACCCTCCCTCGGTAGAAAAAGCACACTCTTTACAGAAAAAAAAACCAACTACTTTTATGATACAAATAACTTTTTAAAAAATTCTTACCTCTGTTGCCATTAATAACTTAATGAAATGCAAAGAATTTTTTAACTTTGATTTTTGCTATATTTCGTATTGTCTGTATGACTTTTCTACTTGAAAAAAAGTCAAATTTACTTTTTGTTTCCTAAATAGTTTTGTGTTTGTGTATTTGGATTTTTCCATATGACAGGAGAAATATTTGTTTCCTTTTTCATGCTATATAAAAAAAGAAATAAAGTGAACAACCACACTGAAACATGACTGCATGTTATTGGTCATACATGCTTATTTCCCTACTATTTGCAAAATAGAGTCTAGCTTATAAGTTATGACAAATCAGTGAGGTGAGTTATTGTTCAGTCATTTCAATCATGTCTAACTTTTCATGACTCCATTTGGGTTTTTCTTGTCAGAGATACTGAAGTGGTTTACAGTTTCCTTCTCCAGTTTATTTTATACATGAGGAACTGAGGCAAACTGTGAAGTGACTTGCTCAGGGTCACAGAGCTAGTTAGTGTCTAAGGCCAGATTTGAACTCAGGAATATGTGTCTTCCTGACTTTAGGCCAAGCCCCACTGCACCCCCTAGCTCCAAAACCTGTCACCAAAGTCTACTCCTCCCTACCCCATCCCATGACCCATCAGACTTCTACCTTCCTTGAATGACTTAGAAAATGCTGAGCCATCACCTGTCATCTTGACTCTTGTCTTGCTGCTGGACTGCCATGACTCTGGAGGAGAGAGTGAGGCTGATGACTTTGCATAGCTCTCTGCCTCCCTTAAATTGAATTCACTCAAAAGTCAAGACATCACCCTCGTGATGTCATTGGTCCTGTTGATGAACAACGATCTGTGAGTAGTAGCAGCCCTCTGGGGATCCAGACTGCCAGTTCTGATTGAAGAATCCTGCTATTTCTTCTCCTCCTCCTTTTTCCCTTGCTATATGTGGTCCCTCTCTACACATGAACTCTTATACCCTTATGTGTGGGTCCACTGACCAAAAGAACATAACTTTTGGTGACTTTTTTTGGTAAGATATCTTGGGGTTTGGGGGCTGGGTTATTTAAAATTTCATATTAATTTATTTTCCCAAAAAGCTGGGACAATTTACTTTTTTTTTTTTTTCCTGTGCAGCTTTCATTCATTTGATTTCTTGAAGTATAGCTCTGAAAAAATCAGGCTTTAGAGAAGTACATTGTGATTCGAATCACTCTGGCTTTCATGGAATGGCCAAAAATAGGTTCCAGCCCAAGCCTTTGTGGCTTATTATTTGGGTTTTGATGGCTTTTAAGTAAGGGCAGAAAGTTCTGCCAGGAACTTTGAGTGTTTTCCCCTTTCTGACCGATGGGGTTGAGTTTATTGGTACTTTTGTTACAGTAAACTAGAGCATCTTTTGTCTCAATTCTCACTTAGCCCTTAGTCATCGAATAGGTATTTCCTAAAACAAACTGAGACCTGAAAAGATCTTAATTTAAAAAACAACAAAAACAGGGAATCCCAAAGCATCTTGGGTCATTACCAGTTGTCTTGACTCTTGTCTTGCTACTGGAGTCCAGTGGCTCTGGAGGAGAGAGTAAGGCTGCTGACGATTTTGTGTAGCCTTGCCTCACTTAAATCCAATTCATTCACAAGTCAAGAAGTCACCCTCATGATGTTATTGGTCTTCTTCCAAAAGGAAAGATACATAACAACAAGAGGAAGACTTAGAAACCTCACCATGCAAATTTGTTATTTGGGGTTACTCTTCTTTCCCCTTCTTATAAGCAAATTAGCCAATTTAACGAACACGTGGCATTGCTAGCCACTAACCTGATTCTGTTCCACAAAAAGGACATACACACTTACTCTAGTATAGGAGTTCTTAAACCTTAAGCCTTTTGTTCTTAAACCCTTTGACAATGTAATGAAACTTAATGACTCCTCAGAATAATGTTTTTAAATGCACAAAATAAGATATATAGCATTATGAAGGAAGTTAATTTTATTGAAATGCAATTACAAATTTTTAAAAAGTTCATTGACTTCAGATTAATAATCCCTGCTATAGTGATTATGGAACCCAACCCCACTTAGCAGAAGTGTGGGAAAGTGCTGACCTCTCTCTCTATGGTTATTAGAAGATAAATAACTTTCTGTATACACCTGACCCTCCCTAGCCATGCCTCTCTCTCAGTGACTCTGCCAAATTGTTATAAGGCGGGTGTGGTTAGAGTAGACTCATCTTATTGGAAAACCCCTCAACTCTTCCATGATTTTACTATACTTCACTGAGCCCTAGTCAGATGGTCATATAACCTTGGTCTAATGTAATTTCCTCCTCACAGAAACAGAGAAAAATAACATGCTTAACATACAGTATTTTGTTCTCAGTAGAGGAACAATAAAAGCAACAACGCAATGTATAATAAAATGTTCACCTCAACAGCTACATGCTGTCCCTCACACAGTACACAGGATACTCAGAACACAGCTGTTCTAGGAAAGGCACAGCCTTGTTTTTTAGTTTCCCACATCAACTTAATGTGCACTAGGCAAATGGACTTTAAGAAACAACACACCTGCTTACTGATAAGTGACATACTTATATTGAGGCCAGGTTTTAGATTAGTGGTTCTCAACCTGTGGGTTGTGACCCCTTTGGGGGTTGAACAACTCTTTCACAGGGCTCGCCTAAGGCCATCAGAAAACACATATCTCCAATGGTCTTAGGAACCCAGATGGTATCCGTCTCCAGCTGGGTCCACCCACATGCAGATATACCCACATACGAGTATTAAAGGGTTGTGGCATTAGGGAAGGTTGAGAACTACTGTATTTAGATGAACGATTCCTATCTGGATTTCAAGTCTTCTTAATGGCATAGAGCATGGTGAGTAAGGAACAACTAAAGGCTTACTGTTTGCCAGGCACGATGCTATGTAAGTATAAATAAATAGATGCTATTTCTATCCCCATTTTATGGAAATTAAGGTAGACAGAAGTTAAATGACTTGCCCAGGGTCACACAGTGCCTGAAGAGGGGATTTTATCTTGCATCTGCTGGACTCCAGGTCCAGTGGTCCATTGTTCTATTAGGGTCACACAGTGCCTGAAGAGGGGATTTTATCTTGCATCTTCTGCACTCCAGGTCCAGTGGTCCAGTGTTCTATTGTGTACCACCTAGTTGCCTCTGATACTTTGTTTTCCTTTTGCTGTCAGAAAACTACTGCTGCTTTTTCTGGCTGCTTTATTGCTCATGGAGCAGGAGTATAGGCTAGAGAAAGAAGAATGTGAAGAAAAATCTCTGTTAACTGAGGTGCTGATGGCTGAGTGGTTTTTCGCATTTCCTCTCAGTCTCTAAGCCCTTGTCTTTATCACCTCTCCCTTCTTACAATTTCTTCACTTCCTACCAGCTATTTGCTATATTTAGTTTCAGCTCTATCAAAATTCTCTTTCCCACCTCCATCCCAAGATATGCTCATTACCAGGAAACCCCCCATTTTGAAGACTGCTTCAACTTTGGTACTCCCACCTCATCAGTACCCAAAGTTGTTTCTACTCCTCTGATTGGAGGGTTGGAGAGTGGAGCAAAAACTCCTTCCAAAGCCTCCCTTTATAGAAGGCTCAAAATGCCCAGCCAAATCTTCATTTCTCCTAAGTTGCATTGCTTTGGTTTTGACTCTACCATTGTCATGCCCTGCTTCCTCCACTAGGTGCCCCCTCTCTTTTCAGCTTCCTTCTGTGTATTGTTTTTTCTCATTAGATTATAAAATCATTGAGGGCAAGGACTGTCTTTCTTTTCCTTATTATACTCTAATTAAGTATTTAGTATTTATACTCTAAGTATTTAGCATAGTACCTGGCATATGGTAAAGTGCTTAACAAATGTTTATTGCACTGTATTATATTAAATGTTATTTACTTCTACAAGTCCATTTTCTCTTGCTTCTAATTGGTAGCAAGAACTCCACCTTCAGTGGGATAATGACAAGAACAAGAGGGAACATTACGCGTGGATTATTCTGAGAATTAACACGGCATACACAACTAGTCCAGGAGGCTATTTTTTTCCTTCCCTTTCTTTGTATCCCCAGGACTTAGTTAGCATAATGCCTAGTGGTTGTTGTTGTTCCTTCATTCTAACAACAACAGAGACACCTGGTACCTAATGGGTTCTCTGTGTGTGTGTGTGTGTGTGTATGTGTGTGCCCATACAATTCCCTAGGGGTATGGAGGGTTCCTACATCACTGCCCCTCTTCCCTTGCCTCACAGGACAAGTAAACAAGAGTGAATAATGCCTGGTATCCATGGTCCATGCATAACTTGTACTCTATGAGTTTTGTTTTTCATCTACCTCTTATTACTACTCTTATCATTAACAATTTCCCACCACATAGTTCTCTCCTTATCCCTGTATTCAATAACTGTCTAAATAAGATTACCACATTTTATTCTTTCATCTCCACCGTCCTTAACTTTATCTCCCCCAAATTCAACTTCAATGCTTTTCAACCCTTTTCCTGGGCCCTCTGGAATTCCTGTTCCATAGTGAACAAAGTTCCTTTAATCCTAGATCTCTTTCTCTCACATCTCTTACATCTACTTAGCCCTAAGTGAGACCTAGTTCCCCTCTGAAGAAGTTAAAACCTGGCCTTCTCTCTACTGGCTTTATGCACTCTTTCCTGACACACTTGTCCTTAAGGGGGAGTTGTAACACTCTTTATGTCCACTGCCACTTCTTAGCTCTCCCTTTACCACCATAATTCAGCCTTCTTTCTCTTGAAGTTAACAATATCAGTATTTTCCATATGATCCAAATGATGATAGTGGTTGAATACTGACCTCCAAATCATTCTCCCTCCTTTCTCGCTGAGTTTAGTACCTGGTTAACCATGTTTCTTTCCTTCCCAAATTCTGCCCTTGTTTAGGAGGACTACAATATCTGTGATGATATACCCTCAAATTTTTTAACTTCACAAGTCTTCAATCTTTTTATGTTACATCTGTTATTACATGGATATGATATAATATTATATATAATATGCATATGTTACATTATATATAATAATATATCCTATTATACATGAATGTAATAATTATTGCATTATCTTACTAATTCCATGATCCTCTCCTTCACTGCAATTGAGAAATGTTAGAAATGTACTCACTTAATGCAGGGAAAAAGGAAGAATCCTCTTTTCCCTATTATTATTTGAAATAATTATAGGAATCATACATTAGCAATAAGACAGGAGAAAGAAGTTAAAAGTATAATTCGCAAAAAGGTAGCAAAATTATCTATATTTGTAGATGACATGATGAACTAAATTAAAAATAATTGAGGTAGTTAATAACATCATTAAGCTAGTAGAATAAATAATAAATGTACAATAATTATCAATGTTTTGGTAGTAAAACAAAAAGGAGGAAATAAAACAAAAAGAAGTTTCATGCAAAACTACTACAAAAAGAATATAGTAACTGAGATAAACCTACCAAGTGACAATTCATTTGTGGACATACAATTACTATACACTCTTTAGAGAGTTAGAGGGAGACAAATAATTGCAAGGAATATTCATTGCTCATGTCTTGACTGTGCCAATATAATAAAAATGTCATTGCTGCTTAAATTAATTCACAGATTTAGTTCTATACCTATCAACCTACCAAGGCGATACTTTACTTGAACTAAACAAAATTTTAAAAGTATTCATTTGAGATAACAAAGGGTCAAGAGACTCAAAGGGAATAATGAAAAAAAATTAGGAATAAAGGGTATATAGCATTTCCTGACATTAAATTATGCTGAAGAGCAAAAATCATCCAAGCTACTTGGTATTGGTTAAAAAAATAAAGAAATCAGTAGAAGAGGCAAGAATCAATTGACTGACAACTCAGTGTTTGACAAATCTCAAACTATAACTTACCTGGGGATGGCTTCCTTGTTTGCAAGAGCTTTTGGAAAAACTGAAAATGAATTTTTCAGGAAATAGATTTAGACTAATATCTTGCACTATATGCTGTAATAAGCTACCAATGTATACACAAACTAAATATAAAAAGGTCACATACAACAACAAAGGATACTGGAAGATGGTGCTTTTCACAGCTAAAGCAAATAGAAGAATTCCTACACAAAAAATGACAGAGATCATAAAACAAAACAAAAAAAAGACAATTTTGAGCATACAAAATTAGCAAGCTCTTACCAAAAAATGCAACTAGATAAGAGGTCAACTGGGGAGAAATGGCATCAAATAATGCTAATAAAAGTCTGACTAGGGGGCAGAGTCAAGATGGCAGAGTAAAAAAAGTAGGAACTTGATTGAGCTCCCGCTCTAACCACCTCCAATACCTGCAAAAAAATGACTCTAAACAAATTTTAGAGCTACAGAACCCACAGTGACAGAGTGACATTCTCCCACTAAAGGCAGCCTGGTAGGCTGACAGGAAGGATCCATAGCACTGTCTCGTGTGAGCTATGCGGGGCCAGATCCAGGGTGGCACAGACTGACCAGAGTAGACATCAGGAGAGTGAATCACTGGCAGCTGTGGTGGTTTCCAGACTTCTCAACCCATAAACACCAAAGAGAAAGTAAAAGGTCAGTGGGGAACCCTGTTGATCCTGGGTGAGAGAAGAGCCAGGTCTGACCCCTATCCCTGGGGTGGCAGAGGTGACCATGAGTGCAATTGCTGATGCTTCTGGCCTACAGATTGTAGGGGGACCAAGTGACTGTACAGAGACTATTTGTGGAAATCTCTCTGCTGGCACTGAGACAGGATTCTCTTGATTTGTTCTGCTTGGATCTGGGTTACAGTCTTCGGTGGTGATCCTGGGGTTAAGAACACTGTTGTGGCAGAGCTTGTTAAGGCTGTGGAGAGAAAGTCCTCCTCACAGTTCTGAGGCAGGTGCCTGGAAGAAAACTGACAACAGCTGCACAAACCCTCAGAAATTTGGGACACAGCACACTCCACTCAGTAAGCAGAGTTCTACTGTGGCAAAGAGCTCAGAAGTCAAGTAATTGGTTGGCAAGATGAGCAAACAGAGGCAGCACAATCAGACCATAGAATCTTTTTTTTAGGACAAAGTGGATCAAAACATAGAACCAGAAGAAGACAACAAAGTCAAAACTCCTGCATCAAAAGCTTTCAAGAAAAATATGAACTGATCACAGGCCACAGAGGAGCTCAAGAAGGACCTTGAAAGTCAAGTAAGAGAAGTGGAGGAAAAATTGGGAAGAGAAATGAGAATGATGCAAGAAAATAATGAAAAGTGACTCAACAGTCTGCTAAAGGAGACCCAAAAACTACTGAAGAAAATAGCATCTTAAAAAATAGATTAACTCAAATAGCAAAAGAGGCCCAAAAAGCCAATGAGGAGA
>CM053591.1:38929974-38955196 GCA_028646515.1 Pseudochirops corinnae | reverse complement strand
TCACAACCATGCCAACAAAGCAGCAGTGCGCCTGTCTTTCTACAGCTCCTTCAGTGTTGACTATTCCTGTGTTTTCTAGTCTTTGTCAGTTTTCTGGGTATGGCATGAACTCACAGTGAGGAGGAACTCAGTTTCTTCCTAGGCCACATATTCTAGTTTTAGACAGGTTCAATTATTATGAAGTTGGTTTTTTTCCATCTAAGACTGAAATCACTGTTATTTATATCTGTCCCCTTCAAGGCTAATCAAAACAAGTCTCTTCTCCACATGGCAACTCTTCAAATAGCTAGCTAATGTGCCCCCTTACTTCCTTTCTATTTTAAACACACACTCACCCTTCCCCCCACTCTTCAATCAATCTTCATTAAGAATTAAATTCTAAATATTCTAAGAAGAAACAAAAATCAGTCTTAAAACACCATTTTTATAATAAAGAAAACTTTAGCACATTTAGAATCTATGATTTTATCTATGTGAGAAAAAAACGGAGCTCATGAAAACATTTCAAGAAATTCTTTAAGAATTTTGGGAGGATTTTGAAATGTTTGGAGTTATGATTTCAATGGTTCAGAGAACCATTTCAATGGTACTATGGGAAGGGGAAACTTCTTTCAATGCATATCAACAAATATGATGTAACTTATAATCTTCCTGAGAAAATTTTTCTAAATAGCTTTATCAGTCCTTCTGAAGTAACTAAAAGTTTAGAAACCCATAGGAGATCCCAGTCATCAGCCTGTTCCTAAGTAGGACTGACTTCTGCATTCCTTACACTAGGGCTTGACCAATCTTGTGTTGGTTAGATGGCAGTGCTAATGGATTAACAATGATTTGGAGAATTCAAATGACCAACAGGGACTTCCGCTAGACAGAGAAGGAAATTTTGTCTGGCTTCATCCACTAAGAAAGATGCTTATTGGAACCTCTGAAACAAAAGGCTTATAAGGGCCTGTTTTCAGAAGGTATTATTTACATGCCTTGATTAATGAAGTTTGATTACACGCATTGAGAAGTTTAAGACTAATTATTGTTTTTCTCAAACTAGTACATGTAATGAAGTTGGATGTGCATGCACTATATGCTACAACTATCTTTATAAAAATAAAAGAATTCTGAATTTATTTTCAAGCTAAGTGATTCTAATTGTGGAATTATTAGCCAGAATAGCATATATGTTCTCCTTCTATGAGTTAATAAATTCTTTTTTTTGGAGGGGGGCAGGCAGGGCAATTGGGGTTAAGTGACTTGTCCAAGGACATGCAGCTAGTGTCAAGTATCTAAGGTCAGATTTGAACTCAGATCCTCCTGACTCCAGGGTGGGTGCTCTATTCACTGTGCCACCTAGCTGCCCTGAGCTAATACATTTCTTACATTTTTACAACCATCTCATTGCAAATGGCTTTCAAATATTTCTGTTTTTCAAATATCAGCATTTTCTGACCTTTGGAGACATTTCCACTGTGACATCCAATTGACACTTAAAAATATATAATTGCACTAAATGCAATTATTAATCTCTTCTGACTCATTCTTCCACACAAAAAACAAAACACAAAAAACTACATTTCTTCTTCTGACTTTCCCTTTTTAATTTTAGAACTAGAAGGCATCCCAAAAGACATCTATTTCTTGCGAGGCCACGCATGAGAATCTTTCCAGAGGACTGCTGCTGTGAACAGTTTTCAAGGTTCTGATTGCACAGTATAGTGAACTCTCTATTTATTCAATAACAAATCAGAGCAAAACATTCACAGAAAACCAAGGTACAGCATTCAGAATGTTACAACTTAAAGAAAATAAAAATACAGTATTCACCATGTCACAACTCAACAACCTATTACTATATTAGCCACATAGTTTTTGCCAAAGTGGTCACATAGTTTTAAATAAAGTACAATCATTTAGTAACTCAATCATTCAATCATCCTTAAGGAGGAGAATAATTTCTTCAAAATTAGATTGGAGCAAATGGGAGCTAATGACTTTATAAGAAATCAAGATACTATAAAACAGATCCAAACAAATGAAAAAAAAAATAGAAGGCAATGTGAAATATCTCACTGGAAAAACCACTGACCTGGAAAATACAAAGTACAAAAGTCAAAATCCTCCACCCATGGGGTGCAATTAAGTTACAACTTCAACAGTCACTACTCAATGCCCTCTTAAGGGGGAGTGGAAAGTACAAAAGCCATCGACCAAGTAAATTACAATTTCATCACTCACTACTCAGTACCCATGGAGAGGTCTTTTCAACTTGACTTGGGTCAGGCTTTCAGCTTCCATGATTCCTCTTCCATGGTCCTAGCTCCTGCATGAATCTAACCAATTGCCACCTGAGTTCAAAGGCCAACAGCTCCCAATTCCTTGTCCAGCTCTCCATGTAGTTCCTGCTCCACGTTGAAGCTTACAGTGTCCAATCCACCTCAAATTTTTCAATCTCTGTTCCTGGGAAGACAAGGCTTAACAAAGCCACAGTAACATCCATGCACATTAACAAAGTCACAACAACATTTGTACAAAGTACTGGCACCACAGTCATGCTTCTTCAGTCTTTGACAACTCGGCTGGCCCTCGGAAGTCCTCAGCAGCTCTGGCTGGCCCTCAAAAGTCCTTGGCAGCTCTGGCTGGCCCTCGGAAGTCCTCAGCTGCATTTCCCAGAAGAAAAGTCTCAGCAAAAGCTCCATTATCAAAATCAAAATAACTTTCTTCCATTTTCAAAATCAAAATCACTTTCTCCAGCCTCCACACGGCTTGCTCCAAGAAGTTCTTCCAGAAGTCCCATAAGAAGTTCTGACTGTACAGCAGTAGCAGCCCAGCTTCCAGATGCTTGCTGAGAGAAATTCTCTCTCTCTCTCTCTCTCTCTCTCTCTCTCTCTCTCTCTCTCTCTCCAGCAGCAGCTGTCTCCATGATGCTTATCCCAAGAAGTTCTGACTCTCCCAGCTGGGGCTTTTCCTTATATACAGTATTGCTCCTCCCTGTTCAGCCCCTTCCTGTTATGTCAGCAACTTCTGTTTCTTTAACAGAGGCTTGATAAAATTGACTTGAAGACACTAAGTGCTAAGTACCTGTTAGCTTGACTATACAAAGGGATCTTCAAATTTCATTACTATCATACTCCCATTCTTTTATTCTAAAGCTGAGGAAATTGAGGCCTAGGCAGGTTAAGAGACTTGATTAAGGTCACACAAATCAAAGGCATGATTTTAAGCCAGGTTCTTTGACTTTAGGGTGAGGACTTTTTTCATTTTATCCTACTCCTCTACCACTATTCTTTCAGTCACTGAGACTGGAAACTTCTGTACCTTCTGACTATGGGAAGCAAGTATCAGGTACCCAGTTTTATAGACTCTTCATTCCTTTTCATTTTCCCTCTTTACTATTATGACATCACCCTATTTGATCTTTCCACTCCTAGTATCTCTCCATTAAGACTTTTTTTAAGTTCTATGTTCTATAATATTTTATGTTCCTCCATGCTCTGATCATGTTATCATTGTTAGTCTACAGTCACATTGTTTCCTGAGCCTTCTATTGCATTCTTTTTGAGTTTAAGGCAGCTTTTATAAAGATATACAGAGGTGTCCGGGTAAATGGTTAACAATTGAACTCTCCAGAAAAAAATGTACACACACATACACAAACCCACTTTTAAGTTTAATCTTCATTATTGACATTCTCTTAAGTCTAGAAATCAACAAAACAATAAATCACTCTTTGATTATTGATTTCTGAGGTGCAAATGGTCACAATGAAAATTTAATAATCCTTCAAAAGATTGTTAGAACTTACTCCAGCACATTCCTGCCTTTTTTCCACTTAAAGTAAAACAATGGAACAGTTTTGGTGGAAGAGAATTAACAGCTTTTTAATTTAGAAGAGATTTAGGGAGGAAAGAATATTTAAGGAATGCATGCCAAACTGGCACAACCTATATTTATTGGTCAAAAGGTGGTTTGGTGGAGGACATTGTGTGACGGAAGATATTTCTAGGGACAACTATGTAAACCAGAATAGTGCTTCTCAACCAAATCTACACCATGGACCAGTAAAAATAGAAGTTGCTAAATTCTTACTCTCTGCATGATCAACAAGACGGTCCTTTGGGGTCAATGACAAAATGATAGCACCATGGAGAAGTTTGGGGGTGGGAGAAGTTCTATAATTTCTTTATTTTATCATAGTTTATATTTCTCAAGGCTTTGATCATATAACACTCCTCAGTTCAAACACTTCTATTCATTTCTTCCTCCATCAAGTACCAAATAAAGTCTACAACTTCTTGTTTTGACATTCAAAGCTCTTCTTTGAATTTGGCATAATAAGATTTTGAGCCAGAAGGGACCTTAGACCTTCATTTGGTCCCATCCACTTATTTTACAGATGGAAAGTGTGAGACCCAGAGAAATTAAATTACTTGTTCAGGTTACACAGTAATTTGACTTCAGTTGCAGAGTTCTTACCACTCACTGCACTGACTCATTTCTTTGTGATACTCATCATATATGTGTGTGTTTCCCCGAGTAGGTACCTAAGAAATGCTTTTTGCCCTATCTCCCCTACATTGTTTTTTCTAATCCTCTCTTCTTAACTTAGAAAAATCAAATAAGAATTCACTCCTAGGCTTGACCCACAAAGAGCAAAAAATAATATTCCAAAAGGAGAGAAAAAAAGGTCACCAAGGATCCTGTTTTTATGAAAGAAAACTTTAAGATTCTAAGACTGGAATAAAGAAAACTTTCATACTCAAACCTGAAAAGCTTTATTTCTGTGGATGTTGATTCTTCTTTTCTACCTCCCTAATGCCCACCCTTAACATTTAGAATAGATGACCTTTTTTTTCAGGAAAATTTGCTGAATTTCTGATATAAGTCTCTGGGAAGTAAGAATCTAGTCCTGTCTTTTTTTTTTTTTTTTAATTTTACAAATCAGTAAAAACCTGTGAATGAAATAATACAGTATTAGAGTTCAGAGTTCTTTTGGCTATTTGACCCCCCAAAAAGGATTTTTAAGGTTTTTCAACTTCTAATAGACATAGAACCCAGCTACCAATTGGAATCTTCCAAGATGGATCTATGTGCCTGTTTGTTGACCCAAAGGAGGGAATGTCTTCATCTTTAAACCTTTCCTCCTGCCTGAGATCATATGAAATTCCTGAAAGATAGGTTGGTTTTAGTGGAAAATTACTGGGGTTAGGAGCCAGGAGACCTAGATCATAGCTCTGATTTTGTCCCTGCCTTGATGAAGGGAAAGGAGGGAAGTTTCCTTCCTTTCCTCAGCTATTATATGTCTATGGGGGTACCTGAACTATGTCACAAGAGTTATTGTGAGGATTTAGTGTAATGATAGATGTGAAATCACTCATGAGAAATTTAAAAAGCACTTAAAAATATTAGGCATTATTTATGCACCTCAAACGTATGCCTACTTGAAAATTCAGAGAAGGTACTTAGCAAACATTACAATCATTTCCATTTTTATGTTCTTGGGTTGTCAAGGAGCTATGGATACTATCAGTGGACCTCTACTGGTTAAGTGAAAATTTCCTCAATGTTTCCCTTAGGGACTTATGGACTGATATGGCTGGACTTGACTGAATCCACCCTCCAACCTGAAGTGGGGAAGGTAGAAGCAGGTTTGGGGATGAGTGTGTTGTCAGGGGTATAAACCAGGACAAGCATTGGGGCGTATAAAATAGAAAGCATGAAGACAGGCTTTGGCATGGAAGGTGATGAGTACAGGTTCCATGGGAGATTGGGATACAACAGTGATTGAAGGCTGAAGCACAAAGACAAAAAACATGCATTCCTGTCCTATGCAGGAATCATATGTAGCAGATACTGAGGTATTGGCACAATTTAGGTTGCTGAGAAGGGAGCTAGTGGTTCCTCACTACCCTAGTATTTTCTTTTCCCACTCTTTTTTCTAAAGAAGAGATAGGTCGGTGAGAGAGTAACCATCCCTTTACCAAACTAGGCTAACAGAGCCAGTACCCACTACATTGTTACACCAGTTTCATCTGTCACTCCAAGGGAACAACTTCCTGTATCTCAGCAAAACATCCCTATCTCTGTTCAAGTACTTTCGCTAGGGTTGCAGATAGCATTTCCTTCCCAACACTCAGTCAATAAACATTTATTAGGCTGTGTGCTAGACACTGTGTTAAGCACTGGGATAGAAAGAAAGGCCAAAAAAAGGTCCCTGCTCTTAAGGAGCACACAGCCTAATAAGAGAGACAGCATGAAAACAACTATGAACAAAAAAGATATGTACAAGATAAATTGGAGATAATCAACTAGAATTAAGGTGGATCAGGCTTCTTGTGGAAGGAGGGATTTTAGGTGGAGACTCAAAGGAAGTCTGGGAAGTCAGGAAGTAGAGATTAGCAGGGGAAGAATTCCAGGCATGGGGAAACAGCCAGTGAAAATGCTTATAGTCAGGAGTCTTTTTCAGGGAATAACCAAGAAACCAATTGTCACTGGATCTCAGAGTGCATGGAGGAATCTAAGGAGAATAAGAAGAGTGGAAAGGTAGAGAGTAGAGCAAATTATGAAGGGCTTTAGATACAAAAGAAAGGATTTGGTATTTGATCCCAGAGGTGATAAAGACCATTGGTATGTATTGAGTGTGTGTGTGTGTGTGTGTGGTTGTGTGTGTGTGGGGTGACATAGACTTATGCTTTAGGAATTTGACTTTGGCAGCTGAATGGGGGATGGACTGGAGTGGGGAGAAACTTGAGGTATATAATTCCAAGGGGATTATTTATAATAACAAAGCCCCCCATACACCGAAATACACGTGTGTCTGTGTGTGTGTGTGCTCGAGCATGCAAAAAAAAAAAAGCAACCAAAAAGCGGGAAACAAAACATATGCCCATTAACTGGGGGAATAGATAAACAAATGCTGACACATGAATATAATGGGATATTACTATGCTATACAACAGTGGTGTCAAAAACTCAAATAGAAACAGCGGCTGCTAATCTGTACATAGGCAGCCAGGTGGTGCAGTGGATAGAGTGCAGGTCCTAAAGTCAGGAAGACCCGTGAGTTCAAATCTGGCCTCAGGCACTTAAAGATATGTGACCTTGAGCAAGTCACTTAACCTTGTTTGCCTTGGTTTCCTCATCTATAAAATGAGGTGGAGAAGGAAATCACAAACCACTTCAGTATCTTTGCCAATAAAACCCCAAACAGGATCACAAAGAATTGGACATAATGGAATAACAATTTTAAAAATTCATATATAAGGATGTCCATGGGCTGCATATTGACTTAATTTTAAAATGTAACTATGTAACTATTGTATTTTTAGTTTTAAAAAATATTTCCCAATTACATTTCAATCTGGTTCTGAGACCCTTTATACCTTGAGCTGGCTATGTGCTTGACATCTTTGACATAAGAAATGATGAATATGATTAATAGAGGGAAGTATGGAAAGACCTTCATGAACTGGTTTAAAGTGATATAAGACAAGAAAAAATATACACAATGACCCTACGAATACCCTACAAAACAATCAAAAATAAATGTTGTAAAATTACAAAAAACAAGCAGAGCCCCAAAGAAGAAATGGGAGAGATATGAAAAAGCACCTGCTCTCCCTCTTCTGCAGAGGTTAATGGAAAGGATCCATGCATGTGGAACACTGCAATATATTTTCAGATTTTCTAGATATATTGATAAATCTCACTGGGCTTTTTATTCTTCCTCTTTTTATTTTAATAAATTAATTGTTATATGGAAGAACTTTCTGGGAGAGGGAAAGATATAGGGGGGAATTTAAGCAATGTTAAAGCCAATAAATAAATTTTTATTTAAAAAAAGAAAACTGCTGTATCTAAAGTCAAAGGATCTGGGTTCAAATTCTGATCCTACCACTTCTTTATGGGTATTAATGCTGGGTGAGTCACTTATCTTCTGCATGGCTCAATTTTCTAATCTGTAAAATGAGGAAGTTGGACTAGGTGACCTCTAAAGATTCCCTTCCCAACTTCAATTCTAAAAAACCCACAGTTTATAGTTGCACTAACCATAAAGAAGTGTTTTAATCTCACCTGTGGTTGAAGTCTGATGCTCGCTCACACTTTGAGCAGCCTAATTTCTCAGAGGACTTGATCCCTTTTTCTGTAGGCCCTGAACACATGAAGCATGGCTTATTTTAGTTGGCTGATTAAGTAGATAGGTTATTTTGTCTTAATGGATTTGCTGCTCTGAGGAAGATTATATTTGAATCATAAAATTTTCAGCATCAGAGGGTCCCTATGAATATATAATGGAGGAATAAATATTCTCCAGAAAATCTAAATATTGGAACTATTAGTATTAATATTATCGCCATTGTAATTATTATGAAGGTGACTTTGCCTATGCTTCTTGCTTCTATAGAATCTCAAATGTAAATGAGATGTTAAAGCTAAGTCCCTGCATGGGGCTTAAAAAAACATATAAATTCCTCTCTAATTTTACCCAGAAACTTTCATGATTGGTTCTTACACAGATACTTCTGCTTCTTCAGGGCAGTTTCAGGAAATAGCACAGTGATATCTTCTAGACAAAAGAGAGAGAAAAGATTTGGGGGGCAGAGGAAGAAAGAAGGAGGGGAAAAGAGCAAGGAAGACAAAGGAGAGACAGACAAGGTAGAGGAAAGAGAGAAAGATGGAGAGAGAGAGACTGAGAGAGAGAGAGAGAGAGAGAGAGAGAGAGAGAGAGCGCAAGCATACATTTCCCTATTGGTCTCTTTCATCTTTGACTGATTTAATGTTTCTCAGATACAAAGAGGGGCATATGTAGACCAAATTTTCTGCTGTCATTCAATAATTTTTTTAAAAATTTAATTCTTTGCTTAACATGTTCAAAGGCTCCAGAGAAGCATTTATATATCTTATTAATCTATTGGGATTCAAGTCCAAACAGGTCCTCAGGAGAGACAGGAGTTGACCTTGGGGTTAAAGATTCAACAGTTTTGTCATTGCTTATTAAATATATATATGTAGCCCTCTATTTAAAGAGAGTTAGTAGACTGATGAAGATGAACAGTAAATTCCATGTTAAGTATAGTTAGGAGGCAGGGATGGGGGGAGGAGCCAAGAGGCAGAGTAAAAGAAGGAACTTGCTTGAGCTTATCCCTCAATCACCTCCAATACCTGTAAAAAATTACTCTAAACAAATTTTAGAGCTACAGAACCCACAAAATGACAGAGTGAAACACATCTCCAGATGAAAACAGCCTGGTAAGTCAACAGGAAGAGTCTATTGCACCAGGCTGGGAGCAGAGCACAGTCCAGTGTGAGCTGCTCAGGCACAGATCAGCCCAGAGCAGACCTCCAGGGACTAAATCACTGACAGCCATAGCAGTTTATAGACTTTTCAGACCACAAACACCAAAGACAAAGTAAAAGGTCAGTGGGGAAACCCTGTTGGACCTGGGAGAGAGAAGAGCGTGGTTTGGTCCCAGCCCCTGGAGAGATGGAGGTGGCCATGGTGGCAGCAGTAGCAGTAGCAGCAGCTGCTTCTGGATCTCCAGATCCACAGATGGTGGGGGGACCAAGTAGCTGATCAGAGGGCAATTGCAGGAATCTCCTTGCTGGATGCTGAGGCAGGATTCTCTTGTTTTGCCCTGCTTGGATCTGAGTTGCCATCTTGGGTGGTGATCCTGAGGTGAGGAAGAGTACTGGTGTGGCAGAACTTGGGCTGGCTGTGGAGAGGGAGTCCTCCTCACAGTCCTGAGGGAGGTGCCTAGAAGTAGCTCTGACAACAGCTGTGCAAAACCCCAGAAAATTTAGAACAGAGCACTCTCCATTGTAGAAGTAGAATTCTACTGTGGCAAAGAATTCAGAAGTCAATAATTGACAGGGAAAATAAGCAAACAGAGGAAAATAAATCAGACTAATCTTTCTTTGGTAACAAAGACCACCAAAACACAGAAGCAGAAGAGGACAACAAAGTCAAAACTCCTGCATCAAAAGCCTCCAAGAAAAATATGAATTGGTGACAGACCATGGAGGAGCTCAAAAAGGATTTTGAAAATCACGTAAGAGAAGTAGAGAAAAAATTGGGAAGAGAAATGAGAGTGATGCAAGAAAATAATGAAAAATAAGTCAACAGGAGACCCCCCAAATAGTGAAGAAAATAACATTTTGAAAATAGACTAACTTAAAAATAGGCTAACTTGGGGCAGCTAGGGGGCACAGTGAATAGAGCACCAACCCTGGAGTCAGGAGGATCTAAGTTCAAATCCAGCCATAGACACTTAATGTTTACTAGCTGTGTGACCTTGGGCAAGTCACTTAACCCCAATTGCCCTACTTTCTCCCCTCCAAAAAAAAAAAGACAAAAAAGTAGACTAATGGCAAAAGAGGTCCAAAAGTTCACTGAAAAAAAATGAATGCTTCCTCTAAAATTAGAATGGAGCAAATGGAAGCTAATGATTATGAGAAATCAAGAAATTATAAAACAGATCCAAAAGAATGAAAAAATAGAAGACAATGTAAAATATCTCATTGGAACAATAATTGACCTGTGTAATGGTAATGGGGATTTGAAGTTCTTCCCTGCCCCTTGTAATGGCAAGCAAACAAGTACTTAGCACCTTGTTTCAAGTTTATTAAGAAACAGAACTTGTGAATCCCACAGTGTGAGGAACTTGCTGATGAAACAGCAAGGAGTGGGGCAGGGAGAAGTTAATGATCATACATAAGGAAAGGCCCAGGCTAGAGAGAGCAGAATTGAGAGCTGAAAAGAACGGAGAAGAGAACTGAGAACTGAACTGAGAACTGAGAAGAACTGAGAAGAGAACTGAGAAGAACTGAGAAATGAGAAGAGAGGAGAACTCGGAGGAAGCATGGCTGTGGTGTCTGAACTTTGTCTGTTTTGATGTTACTTTGTCAAATTCATCTGCTGATAGAGGACATTACTGTTACAGAAGCCCTGGGACCTTACTGCTGGTTCAGAAACCCTGAAAGCGGATTTTCTTGTTGTATGTTTACAGAAATCCTGGAGGAGGGTTTTACTGATGTTTTCAGAGGTCCTGGGACTATACTGATGATTTGTGTTGATTTCTCAGATCTTGCTGTTGGGTCTATGTTGATTTCACAGGCAGAAAGTGAATTGAAGATGGTGCTGGCAATGTGCATGAATGTTGTGCTGACTTTGTTAATGCTTTGTCTTCCCAGGAACAGACACTGTGAAGGACTTGAGGTGGACTAGACATTGTGAGCTTTAATATGGAACAGAAACTGCACAAGGAGCTGGACAAGGATTGGAGAGCTGTCTGCCTTTGAACTCAAGTGACAGCTGGGTAGATTTGGGCAGGAGCTGGGACCATGGAAGAGGAACTATGGAAGCTGAGAGCTTGCCTTGAATCAAGATGAAAAGAGCTCTCCCTCAGTATTTAATGCAAACTGAGAAGGTCATGATTTACCATGACCTAGGGGTAGAGGACTTTGTACTCTGTATCCCATACCTTTTCAGGATGATTGAATTAAGGATGATTGGAAACTAATCTCCAATTAAGAAGAAAGAAGACCTTTTGATTGAGAGATTAAGACAATGTGACCAAAGGGTGGACAACCTTGACCATTGTACTTTGTGTCCCTTAAGGAGGCCATGCCTCCTTAAGAATGATTGAATTAACGACTTACTAAATGATTGAGTTACTAAATGAATGTTATCTTTTGTTTAAAACTGTGTGACCACTTTGGTGAAAACTACGTGACCACTTTAGTGATAAGTTGTTAAGTTATAGCATTGTGAATGCTGTACTTTGATTTCTGTCAATGTTCTGTCTTAGTTTGTTACTGAATAAATAGAGAGTTAACTATACTAAATAATCAGAACCTTAAAGCTGTTCACAGGAGCAGTCCTCTGGAAAGCTGTATGTGTTTGGCTTTACAACCTGGGAAATAGAACCAGGAGAGATAATTTTAAAATTATTGAACTACATGAAAGCCATGATCAAAAAAAGAACCTAGATATCATATTTCAAGAAATTATCAAGGAAAATTGTCCTGATATTCTAGAACCAGAGGGTATAATAGAAATTGCAAGAACTCACTGACTGATTCCTGAAAAAGATCTCAGAAAGAAAACTCCAAGGAATCTTATAGCCAAATTATAGAGCTCCCAGGTCAAGCAGAAAATATCACAAGCAGTCAGGAAGAAACAATTTGAGCATTCTGGAAACACAATCAGGATAACACATAAACTAGCAGCTTCTACATTAAGGGCTCGAAGGGCTTGGAATATGATTTTCTGGAGGTCAAAGGAGCTAGGATTAAAACCAAGAATCACCTACCCTGCCAAACTGAGTATAATAATTCTGAGGAAATTATGAACATTCAATGAAAAAGAGGACTTTCAAGCATTCTTGATGAAAAGACCAGAGCTGAACAGAAAATTTGACTTTCAAATACAAGATGCAAGAGAAACATGAAAAGTTAAATAGGAAAGAGAAATCAAAAGAACTTGTTAAAGTTGAACTGTCTATATTCCTAAGAGGAAATACAGTATTTGTAATTCATGAGATTTTTCTCAGTATGAGGATAGTTGAAGGGAATGTGTATGTATAAGTGTGTGTATATACATACACACATATGTATATGTATCTATATATGTGTGTGTATATGTATACATGCACAGAGAGCACAGGGTAAGTTGAGTGTGAAGGAATGATATCTTAAAAATGGAATTAAGAGGTGGGAGAGGAGTGTATTAGGAGGAGAAAGGGAGAGATACAATAGAGTGGATTATTTCCCATAAAAGAGGCAAGAGAAAGTCATTACAGTGGAGGGAAGGAGCAGGGAGGTGAGAAGGAATGACTCAACCTTACTCTTTTTCAGTTGGGCCTAAGAATGGTGCCACATGCACACTCAGATTGGTATCTTACCCTATAGGAGGGTAGGGGGGAAGAGGATGGGGTGGATGATGGAAGGGAGGGCAGATAAGGGCCAGGGGTAGTCAGAAACAAACACTTTTGAAAAAGGACAAGGTCAAAGAAGAAAATGGAATAAATGGGGGGTGGGTGGGAGGGAAATATAGTTAGTCTTTCACAATATGACTGCTGTGGAAATGTTTTGCCTGACTGCACATGTGTAGCCTATACTGAATTACTTGTCCTCTTAATGGGGTGGATGAGGAGGGAAGAATGAAGAGAATCTGGAACTCAAAGTTTTAAAAACAAATGTTAAAAAATTGTTTTTACATGATACTGGGAAATAAGATATACAGGCAATGGGATATCGAAATCCCTCTTACCCCACAAGAAAGTAAGGGGTAAGGGGGTAAGGTGGAGAGAGGGGGAGAAAATTTGGAACTCAAAATCTTGTGGAAATGAATGGTGAAAACTAAAAATAAGTGAATAAATTCTAAAAAAAAAAAGAAGGCAGGGGTGGATAAGGACAATTTTTGAGTTCCCCTTGCACTCTTAATATTGTCCCTTCTCTCCTTAACATGCTCTTCCCTCTAGCTCTTCCATCTTAGAGGTGAATAGATTAACTGACTGCAAAGGGACATAAAGCTGTGGCCTGTGATGTCACAATGATGGCTGGCTTCCTATCTAGGACAGGGCATCACAGGACTCATTTCTCCTATAGGTTCCTGAGGAAACACTTCAGTATCCCAGGACAGTCCTTTTCAAAAGAATTACCTATGTTTTTCTGTATTTGTTTATTTATTTATATTCTTTATTACCTTATTTCTAGTGGAAATACTTAGTTCCATAGTTTTCCTCGATTGGAGAAACTTGTAGCTAAGTAAGGACATTTGCATTTGGACTAGTCAGTTTCCTCATCTTTCCTGCTTCTCTTGAACTCCTGGTGAGAGGTATTTTGCAATTAAAATAGGTCTGGGAGGGGAGGTTGCAATTTGAGTCACCAAACTTTGTGTGGATAAGCATAATGGTGGATGTGGATAAGAGAATGGCTTGGTGGACCAGGTTAGTGTTCCTCTGTCTTGGTTTTAGGAATGTGGTTCATTTCTTTCTTTCTTTTCTTTTTGGCTTTTTGGAGGGCAATTAGTGTTAAGTGAGTTGCCCAAGGTCATACAGCTAGTAAGTGTGTCAAGTGTCTGAGGCTGGATTTGAACTTGGGTACTCCTGACTTCAGGGCCAGTGCTCTATTCACTGTGCCACCAAACCACCCTATGGTTCATTTCTTATTGCCTAAAATGATAAAACAATTCTCTAAAATATCTCAAAATTAAATTCATTGTATTCCATTTTAATTAAGATAAATATCCATGTATTATTAGAGGGTGGATTGAGTTCTAAGTCCTAAGTCTGGAAGAACGCAGTTCAAATTCTGCTTTTGACATTTATTAGTTGTCTGATCCCTGGGTACATCACCTCTCACTATATTTAGCTAAGTGGCACAGTGAATAGAGTGCTAGCTGAAGTCAGGAATGCCTGAGTGCACATTTGACCTCTTATACAGCTATATGACCATGGGCAAGTCACTTAAATTCTGTTTGCTGCAGGTTCCTTGATTGTAAAATGGAGATAATAGTATCTACATCGCAGGGTTGTTGTGAGCATCAGATGAAATAATATTCATAAAAACATTTAGAATCTACTAAGTTCTACACATTGGTAACACATTCTGCCATTCTGCCTTAGTAGAAGGATTCCTCAGGTTTTCATCTTATCCCTGCCATGTGGGATGGTGGAAAGAGCCACTGACTCAGGAGTCAAAGAACCTTAGTTCAAATCCTCCTTTTATCATTTACTTCTGGTGTGATAATGAGTAGCAGTCACCCTGAGTCTCAGGTCTTCCTTCTATGAAATGAGAGGTTGACTTCTTGAGTTCCCTTCAATATGAGCCTGTGCAAATGAAATCAGTGTTTATATAGCTTACACACACATAAGGTCTCTTAAGATTCAGGAAAAAAATGTTAGTTAAGTCTGGTCTTGGAAAACTTGTGGTTCAGATAGCTAGAAGAGGCTATCTATGGAATTATCTCCTGAATTTACTAGCTGGTATATGAGATTTGACCTTTACAGTTTTAATATTTGAACGGAAATCATCTCTATATTCTTGTTAAAATTTCCCTGGGAAGAATAAACCCCCTTTTTGTAAAATAAGATAAACTTAGTACAAATTCACTTATTAGATCTGTCTTTAGAATTAGGTGTTTTGTGGGTTTTTTGTGCTTTTTTGGAGGGGGGAAGACAGGGTAATGGGGGTTAAATGACTTGCCCAAGGTCACATGGCTAGTAAAGTGTTAAGTGTCTGAGGCTGGATTTGAACTCAGGTCCTCCTGACTCCAGGGCCTGCGCTCTATGTGCCACCTAGCCACCCCCTAGAGTTAGTTTTAATAAGGGTTAGGTGAGATATAAAAGGTCTCTGGGGTGTAATGACTAGTTTCTCAACTGATTATAACTGTCCTAACATGAAGGTGTTAATTCATTAAGGAAGCAGCATAACTGAACTGTGGAGATGGGAAGAAAGCCTTGTAACTATTGAACTGGGAAAATGGATCAGTGAGAAACCCTGCTGCAGAATATACAATACCTGGTGGTCAGGAGGGAGAAGAGGAGGTTAGGGTGGGATAGGTCAAAAAGGGACACTGTCCTTTCAGACCTGGTAGCTAAAATGGAGAGAAGCGATGCATTAAGCCCTCTGATTCTTGAAAATGCAGAGAGCAATGGAGAGTAAAGAGAAAAGAACATCAAGACCTTTATTTTGGTGCAGCAGCATGACCAAGTGGGGTTGTGTATAGCCCATTTCTGGCAGGAAACCAATGGGACACATGTGCTTCCTTGGTGGGGGGGCACCTCTGTTGTAAATGATTGTGCTTGTTAAGCTGCTCTGAGGTTCAGCCATGTGTAGTATCACTAAAAGGCTCCATCATTGTTGATTTTTATACCTTAGGCTCCTCCATGGTACTACGTACCTGACAGTATCTTCCAAGAACACTTAGCATAAGCATTGGGCATGTTATGCATGTTGCGAACATTAGCACTATGTTGATTAATCATTCCTCCATAACCCTAAATTGATTGTTTCAGACGTACTAAGGCTTGAAGAAACTGTAGAGGTTCTATAAGAGGTGACTATGAAGGTCATGGCACAGCAAGATCCCAGTGGCACCACAAATTTCTCTAGCTATGGCAGCATGTTAATCTTCTCATCCAAATTTTGAAAACGTCACATAGACACTTGGTCTTTCAGAAATGATACAAACAAACATTTAATTAAAACTCAGTTCTGTATCTATGTGACATCTCAGACTAGGATAATTCTAGTTTCTGGCCAGTTTGGGAAGAGCCTCCTCATATGGAAAAGATGTTGGATTTGTTCTGTTTGATCCAGAGGGCAAAACCAGAAACAATGAATGGCAGTTACATAGAGGCTACTTTGTATTTGAGGTCAGAAAGAAGCTTTCTAACAGTTAGAGCTGACCCAAAGTGGAATGGTCTTCCTAGAGAGGCTCCCTTTCCTTGAAGGTTTTCTAACAGAGGTTTAATAACTTCTTGTTGAATATGTGAGAGTGGGGATTCTCTTTGGGTTTGAGATGAATTGAATGACTCTTGAGTTCCTTTTAACTTTCAAATTCTGTGGAACATGGATTCAGGACTACTGAAGCCCTGCAATTTAGATCTTACCTCATCCTTTTAACTAACTGTTAGGGCCTTAGCAAAGTCAATATCTCTTTGTCCCAGCCTATAGTACCTACTCTGTTGGGGATATAGAGAGGGTCAAATAAGATAAGACTATATGATAAAAAGGGACACAAGCAAAAGCTTTGGACAAACAAAGCATTATATACATGTCAATTATTACTGTAATGTATAAAAAGTGTTTTTATAAATAAATAAATGCTTTGTTACTATTAATATTCTTATTAACATTATAATCAAAGATATTTTCAAGTCACATTGCTGGAGATAATAGACATTGGGTTTTAAAAAAGAAAAAGATATAGTCTAGGCATGTAGACTAGCAACTATATGAACAGTCATTGTCTTGGTCGCCTTCTTTGGTTTATTGAGATGTTTTCCTTTTTTGTTAACATTTTTTTCTTTAAAGAAAAACCTCCATTAGATCAATGAGGAGAAGACAAAAGAAACTGCCAAATGGTGAGATCTTTGTCTTTTATCTATCTCAAATGGTCCACCGTCACATCTTTGCATAGTTTTTACTCCCTATTCTTTGTGACTTCAATTGACTCATCTTTTTTTTGTTGTTGTTTTTTGTTCCCCTTCATTTGAAACTATTCCTGTGTATGTCCCTGGACTTCTCAGGAAAGGTGACTTGATGGTACAGTGGCGAGAGCACTTGATCCCAGCCCAATCACTTTACAAAATAATGTAATTTTGGACAAATCATAATTCCTCTGACCCTCATTTCTTGATCTGCTGAATGGGCATAATAACACCTGTATACATTGTTGGGAAGTAGTGAGGATCAAATGATGAGGGTACTATATGTGAAAATATTCTGAAAACTAAAAAAGAACATATATATAGGGTAATAGTATTATGATATAAGAACTATAAAGTGGTCTACATGTGTCAGACATTAATAGTAATCTAAGATCAAATCTCTGCTATCTCTTCCCACTGCTCCTTATTCCCCATAGCTGCCTTTCCCATGCATGCTACATTATAGTATTTTCTTACCCTCACTCACAATCTCTTTATCAGCAAACCAACCTCAACTTCTACCAAAAGGCTATCACCCAGCCAAGAAGGTGGTGATACCATGTTCTTCACACCAGAGTATATCATTATGCCTTCGAGATTACCAATCCAGGTCTGCACTCATGTCGCATCTCAACCATCAGAACAGGATCAAGGTGTCATCTCATCTTGACCATAAGACCTTAGCTATATCCTCCCAAAACCCCAAACTTGGAGTTGAACCTGCTCAGTTACCCCAGGCTCTCCAACAGGCAGGCATTATGCCAAGACACCAATGCAACTATCAGGCCACCACCACCACCCCATCAATAGGAACCACAGTTTTGTCCTTACCATGCCCTGACTCCTGGGCCAGGATACCTGATAAACCTTTCCCAAACCCTGATTATCAAGTAGCTCCTCCACTGGGCTCTAACCAACATGTGGGGGCTCCATCCATCCCTGATCATTTTTTAAAACTTCCATCAGATTCCGACCACCTACCAATGATTTCCCAGGGCTGTGACCATTGGGCAGAGGATCAATCATGTCTAGATCACAAACTCAAGACCACACCTGTACCATCATTAAACCACAACTACCTGTCAACAGATGCACCATTACAACGGCCCAATCAACAGACTCCAACTTCACAGGATATCAGGACTCGGCCTAAAATAACAACCTCCCTAGAGCGGTACCTCAACCACTGGCACAGGGCCATATTTTCCCCATTATCATGCTCTGAGTGGTCTGGAGCTACATCATCAGACTCCTACCATTGGGTTAAGGGTACAACTGCACGCATGTCGTGTCCTGACCACCATCTAAAGACAAAAACTGCACTGTTACGGCATCCTGAGCACAATCCTTGGGTCCTCAGGGCTTCTGCTTCACCCTGCTCCAATCAACAGGTCAGGGCCACAGCTGTGCCACCACCATACTCTAACCATAGGGAAACCACCACTACATTTGCATCCTTCCAATCTCCTGATATCCCACCCAAGAATCCATCAGGCCTTCATTTTGAAGTTAGGGATATCACTATATCATCAGTACAACATGACCACCAGGATATAACTCTACCAAACCTCAGTGACAATACAGAAGGCTCTATGATTGTTTCTAATCACTGGACTCAGGTTGTGCAAAATAGAGACCCTCCTTGTAATTCTGAATACCTGGCCAAGGCTCCACTTGATCCTGAACACTGGCCTATGGTTTTGCCACACCTTGACTGCTGGGCTACAATACTACAACCAGCCCCTGACCACGCAGTTATCAAATGTATAGACAATCAGACCAAATCGCCACTGGGGCCTGAGCACACACCTATGACTTCATCAAACATTGTGAAGTCTGTCTGTGCTAAAGATCTTTCTCCTCTTGAATACTGGGCTACACCTCTATCAGACTCCAAACAGGCATTAGAGGTTCCATCAGACCCTAACCAATGGGCCACAACTCCAACTGCTCCCAACCAATGGATTGGAATTGTATCAGGTACTTGGCAAGAGGTGTCAATGGGTTGCAGCCATTGTACCCAAGCTCCATTAGATACTGACCAACAGGTGAAGATAGCATCAGATCCCAACCACTGGGGCAATGCAGCCCTGGAGTCAGACTGTAGGGTCATGACTCCACAAAACCCTATCTGCCACGATCAGATTCCACCTGATACTGACTACCAGGCTAATATTGTTTCATCAGTTCCCAAACATCATGACAACACTATTATGGTTCTTGATCATCACGCCATGGCTCCACCAGATGTTGATGAACAGGTAGAGCTTGAATCTGACCCTATCCATTGGGGAAAGGCTACAGTAGATCCAGAACTCCTGGGTCCTGATAACCAGTCCCTGACTCCACTAGACATTGGCTTTCAGAATGAGGATATAACAGATCTAGAACATCAGAATGAGACCATAATAGTCCAAGATATGATTATCAAGGCTCTCCCAGCTTCTTGTGATGGGGTTGAGTCTATAGCAGATCCCAAGCACCAGATTACATCACCAAACCTGGACTATGAAACCAAGGCTCAAATTGACTTCAATGACAGTATCATGGATGCACCAGGTCATGATCATGCGGTCATGCTTTCAATTATCTCTGAACACCAGAACGAGGGCACATCAAGCTCTCACCACCAGGAAGATACTGAACCTTCACTAGATCTGAATTATGAGTTCAAAGCTGTACCTGACCCAGAATCCATGGACAATTTAACTCCAGACCATAGGTCTGAAACTGAGGAAGTTCCAGACTGTAGGGTCCTACTTCCTCAGACCTCTGACTACCAGAATGAGAATTCATCAGGCTGCAATGACCACGATGATGATGTACTGCGGCTTCCAAGCTCAGATTTTGAAGCTGTACATCCATTAGATCTGAACAATGTGGGTGAGATTCCACTGAGGACAAATCATCATTCTAAGATGACTCCAGACTTTGGGCACCAGACTAAAGTGACACTGGATACCCCAAACCAGGTAACTCTTCCCTCCATCCAGGATCAGGATGGGGAGATAACATTGGATTCTGATAACTGTGACAAAGTTCCATCATTTTCCCAACACCAAACCATGCTACCACCTAACAATCCCAAACCAAGAAAGACTTTATCATACTCTGATAATAAGGAAGTGGTTTCACCTAACCAAAATCATGGGGCTATGCAACTGAACACCAAGACTCAGACCGTGGCTCCAGCAGAACCCAACTACCAGACGCCACAGCAACCTTGCCACTGGGCAGAAGTTCCACTAGACTCCAAACACAGAGTGACACATTACCAAAGTACAAGTTATAAACTCACACCTCTATCACAACTAAAGAGTTTGGTTGAGGACCACTTTGACTTTGATCACCAGACTAAGATTACACCAGACAGCAAACAACAAGAAAAACATCAACCATCCATGAATAATTGCGCTAGAACTCCATCTGACCCTAACCATAAATCTGGAAAACCTTTTCATTCTCAACCCAGCCCTTCTAAATTAATGACTTTCCTCCAAGAGCCTAGTTTAAAACTCACTTGGCTTGATTTTATCCGTGGCAAATCTTACCAGCCATATGGGAAAAAATTATCTGGAAGTCAGCATTCTCTTTTAGACAGAATGCACATAAACTCCACCATCAGAAATGAAGGGACAAGGGGGTCTGAGAAAGTTTTCAAATCTTTATTAGAAAGATTTCAAAAGAAAAGAAGTGCAAATTAAATTAATACTCTTCAAAAGTAATTGACTGTTTTGTACATTTGAAATGTGTGTGATTCTTTGTCTTATTTATTATTCTTCATAGTTAGATAGGAAGACACTGTCTGATTTTTTTTTTTAACTAATAAGGGCACAGACATGTATACTCCCAGATGTTGACATATTGAGAAAAGAATCTTCATAGCCTTCCCATACAGATCTATCAATCTGCACAAATGTGTTAACCAGTGTCTTTTAGCATTAAAACATAACAGGGATTGCTATAAACAAACCCTGACACAAAGTTGTGAAACCTGCTGTAACAATATTTGACACCCTGTCAACGGTATAATTTGTAACTTTCTAAACATGTGAATTGCTGATTAATTTATGGAGTTATTAAATGAATAAGGTAATGAGACTATAAGGGGGTCCCTCTGGGTCAAATGGAAATAGGCACACCTGGTTCTTTGGATACTTTCTGGGAAAGACTATGCTAGCAGCAGAGAGTAATGCTTCAGTTGTACTTTAATAAGGCACAGAAGGTACAGGGGGACAAGGTGCAGAAAGTACAGAGACAAATGACTTGGGGTAAGGGGTATAGAAGAAGAGGCATGGGGCCAAGAATTGTAGAGTGAAGGAAAACAGTGTAGTAAATGGAAAATAGAGAAAGTCATGCAGCCATGGATTAGAGTTGGGAACACTCAGAAGCATGGACCGAGTTGTAGATGAAAGAGTGCTTGGGGGCAGGAGTTTGGGATCTCATTTTTATGGGGTTCTGGTGGGAGACAGACTCCTATCTGTGCCACCTTGAGGTTATTTTAGGACCACATCTGCATCAATTCAAAATTATCAATAATATATTAGGATTAGCTTATTAATGTAGCAATATCTCAAAGTTATTAGCAATATTTGGTGTTTTGTTACTCTTACTATGGATGTCTGGAGCTGAATTTGAAGCTTTCAGACCATGGAAGTTAGCAGGACCAAAATGCCCTTACAGCAAGGTCTAAAAATGACTATCCCTAATTTAGCGCATAGTTTGAGGATGTGAATTTTAGCTGCTTTATAATACAGTTTGCAAGTAACCATTATGTTATACTCCTTTGATCTATGGGACTTCTAGGTGCCCCTTAGCAATCTTACCTCCTGCTATTATTATATTATACTGACTACTTATAAACTTACTTTATTAATTAGAAGTGGGGGAGGGAGTTGTCAGGGGATCCAGAACAAATTGGAATTTTATACTCTATAACATCATTCCACCTAACACATGTTTTTAGCAGGTCCAATTAATAATGACAAGCAAGATATTTCTGTATTCTAGCCTTTTATCATATGACTACTCAATTCTAAGGGCCATAAAGCAGAAAAGCTTCAGTCTCTCCCTGTCTTCCTACTTCATTTCAAGAAGGCCTTATTTTGTAACAATACAGTGAATAGCTTGGAGTGTTATTCTCCTTTGTCAAATTGTTGGTGTCAATCTACTTCATTATCCCCTAAAACTATTCTTAAAGGGAATTGTGCACGTAGTCTAAAGGAGATAGAAAATACAGTCAGGTCCCTTCAACTGTTGTTTCTTGAAAATTAAGTAGGTTTCTTGCTAAGGTTCTAGAATGAGATGTTTGCTGCTTTTCAGTATTAGTAAGTAGCACAACCTTTAAGAGACAGAAAACTCATAAGAGATATGCACAAACATAAAATAAAAATCAGGATTAGAATGTTAAGTAAAAAGGTACAGGGGTGGTAATCATGATCTTGGACAAAGTTAAGGCTAAAATAGATTTAATCAAAAGAGAAAAATAAGAAAACTACAATATGTGTCAGTCATTAATGTTGTTTCGGACTATTTAAAATAACTAGACAGTTTTAAAGTTGGAATATTGCTGTGGTGTAGGAAATGATCAGTTGGTTGGCTTGGAGAATTATGGAAGGACTCAAACTTAGGAAGGAAGAGGTTATCTGTCCCCAAAGAAATAGAGAATAAAGAAGCATGGTACATAGATGCGTATGAATGTATAGTCTATATATGACTATGATTATAGATATCTAAGTATGTATATGTAAGTTTCTGTATATATCTGTGTATGTATATATATATATATCTATATATGTTCATGTGTGTTTGTATAGTGGGTGTGTATGCATGTGTATAAATATATACATGCTTAATTGTAGCCTTCTTAGGGGGAGGGAGAGAACAAAGTAAAAAGTGAATAGCAGAGAAGAAAAGAAAACTTAAAAGGAAGGAAAGAAAAGACGGATAGCTCTCTGAATGCAATGTGTAGCCCTTGTTATACAGACGTTCTTGAAATGGAAATTTATTGCTGTATATTTTGAATCCTCTCTTACATTCTGCTGTACACACAGCAATGATTTTTTTCTTTTTCTTATTCTGCATTTATTTCAACATTTGTTTACAATGTTCCATTTTCTTTTCTTATTGTGTATTTAAGTTTAAAATAAAAATATGAAAAAATGACAACTCATCTGGAACTACCTCTACTTGATGGTAAAGAACATAGTGGCTAGTCTAATAATTTAGGGCCTTCTAAAGTCACTTGTAGATAGTAATGCTGGATAAGGAAAAGTAGAACTTTGTCCAAAGCGAAAAACTTCCTAGGTTTACTTAGTATTATCAACTGAGTTGTTAAATGATTTCCTTAACTATACATTGTTCTTATCCCTTTTGGCCTATGGACACTTGCCTTATCAAACATCAAACAATGATTACCTCCACCAATCACAACTATGTTAACTAGGTCCATTACAAATTGAGATTACTTGATATTAATTGGACCCTCCCTGATACCTAGAAACCCTTTTACTCTATCAAATTGCCTTAGAGACCTATCTAAATCTTCTTTCTCTACTCCATCTCTCAGTAGAAGATCTTATATACTTTACCAAGCACATGGAAGTCTGAGCTTCTTCTGAGTATTATGAACTTTTTTCATCATCTTAGGATGCAAACAGCTTGAGACAAGGGATTGTTTCATTCTTTGTTTTTATATCCCCAGTGCCTAGCAAAATGTCTGCCATATATTGCTTAATAAATAGTTTTCATCAATAGATCACACACCTGAAATTCCCACATAGTAACTCATAATTTTTTCTTGTTTTCTTACAATCTCAGTTTCTTCCCAAGGCCAACTCCTCTAATTATGTCTCAGATCCCAATCTCTTCAAATTTCTCTGGCAGTTTGACTTTCAATCATCCTCTCTCCTTACTGCTTTAGTATTTAATCTCTACTTATCTTTCGACTTTTTCTTTGTTACCATTAAGATGTTTTTTAAAAAAAAATACCAAAAAACTCATCAATTGACCCAAGCTGTATGCCTGCATTACTTCTTCCTTTCACAGTCAAACCCCTAGGAAAAAACCCAAACCATATACATTTATTGCCTCTGCTTTCTATTGTCTTGCTTATTTCTCAAGCCAGTGCAATATGACTCCTGATTTCATTACTCAACTGAAATTTGTCACACAAAATGACAAATGAACTTCCACTTGCCAAATCTAGCGACATTTTTTTTCAAACCTTATCCCAGATCTTTTTGCATCATTTGACATTGTTGACTGCCTTCTGTTCCTCTATAATCTCCCTAGGTTTACATAAAACTAGGTTCTCTTCCTACCTATATGACCTCTCTTTTTAAGTTTCTTATTCTGGCTTATCATCCTTTTGACTCCCTAATTGTTAGTTTACTTACATTTGTGAGTGTAATCTTGGCTCTCTTCTCTCTCTTATTGTATTGGTAATGGAATTTGGAGATGCCTCTGTATTGGCTTGGTTTTTGGGTTGAGTGTTAAAACCCAGAGCTTGTGAATCCCATTTGTGGGATGGACTTGTTGACGTGAAGAGAGAGGGCTGAACTGGGAGGAGCCGTGAATTGGGAGAGAGGCCCAAGCCTAGAGAAGGCTTGGGAGAGCAGTATCCAGTATCATGGAGCCTGAGTTGCTGAGAGTAAGACTGCTAAGAGCCCATTGGAACTGCCACCTGGAATTGCCACCTGGAACTGCCAAGGACTGAAGAGGTATGACTGTGATGCCAGTATTTTGTCTGTCTGTTTTAATGTTGTTTTGCCAGATTTGCCTGATGGTGAAGGACAGTGCTGCTGTTGTAGAGGTCCTGGAACCTGGCTGTTGGTTCAGAAGCCCTGAAGGAGGCTTTTCTTGTGGTACTTGCACAGAAGTCCTGGAAGAGGGCCTTACTGATGTTTTCAGGGGTTCTGGGACTGTTCTACAGGCAGAGAGTGACTTGATAAGGACACTGGCTATGGCTTTGTTGAGCCTTGTCTCCCCAGGAACTGAGATTGCTGAGGGCTTGCCTCAAGTGAAGATGAAAAAAGGCCCTTTCCTTGGGTATTCAATGCTAAGTTTAACCTTGTAAC
>CM053591.1:38906767-38929474 GCA_028646515.1 Pseudochirops corinnae | reverse complement strand
TCTTTCTATATCTTTCTCTGAGTTTAGGTAACTCCTTCCATCTTGAGGTTTGTAGAGTTGTCTTTAGCTGTGCGTTGTTGAGGATAGTCCATTTTATCAGGGTTGGTCATCATATGTACGATGTGTCTGTGTGAAGTATCACAATTCTGCTTTGCTCATAAAGCACAACATCTTTTTTGATGTGGCCATGCCATGCTGGGTGGTTCTCTATCAGTGTCTCCCATGTTGCAAATTGATTCCAAAGTTCTTCAGAAAGACCTTGAGAGTGTCCTTGTATCACTCCTGACCTCCATGTGACTGCTCGCCTTGTGTGAGTTCTCCATAAAAGTAGTCTTTTAGACAAACATATGTTTAGCATTTAGGTAACATGGTAAGCCCATCAAAGTTATAGTTTCTGCAGTAGAGTTTGAATGTGTGACAGTTCAACTTGAGAAAGGACCTCATTGTTTGGTACCTTATCTTGCCAAGTTATTGTCAGAATCTTCTTAAGACAGCTCAAATGAAAACAATTCAGTTTCCTGACTTGGTACTGGTAGACTATCCAGGTTTCACGGTATGGGAGGCATACATCTTCTCTCCTACACTTTTCTTTGGAGCTTCTCAAATACCAAGCTGGTTCTGGCAACATCAACGTTATCATCTATGTGTACATTCCTGCAAATTATACTGCCAAGGTAAGTGAAGTTATCCACAGCATTCAAAATTTCTCCATTTGCTTTGCCTGATAGTTGCAAGTAGATATGATGCTGGCTGCTGGGAAACCTCTGTTATCTTGGTCTAAATTGTCAGGTCAAAATTAGAACAAACGGTAGAGAATTGATCCATACTCTGTTGCATCTCAGTCTCAGAAGCTGCACTGATTGTACAATCATCTGTGAACAAAAAAGTTGCACACCACCTCTCCCTCCACTATATTCTGGGCTTGTAGCCTTTTCAAGTTAAATAATTTATCATTAGTATGGTAGCTGACCTTGATGCTGTTTTTGTCCTTGAAGGCATCCAACAACATCACTGAAAATGCCATGCTAAAAAAACACAGGAGTGAGCACACAGCCGTGCTCTACTCTATCGGTAACTGGTAAAGCACAAGAGCATCATCCATTATTCAGAACCCATGCAAACATGCCATCATGGAACTAGTACAATACTGACAATCTTCTCCAGACAATCAAATTTTGCCATGGTATTCCACAAACCCTCGCAACTGACATTATCAAAGGCAAGATCAGATTGAGGAACATTGTGTACAGATCTCTTTTCTGATCCTAACACCATATCAACCATTCCTTGGCTCTTTCTGAAGCCACACTGGCTCTCAGATAGATGACCATCTTCGAGGTGAAAGATTAGCATATTAAGGAGGACTCTGGCAACATCCTTGCCACCAATGACTAAGAAAGAACTGTTCCCCCCATGATTGTCATGGGCAACCTATTTCCCTTTCCTTTACAGTGATTGATAGTGGTGCATCCCAGAACTCCTGGTGTACATCCTCCTTTTGATGTATAACCCAGATTTCAGTCAGCTTTTATATGAGCAGTGGTCCCTCTGCTTTGTAAAACTCAACTGGAATAAAATTAGCACCAGGCACTTTGCCACATGAGAAGCACCAAAATCTCTTTTTTTTTCTTCAGTTGGAAGTTTGGCTAGAGAGGGATTGACTTAAACCTGAGGTGTATGATCAATGACTTCAACATTCACTGATGATGGTCTGTTGAAAATACTATGTAAGTGTCAAGCCCATCTCTTCAGGGTTATGTCCTTATCAATAATCAGTGTGACTCCCTCAGCATTGAATAGTGGAGATGCACCATAGGTCTTTGGCCCATAAATAACTATCAGGGCATCATAAAAGCACTCTGGATTGTTACTATCAATGTAAAACTGAATTTCCTCTATGTTCTTACTGAGCCAAGAATCTTGATTCTCTCTAAGCTTCACTTGTACTTCACTTTTGATGGAGTAAATGCTATCTTCTTAGAGACAGACAAATAGACAAACTATACTGCTGATAAACTTTGTGGAGTTCTCATTTTTCATTTAGCAGCTTCTGTATTTTCCCATCACCTTTGTCAAATCAACAGATGTTTGCAAGTGTTCTGGCCTAGATGAACAAACACAGTGCTGTATACCAAATCTCTGAAAGTTGCTTATGCTCCACTGTTGCTGTGTGTTGGCTCTGCTTTCCTTCTAAGTTAAGAACAAACTGTACATGCTTAGAGAAGTGCTCTAATCTGTTGACATTAAGTCTTGCCTGGAGCCACCGCTTTTGCTGAATGTGAATTTTTCAGCTTGTAGAGGATAAATCTGTGATTGGTCCAGCACTCTGCTCCACACGTTGCCTTCATTATTCTCACATCTTATCTGTCTCTTCTCCTTACTGTGATATAGTCTATTAAATGCTAATGTTTGCAGTGAGGGTGTGTCCATGGAGTTTTACTATGTTTAGGTAAATGGAAGACAGTGTTGGTGATGAGAAGCTCATGAGGCACACAAGTCTTCATTATTAAATGACCGTTGCTATTGCTGTTTTCAACTCCATTCCTCCTAAGGATTCTTTGCCATGTCTGATAGTCTGTGTTTATTCTGGCATTAAAGTCACCCAGAATTACAAGCTTGTCCTCTTTTGGCACATTTATGATAAGGGTCTCAAGGTTTTCATAATTTTTTTCTTTGACCTTATCAGGTTCATTGTGGTGGCAGCTTATGCACTGATGATGGTAGAGTGGCACCTTTCTGCAACTGGCAATCACATTGTCATGAGACTGGCATTCACTTCTTTTGGGAGGCATACAAACTTGGTGAGTAGATTAGTTTTGATTGTAAAACCTATGTGCCTGGGTCACCTGTGGGCAGCGTTGTGACTATAGCTCCCAGTATATCCACACCTGCTTCTTCATCACTTGTCTGTCACCCAAGAACTTTGAGGTAGTAAAAATGGTAGAATGATACAGATGGTATCTGTGACTTGTGTATAAATTGGATTTTAATGAGGAAGTGTTGCATAAAGTCATCAGTCACATGCTCTCTTCCAGTCATTGGTATCCAGTGGCAAGAAAAAAATCAAGATGACTGGTGATGGCTTAGGATGCAGTGGATGGCCTTGGCATCTTTGATGTCTAATCAAGCTATAAGAACTCCACAGCACCTGCTTTAGCTGCCTTCTTGGCCCTTGGAACAAATTATTCTCATCTGCCCATTCCACTGGGGGATGTCTTCACACACTTGTAGTAGATACTCCATCTAACTCACTGAAAGATTTGAGGCCCCTTGGTTACTCTCAACATAATTCAGCCCATCTGCTAAATTAAGATGTGGCTACTGCACATGCCACAGCTTCTTGGAGCCATAGGTGAGAGTTGGGTGAATCGTGGGGACATCAAAGGTAGAAAAAGGGCTCAGCAGTCCTCACACCAGAGGTATTAGGTTTTTTTGAACATTCATACATCCTAGCACATTATTGGTACTTAGTAAATGCTTATTGATTGACTGATCACTCCCTTCTCTCAGATTCTCTTCTTTCTGGGTTTTTGTCTGACAGTAGTACCCCTTGGCCTCCTTTGTTGGATTATGATTCATGTTTTGCCCTCTAACCATGCTGTCTCATTTTGTTCTGGTCCCTTTCCTCTTTTCTCTCAATATGTATACAGCCTCTTATCATCTCTCTGATCTCTCTCTTGAGATCCAGTCTGGCATCAAGCAAAAAGTAGATATCTCTGATGGGATTTCCTGTACCTACATCAAGCTCTGCATGTGCAAAACAGAATTAATTATTTCCCCCTCCCCAAACTCCTCTCTCTTTAGTCTTTTACCACTTGTAATAACCAAGGTTTCTAATCATAATAATTAATTTTTCCCTCTCCATCATTCCTATCCTCATAGCCAAAATCTTTGGCCAAATCTTATCAATTTTACTCTTACAACTTATCTTGTATTCATCCCCTTTTCACCATTCACATGACCACCAACCTAATTCGTACCTTCATGACCTCATTATCTATTGCAAGAGTAATTGAACTCACTGCTTCCAGTCTATCCTTGAATAATCTGTCCTTCAGAACTATGAGGATAATCTTCTTAAAGCATGAGCGTGAACATATCATTTCTTTGTTCAAAAATATTTCATCAAATAGCCAAGGTTAGAAAAATAGCAGAAAATTTGGAAAAAAAATTTATAGATAATATCTCCAATGAAAGTCTAATTTCTCAAGTATATAAAGAACTTTTTCAAATTTATCATAATATGAGTCATATCCCAATTGATAGGTCAAAGAACATGAACAGGCAGTGTCTTGATGAAATAAAAACTATATAGAGTCATATCAAAAATGCTCTAAATCATTATTGATTAAAGAAATACAAATTAAAACAACTTTGAGGTATAATCTTCACCTATCAGGTTGGCTAAAATGTCCTTCAATTGGGGAATGACTGAACAAGTTGTGGTATATGATTGTGATAGAATACTACTATGATCTAAGAAATGATGAGCAGATTGACTTTAGAAAAACATGGAAATACTTGAACCCATGAGGGATAATACTATCCACCTCTAGAGAAAGAACTGACAAATAGAAACATGTATAGTTTGATCTTACATATATGTTTATGTATGTGTATATATATAATATGCATGTATATTTGTGTTTAATTGTAACCTTCTCTGGGTGGGGTGGGGATGGAGGGAGAAAAAAAAAATAAGATAAAAAGTACACAGCAAAGAACAAAAGACAACTTAGGAGGAAGTACAGATAAGCTGAGTAGCTTTGAAAATACAGTGTAGTATTTATTACTTAGGACTTAAAAAAAAAGGAAACAGTTTGAAATGGAAATTTATTGTTTTATATTGAATTCTCTCTTATGTTCTGCTGTGTTGTAATGGGAATGGGAATTTTAAGATCTTCCCTGCCCTCAATAGGGAATTTGAAGACCTTCCCTGCTTTGAAAGTAAACTCTGCCCCCTTATAGGCTGAACGTAATCACATGGAACCTGTGATGGGAGGAGTTTGCTTGCTGCAACCAGCACAGTTTGTGGCTCAGCAACCAGCTGAATGAAAAAAAGAGAGAGAGAAAAAAGGAGAGGGAGAGACGGGGATGTATTCGATAGTCTGTTTATTACAGAGCCATTTCATACAGAGCCATGGTACAAGAAAATCACAGGGTTTATATACCTCATAGCAAGAGTTCCTACGTGAAGGAATGCATGACCCTTCTTAGGTCCTGATCACTCCCTATCCTAGCCCAAGGCTATTATACATTATGACTTAAGTCCTAGGACCATGTCCAGAGGCACAAACAAATAGGGAGTCTCAAACAAGACTTGCAGATTAACTATCCTGAAACTTTCTTTAGTCATTCAAAGATCCAGTGAAAGCATCCACCCAACAAGATTATGCTCTGATCTGCATATCTGCCTCATAGGAGAGGGGGAGCATGAAAGTTTGGTCTGCTACATTTGCTGAAGGGTAAAGCAGAGCCAAAGGAAGCTGGGAGTCAGAGCTAGAGAAATGGTGGGAGAAGGAGCTCAGGCAAGGAGATAGAGACGTTTGTGAGTAAATATTGATCTTGTATTGGTTTGTGGGAAGGCTAAAGGATGCTGTGACTGTGTTGCTTATTAGCTTTATTAGGTTTATTAGCTTCTTTGATGTAATCGGCTTATTGGTTTTGGGATTTGGTCTTCTGGTGTCTGAATAAATGTTTTGGTTCTGTCCTTTATAAGGAGAATCTGTTATATTTTGCAATTGAGCACCATATGGGACTATTTATAATCATGGTCAGTGCTGTAAATATTGCACTGGCACTACATGTATACAGGGAAATATTCTTTTTTCTTTTCTTATTTTGTATTTAAGTTTAGAATTAATAAAAATTTATTTTTTAAAAAGAAAGCAAATGACAACTAAGATTGGAACCTCTGCCTCCATATCTGGTCACCTTTCCACTACAAAATCCCAAACACCTTCATTTTTCTTTTGTCAATAAAGTTAATTGAATAACTCAAAATTTTAAAAAAAGGGATTTAGTCATTCCTTATTCCCTCTAAGAGCAGGTGGACACCAAAAGGTGGAAAGCAACCATGAAAAAGGCTCAGCAACCATCACACTAGAGGTAACAGTCCTCCCCAAGCACACCATACACTAACACTCCATATGTGTAAACCATTGGTTATAGCAAATGAAGAAGTTTTGAATGCTGTGGATAAATTCACTTACCTTGGTAATCTACTTTCCAGGGATGTGCACATTGATAATGGGGTTGATGCACACATTGGCAGAACTAGCTCAGTGTTTAGGAGGCTCTGAATGAAGGTGTGAGAGAGAAGAGGTATTAGACTGACTACCAAATTGAAGGTCTACAGAGCCGTTGTGCTGACCTCATTGTTGTATGCCTGTGAAACCTGGACAGTCTACCAGTGCCGTGCCAGGAAACTGAATTGTTTTCACTTGAATTGTCTTAGGAAGATTCTGAAGATCACCTGGCAGGATAAGATACCAGATACTGAGGTCCTTACTTGATCTAAACTGCCAAGCATTCAAACTCTGTTTCAGAGAGTGCAGCTCTGATGGACTGGCCACGTTGTTCGAATGCCAAACTTATGATTACCAAAAAGACTGTTTTATGGAGAACTCACAAAGGGCAAAGGTTCATATGGTAGTCAGAAGAAGCACTACAAGGATACTCTCAAGGTCTCTCTCAAGAACTTTGGAATTGATTCGTGTCCTGGGAGACACTGGTACAGGACCACTCAGCATGGCATGCCCACATCAGAGAAGGTGCTGTGCTCTATGAGCAAAGCATAATTGAAGCAGCTCAAACGAAACACAGGATGCACAAATTTGGAGATTCCACCCCAAATGTTCACATGGACTATTCATGCTCGACCTATGGTAGAGCATTCTGAGTTCGTATTGGTCTGATCGGCCACACATTGAAACTTAATTTTAGCATAGTAATGTTGTTTTGGTCCTCTTTGAGAATGAAGGACAACAACCATTTCCTCTGAGATAACGTACCAACTCAGGTAGGCATTTGAAGCTCAGCATGAACTGTCTACATCTTAACCTAGGTTTTTTCTTTTTAATTTGTATTCATATTCTCAATGGTCGTGCTGGACCAGTCTATTATTTTACCTGATCTAAGTAATATGTTTTATGCCTTTGCATAAGCTCCGCCCCCATACCTGGAAAGTACCACCTATTCAACTTCTCTCTTAGAATCCCTAGCTTCCTTCAGGATTCAGCTCACATACTTTCTCCTAAGATAAAGTCTTTCTGATCCTTCTAGCTGTTAGTAGTAGTTTCTCTATCCTTTCATAATAATGTAAGTCCTTATATGTTTACCTTTTTGTCCCTCCAATAAGTCAGAAGCTTCTTAAAGACAGGCACCATTTTATCTTTGTACTTCTAGTCTCTAAAGAAATGCCTTAAACAAAATAGTAATTAAATGCATATTCCTTAGAGTGGAGTGATAAAAGAATACTAGGTAGAGAAAAGTGGAAATTTAGAAGATCTCAGAATCTTAAGGAATATCTTGGCCCAAGAGGATACTTTTTCCCTTGTCATTCCACCATCTGAATTATTTATCATGCGTGTAGGTAAATTTATTTAGATGGATTCATCCATCACAGATTAATTAGCATTGGCTTCATCAATTCAATATAATAAGCATTTATTAAATATCTCCTATGTTTAAGGTACTGTGATGGGAAGAAAGTGATGAAGAAAATAGTAGTTGCCAGAAAAGAATTATTAGTTGCAAGTCCACCCTTTCCTTCAGAACATACACAGAAGTTTTGTTTTTAAGTGAAATAATCACATTTACTATCTCAGACATTCTTAAACCTGAAGTATGCAAATTTATTTATTTGCTTTTTTTTTTTGGAGGGGGGAAGGCAGGGCAGTTGGGGTTAAGTGACTTGCCCAAGGTCACACAGCTAGTAAGTGTTAAGTGTCTGAGGATGGATTTGAACTCAGGTCCTCCTGACTCCAAGGCCGGTGCTCTATTCACTGCATCACCTAGCCACCCCCTCTTGCAAATTTATTTTAAAATAAGTAATAACTATATTTCAAATTATTTGATTTCCTTTGCAATCCTTTGTATTTTGTTTGATGTATTTAAAAACATGAGTTTGAAGGGTGTCCATGGCACAGAAAATGTTAAGAACTTCTGCTTTAGCTTGTTAGTTTGTAAAATTAAATTTAGTTCTAAATGCTGGCTTTTAAAATTTGGTTTTTTTATCTTTATTTTAAAGTAGGAAAGATATTGTGCTTTAATAGCATTTAACATACGGATATGCATTGCTGCCTTCAGTCTATATATCCAAGTCATATATGTTAGGGTATTAAGATATTTTTGTATTTTGCTTTTTTAGTGAGAGCACAAAAGTTTTCCATACTGTTGAAATTAAATTTAAAGCATTTTTAATTTCATTTTCATCTCATACTTTTATATTCTTTCTGTATATGCATATATATAACAAATAAATATACATCTGCTAAACATTTGCATAGTTTTTGTTTTCCTTCTTTTCTTTTGTTTCTTTTTGTTTTGTTTTGTTTATTATGTCTCTTAAGTCAAAAAGCCTAAAATATTTACAGAAAAATTTTTTCCCACCTTTGCCCTAAAAAAAGGGACAGGCATAAAGAATAAATCAATAAGTAAACATTTTTAAAGTACCTACTATGTGTCAGACACTCTTCTAAGAGCTGGGAATACAAAAAAACCGCAAAAAGACAGTTCTTGCCCACAAGGAACTTACAATCTATTGGAGGAGACAGTATGCAAAACAAATGTAGGAGTATCTATATAAAAAAGAGAGAGCAAATATAAATTCAAGGTCAAATTTAACCTCAGACACTTGCTGTGTGACCCTGGGCAAGTTCTTTTAAATTCTCTTTGCTTCAATTTCCTTACCTGTAAAGTAGGAATAATAAGAATAGTGCCTACCTCTCAGGGTTGTGAGGTTAAAATATTTTAAAGTGCTTAGTATAGTGCCTATCACATAATGGGCACTGTCTTAAATGTTTATTCCTTTCTCCTTCTTTTAGATCTGCTGATTAATAGCTTCCAACTGAAGGTTAAATGGAAACTCTTCAATTGCACAGTTAAGTGGTTATTGAAATAAGGAAATTTCCTTAGTATAAGCATTGAAGTTTGAAAAACACTGCTGGACCTGTAGTTTGAACCTGAAAAAAAATATATCTGCTGAAGATTTATGTGGGAATAAATATATCATTTATTTTTTAAATTTTTGACAGCACAGAAAGTATATAAAGCTGCTTGACATCACTTGTGACTCGAAACAAATTTAGTTGTATTTTGGATTGTCTTTATTGCAGTATAAATTTGACGCGTGTTGTCCTGATTATAATTTTAGATTGAATTCATTAAGAAACTTTAGCAAAAACTAATATTTAGAAACATTCAGTGTTCAATAGTAGTGCTTAAAGGAAGTTCTCATCCGGAAAAATTTCAATTTGATCCTAAGCTAAAAAAAACCGTTTCTTTTCTTGTCTTGACAAGATGGGTAGACAATAGTTGTTAAAAATGTCACAGTACAGTGACATGCATGGCATCCTAAAGATTGTCCAGTTATAACTGTCTCTCTGGGATTCATATCTGAATAGCATGTGAAGTGATTAGAGTGGTTTCTGTGGCAACTACTGAGCTCTGCCTTTGTGGCCTGAGAACAGTCAGAAAACATATAAACAAATTAGCATGACTGTGTTCCAATGAACACATTTTACATTTTAATTTTATAAAATTTTAATTTTACATTTTAAAATGTAAAATTCATTCTTTGCTTGTGGGTTATACAAAATCCAAATGGGCTGGTTGCTGACCTCTGTTCTGGGGCATCTTTCAGTTGCTGTTGTTGTTGTACCATTTCAGTTGTGTCTGACCCACTTTGTTACCGTCTTTGTGAGTTTTATTGATACTCGAATGATTTTATTATTTCCTTCTCTAGCTCATTTTGCAGATGTGGAAACTGAGGCAAACAGGGTTAAATGACTTGTCCAGGGTCAAACAGCTACTAAGTGTCTGAGGCCACAAGTCTTCCTGACTCCAGGCCCAGCACTCTATCCACCCTGCCACCTAACTACATCTAGAGTTGTCATTTTAAATGTATTGACCACAAAATCACCTTTAGTTCTGTTACCTCCTTCCTACCCCCTCCACCCCATGACTGTTTTTTCTCTTGCATATTTGCATATTTCTATATTACACTAATAACTCTTTCATTATAAGCACATACTACCCTTAATACCTTAGCTTCACCAGTTTCCTTCTTGGCTCCATGTGGCTTATGCAGTTTATAATTTTTTTGTATTACATAATTTAGCTACTAGGATATCAGAAGTGTCATCTATGGCCCAGCACCCCAGCATCTGGCATGACAATTTCAAATTGTTATGAATTTCCTTTTTTCTATTAACCATAATTTAGCACCCCAATCTCTCTGTACTTATATACATTTGTCTTGGGGACAGTCACCCAAATGCATATGCATTCCTTGCCTTATTTTGCTACCACCCAGAATTCCCTCTGAGAAATCTTAGAATACAACTGTACTATAATGCGGGGAGCCAAGGAGGCTGATTCAGGACTCAGATAAAAACTTTAATAGTGTACTCCAAGACCCCTCGAGGTGACACGGCTTGTAAAGGCTAGCTCCCCAAAAGACCGCCCAGGGATACACTTAAAAGGACTTTTGATATCCTGACATCAAAGCCTTTGTCCCTAGGCTTCAGGCACCTAAAAGAACATGTTCCTTATACTACTGTAGGTCAAAATACTTGACTCTTGGGGATCAGTTTCCATGCAGATGTCTTTGAGATTGCAGCCTGCTCTGGGGGTGCGTGCTTTGTCCTGTAGAAACACTTTGATAAGAGACAACTGACTTTCCCCATGACTTCCTGGGTCCTTGATAACAAAGCCTTATCTTATCCAAGCTACTTCCAGGGTCTGACAGACTATTATATTGATAATAAACTTCCAGGATATGAGTAGGATAAGAATACTTGAATCTTTGTCTTTTGGATCTTTAAAAACCTTATTCAAAGAATCAATAAACAGAGTTCATGGTTCTTCTTTGAACTACCTACATGGCCTGGTCATTTCTTATTCACATCTCTGATCATGCTTAGTGCTGGACACTGAGCAGCCCACGACACTATAACATGTCTAAATCTCCACTGATGTAAGTAAAAGGGTTCTTAGGACTCAATATAACAAGGCTTGTGGCATAAAGCATACCTTTACTTCACAAATATTCAAAGAACACATACTGTAATCACAGAGGCCCCTAAACTACTCCTTATATTTCTCCTTTTCCAGTGAAGCCTACTTTGCTTCTAGCATCATCCTATGGTTTCATTTTGGTAACCCTCAGCAGAAGATGAGCTTTCAGTTACTAAATAGCCAACTCCTCAACATTCTAGTGTCACTTTTTCCTAGGCATGCAGATAAGCCTCTAGAATTCAGATAGTATACTTGAGAGCCTTGGATTTCCTTAAAAAAGGAAAACAAAATTGAAGTTGCTAGAGAACTCCCTTCCCATCGGATCTGCACTTGCCTTTGGAGAATGAAGGGTGAACAATTGCCTAAATAACTTACCAGTAATAAAGTAGGGCAAAGTCTAGGTGTTTTGCTTCTGAACACATTGACATTGTCTCTTCCTGTTCTTGCAGCCATTAGGAAACATACTCGTATTCTTCTCCCGTAGCGATTAGCATTTTGAAGGAATTACCCTTTTCTTTCTAGGAAATCGGGTGTTAGAAGAAATCTCAATTTCAGAGTGACCATAGAGGCGACTCCAAGCTAGTGTTGTTCATTAAATGCTCCCTCTTCTATCTAGGACTCTGGGTTTCAGGATCTACCCTGGCCAAGATAAGCTACACAATTCTTTCCACGGCTGGTATTTCTCAGTCTAAGAGGTTATGCTACTACTTTATTTAAAGATGAAGTCAGGAATTTGTAATGTACAATTCTCCTGTTAGGCCTCTCAAATAAGACTCATGAAAAAGAAAAATCTTCCCTTGTTGGCCTATTCTCTGAAAATGGGAAAAGGCAAAAAGGGCCTTGCCCTGCAATCAAATATCCCTTTTATGGAACTAGCCTAGTGGCTCTGACTGACAGCAACACAAGTTAATCATTTCATCTCCAATAGATGAAATAAAATTAAAATCCCACATGAATGCTCACCATTCTATTAGCTCATCACGTTGATCAGGGTGCTTCCCTGATTTCCTACATATCTTTCCAATTTGTTTTGTTCTTCCTGTCTGCAACCACATGAGTTCTTTATCTCCCCATTTTTAATTTCCTTAAGCTACTCCAATGCCTAATGTTTTCATCTGATAGATTGTTCTGAAATACGGATATTCCCCCAACCCCCAGACTACCTCTTTTACAAACTGGATTCCCTAAAAAGTTGACAGAAAGAAGAAATAACTATTAACTTTGATAATGTGGTACTAATATAGACCAAAGTACTATTTGCTCAAAGTTTTTCTACTCCTTGTTATTTTGATACTGGGTTAAGTCATGTATTTTTTTAATAATAGACATTTCATCATATAAGTCTAATATTTCTCTGAATTCTTCATATTCATGTCATACAGTACATTAATAGTCTACTATATATAAAAAATTTGTTCACAGACATTCCCTAGTCACTTGCATGTTTCAACTCTAGCTCTGCTATCACAAAAAAATGGTAATTTGTGAGCATATGATTTATTCTAGTTTTTAATAACCTCTATAGGACATAATGTGAGAAATCTGAATGAAAAGATATGAACAATTGAATAACCTTTGTTTTACTGAATATTTGAACCAATTATCAGCTTTACCAGTATCTTCCATAGCCCTTCTAACAATGTTTTCCTATATTTTGTTATCACTGCCAGTTTCATGGCTATGAAGTGATGCAAAAGTGTTATACATTTCTCTGATTAGTGATATTGAACATTTTCAAGTGATTATAGTTTATATTTCTTTTGACAGTTGCTTGTACCTTTTCACTGATTGTCCTATTAGGGAAAGGTTCTTAGTCTTGATTTGTGTCAATTCCTTATGAATTTTTGGATGACATTTTTTTCAGAGATATTTGGTGCAAAGATTTTATTCCCTGTAATATATCTATTCCTTTTACTCTAGATGCATTTTATTTGTGTAAAAGTTTTTTTTTTTTTTTTTGGGTCCTCTATATGGTCTCTTCTGTCCCATGTTTGGCTATGAATTACTCCCCATTCATAAATGTGAGATAAATAACTTTCTATTCTCTTCTAATTTGAAACAAAATTTCAATTTTATTAATATCTTTTGTTGTTTACATTACAATCATTTCAGGATATAGTCTTCATACCTATCCAGTGAGTTTTCCTTTTAACAAAGAAAAACACTTCAGCAAAAATCTACAGCTCCCAAATCTGACAACACGTGCAACACTCTGCACTCCTATTTCCCATTTAGACAAGGAAAGAGAGGAGCTACGTTTCTTTACCTGCAGGGCTAATATAAGTCATTACAGTTATACAAGTATGGGTTTCATTTAATTTTCCATTTATATTATTGAAATCATTGTCCATATTTTTCTTTGTTCTGTTCACTCTGTATCAGTTCATACAATTTTTCTCTGAATTCCTTGTATCTGTTATTTCTTACAACAACAACAAAATTCCATTATGCTCTTAAGTCATGAGTTTTTCAGATATACCTCAATTGATGAATACCATTTATGGTTTTTGTGGTTAGAACAAAAGTGCTGCAATGAATAGTTTGTTATAGATTTAAACTCCTTTAGGAATATACTCAGCGGTGGGACCTCAGGGTCAAAGATTATGAACAGTTTAGTGACTTTTCTCCCAAAATTTCCAGTTGTTTTCAAGAATTACTGGACTGATGTATAATTTGACAAATAGTACAATAGCCCACCTATTACTCCTCATCTTTTCCAACAACTATTCCTGTTTTTTGTCATCTTTACCAATTTGCTGGATATGTTTTTGAAATTTACATATGTTTTATTATTAGTGACCTGGAACAATCCTTCATATGGCTGTCAATAGTTTTAAATTCTTCTTTTGCAAACTTCATCTCCTTTGACTACTTTTCTATTGGGGAATGATTCTTCATCTTATAGCTTCATCTTATAGTCAATTCTCTACAAATTTAGCATATCATACTTTGATCAGTTATTTAATGCAATTACTTCCCCCAATCCATATATTTTCTTCTCATTGTCTTATGCAAAAACTTTTAAATGTAAAGATAATCCATTTTGTCCTTTTAAGATTTTTTTTCTTCCCCTGTCTTGTTACAAATCCTTTCTCGATTCATTATTGTGAAATATTTAACTTTCCATTTTTTAAAAAAACTTTTTTATAGTAAAACTTTTTGTATTTAGAGTGTTTAGTTGTCTGGAATTCATTATGGCATATATTTAGTTTTTGTCTTTATATCTTCAGTACTTAGCACAGTATCTGGTACATAACAAGCATTTATTTAACAAATGTTGATTTGAACTGTTCAGTGTTTACTAGACAACTCTTGTTTTCAGGTTTTTTTTTTTTTTTTAGCAATTCTTGTCAACTAGAGTTCTTTGTTAAATAGTTTGTACTCTTGGGTTCATCAAATACTTCTTTGGATATATGCTTTTTAATTTTTTTTAACCAGGATCACATTGTTTTGACAATGACTGCATTATAGTATTCTTTGGGATCTGGAAACACCAACACTCCCCTCCCCGCCCTCCACCCCAGTCTTTTTTCCTTTCCTACTACTAAATAAGTACTTGTTATCCAATTCCCTGTAGTTTCTGAAATGCCTTTACCTGTGTGTTACAATTAGACTTGCTTAATATGTAATTCAGTTGAATCAAATTGTTAATTAGATCACTTTCCAATGTAGGCAAGTCAAACTATTTTTTAATAATAATGCAAAATAGGGAGCTAAATATAATATTTTCCCACAATACTTTGTCTCCCCTACTCTTTGAAAACTAAAACCAAAATTCTAAGTAGAAAATGAAGGAAAAGAAACTGCTCCTTGCTGCAAGTACAGCCCCCAGGGGAAGTTTTGAATGTACAGGATAGAACTGTTAAAGCTTTTTCCCACCTAGAAATGGTTAAAATCACCACTAGATTTTCTGTGCTGAGAAATAAGTAAATCATAGCAAAATATCATTCATGAGAATAAAATAATTAAAAGTTCTTTGATTTGTGCGCACAATTTTTTTTTTTGAAGGAGGAGGGAGTAATTGGCTAGTAGTTAGGGAAAAGGCATCCTATATCACTGTCTATCCCTATCCTTTATCTACTTAAAAAAATTCTCAGCACTAAGAAAAATTAATTTCAATTTGAGATTTATTCAGTGATTCTAATTCTACTACTTTTTCTTAAAAACAAAATGGGTTCTCTAAGAATGAATTTTAAAAGTGCACACAAAAGGGGCTTTTTAGAACCCACTTTTTAGTCTTGGGAAGCAAGGAAATTTTAACCTAATGATCCTCATTATCTGAGACAAAAACTCTTACTAAATTTCAGGGTTCAAACACTCTCAAGACAAAAAACTGAGATTTAGACCAGCCAAACTGCTCTATGGTTGTGTGTTCTGGTGGGCTCATTCACTGTGCAACCTTATATTGTATTACCATCTTAGGATCAGTGGGACAATCCCTGTAACCAACAGATGGGAAAAAAACCCAGTCCCACAAGCCAACCCTAGCCTGTCAAAAAAACAAACAACAACAACAAAAACTAAACAAAAAAGAAATTAAAAAAGAAACACAAAGCAAACCCAAAAAAAGGCCATAATTTTTCTATTAACTTACCCTAAACTTCAGGGAACAGGTAACTACTGGGACTTTGACATTGCCAAAGCAATGTGGCATACCTCTCCTGGGACAAAATCATAGTACTGGGGTGGGGGTGGGGTTTCCTAACAACTAGGCAGTGGCTCCCTTAGCCTGACCAACTTTCCAAGCTTGATAACCCTGTGACTGAATTTTCCAGATAAGGATTTATCCCATGTCAACCTGAGGTCATCATATTCACCATACTCTGACCACTGGGTTTGAAATTCCTCTATAAAAGGACCACATAGCACAAAGGACACAGCTATATTCTGCTCTAGTTACCTAGCTAGAGCCACACTTGTGCCAATAAGCCTGAAACTTGGGTGAGGCCCAAGAACCAGATCAGGTTTGCACTGCCCTGTTAGGATACTTCAACCTCTGGCACAGAATAATTACTTTGTTGAAACATCATCTATTCCCAAAGATTGGTCTAATATAAAAGTATTAAAAATATTAGACCTAGAACATGGATTCAAATCCAGAGTTGAAAAACTATCCTTTCCTCACCTCAGTTCCAAGGCAATACCTTCACTGTTACAATGCCCAGACCACTATGCCAGGACCCACATTCATTACTTCCAGATCACAGGAACCAGAGCCATAACTGCGTGCTCACCATTCTTCAAACACTGAGTGAGAGTCACAACAGTGCCATCACCAGGGCCTAACCCCCAGGCCAGGATAAAGTAATAGGATTATAAGTTTCAAACACTGGGCCAGAAGAATAGCTGATGCTTCACCACGCTTAGAATACTGGAACAATGCAATCTTAGCACTCTTCATATGCTTAAGGCTCCACCAGGCCCTGATGGCCCAGCCAAGAACACATCTGAGATATAGTGATTTCCAAGCTAAACTTTAACCAGGCCCCAACCATGGCACTGAAATTCCATTGACCCGAATTCTTCAGTCCACCACTTTATCAGGTGCTGGACAGTAGATGCTGGGCCATTCCTCAGTTTACAGTGACCAAGCCTAAGCCACCAGGATGAGACTGCCTTGGACCCCAGTAACCAGGTAAGATCTCTAATAGGCGTTGACCACCTAGTGTAAGCAAAGCTAAACTGCAGCTTAAACCTTGGCTTGAGTTTTCTTTGGAAATTGCTCCCTGTTTTCACATTTTATTATACCTCATCAACTGGGTCACCTATCAATTTTGCCCCAATCACCATGGCAAGGTTCTACCGAGAACAAAAATTAGACCGGTTACAATAATTTAAACCACCAGAGGACAATCCTGCACTTGACTAAAACCAGAGTTGTAAGATTCTACTGGGTTCCTATCATTGGGTCAAATCTACATTTGGTCTTGACTGTCATATTTATGGGTCCCCACCATTTTATAGAAGATTGTACTAGGTCTTGACTTCCCAGATCACAACCTACTGGGCCTATGCCATTGCACTGTCATAATTTCAATGGACTTTGACCACTGATATCCTCTTCCAGTAGACCTAAACTTCTGGACTGAGGCTGTACCTGACCCTAAAACCCAGGTTATACTAGAATTGACATCCCCATCCTCCCAACAGTCAGATTAAGAGTCTCTAATTGGTCCTGAGCTTTGAGTGAACCTTCACTGAGCTAAAGCCATAGGGCCAGATACCCAGTAAACCCTGACAACTGGGTCATCCCATCATTGTGTCTGGAACAACAGGCTGAGGCTCATTGCCTAAGAGCCTCAGTCACTTGCTGACTGAAACTTGGCTGAGGCCTAGGCATTGGACCAGTGCTGTAAGTGTTTTGATGAAACATTTCAATCTTCCAGCAAAAGGCCACAGTTGCAACGTTACCTTGTACTGACCACTGGTCCAGGGTCACAGCTTAAAAAAAAGAAATTAGACAGGACTATATCATGAAGGCCACAGTTTCAAAGCCATTATGTCCTAACTACCATCCCAGGGCAACATCTTCACTGTTACAATGCCCTGACAGCCACTCTAAGACCGTAGTTGCACCTTCATTACTTCCAAATCACAACACCAGGACCACAACTCAGCATTCCCCAGACAACGTGTGAGAGCTACAGTGGTGCCATTACCAGGGCCTAACTACCAGGTCAGGAAATACCTGTAGTATTACCAGGTTTCAAACACTGGGCCAGAAGAATGGCTGATGCTGCACTATGGACTAAATACTGTTGAACTGAGTCCACCTCTTGGGCTCTTCTTATGACCTCACCGTATGCCTAAATCTCCCCTAGAAGCCATACATACATTAGGTCTGAGTAATGAGGTGAAGTTTCTCATTGGTGTTGGACAACAAGCTACACCCTCACTAATTCTTCAGTGTATGATTGAGGCTGCCACAGATTGTGAACCTCAGGCCCTGTGACCACCAGTCTTTGATCTCTGGGCCATACCTTGAATGTATCTCAAACGTTGTATACCACATATATGGCAGCCACAGTGGCACATGGTCATGCCCACCAAGCATAGCTACATGGCCTTGAATATTGACAATACTTCCAACAGACTTAGACCAATAAGGTGAAAAACATTGGAATTTTCTTATAAGCCCTCATGTCAATGGGGTCCCAAACACTGAACTACGGTCCCTCTAGCTCAAGGACTCTTCTCTGCTAAGTCTAACAAGATAATAAATGGAAAGCACTTTGCAAACCTTAAAGCACTATATAAATGTCAGCTATTACTGCTGCTAGACCACCAGGCAAAGGCTCTGCTGGTTCATCACTTAGCAAGAGCTCCACTAGGCCTGGATCCCTGGAATGAGAACCCACAACATCTCTCCACTAAATCCTAAACGTTAGATAAGTGCTGATCCAGACCAAGTCCCTGCTCTACGCTTCAGTGGGCCTAAGCTGCCAGGATGCATTCCCTGGATAAGAACTACCAGGTTGGGGTTGTACTGGATACCAAAGCACACTTAATATTTTCTATAGCTCTGGATTATTTATCTATCAGTTTAATGGAAATGAAGCACTAGATGATATCTTTACCAAATCCCAGTGTTTAGACCATACATCTGCTTAACCAAACAGGTAGGCCCTACTTCTATGCTTTCTATCACCTCACTCCCCAGGCCATTTAGCTACCAGACCTGTATGACTGGGGAATAATTCCACTGATCTCAGATCTTGAAGCATGTTCCTGTCCTGCCTACTCTATTGAGCAACAATGTTAAGGTACATACCACCACACCAAACCTCTATCCTGCTGTAACTCTCAGGACGTACCTTCAATTAACTATGACCATCAGAATGAAATTGTATTAGACTGTAGGCCACAACCCCAACAGGAACAGACACTTTTAGTAATGCTTTAAATAAGCCATGCACCAACAAGACCTGAAGCAGTGGGTAACAATGCCACCAGGATCAAACCACCAGGATACAACTCCAACAATCCAGGACAACCGCTGCAATTCTTCCACTGGGCATAGACAACAAGGCTACAGCTTTGCCTAGTTCTGATTCCATGTCAGAGGCTACACCAGACTCCACTGCTGAGGTTATACCTCCACCAGAATAAGACTACTCAGCAGCAATATCTCATGGCCCATACTACCAGACCACTCCTCTACCCAGTCTTCATTGAAGACTCACACCTACATGCTATGACAAAAAGGCTAAAGCTGTGACAGATCCATCATATCAAAAACCCACTTCCAATAGGTTTGAACAACTGGGTAGTGGTATTATGAAGCACAAACCATCTAAAATACTTCTTCCATGGTTGCAGATACCAGACCACCACGCTGAAGTTGTACTGAGCTGTGACCCCAAGATGAGACTCTCTCTGGGTCTTGATACCAGACAAAGCCTGTGCAGAAGAGAAAAGTAACACGATATTCAAATTATAACTAACCATATACCAGTTGTGGGGGAAGGACTGAGGAGCATGTCCCTTCTATAACTGTTAGCAACATCATCATTTTCACTCTCCAGAAAAAAATTAAAATTTGACATCTATAAGCAGATTTTCCTGAAGCAGATGAAATAATCTTCCATTTGGTGAACTAGTTGACACATGGCATCTAGTTTATGATTTATTTAGTTTGTGTCTCCTGAATCCCAAAGGGCTGTCACATGTTTGAGGAATAAAGAATTTTTGGAAACCATAGTCACTGGCCATACCAACACCTCTGTCTAGGTCTATGGAAGAGATCAGCATGAAATTTGTCCTCCAAGTGCCTCAGAAGAAAAAAAAAAAACAAACTCCATTTTTATTCTCCTATATGCCTAATATGGTAGGCTTAAGCCTTCACATCATTCATCAGCCTTTTCGTTATTTTCCTGCTCAAACTCTGAGCACCATAAGGGTAAACTGGCCTGAACTTGTACCTGGCAATAGTCACCTGACATGGGGGAGGAAAAACATCTAGAAGTAAATAATCCATGAAAAACCACAACACAAGAGAAGAGTGGGCCAAGATGACATGGAGGTATATTTCTAATCTCTCTTATAGAGATTTCAAAGGATAAAATGGGAAAATTAAATGAACATATGTTTTCTTTTAAAAGTAACTGAACCCTAGTAAATATTTAAAATTTCTGATTTTGTGTCTTGCTTTTGTAATCCTTTGTAGTTAAGAAGATGTTAAACATGTTCATTCTCTTAAGATACCTAAGGAACAGTTATGGATCCTCCTGGGCATGCAGAGAGAGAAAAAGCCTCTGTATTCTTTTTTGCTTTGAAAATTTACGTGCTATAGAAACATAAGATGTTGCCATCATTAGATTACTTTATCCCTTCCATTACTCTGTACTCCACATTTACGTCTCTCATACCTTCTGTATGAGTAACATTTTCTTACCCTCACTCACACAGTCTCTTCTTCAGCAGCAGCCTTGGTCCAATTCCCTCCAAAAGGCCTCTCTCTGTCACCAGGCTGGGTCAGTGCTATTACACTGTGCCCTGTATCAGATTATACCATTTTAGGAAAAAAGAACATCAGTGGATGGCTAACCATCAGGCCAACAATACTTAATCATTTACCTTGTCTTTACAAAAGAACCATAATTCTATGCTCCGCATAATCTCTAGCCACAACTGCTCTAAGCAGATCTAATAACATTAGATCTGGACCACAATATTAAGGTCAAAGTTTCTAAGCTGTCATGTCCTGACTTTGGTTCCAAGGCAACAACTCCATTACTATGATGCCAAAATCTGATCTAGGGCCAAAGATGAAAAAGCATTATATCTGGACCACAAGATCAATGTCAAAGTTTCAAAGTCACTACTTCTTAACCTCTATGCGACACGACATCTTTGCAATACCCTGACCACCACTCCAGGGCCTGTACTGCACCTTCATTACTTCCAAATCACAGCACCAGGGCCACAACTGCATGCTCACTATGCCCCAGAAAGTGGGTGACGACCACAGAGGTGCTATCATCACCTCCCAACCACCAGGCCAGGAAATAGATATAGCATCACGAGGCTTTAATAATTGGGCCAGAAGAACAGCTAATCCTTCACCATGCTTAGAACACTGGGCCAAGAGACCTCTACATTCTTCCTATGCCCTGACTATATGCCAGAGGTTCCATTTGGCCCTGATTACAAGGCCAAGAACACATGTAGGCTGTCACCACACTATGGTCAAGATAAACATTCATCAGACCTCAACCACAGGGTTCAAAGTCCATCAGTTGTAAATCTTCACTCCACAGCTTTATTGGGTACTGACCAACAGATGGAAGCCTTGTCTTACCTTAACTAATGGGTCATACCTCAATCAGGTCCCAACCATTAGGTTGGGTAGCCACCAGGGCTAAGCCATGAGGATAACAATCAGGTCAAATCAGGAGTGAATTTGTATTGAGATCCCTAAAAGAGAAATAGCATTAAGACCACGGTTCTAAAACTCCACTAAGTTCTAAACCATGTTGAGGCTACATAAAAGGTCTTTACCCTCTGTAATAGTTATGGGTCTCAACCATTACATAAATGCTATAGGTCATGGCTCTCAGCTCAAACACCTCTATAACTGGATCACTGAGGTTTTAATTGGGCTTCGATCACTGATGCTTTACTCCAATAGGCTCGGACTTCTGACCTGGGGCTTCAGCTGATATTAAAACTCAGGCCAAAGTAGGAATAATTCCTCACAATCAAACTTAATTCATGCTAAACTGTGGGGTGAGGCCTTAGCCGAGGTCACAGAGCCAGAAACCCAGTGATTAACAGTTTGAGACTCCACTAAACCTTTACAAGTAGGTCAAGTCACTGTGCCTGGAACATCAGGCTGAGGCTACACTGGACCCAGACTTCCTGAACTCAGTGGTACTAGGTCTAATAACTAATAGTCTTATCCCTGACCACCAGGATATAGATCCAATGGACCCAACTACCATACCAAAAGTAAACTAGGTACCTAACATCAACCTGAGTTTCTACTGGGTCCTAACATCAACTGAATTTGGACCAAAATACTGAAGGAGGGTACTTTGCACTTTGAATCTCAGGCCTAGACAATGAGAAAAAGGTTCCTTATAATCTCAACCATCAGTTTTCACACTAATAGATCTTCAGACCATGACCCCCAGGTTATACAAGAACCCTGTTTTTGATTTATATGCCACAACTTTGCTGTGTTTCAAAAAACTATTCAGAGGCTATATGGAGCCTTTTCTGTTAGACCTCAAGGGTATAGATGGATGACCACCAAATCACATCTCTATTAGGCCTTGGACACTTGATCACGCTTCCAAAAGACCTAGATCAATGTAATGCCAAGTAAAGACAACTTCTAAGGTTCAGATTACCAGCATAGTAAATCCCATTTATTCAGCAAACATTCACAGAACAACAACAACAAAAAAGTCAAAATACAGTGTAACTTGTTCCTTTAGCAAGTTCTCAATTCAATCCAGGTAC
>CM053591.1:38877500-38906267 GCA_028646515.1 Pseudochirops corinnae | reverse complement strand
GGTGCTGACTTTTCCCCCTGAACTAGGTAAATGATATGCTTGATTAAAGTAAGATTGTTAACCTATTTTGAGTTGCTTTCCTTTAGAAAAGCAGATCTAAGAACCTGTGCTAGTAGCCGCCCTGGATATGCTAGGGTGCTTGCTAATACACTCTCTATATATGTATTACATTATAGTTACCAGATTGAGACTGTTAGTAGTTTGGGACTGCCAGGCGCAGTCAACACTGGGCTCTGATAAATAGAATAAAGCTTAAATTTGGCTTCTGCACCAGACCCAGACTGTGCAGAATAGAGAAGCTCCATGATGGTTAAATTATATCATATTAGACACTATTGGAGAAAGAGAGAAAGAGAGAGAGAGAGAGAGAGAGAGAGAGAAGCTGTTAATGATATAATCATTTTCATCTTCCAGGAAAAATTTAAATGACATCTATAAATAGATTTTGAGGATGAGGGCATGTCCCTTTTTATCAGATTGGTCAGTTAACATCATTTAGTTATTTAGTATTTTCAGTTTGTGCCTTCTGCACCCCAAATGTCTTTCCCCGTGTATATGGAGTAAGGTATGTCAGACTGAATTGACTAGTCATCTTCTGAGGTTCTGAGGAGGAGATGGGTCACAATGAATCCTTCCAGTGCCCCAGACAAATGCACCTATCTTGTTTAACTTCCCATGCCTCCATTACAATCTGCCCTATTCACACTACTCACCAGCTCCTTCATCCATCTCACTCAGACTCGGTGTCCCTTATGCCTGCAAGGGTAAACTGGCTTGAACTTAGGCTTGACAGTGATCACTCGGACTGAATGACTACCCGTAGGAAAGAACAGTTTTGCTCTCTGTCTCTTTCTGCACTCCAGATTTTATATCATTTCAGTGGATGCCTCTTTCTCCTAGGGACTGGTAAATCTCAAATCTCTTTTTTCCCATGTCTCCTTTTCACATTGAATATGTGTTAATGATCCCAATGTTTCAGAATTTCATTCATGCAAAAGATCTACTTAAAAGAATACTTATATTTTTATAAGCATTTAAAAAACTAATACGTATCTTAAACACTGCACACTTTCATAAAATGAGTTTTAATGCCTCCTGTCTAGGACAAAATTTAACATCATAAATATAGATGTGTGTCTGTATGCACATACATGCACATATACATACATGCACAAATATATATATACACACACACACACACATGTTATCTGGTTGCTAATCTGGTGATCAATCTACCTAAACATGAATGGGCTAGTCCTGGCATAACACACTTCTTTGGGTCAATGCTTGAACCTTTTCTAGTCTGCTGAAAACTTCCAGACTTTTAACAGCCCTTGGGAGCTCATGTTCACCTCTACCTTATGATACACCATCAGGGCAGGACTTAAGTAAAAGCATTGTTTGAAGGGACATAGATAAGTAGAATCTTCTCTACTCTCCTTATGAAAGTAACTAAAGACAGAATGTAATACCCACTGAACAGACATCTTAATATATAGAAAACCTATCTATTATGTGTGGTTCTTTAGTCTCTCTGTGGGATATGGAAGCTTGGTCCATAACAAGTCTACGGACTTTTGAAGTCACTAGTAAAATGCAAAATGTTAAAAACAAGCAAACTAGAATGCATTATTTATCATGAAATGTGGGAAAACTTCCTAATTATAATCACTAAACATATTTAAATATATTTGCATTATCAACAGATAGAAACATAAGGGGGTTCTAAGTTCTTATGGGAGCATCTGATTAATGCCAGAATTATCCCTGTAATAGAAATAGCTAGAAAAGCAACAATTTGGAAGGATTAGAAAATCTTTTAAAGTGGTTTGATTTCACAGCACAAACATTCTGACATCTGAGTTCCCTGAATTTAGGAGAAATTCTTTGCAAGGACTTGACCTTTTTAGTGTAAAGAAGGTAGTCAAGATCCTACTTTAAAGGTAGTTAAGATACCCTATTCTAAAGCATCAAAAGTCAATGAGAAAATTGGGTAGGAAAATTGATTGTGATTAAAGCAGGTGGGAATCAAAGAACATATACTTCTCTCTTCTTAGTCAGATTTTACCTGGTTGAAAATGAGATAGACAGAAATGACTATTGGTTTTTGAACTCTGTTGTACACCTGCAATCTTCTTTGGCATTCTTCTCCTCCTTGACTTTTTGGTTCTCTTTTGCCATTTGGGTTATTTAATGGGTTTTTTTTTTTGGAGGACAATTGGGGTTAAGTGACTTGGCCAAGGTCACACGGCTAGTTTTTATGTTAAGTGTCTGAGGCTGGATTTGAACTCAGATCCTCCTGACTCCTGGGCCAGTGCTCTATTCACTGCACTACCTAGCTGCCCCTCAAGGGTTAGTCTATTTTTTAAGTTATCTTCCTCAGTATTTTTTGGGTCTATATTAGCAAGCTGTTGACTCATTTTTTGTGATTTTCTTGCATCACATCATTTCTCTTCCCAATTTTTCCTCTATTTCTCTTACTTGATTTTCAAAATCCTTTTTGAGTTCTTCCATGGCCTGCAACCAATTCATATTTTTCTTGGATACTTTGGATCTAGCATCATTGACTTTATTGTCTTCTTCTGGTTGTATGTTTTCATCATATTTGTCACCCAAGTAAGATTCCATAGTCTGAGGTTTTTTCCACTGTTTGTTCATTTTCCCAGCCAATTATTTGACTTTTTAACTCTTTGTTAAGGTAGGACTCTGCTTCCAGTGTGGAGGGTATACTGTCTTAAGCTTCAGGGAATTTGCTGCTATTTTCAAAGATACTTCTAGGAACTTGTAAATTTTCAGTTCTTCTAAGTGGTATGATCAAAGGAGAGATGTTTGCTCCTCTCCTGGTCTGTGCTCTGGTCTGTGAGTGACCACAGACACTCTTTTATGCCTTGGAACTGTGAGGAGGATTCCATCTCCACCACTACCACAAATTTCACCACTCCAGTGCTCCTCCTCACCCTAGGACCACCACCCAGAACTCCAACCCAGATACAAGTACAGGTAAAGTAAGAGCATCCTGTCTCAGAGCCAGTAAAGAGATCCTTGAAATCCCCCATGATCAGCAGCTTGATCTCCCCACTGTCTGCGGGCTGAGAGCTTTGGAATAGCCATGGTTGCTGCTGCCACCACCACTGTCTCTACTGCCCTGGGCTGGAGCTGGACTCCATTTCTCTCTCACCCAGGTCTGATAGACCTTTCCTACTGACCTTCTAAGTTGTCTTTAGTGTTTGTGGGTTGAGAAGTATGGAAACTGCCACAACTGCTAGCAATTCATTGCCCTGGGGCCTACTCTGTCTGTGTCACATGGTTCATGCTGGCCTGTACTCCTCTTAGACTGGTGCAACAGACCTTTTCTGTCTACCTTTCAGGTTGTCTTGGGCTGGAAATTTGTTTCACTCTGTCATTTTGTGGATTCTGATGGTCTAGAATTTTTTAGAGCCGTTTTTTTTTACAGGTATTTGGAGGGACTTGGGGGTGAACTTAAGCAAGTCCCTGCTTTTACTCTGCCATCTTGGTTACATTCCCACCCCCATGATCCCCACAATCTCCTTTGGAAAAATGACAACTGCTTCTTAGTGAGTTATGTTGCTGAACTTGTGGTTTGTTTTGAATGTATTTTTATAGATTTTTAAAAGCTATTTTAATAACTAAAATAAAATTATTTCTTTAGCCTATATTTGTTTAAGTTTAGATAGAGAAGAATGAAACAGAAACTTAAGGGGGGGCATGGTGGTTATTGAAACACAGGGAATCTTAGGAGAGAACCTGGAGCATCAGGGATCAAAGACAAGACTTGTGGGAATTTATGTGTCAAGAAGTAATATCACACTGTGCTGTGCTCTGAGTTCTTCTTTAGCTCCCTTTCCTAAGGTTCTATAGAAAGTTCTTGTTTCTCCACTTCTGGTTTGGATTATTTGTGTTAAGTTATTCTTTATAGAAAGCCAAATGCTCATATTCAGTTGTGATGAAAATGAAGTGGAAGTGAGCTGCCTACACTTTTCTTCTTTTGTTGTTGTTCTAATTGACCGACACCATCACATAGAGATGGGCAGAAATGGATGGATTTTGTTCTATTACCATTGGAGGTAATTCCTACACAGATGAGACTACAGATTTAGTTGGACATTTTTAAGCCTATGGTTAAACTCATATAACATTTGATTTTGATAAAGCCAAAAATGTCAAAATGGAAAGAATTCCAAGTAAGAATATAATTTGGGTGGGTGTATATACAAAATTATTTGTTTCTTTCAAGCATGGCTGTTTGTTGGGGGCAGGGGCTACTGATCTTGTGAGCACCTACTGGTCTCACAATGTGGCCCTCTACCATCACAAATATTTTATGAAGATTATCTTTTTTCAATAAAAACATATAGTTCCATTGTAGACTTTAGATTGAATGCTGATAAAACTTACTACAATTCCATTTCCCCCCCTCTCTTTCCCTTGCTAATAGTCTATTCATTGGGTTTTCTTTTGCTTTTCTTAGTGTACTTCCTTTTACACTTGCCTGGGATATGTGGATGCTAGAGGCAGATGACTGTTGATCAGGATGGAAATCCTCTCGTTCCCTTTACCCTCTAAGATAAAGAGATGGGGGGGATAGAGGGGGGAGAGAGGGAAGGAAGGTGAGGGAGAGAGAGAGAGAGAGAGAGATAGAGAGAGAGAGAGAGAGAGAGAAAGAGAGAGAAAGAGAGAGAGAGAGAATTTATCTCACATATTTGAGAAAGAAGGAAGACAGGATACCAGAAGGCAGGGTCACTCCTTTTAAGGTCTTTAAGACCTTACTCTTTAAGAGTGAGTAGCTCTTCCAGTCTTGGATGTCAATTGACTTTGTTGAGCCCCCTCGCTATGGTGCCGTCATGGGGGATAAAAGAGATTCCTGCATCATCCCTACAATGCTGAGTCATAACACGGGTGGCCCACTGGCCCTCAGGTAGCCCTCTATCCTGTGATCTACATCTGAACTTTATGCTTCCCATTTGGTTGTCTTTCTGCTAGTGCATCCCCTTCAAGATCTAGTTAAAACAAAGTTGGTCTAACTCCAAAGTTGATCTAACAAAAATATTATAATGTTTATAGAAACAAAAGACTTCTTTTAAAGGTGATACCTTCCCTGCTCCAGACGCCCCTTTCCTTCCCCAGTCACTTTAGCTTGCTCTTCTATCTCTGTATGGTGGACAGTGTTATCTTGGGAAGGTCATACCTTCAAATTCCTAACACACATATTGACTGTGTAGTAGTTCCATTTGGCCCAAAGACTATGGCCCCCCAAAATAAGTTTGGCATTTCTAGCTGAACCTTCAACATCAGAAGAGAAAAGAAGCATTTATTAAGCCTCTACTATAGCAGTTCTCAACCTGTGGATTGCACCCCCTTTGGAGGTTGAATGACCCTTTCACAGGGGTCACAGGGGTTGCCTAAGACCATTGGAAAACACATATTTCCGATGGTCTTAGGAACCGAGACACCACTCCTCTGTCTCCAGGTGGGTCTGCCCACATGCAGATACACCCACATACGAGTATTAAAGGGGTCGTGGCATTAGGAAGGTTGAGAACCACTGCTCTACTACATGCTAGGCACTGTGCTAATATCTGTAAATATTAACTTGTTTGATCCTCTCAATAACCCTGGGAGAGAAGGGCTATTATTATCCCCATCTTATAGTTGAAGAAACTGAGGTATGCTGAAGTTAATTGACTCCCCAACTTTAGAGGGCTTCAGGTAGAGGGCTGGCCCTTGAGGTCTCTTCCAAATCCCAAATTCTGTGATTCTTTATAATATTCTTCCCAATTCTGCTCTTTTTAAGGATCTGGGGCTATGTTAGTTTTATGGTAGTGTCACTCTTGACTCCTACTTATTTTTCTCCCAACTTTCCCCGTAAAAGGGGACTTATCAAATGCTCTATGCCATCTGATAGCACTATGTCAGAAGTAGGGGTAAGAAACACATACTAGAGTTTATATATCTCCACCTGATTTGTCTCATCATTTTCCCTTTATTGAGATCTCTTCGCTTCTCATTATTCTCATCTTTTTCTAATATGATTACTGATAAATAGCAGCCTCTTTGGGTCTCAGTTTCCTGTAATATGAGCATGTTGTACGAGAAGATTTATTTCTAAATTCCTACATTCTGCTGTCTGAACCCATTATCCCCCTTTCACCAATTTCATAGTGAAAATATTATATAATATAATGGGAGTAGATCTCTGGCTGAAAAGGCTATGAAACATTAATATTGGGCATTAATTATGATTCCTACTTTTCTGCTCTAAGAAAAGGTGCTTGAGTAATATTAAGGAAGAAGGATAGGGAGTGGGGTAGGGCAAAATTTCCCCCTCAGATTTCACAGTAGCCCAGGCTAATTTTTATTCCCACACAATGTCCTTTTCCCAACACTTCAGGCATACTGTTTTTCACTTTGTCAATAACTACAAAAAGGGAAACAATACTGAGAACAAAATGAAAACAACTCATTAAAAACACAATGCAGCCACCTATCCAAAGAGAAGAAGTCAGAAATATCCAAGTGCCTCTAAGTACAGAGGCTCACCATGGCATATATTGGAAATGATGGTAAGGTGGCAACAAGATGTGATAGTCACAGATAAATCACGTATTAATCCTTATTATTCTATGAACATGGTATCTTAATATATATTGTTTTACACTTGCTTTTGCTAGAGCTACATCACTAAAATTTAGCTATCTCTGTAATCCTTTAAGATTTACAAAGCACTTTCCTCACAACAACTCTGTGAGGTAGATAGTCTTGGAATGAGTATCCTCTTTTGGATGAGGAAACAGGCATTGAGAGGAATAGGAGAAACTGCAGCTGGAGTTAGTTAACACAATGGGACCAAGCAGAAAATAGAGTAAAAGTGATGATGCAACAATATCCACCCTTCCTATGGCCTTTGAATGGAAAAGGGAGGAGAGAAGAGAACAAGCAATTAATAAGTTCCTGGTATGTACCAGGCATTGTGCTAAATGCTTTACAGATGTTTCCTCATTTGATCCTCAAAACGACCCGATGAGGTAGTTGCTATTATTACCTCCATTTTACAGTTGAGGAAACTGAGGCAGACAAGTAAAATGACTAGCCAAGAGTCACTTAGCTAGGGAATGTCTGGAGCTGGACTTGATCCGATCTTCTTGACATCAGGCCTAGCACTCTATCCACCGCAGCCAACTAACTGCCTCTAGACAGAATAGTGAAATTCCTTTATAAGGAGAAACTGAGAGCCAAGAAGCCTTGGATCCAAGAATGAGAAATGAGCAGCTGAGGGAATCTCTTCTCTGGTTAGAGAGCAAAGCATTCATGGTTTGGATCCTACTTTCCTCTCCACTTCACTATGTATGTTTTATAATATTATATGCTTTTTATCTTACGTTTATTTGCCATATTGGTTACACTGACACATTAGTACTATTTCCTTCTAATTGCCACAGTTCTACATATAATAGCATACATGAAAATTTCAATATTAATGACAGGAATAGTCATTGTTAAAAGTAGCAAGAATTAATTCAGGAAATATTTACTGAGTAGTTACGTATAAGAAGCACTTTTTTTTAGATGCTGAGAGGAATACAAAGACGAACAAGCCCCTGTCCAGGCCCTAAAGAAGTTCACATGCTAGTAGAATTAAGAAGATTTGAATATTAAGTATGGGTGATATCCTTATATGAACTCTGAGGGAGTCAGGAATTGGTAAGCATTACAGTGGCCACTGAATGGAAGAGAAGACAACACCTCTATTTCCAGGTTTCAAATATACTTCCATCCATATTCTCTTACTGTTTTCAGTCATTTCTTCCTAAAATGCATTTTCTACCTCTATAGTCTTGTGCCCTCCTCTCTTCCTCTGCATTTGCTGTCATAAGTGAATCTTGAAATATTCTTATTGGGATCTCAGTCAGGCATAAAGATTCTCAAAACTGGAAAGGATCTCAGAGTTTTAATAAGTCCAACTAGTACATGAATTCCCTCCACGATAGAAGACAGATTTGTACCCTGGGAGAATGACCTCGTATCCTGCTTTCAGCTCTCTACCTCTTTTTTCTGTATCTCTACAACTTTCCAGAAAAATATTTGATTGAAAGTTCAACAAACGGTAATGCCTACAATGAGCATGATACTGTGATAGGCACTGGGGATAAAAAGATAACAGATAAAACAATTACTGCCCTCAAGGAGCTTACAAAATGCTTCCAGGAGATTCAACAATATGAAAGTAGTTTATGTAAAGTGGATACAGCTTAACCAAATAATTTTAAAAGGTTGAAAGTGTTAATAGTAGTGGGAACAACTAGGAAATGACTTATTTAGGAAATACCATACAAACTGTGCTTTGAAGGAAGGCAGGGATTCTTTGGGGTAGAGGTGAGGAGGGAGTGAATACTGAACATGGGGAGGGGGAACCATTTGCGAAAAGGCATTTGTGAAAAGGCAGTGGAATATTATGTACAGGAAAAAATAACTATAATATAAATTATAATATGTGAGGGTAAAAAAGTGAGGACAAAGTGCCTCCTAAATTCAGTGGAAAATTTATGAACCCATATTATTCTCACATTGTATGTTATAATTTTTCAGAGTGCCTTAACATCCATTAGCTTTGATCTTTGTTAAGTTCTAAGCAGTTCTATAGGATAAATGTGTGAGGAGAGATATTATGACTACTGTTCAGAAGAATTGTCTACCACCACTTAGGGTACACTTTCATTCCCAGATCTCGAGAATACTTATAAAAATATTCACCCAAGTTAGTTTTATTGTTTTCAAGAGTACCTTCTAGAAATCCACTAAATGTTTTTGGAACTTGCTGAATTGCATACCCACTGGGCTGGGGTTGGGGAGTATTTCCATTTCACATTTGGTAAAGACGGGGCGGTAAGGAAGGAACACTTCCCATTTAAAAAATGGAGAGGATCAGGGAGGACAGTAAATTTCTTTCAAAAGGATGTATGTACAAATTTCGGTACAATCCTTTTTTTCTGTTCTAATTTGTATATACAAATACTCATTTTATTTGGTTTTTGTTAAGTTCAGAAGAAAAAATAAAAGGAGAAAGGGGGGAAAATTCCACAAGGATCTATGATCTCATTGTTTCGGAAATTTTGGAAGTTTCCTCTAGTGATACTGATTATAAACATTCATACATGGCCATTCTGTTTGACTAATGTTTATAACCTCCCTAGATAGAGTCCCCCATGGGAGTCCACATAATGGGCTTTCCTAGCTTTTTCCTGACATTGCCAGGTTACCAGAAGAATACTAGGTTCTCTGGCTTTCCATGTATTAGTCTTTGATCTGAATGCTAACCAGTCCATTTTCTCTTCCCATATTATAATCCTTGATTAAGCACTTTCTACCTCTTTTGAAATATCTCTTTTTTATCAATTTAACTTATTATTGTTGCTGCAGCTTGTTCATACCCACCAAGGAGTATTTTGAAGCTCTCTTAGTAGTACTCCTTTGAGAAATCGAGGTGGTGGTGGTGGTGAGAATGCCTTGGAGATGCTACATTTTACTAGGTCACATATAAAAGAAGGTAGTGCCTAGGAGGAAGAATAGGAGATGTTTGCCCCAGTCTTTGGTCCCCATGTCTTCATCAGTGCTGGTTGTCCTTTAATCCAGTAGGGTTTTTCATGGCACTTCCCCCACATAGGAGGCACATGTGATCAGATGCTTGGGCCTCATGGTCTACCTGCAGAAAAAAATATGAAGACAGGCCTGTCTTATGATTTTTCTTCTTTCCTCTTCTTTTGGGTCAGGACAATTCCTAGGATGTGGCATCTTGGCCTTTTCTCCAGTACCTCCTGGTCAGAAGTAGAACCCCAGTCTTCAAGGAAGGCATGCTTAGGGTTTCCATGAGCCAGAGGGATTCGCTAGAGTGCTCTCTTTGACAGACCATACATATTTAGTCCCGCAGAGGCTCTGCGTTTGCCTGCAGCAAAGGTCTTGGATCCCTTTGAAAGACTCCTGTATGTGGGCATTAAGAAAGAAGCCATGCTCATGCCATATCCCACTTGCCCACCAGGGACAGGATGGGGTTTCCTCTTGCTTTTATTTGTAAGTCTCTTTTTTCTTTTGCTCTAGTGAGTATTGCAAACAGTTGGATTTATTAAAACTTTATTGTCATCCAGGACTATGAGTGTGCAAACAAAATGTGCAGAGTTTCACAACCTTTTTAATTTAGATGTGATGGAATCTTTTAACTTGTGTGATCCTGGCAAGTGATTTCATTTGTTTTGTTCTAATTTTCTTTATTTGTACATTGAAATCATTGGAGTAGATTGATAACTGTTCTCCCCTCTACCTCCAAATGGATGGTCTTATCTAATGACCGTAAGTTTGTATAAAGGTGAGTGCAAAATTGTGCAAAAGCCAAAGTTTGTCTCACTTCCTTCCTCCCTTTTAGGAATCATTTCTTCTTCTCCTGTGTCTTCTACCCAATTCATAGATATAACAACTAATGAGTGACCTTGGGCAAGTGACTACTTCTGAAATCAGTTTTCTCCAGATTTGACTATATAGTGAAGCCATTAGACTGAATGATGTCTAGGTTTTTTTCCACTTCTAAATCAATGATCTCATCATCTGGTGAACATATTTTTATATGCAATTCAGCACAAAACTGAGAATAAGCCAAAAGTTAGTTTATTCTTTTTCCTCCTATTATTCCACATCCTTCCTAGTCATACCCCATTCTCTATTTCTTTCAGACTTGTAAGACCCTGTAAAAGCATTACTCCCTACAACAAGAATTTGCATTTTAAAAGGGACTTTGAAGAAGTAAAGTCTTGTACTTTCATAGAATGGATCTGTGATAGAAGAATTCTTACAAAAGACTTCTTACAAATTTTTTCCTGGGTATTTGGAGGGCAAGAAATCCTATCCTGTGAAATTTAAATCATACCAAGGTCTTACAATATTCTTACTACTATTAAAGGAAACAACGTCAATATTTACAGAAAGAAGGAAAATGGCATTAATTCAGTCTGTCATTTATTTAGTGTGAAAGTATTGCCCAGAGATACTCAAAGGTTTTTCACATTTGTTGATCTTTCTAGGATAACTTCAATATTTTAAATGAAACAGACTTTGCTTTAATCTTATAACCCCTCACTACTAGTAAATTATTTTAAAATTGAGCAAAAGTACTCCCAAGGACAGGATCCTCAGGTTGAAACAAACACTATTCCTGCTCACCAAGGAACTTACAATATAGTAGGATAGATGAGATATGCTAAGTCACGTGGATAAGCATAGAGAGAATTGAACCCATGGGAGATGAGAAGATCACCAAGAGAAAGGTGTAAAGAGAGAAGACAACTCAAAATGTCATGAACTATTTTACTTATTAATACCAAGGTTGTGTAATGTAATCTTTAAAGGAAATATATGGAAGTGTCTTCACATCTCCACGTACCATAGTATAAAATGTATGCTATGAATGGTAAAGATCAATGAAATTGGGTCACTGGTATTGAGAGCCTTGTTCCTCATTGTTTCTTCAAAATTTTGATTATCCTCTCACCATGTATAAATCACTTCCTTTTAGGACCCTGGGACCCACTGACAATAACCCCAGGTAATTAGTAGGAATACTGAAGGTAAGAAGTTCTTGAATGAAGGATAGGAGGGAAGTAATTTAATAATTTAATGTTGCTGAAGGTTCTAGTCTAGGGAATTTGTTTTTGACATTTAATGTTTACAGGTTTCCTATATCAGGCCTCATACTGAGATAACTAGTGGTCAACAACATATGATTTTAGTAAGGTTTCTAGGGAATGATGGGAAAGGGAATAATGGCTAAATGTTGATGACTGTTTAGATTCCAGTAGAGTTTTGCTTAGGGAACGTAGACAAGCATGATGAACTGCATGAAAGGGGGAATGGAGGTGACAACAAATATCAAACTACTTGGACTTGGATAGGTGATTAATAATGTACCCACTTCTCTATTTACAAATATGTGTCAATGAATGGCACATATAAGGTCCAAGAATATAAATTTTTTAGGATTAGAAAAACATTATATAACTTGAGAGTTTAGCTGAACGGTCACTCTGACATTTCTTTCAACAAAAAATTATATTTCTTCAATACACTTGGCTTCTCTCTCTTTCTCTCTACCTGACTCCTTTCATCCAATCAGTTACTCACTTCTGTCATTTTCTGTCGAGGGGTGTACATTTCTTAAATAAAAACAAATGATAGAACCTAACATCACAGTCAGAAAACAAAGTTTTCGCTTATAATATCATTTGTATTCATTTTGTATTCTTTTTAATACTCAGAAAATTCCTGTTTGGTTTGCATGCCAAGATGTTTTTGCATCTTTTTTTGGTTCACATGACAGGGGAAGAAGTGGGAAATATAGAGATTTCAATCAGAATCAAACCCAACTCTTGAGTATTTTACTGGGGAGGAATTTGTGCAATGATATATCACTTATTCAAGAAGGCACCATTTTAAATAGTGGGACTTGAGTACATTGACTTTCTAAGTTGAGTGAAAACCTACTACTTTGTAAATAATACTTTTAGAAACATTATGTAAAATATGCAGGAGGCACTTAATAAAGTTGCCATAATTTAGGTAATATATTTCAGGGCCACCCTCTCTTTAGTATTACCTGGAACTTCTTGGAATAAACTAAGAGACTTCTGAAGGGAATATAGTCACACATGGATAGAATATAAAACCATTTTCCTATACTTTGTTTTTATAAGAAAAATCTAAAAATGTTTCCAAAAACTTTTCAGAAGTATTTTTGAAGGTATATTACCTTTGAAAAAGCAATAAATTCAAATGTTAATATTTGAGTTCAGTGCCCAGGCCACTTGGTTTATTTCTTAAAATAAATTATAATACTTCTTTATATGATTTCCCCTTTGGCAATTCCATCTACCTCAATTTGATTATCCTGCTATGCAAATAATTTCAATTTTTCATTTTTGTTTTCATCTCCTATGCTGTGTTCTAGACTTCTCATACTTTTGCATTTACGGTTGCCTGTGGGTCATTTCTAGTGATATGTCCTAATGGTACCTCATATTTTCTCTCTCCTTACAATTTGTCATCTATAATTCTGTTTTTATTAATACCACCACCACTCTCCAAGCTACCTAGGCTAAAGCTTTGCCTTCCCAGAAACAGGAACTGTGAAGGATTTCAGGTGGACTGGACACTGTGAGCTTCAATATGGAATGGGAACTGGACAAAGAACTTGACAAGGAACTGGGAGCTGCATGCTTTTGAACCCAGGTGACAGTTGGAGCTGGGACTATGGAAGGGGAACCATGGAAGCTGAGACAGCTTTGAATCAAGATGAAAGAAGACTTTACTTGGATATTGAATGAAGGATAGGAGGGAAGTAATTTAATAATTTAATGTTGCTGAAGGTTCTAGTCTAGGGAATTTGTTCTAGTCTAGGGAATTTTCCAAACAGGAATTTTCTGAGTATTAAAAAGAATACAAAATGAATACAAATGATATTATAAGCGAAAGCTTTGTTTTCTGACTGTGATGTTAGGTTCTATCATTTGTTTTTATTCAAGAAATGTACACCCCTCGACAGAAAATGACAGAAGTGAGTAACTGATTGGATGAAAGGAGTCAGGTAGAGAGAAAGAGAGAGAATGGTCACCGGTCTCAAATGCTTCAGTGAAGTCAAGAAGGGTGGAGACTAAAGAAAAAAGAAAAGACTTAAGACAAAAGAAAAAAGGCCATTAGATCTGGCAGCAGTTTCAGTTGAGTAGTGGGGACAGAAGACAGAGAGCTAAGGACAGAGATACAAGATTGAGATTGTGATTTATTGTGACCTAGGGGTGGAGAACTTTGACCTTTGTACTTTGTGTCCTTTAAGGAGGCAAGAGGATGATTGAATTAAGGACTTACTAAATGACTGAATGAATTTACTTTGTTTAAAACTATGTGGCCACTTTAGTGATAAGTTATTATGTCATTGTGAATGCTGTACCTTCCTTTCTGTGAATGTTTTGTCTTAGTTTGTTACTGAATAAGTAGAGAGTTCACTATACTATGTAATCAGAACCTCGAAGCTGTTCACAGTAGCATCAGTCCTCTGGAAAGCTGCTAGTTCTTGGCTTTATAGGGCTTGAATTGTGGTGGCTGTGAGAATAGTGAGAAGAGGACTAGATGCAAGAGGTGTTGTGGAGGTAGGAACAGAGATATTGGGCACCTAATTAACTATCTGGAGGGAGACTGAGGAGTTGAGGGTAGCACTAAGATTATGAACATGGAGGTTGGAAGGATGGTGCTTTCTTGACAAAAACTGTGAAGTTTGGTAAAGTGGTAGGTTTGGGGGAAAAATATAAGTTCAGCTTTGGACACATTCAGTCTGACATTATCTGAAAACATGTCTGAAATGTCCAAATATTCATTTGGTGATGTGAGACTAGTGCTTAGATGAGAAACTTGATATAGAGATCTGATAGCATGGAGATAATAATTAATCCCACGTAAACTGATGAAGTTACCAATGGAGAAAGTTAAGAGAAAGAAGAAAAAGTGTCTAGGACAGAACCTTGTGGTAAACCCACAGTCAGGGGGCATGATGTGAGTAACAAATCAGCAAGGGTAGCAAATAAATTGTCATCATAGAGGTAGAAGGAAAACCAAGAAAAATAGTGTCATGAAGACTTCATGTACAATTTGGTGCTTGACTTAGTCTTGAGAGGAGAGAAATATCTATGAAGTCATCAGTGGTCACCGGTTTCAAATGCTTCAGTGAAGTCAAGAAGGGTGGAGACTAAAGAAAAAAGAAAAGACTTAAGACAAAAGAAAAAAGGCCATTAGATCTGGCAGCAGTTTCAGTTGAGTAGTGGGGACAGAAGACAGAGAGCTAAGGACAGAGATACAAGGAGAGTATAGTGATATGAAATGTAGACAGCGTTTTTTTCTCTAGGAGTTTGATTGAGAAAGGGAGAAGAGATATTGATTCAACTTCCTTTTGGTTATTAGCCACCAAAGTGAATCTACCTAGATTTCTCAGCTTCCTCACTCATGGAACTGAGCCATCAACCTTTGATTATGTGTCTATGTGTTGTTGACACCATTTACTTATTTCACGTCCATCTCTGATACTTATTAGCTTTATGGCTAAGGCAAATCATTTAAACTTTCTGAGTCTCAATTTTACCATAAAATGTGTAATAATCCCTGTAATAGCTATCTTACAGGGCCTTTATAGAGATCGAATGAAATATTGTATGTAAAATATTTGAAAATTTTAAGGCACAATGTAAATGTGAACCAATAATAATGAACTAGAGAGAAAAACAATATCCCTGAAGAATCTAAAGTATCAAAGAACAGCTTCAACCCAGAGCATATCATATTGATCTTGGTCTTTATTCATTCAAGGAGTTGAAATTATTGTCAACATCTGGTAATTACAGAATAATTAACAATAGTTTGACAAGTGGACATAATTTAACAACAAAAACCAGAAAAAAAAAATCCTATGCCCAGGCAGTCACTAGTAATAGCAACATTGAATGGGTGAGTGAATTTGGCGATTATGATTCAAGCAGAAGAATTAGAAAACAAGTATTTTTTTTATCCTGAACTTTTTGGTTTTATCTGATTGAAAAAGGAACACAGAGGAAGCACATGCTATAGTGAATGGTGAGTTGAAAATCAGGGGACCTGGGTTCACATATCCCAGTTTTGTTACTGACCAGTCACTTGTAGACTTCAGGCAAACCATTTGAAATCTACAAAACAGAAAAAAAAGAAAGGATTCAATTTACTCTCATGGCCTTTTACTCCTACGTCTGATCCTTTTAGTATAAAATGACTATAACTTCTTAGTAAATTAGTGCTGACCTTATTAATTTAGCTTGTTTTAAATATCTTCTGAAAAATTTAAGAATTATTTTGATAAAATTTTATTTGGAAAACTCTTGGCTTTTCACTTTGTTAAGGGGTAGAAGAGTTGAATATGGCCTTAATGTGCAAGGTGGTAGGTTTGGAGGAGCAGAAGATTTTAGGAGAATCAGGGGCCCAAGGGATAAGTGTTAAAAATGGTGAGGATTTGTGGTTAGAGAAATGACATAGAGATAAAGCTCTGAGTCTTCCTTTTGCTCCTCTCTCTATGATTTTCTACTGGGTTTCTTTTTCATGACTGTCAGTCTGGTTTGCTAGTCATACAGGTAACTAACTACACCTTTAGCTTCAGATTTAATTGCAACGAAGATGTGAGGAAGCTACTTCTGTCTCTTTTTTGCTATTGCTGTTATTTTTTTAAAGTATATGGCATTATATTTGATAGACTTTTCATCAGAGGGAAGTACAGAAAAAATGATGGGTAGGGATCCAATCCAGTTCTGTTTTAAATCCCCTTCATCTTAATTTCAAGGGATTTAGCCAGTGAGAGTACTGTGCTACCAATTTGAATGATCCTTTTTTTGTGTATGTCTTGGACGGAAGGAGGTGGAAGAAGCTGTGTTGATGATACTTGGTCATGGACGACATATGAAGGTATATTGGTGACATATGTAACTCCTAGACTGAACACTGATAAAGCTTAGCTGTATCATTACAGTGCACTTATCTTTTGGGGTCTTGCCCATTTGTTCTTTCCTCTGTTGAAACTGTCCCAATTCCTTTTTCTTTACAACTGAATTTTACCCCATGCCTTCCATTTCTATCTCTCTTACAACATATTCAAGCAAAACCCAGCTTTAATTATTCTCTTTCTGATTTAACCAAAGCCTTGCTGTTAAACTGTTACCTCCTACCATGCTAAACATATTTATGTTGATGATACTTGCTCATGGATGACATACAGTAGTTAGGGGCTGTATCACTTCTTTTAGATCAGATATAATGATTTACAATTAATAGAGCCCAGGAAGATCATTGACATTTGCAAAGACACCTTGTAGTCACAGCTTAGCTACAGTTCCTGTACTTTCCATTGCCTTATCTGGGATTCCCATCCCTCCACCAAAAATGTGAAATTTAGTTAAGGAATTGGTTCCACTAAGGTAGAATGGGTAACCTGGGAAACCTATTAAATAGACTGGCAGGATCACACTTCCCACAGGCAAACAGTACTGGACTAGAGGTTTCTGTCAATTTTACTATTCTGTCAATTCTGTCAATTTTACTCCAAGATATATTTACATTTTAAAGATTTTTGCCAAAAAGAAATTAATTTAAAATGGTGACATTTCAGGAATCTAGAAAGGTGGTTCATGGATTTTGGAAGTTGGGATGGATAAAGGTAATTATCATAAGTTATTCAAGTCTTAAAGTATATTCTGGGTAACTTTTAGACAGACACTATCAAAAGAAATGATCCATAGTACAAGGAAAAAAAAGGAATAATTTTGGTTGGTGTGAATGAAGATTATACAGTGGGTACTCAGTAAAAGATTGCTAAATTCCTTGACTTAGACTAATTTCTCTTTATTAGGAGAAATATAACATGATGTAGTGGAAGGAGCACTGGCTCTGGTGTCAAAGGATCTGGGTTCAAATCCCACTTCTGACATTTACTACCTCGGTGATTTTGGGCAAAGAAAGGAGTTGAAGTGGATGACTTTAGAGGTTCCTTCAAGCTCTAGAACTTTGATCTCTATGATCCCAAATTATTTATCTCAAGAACTCTGAATGCAATTGAATCACTTTCATTCTTTTATTTCTTTTTCTATAATTTTAACAAAGGCATTGGCCTGGATCAAAGAGATAGATTTTTTTAATATACGCTTTCCCTGCTCCAAGGGCAATGAAATAGAAAAGAGAAAATAATTACATAGTTAATTATAATACAAGGTAGGAAAAGTGCTAAGTACATAAGAAATGTGCAACTATCAGAGGAGATCGTTATGGGAATCTAAAGATCTTTCCTGCCTCTAGGCCCTTTGATAGGCTTAAGTGGCTCTGAGAACCTTCCCCGATTTGAAAGTATACTCTGCCCCCTAATAGGCTGAATGTGGTCACATGGAGCCTGTGGCAGGAGCCTTGTTCTTCAGGAATGCCCACACCTTATTACTTTGTGATTGGGCAGTGGGTCAAGAGGGCTGTGACATTCTATGATCCAGGAGAAGGCTATATATACACCCTGATGTGAGTTTTTTCTTTGGGGCTCACTTTGAGAAGAGTAGTGTGATCTGGCCAGACAAGACTGTGGGAAGCCATTGAACCCCCCGCCTTTGAAAAACCCATATGCTGCTGCTTCCCTCTCTGGTAACTGATTAGGTATGGATGTAATGGTCAGACTATTGGAAGCCCGTCTGCTGATCTGTTTCTCTGCTTGGAACTTCTGCTTGTAACTTGTTTGTATTCTCCGAAGTTCAGGGTGTAACTGAACTAGGTAAATGATGTGTTTGATTGATTAAAGTGAGGTTGTTAATCCATTTTGAGTTGCTTTCCTTTAGAAAAGCAGATCTAAGAACCTGTGCTAGCAGCCACCCTGGGTATGCGAGGGTGCTTGCTGATACAGAGATAGAGGTTATTTATAGAAGGATTTGTGAAGGAAAAATAAAGAAAGAAGAAATTCAACAGGTAGTTGAACTTGGGACCACAAATAAGAATATGGTCTTTCTTTCCCAAGGTTTAAATCCAGGGAAAAGTTAAGAGTAGTGAAAAAAGGTAGCTGTAATGCTACTCCAGTTTTGACTGGAAACTTCATGGAGAAAGAGGAAAATTTCAACAAGGCCACATAGAGTAGTTGGATATTCCAGACTAAGGAATGTTGTTAGCAAATGTACAGAGAAAGCGTGGAATAATCAGGAAATGGTTGTTGTCCTCTATAGTTGAAGAAGATCAAAATGATGTCATTGTGTCAGGGTTATTATACAGTGTGTCTGACTGTGGATGATAAGACCAATATGAGCTCAGAAGGCTCTACAAGTCAGGCACAAATAATTTGTATGAACATATAGAATGGAGATGTCTCAAAATTTGCTCATCTCATGTTTCTTCTGAGCTACCACAATTCCGCTTTTCTCATAGACCAAAGCACCTTCTTTGATGCGGACATGCCAAGCTATGTGGTCCTGTGCTAGTATCTCCCATGTTATACAATTGATTCCAAAATTCTTCAGAGAGACCTTCAGAGTGTCTTTGTATTGCTTCTTCTGAGCTCCTTATGAGTGCTTGCTTTGTGTGAGTTCTCCATAAAATAATCTTTTAGGTAAATATGTTTGGCTTTTGAACAACATATTCAGAAAATAGTGATAGTCTATTTGACTATAGTATAGTGAAAGAGAAGGCACGTGAAAGATTGTGATTTAACATTGATAAGGCAGGTTTGAGCTACAGTCTTGGAGGGTTCCAAAAGGTCTGACTTTCCTATACTCTCCCCTTTGAGATAAAACTGGACAGGCATAAACTAATGTGGTATACAGTCAACAACATGGTACGACCTTAACATCTCCTCTTCCTAAGTAAGGACAGATAGGGTTGTGTGACATCAGAAAGGACTAGCTGCTCACTGCTGCAGGGACAGAAAGGTCTCTTTTTAGCCTTAATATGTTATATGTCAGCTACTAACAGACTTCTTTAAGTTTGGATCTTTAGGTAACAGTGTCATTTAATTCTAATCATTTTTCAATCACATAGATTGTTTTTGCCTTATAATTTTCTACTTCATACAATTATATAACACATTCAATAGGTAATTACTGAATGAATCCTGTTTATAGTTCATTGAACTACCCTAGCTGAAATTATAGTTTCAGTAAGGCACAAAGCAGAGGTATCAAATATGCAGCCCAAAAGCAGCATCATGACCTGCAACACTACTGCATGTGGCTGAACCAAATTAAATTGTGATTGGGAAATATTTAACAAAGTAAAAAAAAAAAACCAATAGAACAAAGGTAATGGCAATACGTGGTTTTCTAAGTCAATATATAGCACACAGGGAACCTTATGTATGTTTTAGTGGCCCCTTTTCTATTTGAGTTTAACACCACTAGTATAAGGTGTCCAAGAGGACATCTAGACAGAGGACAGAGTAGGAATTACAGAATAGGAAGAAATCCTCGAGTAGTAGCTATATAGTTTCTGCTTTAAGACATTCAGTGAAACAATATTTTACCCTGAGACACCCTATTCTACTTTTGGACAGTTCTAATTAATGGGATGTTTTCCTTTCATATAACTGAAATCTGTCCTTTTGCATCTATTTCTCTTATTTAATACTAATATTTCTCTAATTTAAATACTAATATTTAATATTTAATTCTCTTTTTAATACTGAAACTTAGTATTTCTTCCCTCTTCCAGGTCATCACAGTACTTCAAATACTTCAAGATATCTATACCTTCCCTTTCTAAGTCATCTCTTCCCCAGGATAGCCATTTCTAATTCCTTTAGCCAATTGTCAAGAGAGTTTTTGTATATGCCTGGAATTCTCTCCTCATTGTCACCCCACAATTTCCCTGGTTTCTGTCAAGTCTCAGATAAAGTCCTATCTTTAGGACTTTATCTGCAAGTCTTTCCTAGTGCTCTTAAATCTTTCCTCCTAGACTATTCCCAATTTATTAACTCTATACATCTCATTTATGTATAGTGGCTTGCATGCCATCTCCCCCTTTAGACTATGAACTCCTTGAAAGCAGGGACTGGTGTTTTGTTTTTGTTTTTCTTACTTTTCTTTGCTTACCCCATTGCTTAGCCTAGTTGGTGCTTAATGAAGCAAATTGACTTGACCTGAGTAATGTTCAATTTAGTTAAAGAAACTGCCATCCTCAAATAAATCTGAAGAATAATAGCACACAACATCACAAAAGCTAGAAAGACTTTCCTCTAATAGCTGACAGGAAAGAAAGCCAAACAAAATACCCAGGAGGCATTGAGAGATTGCAAAACCTATTTCACAGACTATAGAAAAAGAATATAGTAAAGGAAACATCATTTTCTGAGGATAGAGATAAAACAACCCTGAAACTGATGATGGAGATGGTTGTAGTATCAATATAGATTCAACCTTAAGACAGGTAGTTGAACTTGGGACCACAAATAAGAATATGGTCCTTCTTTCCCAAGGTTTAAATCCAGGGAAAAGTTAAGAGTAGTGAAAAAAGGTAGCTGTAATGCTACTTCAGTTTTGACTGGAAACTTAAATATACAGATATTGAGGGCATAATAAGATGGGTTTCAGGGTGGGAAGAAAGAATGGAGAGAGGAAACAGAATTTGTCCCAAATTTAAGGAATTTTGTTTATGTTCATTGCCTTGATGGAGATACAACAGGATGTGATGGGCTACAGGGGCTACTTTATGTTCTAGGCCCTATAGGTAATGTGATAATACTTCAATAGGTACCTTGTCTATGAGCTTTATATGCGGGTCTTTTTATCATTGTTGGCGTTTTCCACTGTGAAAAATCTCCTAATTTATATGCTTCCAAATATCCTGTCTCTTTGATTTAGAGGAATCAAGTAGGAACTTACTATTAGTCTTCACTAATTAGAAGTAAACATTCTCCAAAAGGAGAGGAAATTCTGATAAGTATTGATTTTCTTTACACAGTTGAATTTTGCCTCTTTACACCTATACTTTGCACCTTTGCATCCTTTTATAAATATTTATCTTATTACAGGAAGTGAGGAGAAATATTAACTTTTTAAGTTTAGATCAAAAGCAGAAGCTTATATTTGAGGCTAAGATTGTTTTTCTTTCCACAGAGGAATGATTCTTATTTCTTTCCTCTATTATTCCTACCTAATTTTAGCATTTGATATTGGAGATCTTTCCTTATTTCAATTCCTTGGATTTGTAATGTGAATCTTAAAGCAATGGAAATCTAACCCTGACTTGGGATTGAAATGATGAGAGGTCAGTTTTCCTTTAGTTGGTTGCTCCCCAAGGGCATGTACAAAGTTTACCAGCTTTCAACAGTCACGGAACCCAGCCACCAACTGTAACCTTCCAGGATGGATCTGTGCCTTTTGCTGACCTAGGGGACTATAGTTCTTCATTTCCATCCTCTGCATAGAGGTCTAGACATCTTGACTCATATTCTATATCTTTCAATGATTGGTACTCTAGATAGCTGGAGATCCAATAAGTTCAATTCAATTTAAAAAAACATTTATTGACCTCCTTTCTACGCTATGCAAGGCACTGAAGAAAAAATGTTAAAAAAAAAAAAAAGGAAAATAGTCCCTTGACTTTCTTTCCCTGTTGAAGCGGAACCCACTATCTCTTTAGGAAACTCTCAACTTTTAGACAGTATTGTTTCTTTAATAAAGAAGGTTTTTTTTTTTCCTCACACAAAGACTAAGGTTGCCTTTTGGCAACTTCCCTTCATTGTTTCTAGTTCTCTGGGGACAAGTGGAACAAGTCTAAATTTTCCTTCCCATGACAGTCCTTTGGATATTTGAATAATATTATCATATCCAACCTAAATCTTTAGGCAAAACATTCTTAGTTTCTTTAATTCTGATGTTGCATGAACTTGAGATCTTTCATCTTCTGGTTACCTTACATTGAATACTTTCCAGCTTGTTAATGGTCTTCCTAAATGGAGATACATAGAAATGAACATAGTATTCTGCATGTGGTCTGACCAGGCAGAGTACAGAGTGGACTATCACTTGATTTATAATGAGTTTGTAGTCCACTCCAAACCCCAGTTCATTTCCGAATTTCTATCTGACCATATCCTTGTGAAATCTAGCCTGTAACGTGTGAGGCTGACTTTATAAACTTGTACATTGTATCCCTATCAATTTTCATCTTGTTAAATTCACCCAAACGTTCTAGCTTACCAAGATAATTTTAAATTCTGAACATCATACAATGGTGACTATCTTTTCAAGTTTTGTAATATTTGCAAATTTTACAAGTAAGTTATAATGAAAATATTAAATAGCATAAAGCCAAACATAGCTCCCTGGGGCAATCCAGTGAAATTCTCCTTGCAAGCTGATAACAAATTGTTAATGACTTCTCCAAGTATTGATTTAGTTCTGACTTCCCTTCATTGTACTATTTTTTAAAATTCCAAATCTCTCTGTCTCTTCCAGAAGAAGAAGATGAAATTGCTTGATAGGTAATTGGTACTTAATACTTATTGAATTGAACTTCTTTGCTATCACGCAAGTAAATTTCTACAGCATTCTTATGGTCTACCAATTTAGTGGCTCTATCCAATAAAGAAATGGGTTTGGTCTACACCATCTGCTTTTGATAAAACTGGGCTGGCTCTTTCTAAGTGTTGCATCTCTTTGTAGATCTTCACTAAATTCTAGACCAGATCTTTTTTATATTGTAATTCACCAACTTGTAGTACAGGATTTTTCTTTTACTAGGCTTTTATAAGAACTAGTTTGAGGTTTTTTTTTTTGTTTTTTTTTGTTTTTGGCATGAGCATTACTGCCATTGTCTATTGATGCTATTTATAATTAGCATGAGAGCCTATTGATAGATTCCTTTATTATTCTGCATCTTTCTACATTCTTTCCTCTTCTCTTTGCCAGTGATGTCACTATTGGCCGATTTAAAAATCTACAAAGCAAAAAGAATAAAAATAAATACCTATTAAGTTTTCAGTGTGAATTTTCATTTTCAAAAGGCTGATATTCGTTAGTTGACTTGGTCTTTAATAGTCATCAGAGGAAAACTCATTCCTTCAATGTACATCAATAAGAAAGAAAAATATAAAATGCATGAGCTGTGTGCATTTAAAAATGAAAGCCAACTAATAAGTAAACGTAAAATAAGAGGAAGAGATTAAAAATTAGAGAAGAAATAAACTAGAAATGAAAAATATCTGTAGAAATGATAAAACTAAAAGCTGATTCTTTGAAAAGTTGATGAACCTTTAGCTAATTTGATTAAAAAGAAGAGATTACAAAAACAACAAAACAGAAAATGTTCAAGGTGAAGTTACAACCAAACTGGAATTAGTTTTTAAATTCTTTTCATCTGCTTTTTTTTTTTTTACCCTTGATCAATGAAATTTATTTATTTTTTAAAAATTATCTTTTATATTTATTTTTAGTTTATGTCATTCATTTCCACAAGATTTTGAGTTACAAATTTTCTCCTCATCTTTCCCCTATCTACCACCCCCAAACAGTGATCTCACTGTATACTCTCTCCTCCAGTCTGCTCTCTCCTATATTCTCCCCCATTGCCCCTCTGACTTTCCCGAAGGGCAAGATGGATCACCATACCCCAGTGCCTATATATCTTATTTCCTAGGTGTATATAAATAATAATGATAATAGTAATAATGATAATATTTTTTAAACATTTAATTTTCAAACTTTGAATTCTAGATTCTTTCCCTTCCTCCCTCATCACCCACCTGAACTGGGAAGATAAGCAATTCAATATAAGTTCTACATGTGTAGTTATGCAAAACATTTCCATAGTGGATATATTGTGAAAGACTTAACTATATTTCCCTCCCTCCTATCCCTCCCTCGACTTGTTCTATTTTCTACTTTGACCCTGTCCCTTTTCAAAAGTGTGTGCTTCTAATTACCCTCCCCTCCAGTCTTCCCTCCCTTCTATCATCCCCTCTCTTATCACCTTCCCCTCTATTTTCCTGTAGGGTAAGACACCCAATTTAGTGTGTATGTTATTCCCTCCTTAAGCCAAATTCAATGAGAGTAAGGATGACCCATTCCCTTTTGCCTTCCTGTTCTTCCCCTCCATTGTAACAATTATCCCTTGCTTCTTCTATATGAAATAATTTACCCCATTCTGTCTCCCCATCTCCTCTCTTTATATTCCTCTCTCACCTCTTAATTCTATTTTTTAGATATCATCCCTTCCTATTCAGTTGATTCCCTCATTCTCTTCTCATCCTAGTGGTTCTGAACCTCAAATGCCAAAGTACAAATCTCCTTTCCTCATGCCAAACTTCCTTCTCCCTTTTATCCTTCTCAAAATTACTTCCCAAATACCTTACTTCTTCTGCTGGAATGCCTGCTTCATAAATAACAAATCTGCTTTTCATCTTAAACCTTGTCCTTTTCTCCTTCCATCTTCTGGTACTTACTGGTGATGCTGGGGGAGTTGGACTATTTCTTCTTCCCCATTGTCACAGATTATCACTATCACTCAGCAACCTTGCCTCTTTTTTAGCTTTATTCAATACAACTTTATCACCCAGTCAAGCTAGTAGCTATTAATCTGCTGATCCTAAGGATATTTTCTTGTTCAATAAAGTTCAGTGTCTCATAGTATTTATGTCTTCCACAGCTCCTTCTTTCAATACTAGATGACTTTAATATGTATACTCATACTTCACCAAATAGCCTAACTTTCTTGTTTCTTAGTATATTTGATTCCCATTTCCTGCTCTTCCACTCCACTGAAATATTCATATTCCTGATCTTGTCATTCTCCTTAAATGCTCCACTTCCATGTCCATGAACTCTGAAATTCCTTTATTTGTTCATAACATTAAAAAAATCATTCCATATTTCTCTTTGCTTTGTGACCCCTCAGCTTGTTCTTTGTCGCCATCATGACTTCTAAACCGTCCACTCCTCAGTTCTTTCCCAAACCTTTACAACATATTATCTGACCTCATCTCAAACTCTTTGTGAATCATTTTAACTCTACACTATCATCTACACTTGAATCTCATCTTGTACAAGAAGACTCAAACAAAAGGAATAAAGATGAAAGAGCAAAAACCAGAATGCTTCCGTGTGTATTCAATCAGTATCAGTTCTTTCTCTGGAGGCAGATAGTATGCTTCATTATTAGCCCTTTGGGATTGTCTTGGATCATTATATTGCTGAGAATATCTAAGTCATTCAATTTTGCTATTACTGTGTACAATATTCTCCTGATTCTATTCACTTTACTGTGTATCAGTTCTTGTATGTCTTTCCAGGTTTTTCTGAAATCAGCCTATTTGTCATTTTTTATATTAAATAATATTCCATTGTCATATACCATGGCTTGCTTAACCATTCCCCAATTGATGAACATCCCTTTGATATCCAATTCTTAGCCACCACAAAAAGAGCTGCTATAAAGATTTTTGCACAAATAGGGCCTTTTCCCTTTTCTGGATGTCTTTGGGATACATACCCAGCAGTGTCATTGCTTGATCAAAGGGTATGCACAGTTTTATTTTTAGCCCTTTGGGCATAGTTCCAAATTGCTCTTCTGAATGGTGGGATCAGTTTGCAACTCCACCAACACTGCGTGTCTCAGCTTTCCCACACCTCCTCTAACATCCAACATTTTCTTTTTTTGTCATGTTAGCCACTAAGACAGGTATGAGGTGGCATCTCAGAGTTGTTTTAATTTGCATTTCTCAGATGAAATAGCGATTGAGAGCATTTTTCCATATAACTATACACTATATGACTTTGTCTGAAAACTGCCTGTTTTTATCCTTTGACCATTTAGCAATTGGGGAATGGCTTATATTTTTACAAATATATTTCAGTTCTCTATATATTTGAGAAATAAGAACTTTATCAGAGATACTTGCCACAAAATTTGTTTCCCAGTTTTCTGCTTTCCTTATAATTTTGATTTCATTGGTTTTGTTTGCACAAAACTTTTCAATTTTATGTAATTGAAATTATCTATTTTATACTTTGTAATGTTCTCTATTTTCTTTGGTTCTAAATTCTTCCCTTAGATATTAATCTGACAAATTATTCCATGCTTTCTTAATTTGCTTATTCTAGTCACCCTTTATGTGTAAATCATCTAGTTATTTTGACTTTATCATAGTATATGGTTTGAGATTTTGGTCTATACCTAATTTCTTCCATGCTGTTTTCTAGTTTTCCCAGGAATTTTTGTCAAATGATGAGTTTTTGTTTAAAAAACTTGGATCTCTGGGTTTATCACATTCCAGATTACTGTGGTCATTTACTATGATGCAATTTGTACCTAATCCATTCCACTGATCCACTACTCTGTTTCTTAGCTAGTACCAGATTATTTTGATGATTACTGCTCTATAATAAAATTTGAGATCTGGTATGGCTAGACTACCTTCTTTCACATTTTTTATTGATTCTCTTGATATCCTTGAGCTTTTCTTCCAGAAGATTTTTTATTATATTCTCTATCTCTATACATTTTTTAGTTTGATTGGTGTGACATTCTTGGCCTACCCGCAAGCAATTGATATTTTTCTAATTGTTTAGATCTGACTTTATTTGTGGGAAAATTGTTTTATAATTGTGTTCATATAGTTTCTGGGTTTGTCTTGGCAGGTAGACTCCCAAATATTTTATATTGTCTACAGTAACTTTAAGTGGAATTTCTCTTTGTGTCTCGCTGCTGGACTTTGTTGGCAAAATATAGAAATGCTGATGATTTCTCTTAGTTTACTTTGTATCCTGCAACTTTGCTGAAGTTGTTAATAATTTCCAGTAGTTTTTTAGTTGATTCTCCAGGATTTTCTAAGTATAACATCCTATCATCTGCAAAGAGTGATAGTTTTGTTTCCTCATTGTCTATTCTAAATCCTTTAATTTCTTTTTCTTCTCTTATTGTTATAGCTAACATTTCTAGTACAATATTAAATGAAAGAAATGATTATGGGCATCCTTGCTTCATTTCTGATTGTATTAGGAAGGCTTCTTGCATATCTAAATTGCAGAGAATGTTTGCTAATAGTTTTAGATAAATACTACTTATCATTTTAAGGTAAGCCCCATTTATTGTTACGCTCTCTAGTGTTGTTCTTAGGAATGGGTGCAGTATTTTTTAAAAAGCATTTTCTGCATCTATTGAGACAATCATGTGATTTTTATTCATTTTGCTATTAAGATGGTCAATTATACTGATAGTTTTCTTAATATTGAACCAGCCCTCCATTCCTGGTATAAATCCTACCTAGTCATAGTATATGATCCTTGTGATATATTGCTGTACTCTCTGTGCTAGCATTTCATTTTAAAATTTCGCATCAATGAGAGAAATTAGTCTATTTTCTTTTTCTGTTTTGGGTACTCTTCCTGGTTTGGGTACTAACTCAATATTTATGTAATAAAGGAATTTTTAGGACTCTATTTTTCCAAATAGTTTATATAGTATTGGGATTAATTGTTCTTTAAGTGTTTGGTAGAATTCACCTGAATCCTCCTCATCCTGGTGATTTTTTTCTTAGGAAGTTCATTTATGGCTCATTCAATTTCTTTTCCTAAGATTGGGTTGTTTAAGTATTTTATATTTTCTTCTGTTAACCTGGATAATCTATATTTTCATAGATATTCATTCATTTCATTTAGACTGTCAAATTTATTGGCATATAATTGCAAAAAATTCTTCCTAAAATTTTTTTAACTTCCATTTTATTGGTGGTGAATTTTCTCCTTTAATTTTTGATACCATTAATTTGGTTATCTCCTTTCCTTTTCCAAATCAAGTTAAACAATGTTTTATTTTTTTTCATAAAACCATTTTCTAATTTAATTATTAGTTCAACGTTTTTGCTTTAGATTTTATTAATCTCTCATTTGATTTTCAGGATTTCCAATTTGGCATTTAATTGGAGATTTTTAATTTGTTCTTTTCCTAGTTTTTTTTTTTGTTGCATACCCAATTCACTGATCTGTTTTTTCTCTATTTTATTGATATAAGCAGTTAGAGATATAAAATTTCCCATAAGAACTGTTTTGGCTGCATCCCATAAATTCTGGCATGTTGTCTCATTACTGTCATTTTCTTCAATGAAATTATTGTTTCTGTGACTTGTTTTTTGACCCACTTACTTTTTTTTTTTTTTTGGTTGTCAAATTTTTATTTTTTTTTATTTTTTTATTTTTT
>CM053591.1:38860023-38877000 GCA_028646515.1 Pseudochirops corinnae | reverse complement strand
AAGGTCCTGAGGAAGAAGTCTCATTGAATAATTAGCCTTGGGCTGGGGTAGGAGTGGTCAGTTCCAAAGAAGGGTCCTGGCATTTCAATTTACTCAGAGTATCTGCTATAAGGTATATAAACCCTGTGATTTTCTTGTACTATGGCTCTGTATGAAATGGTTCTGTAATAAACAGACTATCAAATACATCCCCATCTCTCCCTCTCCCTTTTTCTCTCTTTCTCTCTCTCTCTCTTTTCATTCAGCTGGTTGCTGAGCCACAAACTGTGCTGGTTGCAGCACTTCTTTTTTTTAATCATTGCTTTCTGGTAGCCCAGTAATTCTTATATTATCTTTCCTGCATCTATTTTATAGGTTAGTTGTTTTTCCAATGAGAAATTTGACATTTTTTCCCTACTTTTTCCTTTTTTGATTATTTTTTTGTCATATCTTGCTGTCTCACACAGTCATTAGCATCCACTTGTTCAATTCTAATTTTTAAGGAATTATTTGCTTCAGTGAGCTTTTTCAATTCCTTTTCCATTTGGTCAGTTCTATTTTTTAGATTTATTTTTCCCAGTAATTTTTTATGCATCTTTTCCTATGCTATTGACTCTTTTTTCATGATTCTTGTGCATTACTCTAATTTCTTTTCCCAATTTTTCTGCTACTTCTCTAATTTGCATTTAAAAATTCTTTTTAAGCTCTTCCAGGAATTCTTTTTTGGAACTGAGATCAAAATACATTTTTCTCTGAGCCTTCATGTGTGGCCATTTTGACACTATTGCCCTCTTCTAAGTTGTTGCCATAGTAACTTTCTCTAGTCAAGATCTTTTTTTAAATTTTTCATTAATTTTTTTCGGTCTTTTTTTTGTGTCTTGGTCTTTTTATGTGAGAGTTGGGTTCTGGAATTGCACTGTCCCAAGCTTTTTGTCCTAGGGGTCTGGATGCTACTGCTGGCTTTCACTGGGCTTGGGGGCTCAGTTGTTTGCTTTCTCTGGAATGTAGGCTTCTCTTCTGGCTTGTACTGGGTGGTGGGGACTTCCTGTTGGTCTCCCTGGGTATGGGGTTTAGCTGCTGGCCTGGTACAGGGGTGAAGCCTTGCTGCTAGGTTGCTATGGTGACAGAGTCTTTCTGATGGCTGTCTCTGGAGGAGGAATCTTGTTGCTTATCTGGGGCTCTGCTGCTGACTTACTATGGAAACAGGGTCTCTCTGTGGATAGGCCCCAGGGTTGGGGCCACTTTTGGAAAGCCCTGGGATGGGGCTTCCTTACTGGTCAGCAGTGGGGTCAAGGCTTTGCTCTTGGCTCTTGTGGGGGATGAGGTTGTTGGTGCACAAACTGCTCACTTGTCTAGGGAGCTGCTGGTTTGCGGGAGGCTGGAGCCTGGCTGGTTGATTGACCCAGGTTTGGTGCCTTCTCCACGTCCACTGCTTTGAGGTTGGCAGCTGTTGCTATTGTTGTTGGACCTCGCTCCCCTCCCACCTGAGTGAGAGAGACCTTTCCTGACCCACTTCCCTGCTCCTATGTCAATTCTGAGGCAGTTTTCTCTTTGTTTGAAGGGGAATTTTGGAAGGCTTCTAAGTTCTCCTTCCTCACTTCTCAATCTTGGTACCAGAAGTGGAAGTCAAAAACTCTTACAGATTTTACTAATAAGACCTATACAATCAAGTCTGAATTGGATTCACAAATATTGACAATTCATAATAATTAATTGTAGAATATCATTTTTCAAATTTCACGATATACAATTGAAGTTACAGGCTTAAGGGAGCTCAAATTCACATAATGAGGGGTCCAACCAACACTTAGTTAATTGACCATTAATACACAATAAGTTGACCAAGTCTTATTAAAAAAATACAAAATAGAGTATCAATTTTGAATTTCACAAGGTACATGTGTACAATTTGTAGTAGATCTATGATTCAATTATTGTGGAAACTTTCCGCTGAGGCACTTTATAACACATTTATACTTGGAGTCTTAGAGTGTTGCTGCAGGCTCAGAGGTATTGTGACTTACTCATGGACAGGCAGATACTAGGTATCATGTGGTATTTGAATCCAAATAATTGTGACTCCAGGTCCAAGATTACCCAATACTTCATGCTGTTTTCTCTGATTATGTATGCAAGTATATGTTATACCATACCTGTGGGACAGAAACAATAACATTACACTCAGTAAAACTTAGACGCATTCTTTGTATGTCACCTGCCCTAGAATTCAGTACAATACCCCAGACAAGCAGATATTTGCAGTATAGTTGGGTGATACCTTTCTTTTTGGCTGGATTGTGACTTCCACATCTATTCGATTTGTGTTCTGTGGAGAGGCAGCTGTTCTTGGACCACTGAAGTTCCAGGATGGTGATTTGTGGGGACCATATATTATCTATTTATTACCTCTGCTTCCACATCTATACTTTGTGATCTTTGAATGCAGTAATTGGTTCAAATAGATGAAAATATGAGCTGGTATTATTTCCTAGTTTGTACAAGGCAGTTTTTTTTTTTTTTTATTAAGGGGCATGTGGAGGAATTTATCTATGATCTCAGGTGCTATGGGACCCTTTGGGAGATATTTATAGCTCTTCCATTGGTATTCTATGAATACTAAGTTACATTCTATAGGTGAGAAATGATAAAAGTACAGTACACAAAGATCTTAACAAGGAGGAAAAGGCCTTAAATATTAATAGAGCTTTGTACAATATGTGTATATATAGGCCTTTTTTCAGTGAGGAGGTTGATGGGAAGTGTTTCTTCTCAGATGTAGGGACAGAAAGATCTTGTCAGGCTGAATCTGGACTCGCTGAGATGAGCCTGGAAGTACAGAGATGTGTAGTGTGCTGATTGCAACTGAAGGGTAGAGCTGCTACAAAATGAATATAATTATGAGCAGGTGTAACTTTGTCTGGCTCATTGACCTATGAGTGATCTTGCTGGAGATAATTCTTCTTGTTTCCCAGACTTTTCCTGTCATGATGCTACTTGGAGCAGGTGAATTTAATCACTCTTCATTTGTTCTCTCCCTCCTCTGTTTCACCATGATTGTTGAGCTGGTACTGCTTACTTTGGGGAGTTTCCTACCCTCTTTAGATTTCATTTACTTGCTTACTACACTTTTATACCGGATTTTGTCTCCAAATAAAGATTACTTTTATTGCTTTCTGACAGTTTGCTATAAAGGACTGAAGTGCACAGGAGAATGACTAAAAGCAAAACTGTGAGTTCAACTACCACTACTCATAACTAATCCTTTATCAAGCTCTCTCGGGCAATACAAAGAAATACTCTGTACATGTGCTCCAACAAGTGGTATCATTTCATTACAGGTTTCTTGGAGGAAGATTGGTATATTCAGTTACAAAATTCTGAGAAGCAAATATCCTTGTATTCATTATCAGAAAGGTCATAGAAACTACAACCAGGCACTACGCAATGAAGCATTGCCGTTACAGTTTAAGGGACTCTAAAATAAAAGCGGAGCAATGACATCAACTGTCATGGCTTTGAAGTCTGGGAAATATGCATTATTCCTCCGAGGATGGATGCTGATATATATTTCCTGTGTATCTTTCCCTTAATATCAATTGCATATTTCCCCATGTATATCTTCCCCACATTATGATTTTTATAAGGCGACTTTTATAATTAAGTATGTATATTTATAAGTGAGCTCGAGTTTTATATAGAGAATGGTCTGTTATCAAAAGCTGTTTAAAACTTTCTGTTTGGAACAATGCGTGTCATCTGCCTGCCTAGCGAAATTAAAATAGTGGTGGGAGCATGTGAAATACGAATTAGAGAGGAGATCCCACAGTGAAAAAGACCCTGACCACTCTAAATATTTCAATTGCTCATCTATCTGCTCATTGCAGATTTTGCCACATCACTGGGGACTACTGACATTGCGATAGTCTGGACTAATGACTGTCTCAACCTTATCTTTTTCTTTTACTACCCCCTCCAATTTATTAATTTATTTTTAGTTTTCCACATTCATTTCCACAAGATTTTGAGTTACAAATTTTTTCCTCGTTTTTCCCCTACCCCCACCCCAAGAGAGTGAGTCTACTGAATAGACCTCCCCTTAATCTGTTCTCTCTTATATCCTCCCCCATTCCTCCCTAACTTTCTAGTAGGGAAAGATGGATTTCTATACACCAGTGCCTGTATATCTTATTTCCCAGTTGCATGTAAAAAAACCAAACAATTTTTTTTTTACCATTTGTTTTTAAAATTTTGATTTCTATATTCTTTCCATTCTTCCCTCCTCACCCAACCCCACTGGGAAGACAAGCAATTCTATATAGGTTGTACATATGTAGTTTTACAAAATGTTTCTATAGTGGTTATATTGTGAAAGACTAACTATATTTCCCTCCATCCTATCATGCTGCCTACTTTTTTTTCTGCTTTGACACTGTCCCTTTTCAAATGTGTTTGCTTCTAACTACCCTCTCCCCTAATCTGCCCTCCCTTCTATTATCCCCCCTCTTTTCCCCTTCCCCCCTACTTTACTGTAGGGCAAGATATCCAGTTGAGTGTGTATGTTATTCCCTGTTTAAGCCAAATCCAATGAGATTATGGTTGACCCATTCCCTTTCACCTTCTTGTTCTTCTCCTCCATTGGAGCAGTTTTCTCTTGCCTCTTTTATATGAGATAATTTATCCTATTCTATCTTGCTCTTTCTCCTTCTCTCATTATATTCCTTTCTCACCTCTTAATTTTATTTTTTAGATATTATCCCTTCCTATTCAACTGATTCCATGCCCTCTATGTATACACGTACACATATATACACACACTCACATATGCATTAATATACACATACACCCTCTTATATATGCATATATGTATGTATATGTATATATCCACACACACACACACACACACACACATATAGCCCCTTCAACTATTCTCATACTGAGAAAAGTCTGATGAGTAACAATTATTGTTTTTCATGTAGGAATATAAATAGTTCAACTTTAATAAGTTCCTTCTGATTTCTTTTTCCTGTTTACCTTCTCATACTTCTCTTGCTTTTTGTATTGGAAAGTCAAATTTTCTGTTCAGCTCTGGTTTTTTCATCAAAAATGCTTGAAAGTCCTCCACCTCATTGAAGGCCCATATTTTCCCTGGAAACATTATACTCAGTTTTGCTGGGTGGGTGATTCTTGGTTTTAATCCTAGCTGCTTTGACCTCTGGAATATCATATTCCAAGCCCTTCCATCCCTTAATGTAGAAGCTGCTAGATCTTGTGTTATCCTGATTGTGTTTCCACAATACTCAAATCGTTTCTTCCTGACAGCTTTCAATATTTTGTCCTTGACCTGGGAACTCTGGAATTTGGCTATAATATTCCCAGGAGTTTTCTTTTTGGGATCTTTTTCAAGAGGTGATTGATGAATTCTTTCAATTTCTGTTATGCCCTCTGGTTCTAGAATATTAGAACAATTTTTCAGGAGAATTTCTTGAAGGATGATTTCTAGGCTCTTTTTATTTTTGATCACGGCTTTCAGATAGTCCTATAATTTTAAAATTATCTCTCCTGGATCTATTTTCCAGGTCAGTGGTTTTTCCAGTGACATATTTCACGTTGCCTTCTATTTTTTTCATTTGTTTGGATCTGTTTTATAGTATCTTGATTCCTCATAAAGTCATTAGCTTCTGTTTGCTCCAATCTAAAAACTCACTCTTTAGTGAGTTTTTGAAATTCCTTTTCCATCTGGCCAGTTTAACTTTTTAAGGCATTCTTCTCCTCATTGGCTTTTTGGGACTCTTTTGCCATTTGAGTTAGGCTATTTTTTAAGGTGCTATTTTCTTCAGTCTGGCTGTTGACTTGCTTTTCATGACTTTCTTGCACCATTCTCATTTCTCTTCCCAATTTTTCCTCTACTTCTCTTACTTGATTTTCAAAATCCTTCTTGAACTCCTCCATGGTCTGCAACCAGTTCTTATTTTTCTCAGAAGCTTTTGATGCAGGACTTATGACTTTATTGTCTTCTTCTGGTTCCATGTTTTGATCCATTTTGTCTCCCTAAAAAGAATCTATGGTCTGATTGTGCTTTCTCTGTTTATTAATCTTGCCATCCAATTATTTGACTTTTGACCTCTTTGCCAGGGTAGAATTCTGCTTTCAGAGTGGAGAGAACTGTGTCCCAAATTGCTGGGGTTTTTCACAATTGTTGTCAGAGCTATGCGGAGCATGCCATCTCTACTGCCTCCACAAGCTCTGGCACACTAGTGTTCTACCATCCAAAACTGCAAACCAAATCCAAGCAGATCAAAGCAAGAATGATTACCCTCTGTTTGGTTGCTTGGTCCCCCAACAATCTGTAGGCTAAGAGCTCCAGAAGCAGTGACATGGCAGCAGTTGCAGCCACTGCACTTCTGCCACCTCTGATACTGTTGGGGAAGGGGCCGGACTGTCCTCTTCTTTCACCCAGTTTGAACAGAGTTCCCTACTGGCCTTTTACTTTCTCTTTGACATTTATGGGTTGAGAAGTCTGAAAACCACCACAGCTGCCAGTGATTCACTCTCCTGTGAATCTTATCTTGTCACAGTGATGGGTAAACTGTTTGTAGTGATTTATGAATCATTAACCAAATGATCAGAGTTCAATGGGTCCTTGGCCTTATAAAGTGGACTCAATGAGCTGTGGCTTGGGGCCAGTTGGTACTTTACACTAGAATTCCAAAACCATTAGAATTTTGGCTTGGGATGGCTAGGGGGATCAGTGAATAGAGCACCAGCCCTGGAGTCAGTAACACCCAAGTTCAAATCCCATCTCAAGCACTTAACACTAACTAGCCCTGTGACCTTGGGCAAGTCATTTAACCCTAATTGCCCTGCCCGCCCCACTCCAAAAAAAAATAAAAAGAATTTTGGCTTGGTGGGCAATGTATGTTGAAAAATTCTGTTAATGTTGTTAGCCCAATTGAGTTCTGATCTTAAGACCCTGAATAGACTTTGTGTAATGATTGGGACCACAAGTATGATCTGAGGTAAGATGTGGTATAGTGCTCAACCACATGATCAGGACCCAATAGAGACTTGGCACTGTCATCTGCCTCAAATGCAGTTTTACAGTGATGATTAAAGCCTATTGGAAGTAGGTCCCTAGTGGAACCTTAATCAGGTGGCTGGAACTTGGTAGAGGTATGATCCAATAGGAGAAATGTTATAAAAACATAAAGATAGATCTTTGTGCAAGATGAATCCTCAGCCTTGGTTTCCGATGCTAGGACAACTTTGGCATGGTCATAGTCTAGTGAATTATTGGTCTGGTGGTCGGGACTTTATGGAATTGTGAACCAGAAGTTAAGGTTAGATAAAACTTCTCCCTATTGGTCAGCAGCTGATAAAACTGTGGCTTGAAGATTTTTGTAGGGAGGAAATTCAGACCCATGATGAGTCCTGGTTGAAATACAGTTTGATCATCAGGGTATAGTGATTCCCAGAGGAATCCTTGGGTTGTTAGGACACAACAGACAGCTGTGAAAGGAACAGAAGTGACTTTTACTTAGTGTTCTAGGTGTTGTGATGATTTGATCAGCTACTCCTCCAATCCTTTGTTTCAAGTGTTGCCACAAAAGGTGAAAACACAAAAGTGTTGCCATAAAAAGCTGAGGATAAAACCAGTGTTTGAAGTTGTGACCCTAATATAAGTATAGTAAGTTGTGGCTCTAATGATGTGATGTAGGTGCTGCCCTGGCCCTGGGGTGGTTATCTAGGCATTATAACAGTGAAGCTGTTGCCTTGGGTCAAGGGACCAGTATTTGGCCACCACAGTAATCTAGGTGTGATATTTTCAAACCTGTATCAGTGGTTGGACCAAGGTGATGAATGGTGTAGTTCTGTACCTGAAGTTGAAGCTAACAGAGCTCCTCATAGAGCTCCTAACAGAGCAGCTGTGGCTTTGGTCTGATGCCTAGGTCATGGCAGGCCTTCAGACTGGTGACTGGGGCTTACTGGCACCGATGTGTGGCCCTCACAGTAAATCTATAACTGTATTCTTGTGGCTCATACATGGAAAATAGTCATCCAGGTATTTGGGGAATGGTGGAGATGGGAACTGATAGGTAAGGATGATATTTATTTATCCAGATAGTAAAAACCCTTTAAAATCTCAGGATGGTAACCATCCTGAGGTATGCCTTGGGAGTCTGGATGTATTACCTCAGCCTGATGCTTTTGTTCCTCCACTGTTAGCTGCAAAGCACTTAATTTATCAGATCTTGTTATTGATCATTTAGCGATGTCCATGTACACAGTCATCTTCTAGGTTGTTGAAAAAGAGTTAGGAGTTATGACTAAGATGTTATCTTGACAAAATTCTGTTAGCCTCTGCCCTGCTTCATCTTTTACTCCAAGACCATACTTGCCCATTATTCCAAATATCTTTTGTTTGCCTACTTTAGCATTCCAATCCCCTATGATGAATATAACATCTTTTTTGATGTTACTTTTAGAAGATGTTGTAGGTCTTCATAGAACTGAGCAGCTTTGGCCTTTTAAGCATCAGTGGTTGGAGCATAGGGTTATATTACTGTGATATTAAATGGTTTGCCTTAGATTCAAACTAATACCATTCTGTCATTTTTGAGATTGTACCCCAATGTTGCTCTTCTTACTCTTTTATTGACTATGAGGTCTAATCCCTTTCTTCTGAGGGATTCTTGGCCACAGTAATTGATGCAATGATCACTGATTCCCATCCATTTAAGATTACTGACATCCAAGATATTAACATTTAATCTTTTTATCCTGTTTGACCAAGTCCAGCTTACCTTGGTGTAGCACCAATGCCATATTTACAGCACCCATGATGACAATAAAGACTGTGACTATAAACACTGCATGACATTCAATAGCAAAATATATCAAACTCTCCATATAGAGGATAGAATGGAAGCATTTATTTAGACACCAGAAAATTATGAGATGATTCCATCATATTACCAAAGATATTAAGAAGCCATAATAATATTGAGAGCCACAGCATCCTTTAGCTTTCCCACAAACCAATACAAGATCAATATTTACTCACAAACCTCTCTCTCTCTCCTTGTCTGATCATCTTTCTCTCACACCTCCTAGTTAGCTCTAGCTCCCAGTTTCCTGTGGGCTCTGCTTTCCTTCCACAAACTCCTCCCACCACAGGCTGCATGTGACTATACTTAGCCTATCAGGGGGCAGAGTTTATCTTCACAGCAGGGAAGCTTCCTCTGGGCTCTGCTTCACCCTTTAGCAAATTCCCTCCTTCCATCACAGGTTCCGTGTGATTACATTCAGCCTATTAGGGGGCAGAGTTTACTTTCAAAGCAGGGAGGTCTTCAAACTCCCCTAGGTCTATGAAGGAACAGGGAAGATCTTCAAATTCCCATTCCCATTACATTTGGTCACAGATCTTACATTCCAGGTTCCTATGCAATATTGGAGCATCAGACTTTCCTTTTGTCACCAGACACATTAACAGTTGAGCTTCCTTTTGGTTCTAACCCAGCTACTTCACTCTTTTTGGTGTTATCTGTAGTTACTCTGCACTCTTTCCTAGTAATATGTTGGACACTTTCCAACCTGAGGGCCTCATCTTCCCTATGTCTTATCTTTTTACATTTTAAATGTGCATGTTTTTTTGGGGGGGGAGGGGAGGAAGAATAATGGAATTGTTTGCTATTTCTTTCTCCAATGAACGATATTTTGTCTCCACTATGAAGTCTCCACTATTACCTGTCTTGGTTAACCCTGCATGGCATAGCTCATAATTTCAATGTAAGACTTTATGTAAGCCCCTCTGTCATGACAAGGCAGTTATCCATGTTGGATGTTTACTAGTTACCACCTGATAAAATTGTGCTCTGATTTATTTCTGGTGGAACCTTAGACTTCTGGTTAGAACCTGGTGGAAATATAACTTGGTTGCCAAGGTGTGCCCCAGATGTGTCCTTGGCCATATAATCAAAATCCTATGGAGCCTCAGATGTATGGTTAGGACATGTGAAGTTTTCAGAGTCTCAGGAACGAAAAAGATTTCTCTGGTTTGGTGTTTGTAGCCTAGTTATGGTTGAGCTATTGTACTGACTACAGCTTTGACTATAACTTGATCTTTAGAAAATGGCTAGCATGCATTTGTAGTCCTTTTGTTATGATTGGGTCATTATAAGGGACATCTTGATCTTTGGGCTAATCAGAATATCTTAACAGTGCAGCTGTGGCCCTGGAATTCAGGTCACAGTGTGGTGGGTTTGCAGAGAAACTTTGTCTTTGACTTAGGTTCAAGTCTGATCTTTTCTATTTTTTGGTCATCAACTATGTCAGAGCTTGAAGTCTTCCAGCAGAATAGTTGCAGCAGTGGCCCTTTTCCTTGATTGAGGCTTAATTTTACTATTAGTAACTAGGATTTATTGACCCTGGACTTTTAGTCTGGGCCAATTTCAGTGCAATTGTAGAGTTTATCCTGTGGTTTTTGAACGCTAGTACTGATGGCCAGTAATTGGTGGGCACAGGGCCTTCAGGTCTATGTGTAATAGGGCTCCTTATTCCATAGTTGCTGTTGCTATCCTTACAACCCCATGGCAAGTTGGTCAGTTCATGAAACAGTATGTCCAAGTGGTCAAAGTCCAGTAGAGCCTCAGCTGAGTGGTTGGAGCCTAGTAGAGGATACCACATTGTTCAGGAGATGTTAAAGGCACAGCAGAAACCCTGGCTCTGATGGTAGCTTAAGAAGAGGGCAAGTGGTTGCCCATAGCTCAGAGCACAGCAGAAACATTGGCCATGATATTGGGTTGAGATAAGATGGTGACCCTGATATGGTTTTGGTGATATAGGTATGTTTTAGCTATACCTTGCTAAATAAGACAGAAAGATAAAATGCTTAATCCTTGGCAGTTAGGTTGACAAAATTACTCAGCTATTGCTGGATGTTAATCCATGATGTGGATGGAGGTGGAAAAATGGATGAGGGTGATGATTGAGTGATTCTGGCCTAATGGTTGAATTGGGGTTTTGTTGTTGCTTTTTTAATGAAAAAACATTTATTGGATTCCTATCCTTACTAAGTTCCAAGTGCTATAATCAGTACTGGGGATGGATGACAACTACAGAAAGACAGTCTAAGGTCAAGTTCACACTTTGGGGAGGGGGGAGAAGACAACATATTATTAGAGAGTTCAGTTGCTCGGTAAATGAAAAGACTTTTAAAAGTTCCTAAATCCTGAAAGTCGTAAGAATGCACCAGAGGGGCAGATTGCATGATCCAGACAGTCATCTTTAGATTGTCAGAAGGTTGAATGATATTGGGATACTGTAGGGCATACAAGTGGGGAAAATGGTAAAGCCAGGAAGTCCTTAGAAATCAGTGTCAGGGCAGAGGGCAAGGTTTGTTTCACAGTCCATTTTACTTGAAAGAAAAGTTGGTGATTCCTATTACCTCAAGTCATGTGAGCAGTCAAACAGTCTGGATTGGCTTATGGGTAGTTTGTGGCAAGTGTTGAGCAAGTCAGAGTTCATTTGGATCTGACAGAGATATGAGGACATCTTCCTTTCTCTTATTAGTACATGTGACTAATTTCTACAGTTGTTTATAGTGTGTTTATAGTATATTATATAATATTTTATGTTATTAAAAAAGTAAAAATAGCTCATACAAAAACAAATAATAGACATGGAAGATAGTTACAACACAAGAGGGTGGAGAGGGTAAAGAGATATTGCAGGGTTAGAGAGAGTGACACTTTAAATTTCACCATCTGCAAAGTACTGATTGAGTCTTATCACTTCTTTCTAGTTGCTTTCTCTGGCTAATCGTTGAGCTTCAGCATTGCATTCAACTTTCAAATGAGCAGGTACATTCTTCCACTCAACATTCACATCCCAAGTCATGTTATCCAGTTTAGTGAATTGGTCTTTGTGGACAGCATCTTTATTTTCACTTGTTTTCTAGTTCTTTTCTTTCCAGTTGTCAAGCTGTTCATTCATACTTTTAGTAATAAGTCGCTTATCTGTGCACACAATAAGTCTGTCCATATTTTGGCCCTTTGCTTGCTCAATCCTTTTGATGGATGCTTCTAATGGTGCTCTTTGGTTTGTTGTCCAGAATGTCTACCACTTATGGTTACCACATTATCTGGTCCCAGTAGACCTCTGTACCTCCTTGTGCTCCTTCTCTTTCATTATTTTTTTTTTAAATCAATTTATGTATTTTTAAAATCATTTTATGTATATTAAGGCAATCTTGACATGCACAGGTTTAGGGTCTGATGCCTGGTGTGGCTGCCTGTACAGACTTTCAGAGCCTCTATTCTGCCAGCTATAAATACACATAGCAACTTGGACTGTGTTTCCAACTTGTCTCTAGTCCCTTCAAAGGCTTGGTGAAAAAAGAAAAAGAATCTGAACTTCAGAGACTGATCTGTGTTTTGATGGTTTTGTTCCCATAATGGTGCCATATAATGCAGGAAACATAGTAGCACAGTTTACTTGATCTGGTGACAGACCTTTTGGAGAGAACTGGACCAAGGATGCTGAAGGAGAGATTATGTGAGAGAGGATAAGGAAATATGACACATACAGCATGTATGAATTAAGGTAACTAGAATAGGAATCTGGGTAAGGAATACCAGGGATCTGATATAATTAGTAGTGTCATACTTTTGTACGGCACTTCACAGCTTTCAAAGAGTAAAGAACATAGAGGCTATCTCCTTGCATGCCTACAAGGGCCAGAATTCTCTTCTTCATGAACAAAAGAAAGAACAAGATTGCTTTCTAGCTGCAGCCAAACTTTTCAGAAGATAGAAAGTGGGAGACAAAATTAATCTAAAATTTTAAAGATGTACAGGGATCAACTGTTTTCAGAGAAAAATGTATTTATTTAATTTTCCCATTTAATCCTTTGAAATCTTTTTAGAAAAAATAGGCAATATGTCCCTTTTCCCTTTAACCCATTCTTCTTTGTTGCTGTGATTCCTCATGAGTTCTCGACTTTGAGATATTTTTCTTCTTTAGGGCCAGTGATGACTACCAAAGTGAAAATTAAATCACTTTACCCTTGCAGACACAGGTAGGGAGCATAGAGTTGAAAAAGCTGGTGAATGGAATAAGGGGCCAAATGTGTTATAATGAAGGTATGGAAATTTGAAGGACAAATTTTACACCCTCCTCCTCAGAGACAGGCATAGGTTCTGGTACATCTAATTGGTACGTCCCCAAAGATATTTCATTCCCTGAATATGGGAACAAGTCTTGGAGTTGCAAGAGCAGACATCATAGGACTAGGTTCAAAGGATCATAGATTTAGAACTAAAAGAAACAATTGATGTCATCTCATTCCTCCACTTTTTTCATAATTGAGAAAAGTGAGAACCAGAGTGATTCACAGAGGTAGTAGAGGGTTTGGAATCCAAATCCTTTAACTCCAAATGTAAAACTCCCAAATCAGACAGACCATATATCTAGATGATGGGTCAACCTAATTAATGAATGAGAGAGTCTATGATATCCGTTAGGAGAGTCTTTGTTTGTGCACCAGGAGAAAAAAGGTAACATTTTTACATTCTTCTAGGCTATGAAATTGATGATGTCATTAATAAGTTGTGATAAGGATGTTAATCAGTCAACTGGCATTTATTGTGCCACATACTATGCTAGGCACTGGAAGTTAAAAAATGAAATATTGAAACAGTTCCTAAAAAAGGAGACAGTAAGTACATACATAATTATATGCAGAATAAATACAAAAAAATTCAAAGTTTTAAGTGCAGGGTAGTTTGGGAGGGACAGTACTAGCAGTGAAATGGATATAGAGATCAAGAAAGCCTTCATATGAAAGGTGATATTTGAGCTGCAGCTTGGAAAAAGGAATTCTGTGAGAAAGAAATGAGGGAAGAGTGCTTTCCATTCCAGGTGTGGCTAATGGTGCAGTAGAAGCCCAGAACCAGCAGGTGCAACGTTGTGTATAAGGAACAGAGAGACTCGTTTGGCTGACTTGGAGATTGTGAAAGGGAGAACACTGTTTAATGAAGTTGGAAAGATAGGTTTGGGATAGTCTCCCTTCTTTCGTCCAATAGTTTGCATATAATTTAAACCCTAGAGTACTTCTATATTCTTGACAGTCTTGAGTCTGGTGCTGAGGCCTAGGTTGAGCCTCATTTTGGTGGTTAGAGCTCAAGGAAGCATTATCCTTATAATCACAGCCTGTTAGTCTTTCTGACTGCTATCTTGAACCTGGAAGAGGCATGATCCTGTGGGGCTTGGTGGAACTGTTACTTGGATTTGTGCTCCATGGGCTGGAGAGATTTGTTGCAATCTTAGTGTTTTTGTCAGGATTAAGTGGAAGTGTAACTAATTGACTGAGCCTAGTGGGGGAGGTATTATCTAATAGCTTGGGTCTGATAACATGTGCTTTTGTACACTGATAAAGTGGCTGTAATTTGTGGATCTTTGGGACCCAGTTAAAATAAAGTCCAATAGCCAAGTCCCAGTGTTAGTTGACTAGTCTTGTTGATCTAGGTTTAGTGAAATAAAGCTCAGAATTTGGGGTTCTGAAGAAGATACCCTTTTGTGATCATGATTGCATGTCACTATAGCCTGGCAATCAAGGTTCCATACATATTCTGACTGGTGTTTGGGATACAGTGATCCAGAAAAGCGGTTCTCAACCTGTGGGTTATGTTCAATTTGTAACAATGAAAATACATCCTACATATCAGATAGATTCATAACAGTAGCAAAATTACAGTTACGAAGTAGCAAAGAAAATAATTTTATGGTTGGGGATCACCACAACATGAGGAACTGTATTAAAGGGTTGTGGCATTAGGAAGGTTGAGAACCACTGATCTAGAAGGATGATCTCATAGTGACATGGATTAGGGGTAGGGAGGAAATCATAATCTTGACAGTTTCAGTTTGATTCTGAGGAACCAGAGTAAGTATGACTTTCTGCTCGAGGCCAAAGAGAAATTTTGTCATCTTGTCCAATTCACTACATACCTGTGGATCCCCCTGAAAATTTTCTTAAGTTATGAATACCTTGTGAGCCTTAATACTTTATAAGCCATAGTTTACAAGCCCTCACTGATGTCTTTACTTTTACTAGCCAGCCAGAGGACATACTTGGTTCAAAGCAAAGAAAGACATTAATGAAGACAAAGCCTTAATGAAGTAGTGTGGTGATGAAAATGAAAACAAAACTCTCTCCAAGATATGCATATCCTCAGTGGTAAGAGTGGATTGGAATAGTGATCATATATGGGGCATACAAGTTTTGAGAACACTTTCAGCTAGAGCAACTGCATAGAAGAGCACACATGCATAGACTGTGAGATCTTTTAGAACAGGAACTATTTTTTTGCATAGATCATGGCATATAGTAGAGACTTATTAGGAAATGTTTACTGACTGACTGACACTCAGGGAACATATGACTAGAGCACAGATGTGGGAGACATCTCATTTCTTTGGAGCTGATATCTTCTGGGGATGTCATTTTGCTCTTTTCTGCTGAGTCTTCTCTTTGTTCTCCTATGGGTGTCACAGATTTGATCTACCTAATTTTTAGTTGGCTATCTATCTTTAGGTCCAAATTATACTCCACCCATCATCTACTGTGGAACCCTACTGTTACTAAATATCCTTCCCTGTAAGGAAGGCTTGTAATATTTAAGCTTCCTCTTGGGCCCTAACCCTGTTCTTCAGTTGAGGCCACCTTTATCTTTAGAGCTTCCTGCTACTCTGCCTACTGTCTACTGGGAAATGCTGTGGTTAATAGAGGCAGGTAGGTGGCACAGTGGAAAAAAAGCATTGGATTTAGATTCAGGAAAATCTGAATTCCAGTTCTGCCTTAAGAATCTACTAGCTGTGTGGCCCTAGGCAAGTGTCTTAACCTCTTAACCTCTCTCAGGTTAAATGGGGCTAATGGTGCCTACTTCACAGGGTTATTGTGAGGATTAAATAAAATGATAAATACATAGTACTTTAAGACTTAAAGGGTTTACATGAGATGGGAGGATGAGGAGGTTAGCTGGAATATAGGTAACATGGTTTAGGAGTGCCTGAGAAATAATGTGGACGCCTGGTACCATGTAAGATAAGGTGAAAACCTAGATGATGATGATGATGATGATGATGATGATGATAATGATGATGATGGTAGTTCATAATTCCAAAAGCAGAGTCTAGTGTTTTTGAGGAAGGAAGATGAGGAGGTTGGAGAAGAGGCAGCATGGTTTGGAAATGGCTAGAAAGTAAAGAATTTCCTTTATTACTAAACTCACAAATGAGCTTTTGAAATAGTTTATTTATGAGCCTACCAAAAAATCCAACGTGACCTGAGCCATTTAATTTTACTTTTATTTTTTGGATTTGAAAAAGTAGTAACAGCAGCAGATATCTTGCACCTTCAAAACTGCCCCTGAGGACATGCTTTGAAATACGAGCAATTTTTTTTTCTCCTCATTTTTATATTTAGAAATTTGGCTTCAAGTTTTATAAAGTACTAAGGCTGGAGTGAGATTTGGAGTGATTATTGTTGGAAAAATCTGACCACATGTCAAGAACCTAAAATAAATGATTTCATTAAATTGAGCTTTCTGTAAAATTGAAATAAGTTTTATTTATCATCTATCTCTATTTCTCTGTATCTAGTTCTAGTTGTAAAACATAGGGTAAAGGCACTTGACCAACTGAATGAAAATAGAAATAGGGAGATAACCCATCAGACAGTTGCAGGCAGAAAGCACTAATGTTATCTTTAAGCAAAATACCAATTGGGAAGTTTAGGTTAGGAAAAAGAAAAACTTCATAATAATCAGTGTTTTGACTTTTGATAATCCAGCAGCTAAATTATATGGCAAATGATGAGTTTTTCCCAACCCAAATCTCGTCAACTCTTTTCTGCTCTCTTGATACTCTTGGTGGTTTCATCTTGTATGGGATGAGTGAAAACTTCTCGATTTGGGGTGGTTAACTTTTCAAATTGCTTCT
>CM053591.1:38834873-38851440 GCA_028646515.1 Pseudochirops corinnae | reverse complement strand
AACTCAAATGGCAAAAGAGGCGCAAAAAGCCAATGAGGAGAAAGAATGCCTTAAAAAGCCAAATTTTCCAGATGGAAAAAGAATTTCAAAAGCTCACTGAAGAGAATAATTCCTTTAGTATTAGACTGGAGCAAATGAAAGCCAATGACTTTAAGAGAAATTAAGACACTGTTAAACAGATCCAAATAAATGAAAAAATAGAAGACAATGTGAAATATCTCATTGGAAAAACCACTGACCTGGAAAATAGATCCAGGGGTGGAAGAGACAAGATGGCAGAATGGAAGCAAGAACATTTCTATGCTCTTCCATGAATTCCATCACTAAACTTTAAAAAGTGAATCTGAACAGATTTTAAAGTGATGGAATCCATTGGGAGACAGAGTGTGGCAAGTTCCCAGCCCAGGAAAGTTGCCCAGATTAACTGAAGAGGAAGTAAATTACTTAAATAACCCCATCTCAGGAAAAGCAATTGAACAAGCCATCAGTGAACTCTGTAGGAAAAAATCTACAGGGCCAGATGGATTTGCTAGTGAATTCTATCAAACATTTAAAGAACAATTGATTCCAATACTCTACAAACTATGTGGGAAAATTTGTTAATAAGGAGTCCTGCCAAATTCTTTTTATGACACAAATGTGGTACTGATACCTAAATCAGGAAGAGACAAAACAAAGAAAGAAAATTGTATATCAATTTCCCTCATGAATATAGATGCAAAATTTTAAAATAAAATATTAGCAAAAAGACTACAGTAGCTTAATCACAAGAATAATACACTTTGATCAGGTCGGATTTATTCCAGGATTACAAGAAGGGTTCAGTATTAGGAATACCATCAGTATTATTGATCATATCAACAATAAAACTAGCAGAAACCACATGATTATCACAATAGACATAGAAAAGGCTCTTGACAAACTACAACATCCATTCCTATTAAAAACACTAGAAAATAAAGGAATAAATGGAGTCTTACTTAAAATAATACGTAGCATCTATTTAAAGCCATCAGTAAGTGTTATGTGTAATGGGGATAAGCTAGAAACATTTCCAGTAAGATCAGGAGTGAAACAAGGATGTCCACTGTCACCCCTTTTATTCAATCTTGTATTAGAAATGTTAATAGTAGCAATTAAAGAAGAAAAAGAAATCAAAGGAATCAAATTACTCAAAGAAGAGACTAAGCTATCACTCTGTGCAGATGATATGATGATATACTTAGAGAATCCTAGAGAATCAAGCAAAAAACTACTTGAGATAACAAATTTGGAAAGTTGCAGGATATAAAATAAACCCACATAAATCCTCCACATTCCTGTATATTTCTAACAAAATCCAACAGCAAGAGATAGAGAAATCCCATTTAAAGTTACTGTAGACATTATAAAATATTTGGGTATCTACCTGCCAAAACAAACCCAGGAACTATATGAACACAACTACAAAACACTTTTCACACCAATAAAGTCAGATCTAACTAATTGGAAATCATCAATTGCTTGTGGCTGGATCAAGCTAATATAATAAAAATGACAATTGTACCTAAATTAAATTACATATTGAGTGCCAGACCAATCAATCTACCAAAAAATTACTTTATAGAGCCCAGAATATCAAGGGAATTAATGAAAAGAAATGCTAGGGAAGGTGGCCTAGCCATACCAGATTTTTATCTGTACTACAAAGCAGCAGTCATCAAAACTACTTGGTACTGGCTGAGGAATAGAGTAGTGGATCAATGGAATAGATTGGGTACAGGAGACTCAGCAGTCAATGACTATGGTAATTTGCTATTTGATAAATTCAGAGACTCCAGTTTTTTGGATAAGAACTCACTATTTGATAAAAACTGCTGGGAAAATTGGAATATAGTATGGCAGAAACTGGTCATAAACAATTATCTAACACCATATACCAAAATAAAGTCTAAATGTGTGCATGATCTAGGTATAAAGGCTGATACTGTAAGCAATCTGGGAAAACAAGGATAGGAAGACTTTACGATCAAACAAGAATTAGAAAGCATTATAAAATGTGAAATGGATAATTTTGATTACATTAAATTGAAAAGTTTCTGTGCAAACAAAGCTAATGTAACCAAGATTAAGAGGGAAGTGGAAAATTGAGAATTTTTACAACCAGTGTCTCTGACAAAGGCCTCATTTCTAAAATATACAGAAAACTGATTCAAATCAATAAGAATAATAGTCATTTCTCAATTGATAAATGGTCAAAGGATATGAAAGACAGTTTTCAGAAGAAGAAATTAAAGATATCTATGAGCATATGAAAAAAATGCTCTAAAATCACTATTGATTAGAGAAATGCAAATCAAAACAGCTTCGAGATACCACATCTCACCAGTCAGATTGGCTAAGATGACAAAACAGGAAAATGATAAATGCTGGAGAGGATGTGGAAAAGTTGGAACACTAATTCATCATTGGTGGAGTTGTGAACTGATCCAATCATTCTGGAGAGCAATCTGGAACTATGCCCAAATACACACACATAAACACACATATACACACATATTTATATACACACACATATATGTATATATATACATATATACATACATACATGCACATATGTATATATAATTTCATACTCTTTGACCCAGCAACACCACTTCTAGGGGTATATTCCAAAGAGATCATAGAAGGAGGAAGAAGGAAGTCCCATATGTACAAAAATATTTATAGCAGCTCTTTTTGTGGTGGCAAAGAAATGGAAATTAAGGAGATGCCCAACAATTGGGGAATGGCTAAACAAGTTGTAGAATATGAGTGCAATGGGATACTATTGTGCTATAAGACATGAGGAGCAGACGGACTTCATATTTACCTGGAGAGGCTTATACAAACTGATGCTGAGTGAGAAGAGCAGAACCAGGAGAAACTTGTACACAATTACAGACACAACGTGTGAGTGACAACCAACTTTGATAGACTGGACTCTTCTCAGCAATGTAGGGTTACAAGACAACTCCAAAAGACTCATGATGGAGAGAGATGTCTACATTCAGAGAAAGAACTAGAAAGAACAGAGTTTGAATGCAGATTGTAGCAAACTACATGCGCTCATTTTTTCCCTTGTTTGTTTTTATTTTCTCTTTCTCATGGTTCATTCCATCTGTTACAATCTGTCTTTACAACCTGACTAATGTCTAATGTGAAAGTATTTGCAGATCCTATACTTGATTGCATGCTGTTATGGCAGGGAGAGGGAAGGAGACAGAGGGGGAGAAAATTTGAAACTCAAGGGATTGTGGTACTGAATCTTGTAAACTAAAAGTAAACAAACAAATTGATAAAGACCAAAAAAAGTAAAAAAGAAAAAAGAAAATAGATCCACAAGATATAATTTAAAAATTATTGGACTACATGGAAGCCATGATAAAAAAAAGAACCTAGAAATCGTCCTTCAAGAAATTCTTAAGGAAAATTTCCCTGATATTTTAGAACCAGAGAGCAAAATAGAAACTGAGAGAATTCACCATGTACTTCTTGAAAAAGATCCCAAAGGGAAAACTCCTAGGAATATTATAGCCAGGTTCTGGGGTTCTCAGATCAAGGAGAAAATATTATAAGAAGCCAAGAAGAAACAATTTGAGTATTGTGGAAACACAATTAGGATAATGTAAGATCTAGCAGCTTCTACATTAGGGGATGGGAGGGCTTGGAATATGATCTTCTGGAGGTCAAAGGATTAGGATTAAAACCAAGAATCACCTACCCACAAAACTGAGTATAATGTTTCAGGGGAATATATGGTCATTCAATGAGGTAGAGGACTTTCAAGCATTCTTGATGAAAAAAAAACAGAGTTGAAAAGAAAATTTGACATTCACATACAAGAAGCAAGAGAAGTGTGAGAATCAAAGTTGTACTATTTACATTTCTATATGGAAAAACGATAATTGCAACTTATGAAACTTTTCTCAGGATGAGGATAGTTGAAGGGAATATAAATGGGTCTATGTATGTACATACATATATATGTCCATATAGGAGGTTATATGTACATATGAATACATACGTGAGTGTGTGTGTATATGTTTACAAGTATACATAGACAAAGGGCACAGGATCAATTGAATAGGAAGGGATGATATCTAAAAAATAGAATTAAGAAGTGAGAGCAATATAATGAGAGGAGATGGGGAGAGATAGAATGGGGTAAATTATCTTATATAGAAAAGGCAAGGGATAACTGTTATAATGGAGGGGAAGAACAGGAAGGCAAAAGGGAATGGGTCAACCTTACTCTCAGTGAATATGTCTTAAGGAGGGAATAACATACTCACTAAACTGGGTATATAACCCTACAGGAAAGTAGAAGGGAAGGGGGTAAGAGGGAGATCATAGAAGGGAAGGCAGATTGGGGGAGAGGGCTGTTAGAAGCATACATTGAAAAGGGACAGGGTCAAAGTAGAAAACTGACCAAGTTGGGGGGCGGGATAGGATTGAGGGAAATATATTCAGTCTTTCACAATATATCTACTATGGAAATGTTTTGTGTAACTACACATATACGACCTGTTTTGAATTGCTTATCTTCCCAGTAAGGATGGGTGAAGAGGAAAGAAGGGAAAGAATCTGGAATTCAAAGTTTTAAAATCAAATGTTTAAAACATTATTATTATTATTATTATTATTATTATTATTATTATTATTATCATTATTATTATTTTACATGCAACTGGGAAATAAGATATACAGGCACTGAGGTATGGCGATCCAACTTGCCTTACTGCAAAGTTGGATGGGGCAAGGGGGAGGATATAGGAGACAGCAGATTCAGGGAGGGGGTATTCAGTGGGAATGCTGTTTTGGGGTGGTGCGTAGGGGAAAGATGGGGAGAAAATTTGTGACTCAAAATCTTGTGGAAATGAATGTCGTAAACTAAAAATAAACATAAAATTTGTTATAAAAAAGAAAAGGAAAAAATATTTTGAGCCTGTATTGGAATAGCAAATTTTTTAAATTCTTAAATCCACATGTGATCAGAGAGAGTAAAGCTTCCACAGAAAAATGATTGAGAATGAAGATACCCTCAGGCACCCTCACTGAAAATATGGAAAAAGACTGGTTTGTGTTATGTATACCAGTGGAGTTTCTTAGGATCATTTCTGAGTTCACCTACACTGTCTGCCTTCTCTTTATTTTCCACCTGGCTATATTCATGTTCCTAGGAATGTAATTATCTTGCAAAATCCAATCAGCCTTGGTACTCAGTGTTTATCTTTGCTCTTTATCCCTCTGACTGAAGGGCAGCTCTTTCATTTAAGGAGGGTATCTGCATCAGTCATCTTTTCATTTCCTACCTGGCTATACTCCTTTGAACTTCTTCATCATGTCCCCAGGAACATCATTATCTCTTCCTCTTCCTCATTTTTAGCTTCCTTTTCTGAACTATCTTCCCTCATATTGTAAATTCCTTGAGGCAAAGGGATTGTATTTCTCTTTTGGTATTTGTATCCCTGGAGTTTAGCACATTGCCTGGTATGTGATAGGTGCTTAATAAATAACATTTATTGACTGACTGGTACCATCCTGGACAATGGACAGTTGATGCTCTTGTGATGTCATGGTAACCTCAGGTCCCTTGTTGTTGATACAGGGTATGGTGTGACTCAGTCTGCTACAGGTGTCTGAGGAAACAAATCTAGTTTTCTATTCAATCCAGGACACAGTCCTTTCAGGAGAGAGTGCTATCCTTCTCAATGACTAGATAACAGAGAAAATTTGTAGCTACCAAGATCACAAAGTGAGACTGGAGGTCCAGGTTCCTGACTTTTGAAGCCTTTGAAATAACATTTCCTCTTTTTCAGTTCTTTCTGGTGAGAGACTCTTCAAAGTCAGGATGGGAAGGAGATCAAGGTCAAAATTCTCCAGAGATAAATATGATAGAAATTCTCTTGAGGATAAGAGTGGGAGAATGAAGAGGGTGGAGAAGAGTGAGCTCCATAGTAGGAAGATTGTTGTTGTTTGTCGTTCATTCTTGAAGAGGACCATAATATCAGGGATGTGATGCTGTAATATACAAATCAATTGTATCTGAGTGAGGGAAGACTGTACGAAGTCACCAGCTTCACTTTCTCCTCTGGAGCCATCTGGGTTGAGTGGCAATATAGATCAGGAGGATTGGAGATGGCCCTGGATGCAGTGGGAGACCTTGACCTTCTTAACCCTTAAGGTCTTTAAAAGGTCTTAGTTTGACTGAGACAAGGTCTATTCATTGATTAAGGCTAGGTAAGAAGTGAGGCAGAGAATGACCTTTTTTCCCCAAAAAAAAATTATTCTGGGAGGGAAAGACACTCATGGTTTCTGGTCAAAATAGAAACAAGTGCTATTTGGGCCAATCAGGGCTTGAACAATGACCAAGTGGGGCCTAACCTGAGACCTATTGTTGGCCAATCAATTGAGAACCAGAGTGTTTAACGCATTAACCCCAGAGGGTTTAAGGCCTTATCTTTAAGGAAAAAAAGTCTAGCCTGTAAACCCCAAGATATTTCTCTAGTAGGAAGAACAGTGCATGAAGTCATGGGGGTGGCAGCACCCAGATTCTAGGTACTTAGAGCTCAAGAGCAAGTGCCTTATGCCTCCTCTGTGACCTTGGCCAAAGGCCAAGCCTCTATGAGCCTCAGTTTTGTCAACTGTAAAATGAAGGGTGTTAAAGCCCTTTTCAGCTCTACATACGATCCTCTAATTCTACTTGTCCCCTTGTAACAGCCAGGGTATCATGGGTTCATGGGATCTCTTCCCATTAGGATCAGACCAATCTTAAAATTAGAAAAGTAGAAAAAGTCTATTGACCTCCTGTACAGTGACCTACCTGGTCCTTACCTCTATTTTAATCTGCTCTGCAAAAGAGGAACAACAGTAGAAGTGGGTTGGAGGCTCAAATGTGATAATGTATGTAAAACATTTTGCAGGCCTTATAGCACTATATAAATGCCAGATTTTTTGTATTATTTGTCTCCAGTAACCAGGCTTACTTCAGTTTGGTGATGACTTCATTTCCTGAGCCTTTTGGTGAATTTCAGCTGAGTTCCAGCAATGTTTTATTGACATTTTTACTGACAGGGGGTGCTGGCAAATGTTTAACAACCTAGGCTCTCCAGGGGAAAAGTGTTTGCAGGCACACACTTTTACATTTAATATGCATTATTAACACTTAAGTCTTTAGACAATCAACAAATAACCAAGCCCTAATTTGTAGGGATTGTCAATTCCTGAAGTGTAAAGGCTCACATTGAAAATGGAACAAAATGGAACAAAACAAAATTGGCAGTCTTTTGCAGCTGGCTCCTGCCAGCTCCTGATTGGAGGTCACCTAGGCAGTGGCAGAGCTAGGCTTTAGTACCCAAGTCCTCTGCCTCCAAGTGCTAGTGTATTTTCCAAGGTGTCATGGAAATAGGTTTCAAAGAAAATAGCTCCAGACAAGGCAAAAACTATCTGTAAGGGGAGACTGACTCATCATCTTAAATGGGCATCTTTAACACTCTTATTCTCTAATAACATTATTTTCTCAAACCCTTCAGGACAAAAATGAGGAGAAAACCCAGAATATTTTCAAAAGGTGAGAACTTTCACTTTCAGCTCTCCCTAATGGACTCTATCACATCATTACACAGTCTTTGACTTTTGACCTCTGAACTATATGAAATAAGTTTCCCCACTTCTCACTCTTCACCCTTCCCATATGCTCATTTTTGTGTAGGGAGGTGGGATGCCAGTCAATCTGATCCTGATCATTTGTAACTGGTGGTCAGATCTAGCATGGTGGTTTTAAAATGGCACTATGCTTCTGAAGCCAGAACAATCTGGGTTTTATAAATGTGTTTGATATTTCATTTAACATCTCAGTTGGTTTTCTTTCTTGTTACCACTTAACTCCATTGTGACTCAGTTTCTTTGTATGTTAAATATGAATTATATAATGTGGCCTCTGGATATGTTAGGATTGTTGTATGGATCAAATGAGGTAATTATGTTTGTAGATATGTTTTGAAAACTATAAATTGCTACACAAATATAACATCTACTCTTACTGAACTCTTGCCCTTCCTTCCATAGCTCCCTATTCTTGGCCCTCTTTCCCATACCTGCTATAGGGTTTCTTTCACTCACTTACACAATTTCTTCTTTATCAGCCAATCTGTTCCAGGTCCCTCTAAAAAATCCCTATCACCAGGACAAGTCCATACGATTACCATGTGCCCCTCATTGGGTTGCATCATTAGGTGCAGGAGACCACAGCCACCAGGCTGAACAGGTACCCCACATCAAGAATCAGTCAAGAACTAAATTTTCACAACTTCCTGGGGAAAGGACCACCCCTACACCACTATCTTACCCCTGCAAGCAGGCTATGGCTGCACCATTACCATTTCATGATCATCAGAGTATAGCAAAGTCATCTTCAGGTTATAAATATCAATCTAAGGCTACAGTTTTACCCTTACTTTGTCCTGAGTACCAGGCCAGTGCAACTACTGGGACTTTGCCATGCAGGGAGAAATGGGCAATGCCGCCATTAAACCATAATGAGTTGTTTGAAGCACTACTTGATCCTAGTTGCTGGACTGAGACTCCTTCTAGGCATGACCACCTTCCTAAGATGCCACAGCACTGTGACCATCCAACTGAGGAGCTGCTACACCTTAACCAAAGGTCCACAGCAGCACCATTAACTGATCGATGCAGGGTTGAACTTCCAGCTTGCCCCTATTCCCAGGCTCGAAACACAACTCTGTCACTAGAATTTCCTGGTCATCAGAGTAAGACTGTGGTGAAATCTTCACATCTGCCTAATCCCCCAGCTCTTCTGTCACAAAGCATTAGCCAACAAAGGACCACAATGTTACCATTACCATGTCTTAGTCAAAGTTCCAAGGCCACAGCTAAGAAAACATCAGCCCTGAATATTTTGGTAAATACTTCAACTCCAAAGTTATACCATCCTGATCTCCACAGCAAGTTCTTCTCTTTACTAGGATACACTGATCATCACTCTGGGGTAGGGACTACACTTTCATTACACAGCAATCAGTCTTCTAGGGCCCCAACTATATTGGGCTCAGCATACTCTCAACGCCATTTTATGTGGTCACCTTCACTATATCTGCAGGGCACAACCATTACTAAACCATCATCAGTCACCAAGCACCTGATTAGTCCCCAAACTACACCATCAGAAAGCCATAGACACTCAGAAAGTGGTACAGGTGACTGCTCACCACGTTTAGACCACTTGTTTGAGGCCACCTTTGTGCCTCTTTCAAGACCTGACAATCTGTCTAGGGTACCAAAAAGCCCTGATTATATATCTAAGGGGGTATCTGCACAATCATCAAACTCTAATCCCCAGGCTGTACCTACATTATGCTTCAGCCACAGTGCTGAGGTTCCAACCAGGCTGAATCATCAGGCTATAAATTCATCAGGTGCTACCCACAGAGTGGAAGTCTTAGAACAGGATAATTGCTGGGCCACACTTCAACCAATTTCCAGTAAACAGACTGAGGTGCCATCAGGCCCAAGTCAAAATGATGAGGTTTTCTTGAACTGTAACTACAAAGAAAAAACTAGACCAGTCTTTGAGCAAATTTCTATCACAATTCCACCAGTTCCAGATCACCATTTCAAGCCTCCACTGTGTCTGAACCAACAGAGCATACCTCCATTGGTCCTAAGTAATCACATTAACATTCCACTAGACCTCAATAATTTCTCTTTAATCCCACTGAATCAGGACTGTTGGGCTGAGATGACATTAACATCTGATGAAGGAAATGAAGCATCGGTTCCTAACCACCTAAAAAAAGCTGCATTGAACACTAATTCAAAGGCAGTTTCTCCTGTAGACTTGGATCAGCTGGCTATAAATTCACTGGACTTGCACCACCAGGCCCCATCTCTGCCTGACCCTAACCACCAGGTTCCCCTTCTGCCTGGCCCTATCCATCAGGCCACAACTCTCTCTGACTCTGACCACCATGCCAAGGACACACTAGACACTAAAGTCCAGAGCACACTTCAGTCATTCCTAAGCCACTGGAAAACACTGTTTCCACGACTCAGCCTAAAAGCCACAACTCCAAAAGATCAGAACAACCAGGACCCAACACAGTCAGACACAGCCCAACTTTACCTTAGCCATCAGATTACAACCCCAGAGAGCCCTGATCAACATGCTGAGGTTATGGGAGACCATAACAATACACAGAGTAGTTGTATCACAGCCTCAGAATACCAGTCACAGGTTAAAGGAGATCCCAGGAACACCCAGGGCAGCTGTATCACAACCTCAGAATACCAGTCGAAATCTTCACAGGGCGATAAACACTGGGTTATACCTCTACCAGGTCCTGGGCTCAATACCAGAACTCTAACAAACTATTATGAGCCCTTGGCTCCGCTTGAACTGAGCACTGACTCCCACAGTGAGATTCAGTCTGGGCTCCAACACCAGATCCAGACTGTGCAGATGACCGAAACCACCTGGTGTTTAAAATACATCAAACCTCACATTATTGAGGGTGGGGCAGTTCCTGTTAAAATTGTTAATTGTATCATCACTTCCATCCCCCAGGAGAAGATTAAAAGTGACATCCGTAAGCAGATTCTTCTGAGGAGAATGAGGAGTGGTCCTCATCAATTTGCTCGACACCTATCATGTAGTTATAAGGTCTGTTTAGCTTGTGCCTCTTGGATCCCAAATGGTTGTTTCCATCGTCATGCAGTGAAATATTCTTCTCAAGCACAGTTGCTGGCCATACCAATGCCTGTGCCTGGTTCTGCAGAGGAAATGGGACTGAAATTTGTTCTTCAAATTCCCCAGGCAAAGGCAGGCTCCATTTCTAACACTAACTACCCCAGCTCTAGTAAGCTCAGTCCGTCATGCCATTCATCTCTCCTTCCATCTTCCCAATCAGGAACCTTGCCTGCTAAATCATCCATTTTACAGTTTCCACCAAGGGAGTGGATAAACTTATTGTTTGACACTGATTACCAGAAATGGGCAAGAAAAACATCTAGTTCACCCAGGTTTAAACGGAAAATGTCTTTGAAGTCCAATATAGGCAGTCAATAGAGAAGGAACTATGGGAGATTTGTGAAATCTCTCCTATATAAATTGCAAAGAAAAGAGAAATATTAAACATACAAGTGAAATCCCCTTATGCATTTCATTTTGTGTGTCACTATTCTTTTCACTCAGGAAAACAGGAAACCTGACTTTTCTTTAGGAATTATGAAGAGCTAATTATGCATCCTCTCATAGGTATGCAGTAAGAGGAATTTCTGTGTCCAAAATATTCTTCTCTCTTTCCCAGCTTTACTCTCTGATTCTCATGCCTTTCTGATCAGACACTTGATTCCCCCACTGCCTGTGGACAGAGAGCTCTGGAAGTAGCCACTACTGTTGCCACTGCCACCACCACTGCTGCAGCTGTGACCACACTCTTCTCTCACTCAAGTCTGACAGACCTTTCCTACTGACCTTCTAAGTTGTCTTTGGTGTTTGTGAGTTGAGAAGTCTGGAAACTGCCACAGCTGCCAGTGATTCAGTCACCTGAGCCAGGTTTGCTGGGGGCCCAGTCTGTGTTAGTGTGGCCAGCAGTGGTCTGTGCTCCTCTACCAGCATGGTGCAATAGACCTTTCATGTTAATCTTCTAGGTTTTCTTGGGCTGGAAATTTGTTTCACTCTGTAATTTTGTGGGTCTGCTGCTCTAGAATTTGTTTAGAGTAATTTTTATAGGTATTGTGAGCAGTTTAGGGGAGAGCTCAAGAAAGTACAAGCTTTTACTCTACCATCTTGGCTCCACCCCTTGTTATATTTTCTTGTGATTCAGTAATATTCTATTACATTCAAGTTCCCTAAATTATTCAGCCATTCCTCAATTCAGGGATCCCTCTATCCTCCTTACTTTCACTTCTTTGCTACTCTAAAAAGAGCTGCTGTAAGTATCGTACGCATAAGTCCTTTAACACTTTCTTTGATCTTTGAGGACATGTACTGCTGGGTTAAAGGGTGAGTGAGTACAGTTTGGTGACTTATGGGGGATAATTTTATATAGCTCCAATTTTCTTCCTAGAGTAGCTTGACCAATAGTGCATTAGTATGCCTGTCTTCCTGAAACCTTGTCCATAATTGTCATTAACCTTTTTTTGTCATGTTTATGATCTGATAAATATCAGGTCAACCAAGAGATGTTTCATATGCATTTTCTAATCATTAGTATTTTGGAACATTTTTTCATATGGATATTGATAAGCTTGAATTTCTTCTTTTGAAAACTACCCTTGGACTATTTATTTATAGGGAAATGACTGTCATTCTTGCATGTTTGAATCAGTTCTTTATTTACTTTGAATAACAGATCTTTAGCACAGAAATTAGATGCAAATATGTTCCCAGTTAAGTATTTTCCTTCTAAATTTCTCTGCACTAATTTTGCTTATGCAGAACAATTGCAACAAAATTAACATTGTCTATTTTAGCTTTTAAGTTTATCTACCACTACTTTACTATGTCCATTTACTTCTGTATGTTATATACCTCATCTGTTCTATGCATAGACATAATATTTTTTTAACTTGTAATTTTGATCACTGCTGCTTTGTAATATACTTTGAAATGTTGTACTCCTTTCTTTTCCACTTTTTCTGTCATCATTTCCTCTGAGAATCTCAACCTTTTCTTTCTCCCATTGAAGTCATTAACAGTTTCAGGCATGGTAGATGTGAATAGGCCCTATGTACTCATCCAGCTAAGATCCATTTTTGATGTAGGTCTTTTGCTTTTTTAGTATCTCTCCTGAAGCAAGCTCAAAAGAAAATAAGAGCCCAGAGGAAGTTGGTCAGAGTAGTTAGAGCTGAGGGAGAGAGAGGAAGCAGGCAGCAAACTGTGAGGTTAATTTATGGGAAGACCCCAGCAGGAAGAAGGCTTGGGGAAGATGGTGCCCTCTACATTGCTATTGTGTATAGATTTCTTTGTTCCTATGATGGATTTGGCTTGTGGAGAGTCTGCTATGTTTTTCAATTCAGAATTATGCCAGCATATCCATAGCCTGAATATTGTGTTGGTGCTACATTTGGTAATGAGAATGGGATTGTGAAAATATCAGACCTCTATTTGGAGACAGAAAGGCGTTAGAGAGAGAAATGGATATCCCAGGATGGGAGGATTTACCTTACTCCTCCCTAGCAAGAGAATGGGCTAAAAGCACAGGGCTCTGTGAAAACTGGGAATTGAGGCTACAGAAAGAAGAACCTAGAGATTTGGAAAGATGTTTGCAGGGAATACCAAGAGAACTGGGGAAAGAACTGGCAGGGGTGTGTAGGAGAGGCTGAGCCTTGCTAACAAGTTATTATAGTATAAAAGCAGAGACAAGCTGCTGGGAGAGAAAGTTTAGATGGAAAATGAGTTGACTGGTTTGCTTGAGAAGCTTTATGCATTACAGCGTGCAAGCTGTCCTTTAAATAGGCAGCTAGTCAGGCAGCAGAAGAGAGGGCTGTTGTGGGTTTGGCTCAGAAAAGGAAGAAAAAAATTAATAAGAGGAAAGTGCATGCAACCCTTGCACAGGTTGGGCCTGATTGTAGACACCTAGGAGGAGGACGAGTAGGAGGAAAATGAAATAAAGTTAGATGAAGAGGTTTTTATACTAAAAAGAAGGCAGGAGAACCAGGGAGGCCACACAGTGTTTAGGGAGGTAATCGAGGATTTTACTCAGCGGGAGGTCACTAATATATTAAGTCAATTCACCCAAAGGATGAGAGAATCATTAGTGTTTTGGATAGTGAGACTCAGTGATGAGGGGGCCAGAGGAGTATTGATAGATTATGTAGATTGCTTGAAATTTATAGATATTAGTCAGAGTCCTTTTGTACAGAAAGCTTTTAGGGATCACCATATGCAATGAGGTAATAATGCAACTAATCTGTTAGCTTTATCTGTGGACAAAAGCAACAGACAATATCCTAGTGACTCTATGTGACCTAGTGGAGATATACCCTGGTACTTGCTTAGATATCATATGAGAAAGTTAAAGGAAGATGTAAAAAAGACTGCAATTATGATGGGAGAGGCAAGTGTGCAAGTTTCTGGAGGTCATCTGGGGGTCTCCCTGTTGGTGGAAAAGGTCTTTTCCCCCCAAATCTGCTTTCTCCTGCTCCTTCTTCTTCTCCTCCTCCTCCTCATTTTCTTGCACTACTAGTGACTGAGTCATGTTCTCACTGCCTCTTCTGCCACATCTGTGTTGACCAAGTTATGTCTGAAAATTTCTAGTGCCCCAGCTAGTGCCCCACTAGTGCCCCAGCTGCTCTGGTTCTTCCACATGAGAATAGATGGTGGCTAAGTGTCACACCAGCATCTGCTGCCCAGATTGTGACAGTCTTCCCAGCCCAAAGAATATACTTGGGAGTAATTTATAGGCAATTTCTTCATCTCCAATCTTTAGCCTCCAATTACTCAGAAATTGATCTTTATCAGAGTTGTTCTTGAACTGCACTAATTTCCCCTTCAAATCAATCTCTTCTATTGCTGATTCTGTCTGTGGCAAATGCTTGCTGTGATAGCTGGAAGCTGCTACTGTTGGCACTGCTGGCACTGCTACCAATGACAATGCCATTGGTGCCACTGCCTAAATGGTCAACTCACTTCTTCTTGTTTCGAGAAGAGCAGATGGCAGATGCACTGCTGCTGCTGCTCAAGGTGGCTCTGGACACCATGACTCAGGCTGATGGGCTAGGAGACAGTTTCAACCTCTCCTCTCCTTCCAAGAGTTTCTAATACGCATTGATTTCCATGTCCAAGGAAGCAGTTCCTGGGACTCAATCAGCTGCTGCTGCATCTGGTCCCTCATCTCTGTTGTTTCCCACTCCTTGGCATCCAGCATCTTGTGGAACTTCTGTTCCCCACCCAAAATCTCCTCCAGCTCATGGATTTGATCTTCTACACTGACCTGTTTCTGGAGGCCAGAGAGCTAGTAACTGAAAGACTCTACTTTCATGTGGGCTTCCTTAAGTTCCTCCCGAGCTGCACTGGCTATTTTGTCATTTTGGTCAGAGCACAGTTTGGCATTCTCCAGCTTGGCATGGTAGGTCTGTTCCAGCTTCATCTTGCAGAGGTTCACTTGCTCATCATGCTGAATACCAAGGTTCTCCAAGGGCTATGCCATCTTGAATTCATATTCCTGTTGACGTCTGCTATCAACCTCTAACAAATGGCGCTGATGGTTCTTCTGAATCTTTCACCTCCTCTTCCAATATGTTCTTTCAGAAGTCTAGCTCTTCCTGCAAGCTCTGGTAGTGATTCTCCATGTCTACCCACATCAGTGTCTCCTTTTCGACTGCTCTTTTGCCACAGAATAACTGTCTTCTGCCTTAGTGAACTGAGCCCAAAGCTCAGTGACATAACATTCCAGATTCTGTTTGTTACTCAGGGCAGCAGAAAGTTCAGCCTCACTCTGGTGAAACAGGGACTCGGGTCCTTCACACTGCCCTGGGTGACAGTCTGCCATTCTTGAGCTCCCCTGCACATTTGTGGTCAAAGTAACGCACCAAAGCAGTCACTGAATTTGCACAGCTCCTCTTTCTCCTGCAGCCCAAGATGCACATGCAGGTTCCTCTGGCTTCCCAGGCCCAAGGCTTGAGACTGCACTGTGGTCATACAGCAGTGTGGCCATAGCAGGGCAGAGGACAGCAGCCTGCCTCAGGCTCCCTCACTGAAGTGTAGGCTGCCACCCAGGTGGACTCCATGGGCTCATTCCCATATTAGTATTTTCTAAGTAACATTTTAAAAAATTAAATTTGTTTATTTTTAGTTTACATAATTCATTTCCACAAGATTTTGAGTTACAAATTTTTTCCCCATCTTTCACCTACCCACCATCCCAAAACAGCGATCCCACTGTATACCCCCTTCCCCAATCTGCTCTCTCTTATGACCTCCCCCATCATGCCTCTGACTTTCCAGTAGGGCAAGATGGATCTCCCTACCCCAGTGCCTGTATATCTTATTTCCCAGTTGCATGTAAACAACAACAACAATAATAATAAAAAATATATATTAAAAATTTGATTTTAAAACTCTAAATTCTAGATTCTTTCCCTTCCTCCCTCATCACCCAGCTCCACTGGAAAGACAAGCAATTGAATACAGGTCGTACATGTGTAGTTACGCAGAACATCTCCACAATAAACATATTGTGAAAGACTGACTATATTTCTCTCCATCCTATCCTGTCCCCTGCTTGTCCTTTTCTCTACTTTGTCCCTGTCCCTTTACAAGAGTGTGTACTTCTAACAACCCTCCCCCTCCTCCAATAATTTTTAAATTTTCTCTCCTGAACTTATTTTCCAGGTCAGTGGTTTTTTCAATGAGATATTTCACATTGCCTTCTATGTTTTCATTTGTTTGGATCTCTTTAATAGTATCTTGATTTCTCATAAAGTCATTTGCTTCCATATGCTCCACTCTAATTCTAAAGGAGTTATACTCTTCAGTGAGCTTTTGAGATTCTTTTTCCATCTGGCAAATTCAACTTTTTAA
>CM053591.1:38817705-38834373 GCA_028646515.1 Pseudochirops corinnae | reverse complement strand
AAACAGATCCAAACAAATGAAAAAATAGAAGGCAATTTGAAATATCTCATTGAAAAAACCATTGACCTGTAAAATAGATCCAGGAGAGACAATTCAAAAGTTATTGAAAGGGCTTATGGGAGTATCCAGTTAGTGAGAACCAAAGGACATAAATATTTTAATTCAATAAACATTTTTATAAATTGTAGGAACCACCATGCTAGGTGTGAGGCTACAACAACAAAAACAAAGCAGCCTCTGCCCTCAAAAAGCTTACTTTCTACTTAGGAAGTGAAATAAGTGTGAAGGTAATTATAATACAAAGTAATTTGAGAATGGAAAAAGCTTTAACAACTGAGGGGATCAGAAAAGGCTTCATGGCTGAGGAGGGACCTGATGAGCCATAGACAAAAATATGTATTCTGATAGACTTAGATCTGAAGGAAATGAATTACAGTTATGGAGAATGGCTTATTCAAATGTACCAAAGCATAGAAATGGAAAGTAGGAAACAGTAATCCAAGGTAGGGCCTTTTGTATTTTGTATAACCTGGGATAGAGCCATTTCTGAATGTTGCACTGACTGGTCTCCAGAGGTGCTGGATATTCTAGACTAGGTCTGAACAACATATGGCTTATGGGCTGCCCACGAAAGGATTTTGAGTGGTTGGTGAAAAATGTAGAGGATATAAAAGAAAGAAAAGATGTAATAAGTACTTTGTTCATGCCCTACTTAACCTGCTTTCCACTAATCACTTTTGTGCCTATCATAACTTGGCAGGTGGGTTGCTACTGTGCACTCTCCTGTTCATCAGGTGACCCACAGCAACCATCCATCATCTTGTCTCCAGTTTGAGAGGAGTGAGAGTCGTATCTTTTCACTGTATTTTTGGTTGTTTCTGGCATTGAACAGGGACAAAGACAGTGCAGCCCTCTATGTGATGAGCAGCAACAACCAAAGGGCTTCTTCCCCTCCCTTGCTTTGGGGATGCCCTCCAAGTTACGTGAGTGTCTGGTGTTGTTTCCAAGGTCAGACACTAAGTTCAGTATTTCTTTCTGTGCGAGCAGTTACTGGGGAGATTTTTTGATTCTAACATTAAAATTTTTGGGGTCACTTTGTAAAATGGTGATAAAAAGAAATGGAAGATTGAATTAGGACAGAGAGTGTTTAATACAGAGTGGACAAATAGATACTTGTTTACTTGCACTAGGCACAAAATATTGTGCCTTGTTTTCTGAGAAGTAATAACTACTCTGAAGGAATACCATCTTTGTTGCCATTGCTAATCATAGCATCCTGACTTAAGCAAATTGGACACCAACGAAAAATAAATTAAAGCATCCAAATTGTTTAAAAATCTGAGTGGGGAACAATGAAAGTAAACTCAGAAAATGAAGTGGCTACTAAGGTTAGTTTTCAGATTTCTAAAGAAATAGATTTCAAATATGATTTTGGAGTATGATAAACTGACTACTGACATGTTCCATTAACAAAATGTAAAAAGAAAATCTGAAAAAAATGTATTAAAACTCATACCACTTAGCAAAGTATTTTTAACATTTAATGTGATTTCGTGATATATATAAATCTTAAGTAATAGGTGTAATTAATTGATATTAATTGAAATTTCTCTTTTTAAATGTATGGTTTATTTGCAAAAAATGTTTAATCATTAAATATACCCTTACTTGAAAAGTGAGCTGCTAAAAACTTATCTGCAGCCCAAAGAAGTGTAGCCTATTTTAATTTTGGCCCCTACCTACTGCTAAGTTGTGCAGGTTTGTTCTAGACAATGGACAGCTAAGGCTTTATGATGTCAGAAAAACTGACTTTAATGGATAAGGTCCCTTGTTGGAGACAGAGGCCTGGTGATTCAAGTATGCTATAGGTATTTGATGAAGCATTTTCTACTTATTTTTCCCCAGTACACAACTATTTCAGAATAGGATGTTATTCCTACCACCCTCTCACCACCCTACCCCCACCTCCAGAGAGCTAGCTGATTGCTTTTCCTCCCCCTTGGTTATTTCTATTGGAAACTTATCAATATTTTTCTTTCCCCTTATTGGCTAAGTTTGTAGTTACCAGAACCACTTAGAACTATTCTGGCCTAGGTTCCTTCTCTTGGAAACATCTGGAATACCTTGTTTCTGACTATTCTTGAAGATTTTACTGTAGAGAAGCCCATTAGAACCAGGGGGTAGGCAGGGGAAAACAAAATATGTATTTCCAAAAGTCCAGGAAATGTTTTAGCAATTTTGGGGAGATCAACAATGGGTGAAGGAAGTCTGAGTTCAACTGTAGGGGGAATCATGAATCAACAAGCAATTATTAAGTATGCCTGCCATGTGTGAAGAACTGCACTTAGAAGATATTTTCCTTAAGAGAAGCAATATTTGAGAAGACAAAAAATTATCATTTATTTGGTTTCAATTTAGAAATAGATGATAAGAAATTCATTCGCATATTCAGCAAGTATTTATTAAGAGACTACAAACCAAAAAAGTATATAATAAATGTTTTTGGGGACCTGTGTTTTATTTCCATAACTTGGACTTTGTTAAATTTCTCTGATTTCTCTTATTTTCTTTCAACTCTCTAGGCAATAAAAGCCAGTGTTTGTTTCGATGCTGATGTTGCAAAGAATTTCCCCAACAGACTGAATTTGTCAGTGTCACATAGATCATATTTGTCTAAGCACAAAGAGAGACCTGGAGAAAAATAGCATACAGATAGGCACAAGAGACTTGGAGGGGGATGGAGAGAGAGAGGGAGAGGGAAAAGGCGAAGGAGAGAGAGGGAGAGGGAGAGAGAAGGAGAAACAAAGAGAGAGAGGAAGAGAGAAAGAAAGAGAGAGAGGGAGAGAGAGTGAGAGAGATGAAAAAAAGAAGGAAAGAAGAAGAGGAGAAGAGCAGGAGGTTGAAGAAGAGGAGGAAGGGGAAGAAAATGAGGAGGAGGAGGAAGATAGGGAGAGGGAGAGGGTAAGAGAAAAGGAGGGAGAAGAAGATAGGAAAGGGGAGAGAGAGAGATAATTTCCTTATCTTAGTGGACTGTTTCCTAGAATCTGAATTCCTTTTCCTTCAGATTCATATAGAAAGGTGATTTAAATTCTATACCAATCGAGGAAACTTATTTATATTGCCTCTTTCTTACCTTCTGGCCAAAGACTCCAGAAAGCCATTTACAAATTCTAGTTTATCTATGATATATCTGCAAATTCATTCTAGTTGGTGAAAATGAACGGAAAAGTTAGTGTTCTAATATAGTTATTAGTTGGAGATACTTGTATACTGTGTAATAGTAGAGTTCACAAAATGGGACCATTTCTGAATCTATTCTACATTGACTGGTCGTTAAAGATAGATAGTACCACTCTGGACAGTAGGTAGATGATTCTCTATGATGTCAGGGTGACTTTGGTCCTCTGTTGGGAACAGAGGCCTTGTGGTTAAATACATTGGTATAGATAGCTAAATTTTTTTCTATTGATTTTTTTTTCAGTTGGGAAATCATCACTACATTTGTATCCTCCTATTGTGGAGATTTATGGCCTTTACAGAAAGGTGGGATTGGTCTGGCCAAGGTTCCTGATCTTGAGAATATCTGACTGTTTCCTGATTGTTTTGAAGCTCAGAGTGGTAAGAGACTTCAGAAAATTGGGTCAGGCAGGGGGGATACAGTCTTCATAATATTGCTTAAAGGCTTACTTAGAAAAGGTCTACATGATCTGGACTTGTGATGGCAAATTCTGATTTCATAATACTGATAATAGATAGCATACAGAGAGAGTTTTAAGGTTTGTAAAGCACTTTACACTTTACTCACTTTATCATTTTATTGTGGTACAATGGATAGAGTACTGGACTTAGAATCAGGAAGACCTGAATTCAAATCTAGTCTTAGATACTTACTAGCTATGTGACCCTGGGCAAGTCATTCGACATATCTAAGCCTTGGATCCCTAATCTACAAAATGGGGATAATAATAGCATGTACTTCCTAGAATTATTATGAACATAAATGAGAAAGTATTTTAATTTTGCGGCCATAGGATTATTACTGTATCTTTTTTTTCTTCCTTTTTTTAATGGGGCAATTGGGGTTAAGTGACTTGGCCAAGATCACATGGCTAGTAAGTGTTAAGTTTCTGAGGTTGGATTTGAACTCAGGTCCTCCTGACTCCAGGGCCAGTGCTCTACTCACTGAGCCACCTAGCCACCCTGTTACTGAATCTTTTAAAGCAATCTTAAAACATTTTTAAAAAAATGTAAATATATAAAAGATAATTTCATGGAGGATGGGGTGGGCCTGTCCTTCAGAGGTTGAATCTCTAAAATAAAATAATTATTACTTAGATCTGGTTTTAGGTAATTTGGTTTAATTTAGACCATCCCTGTCCAGTAAATAATTCTTTTGGCTCTACTGGATAAAATGTAAAATTCTCCTTACATTCCTTCAGCTTAATCCTTCTGTATCTTTACAATGTCACTTGAATGGCTAATTTAAATACTTTGGTGGCTATTTAGGAGTAGGATTTTTGTCATTTATGCAAATGAATTTATCAGGTCTTTTCTTTAAAATAGATAGGAGCTATGATGGAAGTGGGAGGAGGGGTAGTCCTGGAAAACCTAAAGGACAAACAATACCTTTATCCATATCCCAATAATAAAGAAAATGACTCTAAGCTTACGATATCATAAAACTTATGTACATTGGAAGTTTTACTGCTGACAAAAAAAAATTTTTTTTTCAAGACCTTCAGACAAGAATATGACTAGCTGTGATGGGAATTAGTCCTTTAGTATGGTTTAGGGACTAAACCATTTCTTCTCATTTCATAGTTATCAAGTCTTGTTTTCTTCAAGAAAAAAAATAGACATGGAGAAAAAGTATAGAGTATGGACAAAAGGTGAGAAAAATTTTCTTTCAGCTCTTTCAAATGGCTAACACCATATTTTTGCTAGATCTTAGTCCCAACTCTTTGTTATAGAAACTTTTTTTGTGATCTTACCCATCTGATTCTGATTCTGATTCTGTTTACTGGGCCCAAAAGGTAGTGTGAGATATGGAAACAAGAAAGTATAGTAAATGACGAGAACGTGCAGAGTCCTGTCCTACTTGCTAAGGGATATATAAACTTCAGGTAAAGTAAAGACAAAACATAGAACCACAGAATTTGGTCTGTTTCACCATTTCTTTCACCCACTCATCCAATCTTTTAATTCACTCAGTACTAATTGTTTCATTTACCTTCAAGTCACAACAAGGAGGCTAGTGTCACTGGACTGAAGGTTAGGTAGAGGCATCTAGGGCATACTGTTGATAGTGTGCAAGGCCTGGAATCTGGAAAAGTCATCTGAGTTCCAGTTTGGCCTCAGATAATTACTTGCTTTGTGACCCTGGGCAAGTCGCTTACCCCATTTTGCCTCAGTTCTTCATCTGTAAAATGAGTTGGAGAAGGAAATGGCAAACCACTTCAATATCTTTGCCAGGAAAATCTCAAATAGAAATATGAAAAGTCACCCCAACTTAAATGACTGAACAACAACAGAGAGACAGACAGACAGATGGATTGACAGAGAGACAGAAAAAGGGGATAAGGTGAAAAAAGACTGGAGAGGTGGTGATGGGGCATGTTGTGAAGGGCTAACAGAAGGTGACAGAGGTGATAAAGAACCACTAGAGTTTATCGAATAGGGGAGTGACATGATTAGGCTTGCACTTTAGGAATATCAATTTGACGGCTGAATGGAGGACAAACTAGAATGGGGAGAGATTTGTGGCAGGGAGATTAGCTTATTGCAATAGATCAGGTATGCTGTGATAAGGGACTGCACTACAGTGGTGACACTGTCAGAGGAGAGTTGAAGGTGTATGGTAGAGATGATATGAAAGTAAAATAGATAGGTCACAGATTGGATATAGTGGCCGAGATAGAGTAAGGAGTTTAGTATAACCCCTAAATTGCCAGCCTAGGTAACAGAGTCAATATGTGTCTGAGGTTGGATTTGAATCTAGGTCTTCAGATTCTGAGCACCTCTCTGCTCTACATCATACTGCATCTTTTTATATACAGTGTCATATGATAAATACACTAGGGATTTACAAAACAAAATATGTGAGATCAAAGAGACAAACACTGGGTTAGGATAGAGAAGATCAGGAGAGGTTTCCATTCCATTTAAGAGAATGTGGCATTTGGGTTTGAATTTTAAAAATGGGTAGCAATTCAACAGGCAAAGAATGAAATAATGAATGAAAACAGCATTTATTAAGTACTTACCGTGTGCAAAGCATAGTTCCTACCTCTAGAGACACAAATAAAAAAGTGAGACAATCTTGGCTCTCACAGAGCTTACATTCTACTGGGAAAGATGACAAATATAAAAGCTTTCTGATACAAGTCAGAGGGAAATACCTAGTGGTCTTTTGGGTCCATTAGCAAAGCATATGGTAATGCATCATCTTTAGTGTCATTTCCATTAACAACTGTTTAAGTTTCTCATACCGAATCATTTGACACTGCCAAAATCATGGGAGTAGAAGAACATAGTGTGTGTTCAAAGGGCCAAGAGTAGTATAGTTTGAGTAGAGTGTAGAAAGTAAGAGGGTAATAATGTAAGGACAATAGGGTAAGATGATGCCAAATTTTGTAGAGCTTTGAATGCCAAACTAGTTAATTTACTTTCCTTGATAGGTAGCAGGGAGCCACTGAAGATTTCTGAGGAGAGAAATATCATGACCAAAGTTCTGGGTAAGAAAGATTACTATGACAGTCGTATAAAGGGATGGATTAAAGATGGGGGGAAAGTAGAAGCAAGAATACCCAGTAACTATTAATAACTATGATAATCACAGCTAGCATTTATATAACACTTTTAAGTTTACTAAGCCCTTCACATAAGCTAACTCATTTGATCCTCACAAAAAGCCCCTGTAATATAGGGGTTATTATTATCTCCATTTTCCAAGTGAAACTGAGGTTGAGAGAGTATAAGTGATTGGCCCAAAGCATCTGAAGCAGGTTTCAAACTAAGGTCTTCCTGGCTGCAGGTACAGCACTCTATCTACTGCTCTACCTAGTGGCCTTAGGAGATTGTTAATAACGTAGAACTTGGGGAAAGATAAAAGAAGTACTATGTGGAGGAGGAATGGATTTGGGTTGGTGAGAGTGGTGAGGGAGAGGCAGATTGAGTAATAACTGTTAAGTTTATGAATATGGGAATGAACATTGATCTGGGAATCAGAAAGACAACATTTTTTGTCCTGCTCTACCACTAATTAACCATGGGATGTGGTACCAATCTCTCTCAGCCTCCATTTCCTCATCTGTAAAATAGAAGTGATAATCCTCATACTACATACCTCAAGGAGTAGTTAAGAGGGCAACACTTTACAAACTGTAAATAAGACATTACATAAATGAGTTATTAACCACAAAATCTCTTTATCAGCACCCCAGATCCAGCTCACCTCTGCCTGTCTCTTTCAGAACACTACACTGCTGAGGATACCTGGAGGCTAAGCTCAAGTACAGCAATAAAAGAGTAAGACATTTCTTTAGTCATATCCGTACAGTCTCTGTTTCCTTAACCCTAAGGAAGTATAGATCTGTTCAAAGAGAACAGAATGCTAGTTTGGAGATAGACCCTGGTTCTGCCTGGGTGATGGTTATGAATTATTCAATCAAGAAATATTTTTTAATCATCAACTGTGTATTGTGTTAGTCACTGAGGAAGCAAATATGATGAATTGAACAATATCTACTCACAAGGATCTTATAGGACTGAATCCTTCCCTTCCAAAGAGAATTTCATTGTTCCTGTTATGTCAGGCAGCTAAAATAATTCCTTTCTTTGGGTTGCAGATATAGTAAGTTTATATCCCATTTTATTAATCAGATGACCAAGTTGTCCTAAGATTGGCCCATTCCCTGTCTGAGTTAGATACTGTTGAAGAATACTCCTACTATCAAGGCAGTTTTAACTCTTTTACACACCTTTAATGCTTTTTCTACTCTATTCTAGGGAGAAACATACTGACAAGTTGCCCCAAAATATCTGGAGAAGAAGGTTAAGTAATTTCTTGCCTTTTTACTCTCTCCGTAATCCTAAATTTGGAGAAGGAAAATTACCTATTGGAAACCCAACACTTTTTAACAGGCCCTTAAAAGGACCTTTGCATTTCAATGTATCTCCAGAGAATGAGCCAGATACTAAAAAACAACCTTCCCAACTTAGCCACCCTCAAAAACATTTTTATCACCAGTCCAAGATGGTGCTATTGCCATGTCTTCCCCACTGGATTGCATCATTGCCCCATCAACACAGGCAGCCCAAGTCTAGGCTAATGACAACCAGTCTTGACCATAAGTCAAGATCTGAATTGTTACCTTCCACCAATCCCTGGACGGTAACTGCACACTCACCATATATAGGCCCCTACACAACAGCAGTACCACGTATACACTCTGACCACCGCACCATGACTTCTTCTATAATAAAGTCTCATCATAGGACCTTGGCTATGTTGACCCGTCCTAACCCCCGGACCATTACAAGTCTAGTGTCCCATTCTGACTACCAGTGTAATACTTCACCATTATTCTACCCTGACAATTGGTCCAAGCCCATTCCATTATCCCTTGGTGATCATTGGGCAACAAATGTGTCATTACCCCATATCAAGAACCTAGCAAAGGCTACAAGGAAACTACTTCCCAAAAGTTGGGCTGGGGATATAGCTCCAACATCATCACTTCCTAATAGTAGGAATAGAGCTTCTATTCCACATTTGCCAAAGTCTGAGCATTATGAAGAAACTCCAATTTGTCCTGGAAACCAGGCAAAGGCTTTATCAAACTGTGATCATCTTCCTAAGACTCCAGAAAACTCTCACCACAAGGCTGAGCATCAACCAAGGCTCAACCATTGGTCCACACCTCCAGTATACTCTGACCATAAAACTGAAGTTCCACCATGTTCTTTTTACTGGGCAAGGACTGGGGCTGCAGTTTCATCACACTTTGTCAATACGGCCAAAGCCTTAGCTGTTCTATCTTCAGGAGCTTATAACCATGTCTGTGCTACAACTGTGTCTTCATCATGCCTTGAAAATCAATCTAGGGCCACCTCTCTACCCTCATCTCCTTGTCTTGACCTTGAAACACAGTGTAGACTAGATGATAAAGCAGCAGCCACAGTTGTACCATCACCACATTCATATCCTTTCCATCAAGATACACTTCCACCAGATCCTGACAAGAAGGACCAGTCTATTAAAAAAACTGAGTTTCCACTAAATCTTGAAAACTGTAACAAATCTCCAAAATTTCATGACCAGTGGACCCAGGACCTATCAAACCTCAGATACCTTAAAGAGGCTATCTCAGGCCCTAATCACTTTATCCAGAAGGTGCAGAATAGAGAGCCTCCAACCGGCTTAGTTTATCTCAAACCATATACTATTGAAGGTGGGAGTATACCTTTAAAAACTATTAAAAGCATCATCAGTTCCATTCCCCAGGAAAAAATAAAAAATGATTTACATAAGCAGATTCTCCTGAGGCGAATGAGGGGATGTCCTAATCCAAAGTCTGGTCCACGCATGTCATCAAGTTACACGATCTGTTTAATATGTGCCTCCTGGATTCCATCTGGTTGTATTCATATTAAGGGAAGAAGAGATCCTTGTAAAGCAACATTAGTGACCATACCAACACCTATACCTGATTCTGAGCTGGAGATGGGTATTAAATTAATTTTCAAAATTCCACAACAAAGGAAGTCTTATTGTGAGGATAAAAATAAATAATTACTTTTAACCATCGCGTTGTATAAGCATAAACTCCTATTACTTTACTAGTACAACAACAAAGACAGCGACAAAGACTACAACAACTACAACTGTGATTACTACTATGACAATGACTATGACGATGACGACTACTACTACTAATACTACTACTCTTCCTTCCCATTGTCAGTAATGGAAAGCAGGCAGTTCAGCTCTCTGAAGATCCTCATACTCAATGGGAAGCAGAAAAAAAGCTCACTAATAAGATCCTACTTTGATTCTTCTGTCTTTCACCCCTCTGTCACCTTCCCATTCAGAGAATATCACCAATGAATCATTCTTGTATTCATTCACCACCTTATGATTTGAAGAATGGTAAATAATTTTATCCCTAGCAAATATGAACAGCTACTTGAAAAAAAAAAAACCTGAAAGTCAAAAGTCATTTACAAGAAACACACATACACACATGCACACACACACAATACTTCCACCAGAGATAAAGGACTGAGTGGATACTTGGGAACATTTCTCAAAAAGCACCTGGAATTAAAAAAAAAAATCTCTTTTGGCAGTAATGGGCCCCTTGTGACTCCTGTAATTTGAGTTTTATTTTGTGTTTCAGTTGTTTCACTCAAATAGAAAGACAATGGATGTGACTTTTTTCTTTTGACTTCTTGAGGAAAATAGTTATGGATCTTCCTAGGAATGCAGGAAGTAGTCTCATTGTTTTCTTTCTTCTCTTTCCATTTCTTAGTCTCTAGTCAGATTAAATGTATTTATACTAAGTAGCTTGCCACAGAGCAGAAAAGTTTCATTCTCTGTTTTCCCCTCTAATGAATTTTTTTTGGAGGAGGGTAGGCAAGGCAATTGGTGTTAACTGACTTGACCAAGGTCACACAGCTATTAAGTGTGTTATATCCATCCGAAGGTGGATTTGAACTTAGGTCCTCCTGGCTCCAGGGCTAGTGTTCTTTTCGCTGCACCACCTAGCTGCCCCTAAATCATTTTCTTATAATACAATAAGCCCATTAGAGGATTTTTGTGCCACCCCTAAATTTCTTCATGCTGATCCACTATTCCTGTCAGAAATTTTATGCCTGAAGGAAGCAGTTTATATAATTTAGTGGAAAGTAGAAATTCAAGCATTATCCTTTTTAGTTGCTAATTTATGAAACTCTATGAGTCAACACTGACTCACAATGAGATTCCATGTTCCTCATAATATACTTGCTTTTACCAGTCAGTCAGAATACGTATCAGTTCAAAACAAGATATTTTCTCAAACAACATAGTTAATAAAGTGACAAGAAAAACTCCTCTTGTGCATGGTGTTTATCACACCACCAGCATGGTAGAGAACGCATGTAGAAAATTTGACCTATAAACAAACAGGGAGGGCATAAAATGCTGAAAACATATGTGGTCAGGGAATAAATGCAAAGGATATTATAGGAACCTATTTAGTTTCTATATGGGCTGCTCTATATGTCTTAAGGCATTTAATATACATGGCCAAGGACATCCACACCTTTAAGGCTGTGGTAAAGCCTTTATCGTATTATGCTCCTCTCTCCTGGGTACAATTGTCTGTCCCAGGCATCACATTTTTACACTCTCTTGGACTTATATTCTTCAGAGTAATCTCTTGGGATTCAGTTTTAGGCTGAATAATTATTTTTTTAAAGAAAAGGTACCAGATGAAGCAATGATCAATAAAACCAATGGGAAACACTAGCAAACTCTACCAAAATAAGATGTCTGAAAAATTGTGGCCACTGACTGGGAGCATCCTTGGTGGGTCTGAAGCCAATATCTCAGAGCCACAGCAAGGGTCAAAGTCAGTTCCCTACATACCAGGTACTGCACAGACAGACAGAGACAAAGCAGAGGAATTTTCTAGTTAGAGCTTCATCATGGGGACAATGTAGACTTTATAGGTCATTACACAAGGAGATGGAGACAGTGCTGAGGATCCCAGGCAACTTTAGACTAGAGGTCCTCTTGGTGGCTTAAAACTATCATAATTTTATAAATGCAATAGCCATACCAAGGAGATAGATATGAGACAAAAATACAAAGGGCCTGAAGTCAGCATCATCTCTGGATAGGCTCAACAAAGGCGCTTCTGTGATTTGCTGATTGCACAAGGAACGGGACCTAGAGTTTAGTCTGATGCATTATCCATCAGTGGCCATTAGGAGACAGAGGCAAAAGTCAAGTCAAGTCAATAAGCATTTATAAAGCTACTACTGTATGCCAGGCTCTGTGCTAAGTACTGGATATACAAAGAAAGATAAATGTAGTGCCTCTCTTCAAGGAAATCACATTCTAACATGAGAGATAACACATGCCCACACAAAACCCTTATGTATAAATGAGATATATTCAGGACAATGTAAAGGCCATCTCAGAGGGAAGGGACCAACTTTAGCAAGGAAAGACTTCTTGTAGACAGTGGAATTTTAATTGAGACTTGAAGAAAGTCAGGAAAGCCAGGAGATTATGATGAGAAAAGAGAGCATTCCAGACATGAGAGCAATGTAGCACCAATGCAATATTTACAGAGCCCATGATCACTATATATCTGCATGGTACTTGATAGGAAAATGTAATAGACTTGCCATATAGATGACAGAAGCAAAACATTTATTCAGACACAGAAAACCAAATCCCCAAACCAGTAAGTCGATTCTATCATGGTAGCAAAGAAGTTAATAAGCCATAGCAGCACAGAGAGCCATAGCATACTTTAACCTTCCCACAAACCAAAATTTTTACTCACAAGTCTGACTCCCTGGGACATGAGCTCTCATACTAACTGCCTAGTCTAGCTCTGACGCCCAGCAATTAGGCATCTGCAGGTAGAAGGTACTAAACCTGCAGGAAACAAATCTCACAAACAAGTTTAACAGACAAAAGTAAAAAAGAAACAAATATAGGGTCAATTGTGCTTCTGGAGTCCATGAACTCACTATCATAGCTTCATTCACGGTAGAACGCATGAGTTAAGGATACAATTTGGTAATCATCTTCTGCTGAACAAACAAAAGCCACAGTATTGTCTTTCCCATGTGCTATAATCTCCACAGCTTTGGAACATTATCCGGCCTCCGCTTTACCCGTGCTTTAGCTCCCAATTTTATTCTATCAGTGGAAAGAAACTCCTCAATTTCTCTGATAGTTAATTTAGAAGGAGGGTCAGTTTTCACAAGGGGTATTATTTCACAAGGAATAATAATCACTTGAGCTTTTCTATCATTTTTACAAAAACTGTATAGGTTCTTCACTCAAATTTTAGAATGTCACAATAATTTCTCCTTGATAATTAGAATCTATTATTCCAGCCAATACATGTATTCCTCAAGCTGCTAAACCTGATTTAGGTAATATACGTCCAAAATGATTTTTAGAGATTCTCATATATATTCCAGTAGAATATATAAGAGAATATATATTCTTAGTAGAGATGTTTATTTCTTTTCTGTCTTACCAAAAGTCCCCTAAATGATTTGGCCAACTCAATAATTATATGTACTACCTAACCAGGTGTTCCTGGATATGGTGCTGGGTCATCTTGCCTCACAGTTCAATACTCAATATTTGGGATCTTATGTGCCTGCTGTTTTTTAATTTGCAGATTTGGGGTCATGATTCTGGCTAGATGTGCACTTTCTCCCAATAGCCTATTATTCAAATTTTGTAAAGCCGTGAATAAATTATTTTTACAATATTGATACAAATTATTATAACTTACTTCCTTAACTGTTCTTTCAATAATCCATCCATTTTTTTCAATTAACCTAGATACTTATGAATAACACGGAATATGATATATCCATTTTTTATTCTTCAATATATAATACCTCTTCCCATCATTACCTTTGAAATGTGACCTACTGTCACTCTGAATCTCCGTTAGGGTTCCATAATATAGACTTATGAGATTTAGAGTTTTACAGGTGTTGTTTTGGGTTGTATTCTTAAAGGACAAGCCACTAGAACACCCAAATAGGTATCAACCCAAGTACATATAAATTTCCATCCTTTAGCTTGTGGTAGGGGATCAATATAATCTATTTGCCAAGTTTGGGCTGTGACTTTTCCCTTGCTATCTCCCCAGTTACTACCCAGGGAACAGTTTGTTTCTTTTCTAGTAGACATATATGATATTCTTCTGCTCTCTGTTTTAACAATGAAGGAGAGATACTAATACTTCTATCTTGTGCCCACCAGTGTGTGGTCTGGACCCTTAAAGGGCCGGCCATTTGGGGGATCTGTTTTACTAGCAGTGGATCATCAGCTTGTGTCAGACTAGGAACAATATGTTGAGTAGCAATCTTTACTAGTGGATCAGCAGTACATTGTTTCCATGTTAACGTGGTGAGGACCACATAAACATCTACAAGAAAAACAGACAAATTAGCAACCAAAGACATATCCTGTATATCTTCCCGTAATTCTTTGCCCTAGACTAGTTTACCATGGATTTGCCAATTTGGTTTTTTCCACATGAGCATCCATGTAGCTAACCCATGGTAGCTAACTACCACCCATGAATCAGTAAATATATGACAATGCCTTCCTTGTTCTGTTTTGATGGCTTGATGTACTGCCATAACTTCAGCATATTGACTACTTCCACCTATCCCAGTACTTTCCAAAGTCTGCCTAGTACATGGGTTATAGGCTATTGCTTTCCAGTGTCTTTTATGGCCCTCATATTTTGCTGTCCCTTTTATGTTTCTTCTTTTCTTCAGGTAATCCATCATATCTGTCATTCCATTTTACCAAGGACTGTACCAACCTCTGTTGCTTTGGTTTAGGGCAGTGGTTCTCAACCTTCCTAATGCCGCAACCCTTTAATATTCATATGTGGGTGTGTCTGCATGTGGGTGTACCAGCCTGGAGGCAGATAGAGGAAGTTCCTAAGACCATCAGAAATATGTGTTTTCCTATGGTCTTAGGTGACCCCTGTGACCCCTGTGAAAGGGTTGTTCACCCCAAAGGGGTCACGACCCACAGGTTGAGAACCACTGGTTTAGGGGATATATCATTTCCCTCAGTGTCTATGTTTGCTATAGATTCATGTAAAGGAGAAACTCCACTTTTGCCTGTGTAAGCTCTATTTTGAATATACTATTTCCATTTAGTTATGCTGGCCTCTTGGTCATGTCCAATTCTGTGAGAAGCTGGGGGTACTTGTCACCCAGGTCATAATTAGGATTCCAGACCTTAATATTACTTTATGGTCCAGAATCAGTTCTTCAGTCTCTACAAAAGCCCAATATGTAGCTAGCAATTGCTTTTCAAAAGGTATATATTAAACTCCAGATGGAGTTTCCTAGACCAAAATCCTAATGGTATGTTTTGGCTTTGTAGTTTCTGCCATAAACTCCAGTTTGCATAGTCATTCTGTACAGTCACTTGTAATTCCATCCAACCATTTTGCATAGGCCATAAATCTAGCTCCAACTGAATAGCAATTTTGGCTTCTTCAAAAGTTTTACTCTTCTCAAGTCCCCAATCAAATTCTTATTTGTTCTGAGTAACTTTTTATAAGGGTTTCAAAATCTGTCCCAGATGAGGAATATGATGTTGGCCATATCCCAATAATCCTATAAACTTTTGGGCCTCTTTCTTATTGGTAGGGATAGGAAAATTCTGAATCTGTTGTTGGACTTGTGGAAGAATCTTTTACAGTAACTGATTCCATTGTATACCCCAAAATTTTACATTTTGAGCTGGTCCTTGAATCTGTGCAGGGTTAATTTTCTACCCTTTGCTTTTCATAAGTTCAATCAAAAGTGTCAAACTCTTCTCCACTTCTTTTACATTTTTTCTCCTCTATCATAATATCATCTATTTAGTGGTGAGCTGTACACGTGGTAGATTTAATTCTTCCAAATGTTCAGCCACAATCCTATGACAAATAGTGGAGCTATGCAGATATCCTTGTAGCAAGTGGGTGAAAGTATATTATTTGCCCTGCCTAGTGAAAGCAAACTAGTCCCATTGTGTAGAGTCTACTGGGATGCTGAAGAAAGCATTGGCTAAATCAATAACTGCATACCAAGTCCCATCATATTTCTAAATTCTTTCTATTAAAGTTGTGGTATCTGGAACAGCAGCATACAAGGGAGGAGTCAACTTATTAATTTGTCTATACTCCACTGTCATTCCCCAGGTCCCATATGATTTTCATACTGGACAGACAGGATTATTCCATCATGTGGTTGTAGGGACTAACACTCCTGCTTCAACATATTCCTGTATAATATTGGTACTGATACCTCTTGCCATATGAAAATCTCTAGCCCCAAGTATCTCAGATACCTGTAAAAATGACTCTAAAGAAATTTTGGAGCTACAGAATCCACAAAAAGACAGAGTCAAATATGTCTCCAGCTGAAGACAGCCTGGCAAACCAACAGAAAGGGTCTATTGCACCAGGCTGGAAGCAGAGCACAGTACTGCATGGGCTGTGCTGGCGCAGACCAGCAGCACTGACTGGTCAGAGCAGACCTCAGGGGATCAAATCACTGGCAGCTGTGGTGGTTTTCAGACTTCTCAATCTATAAATGCCCAAAAAAGTAAAAGGTCAATGGGAAAACTCTGTTGGAACTTGGTGAGAGAAAAGTATGGTCCAGCCCTTGCCCCTGGGATGGCAGAGGTGGCAATGGCTGCAGCCACTGTGGGTGTGGCTGCTTCCTGAGTTCCAGGCCCATAGATGGTGGGGGGACCAAATGGTTGATCAGAGGGCAGTTTCAGGAATCTCTCTGCTGGCACTGAGGCAGGATTTTCTTGCTTTGTCATGCTTGGATCTGGGATTCAGTCTTGGGTGGTGGTCCTGGGGTGAGGAGTGCTGGCATGGCAGAGCTTGTTGAGGCTAT
>CM053591.1:38790626-38817605 GCA_028646515.1 Pseudochirops corinnae | reverse complement strand
ACATATATATCACTTTTTTTGGTGATAAAGAGAATCAAAACATAGAACCAGAAGAAGACAACAAAGTCAAAACTCCTGCATCAAGAAAGGGAGGGGGAGAAAATGTGAAACTTAAGGAATTGTGGAACTGAATCTTGTAAACTAAAAGTAAACAAATAAATTAATAAAGACAAAAAAAATAAAATCCCCTCAAGGGCAAAAACAAAAAAACAAAACTCCTGCATCAAAAGCCTCCAGGAAAAATATAAATTGGTTATAGCCCTGAAGGAGCTCAAGAAGGATTTTGAAAATCAAGTAAGAGAAAAAGTGCAAAAGTTGGGAAGAGAAATGAGAGTGTTGCAAGAAAATCTTGAAAAATAGTCTGACTGAAGAAAATAACACCTTAAAAAATAGATTAACTCAAGTTGCAAAAGAAGTCCAAAAAGTAATGAGGAGAAGAATGCCTTAAAAAACAGAATTAGCCAGATGGAAAAAGAAGTTCAAAAGTTCAGTGAAGAAAATTATTCCTTCAAAATCAGATTGGAGCAAATGGAAGCTAATAACTTTATGAGCAAACAAGATATTATAAAACAGATCCCAAAGCATGAAAACATAGAAGGCAATGTGAAATATCTTACTGGAAAAACCACTGACCTGGAAAATACATCCAGGAAAGATAATTTAAAAATTGTTGGACCACCTGAAAGCCATGATCTAAAAAACAGCTTAGACAACATCTTTCAAGAAATTATCAAGGAAAACTGCCCTGATATTCTAGAACCAGAGGGTAAAAGAGAAATTGAAAGAATTTACTGATTATCTCTTGAAAAAGATCAGGAAAAGAAAACTCCTAGGAATATTGTAGCCAAATTCCAGAGTTCCCAGGTCAAGGAGAAAATATTACAAGCAGTCAGAAAAAAACAATTGAGTGCTGTGGAAACACAATCAGGATAACACAAAATCTAGCAGCTTCTACATTAAAGGATTGAAGGGCTTGGAACATGATATTCTGAAGGTCAAAGGAGCTAGGATTAAAACCAAGCATCCCTTACCCAGCAAAACTGAGTATAATACTTCAGGGAAAAATATGGATATTCAATGAAATAGAGGACTTTTAAGCATTCTTGATGAAAAGATTGGAGCTCAACAGAAAATTTGACTTTCAAATATAAGATGAAAGAGAAGCATGAGAAAGTAAACAGGAAAGAGAAATAATAAAGAACTTATTAAACTTTAACTGTTTATATTCCTACATGGAAAGACAATATTTGTAACTCATGAGACTTTTCTCAGTATGAGAATAGCTGAAGGGAATTTATATGTATATATACATCTATATGTAGAGACAGAGATATATACATATATATGTATGTATAAATGGATGTATATGTGTGTACATGTCTACATATACAGAGGGCACAGGGTGAGTTGTATATGAAGGGATGATATCTAAAAAATAAAATTAAGGGGGGAGGAGCTAAGGTGGTGGAAAGGAAGCAGTAACTTTTCTAAGCTCCTCCAAGAATTCTGTTGCTAAACTTTTAAAAGTGAATTTGAACAGATTTTAGAGTGACTGATCCCATTGGGAGATGAAGCATGGAGGATTCCCTGCCCAGGAAAGTGCCCACATAGGTCTGGACAGGGGCAATGCAGAGCACACAGGGGCTGCACCAGCATGGATCTGAGATCAGACAACAGCAGAGTGAGAAGGAGCTCCAGCCAGCAGACTCACCCACCCCAAGGGTGATTTGCAGCCATCTCACCACAGGACAGAGGATTGTTGGAGCTGGGTAAGAGAAAATCCAGGGCCTAGAGCAGGGACTGCAGCTTCTCCTGGGGCTATCAGCCTGCAGCCTGGATGTTTAAAAATTACACACCTGAACTTCCAGGAATCAAGATGGCAGAATAAAACCTAGTTGATCAGATCCCCCCTCCCTGACCCAGAAAATCCAGAGGAAAATGTTCTACCCAGAATAAAATCCTAAATTAGTGGAAACAGCCTCAGGCTTTGGAGTTATTGAGGAAGGGGGAAGTCAGGCAGTATGGCGTCTAAGCCCAGCAGGGTGGAGCCAGCAAGCCCTATCAACACAGGCCCAGGTGTGCCTTAGCACCACCAGGGGAATCTGCAGACACCAGCCCTGCCGGCCTCTAGTTGCTGAGCCTGACTGAGCTGTAGCCTAAAGGCACGGAGGTAGAAACCTGACATGGCCAGACCACCCCTCCCCAACAGGTTACTCTGTGAGCATCAGCATAACTCAGGGGAAACACTGAAAGTCCTGGCCTTGGCTTCAGTCTAGACACTCAGAGGCTACAGCTCAAGAGGTTAAAAACCAAACCCCTGCCTCCTAGCCTGAGAAGCTCAATACTTCTTTACCCCATAAGCAGATATCCACTCTAAAAATCTGATAGTTTCTGAAACAGAGGGAGAGGAAAGCCAGCCACAATCTAAAGTTTAACCTAGGTTTTGGTGTAGCAGATTCCAACAAGTTCAGAGAAATGATAGGTAAGAACTAGTGGCCCGTATTTTGCAGGAAAACTTGCCCTAACTGTAATGGGAGCTCTTAAGAATATGATTCCAAAGAAATAAGAGTAAACAATTCTTGAAGATGATTAAAAGGAAGAGTAGCCTAGTGAGAATAGTGTGGTTATGAGGAGAATTTGTCCAACAACTAATATTTTGTAAAGGAGTGTATAGATGATAAAAGCGTCAAGTAAGTGATTGGAAATTCCCCTCTTCCCCAACCTCTCTACCCTAAAAAATTCAGAAACCTTTACAAATAGTTCTATCACCATTAAAGATCAGAAGGAGCTGAAGCTAAGGAGTCAAAAAATAAACTTTTAGCCACATCAGGGGCAAGAGGAGAATAAAAGAAGGAATAAGACCTCTGGTAGTGTGCATAAGATTTTGAATACTGGTGACAGTGAGAAGGATGAATTATTCAATGTTTTATTTGCTTCTATTTGCTTTACCTTGACCTGAACTTTATAATGGAAGGGTAGAGCAAATAATGTTTATCAGGAAATGATGAACCAAGATAAGTGAGGAAAAAGTAAGAGAATATTTGTCTGTCTCCAATAAACTCAGGTCATAGCTTTAGAACTGTAAGAGATGCTATAGGTCATCTATCCTAACCTACACACATTATAGATTGAGAATTTAGGCTTAGAAAATTATGTAACTTTTTGCAAATGGGAAATAAGATATACAGGCACTGGGGTATCTAGATCCATCTTGCCCTACTGGAAAGTCAAGAAGGGAGATGGGGGAAGATATAGGAGAGAGGAGATTGGAGGAGGGGGTATACAGTGTAATTGCCATTTTGGGGTGGTGCATAGGGGAAAGACAGGGAGAAAATTTGTAACTCAAAATCTTGTGGAAATGAATGATGTAAACTAAAAATAAACATAAAAGTTAATTTTAAAAAAGAAAATTATGTAACTTTCTCAAGGTCACACAGAGAGCAGAGCTAGGGTTTGATCCTCATGTTCCCTCAATCCAAATCCCCTCCACTGATCCCACATGCCTCCAAACAGAGCTCAATGAACTAAATCCAAAGTTTTTGAAATAAATGACATATGAGATTATATAGCAACTCTTAGTGATCTTTGAAAGATCACAAAAATGATAATAAGAACAAAAAATAAAAAAGGAAACATGTTCTTTGAAAAAGTAAAACAGAAAGAATCTGAAAACTGTGCACCGATATATTTTATTTTGATTCCTGGGAAATATTGTCATATTATTAAAAGAATGTGGTAAACATTTAGAAAGAAAAATACTGATGTCTACTTTATACCTTCATCAGGAATAAACCATGCCAGACTATCTTAGTTTTCCTTAATTTATGGGATAATTTGAATTTTATATAGGGATAATGTCATCATAATCCTAGACTTCAGTAAAGCATTTTGCAAAATCTTATTTGGACCTTTTGAACAAGAAGATGGGCTAGACGTGCATATCCTAATTCAACAAATGTTCAATGAAAACTCCAAAATAGTCGCTAATCTTTACTCTCTGCTTATCATTGTGTGGGACAGGTTGACCCTTTCCCAAATAAAATAAGCAGAGATATCTCCAAGTAGAGACAGGAATGATTTACTTAATTATTTCTTTCTACAAGAAAGGCGGTCTTGCTACTAGAGGCAGTCTAGTAGGAGAGGCAAAATACAAAATTCAAATCTTGGTTACATACCCGAAAGACCACCTCCTTTCCCCCTCTCCTGTTCCCATTAATTAGGAACCGAGCCGTACAATCTTAACCACAAAAATCTGCTGGCATTTGCAGATGAAATGTCAGTAATATCAAAAAGCAGAAGGTACCTGTCTAGTGGACATGAAAACAGGCAAAATATGTCATCAGTATCAACTTAGATATGAAAACAGAAGATGAATGTTCTAACAACATCAATATAGATATGAAAGCACGCAATATTTTGTGAATCATGGGGGTGACTGGCCCGGAGCTCTGCAACAGGACTTCCAATTTTATATTTGTATAGATCAGATGATGGTCAGTGGAAACAAGTCTGGGACGTCCAGGTCTGTGGTTAAATTTTGCAGAGTCTGTGCTTTCCCCTCCTACACATTAGTGAAGCTTAGCAAAAAACTTCAACTTAAGACCAGGGAAGTAAAGCAAGGGTCCCAGGCTCCCAGCTCAGGTTACTAACTCTTTGGTACTTTATTCCAATTCTGCTTAGATTTCTGGAATGTTACCTGAGAAGTTTTCACTTTTATTCCATTCACTAGTGAGAGTATTGGGAACAGAAACTTTAGGTTCATAGGTCCTTGATTAGTACTAAGAGTAACACACACACACACATACACATATACATATATGTGTATATATGTATTTGATAATAATAATAATACTTTTTAATCATTTATCAAAAGTAGAAAGACTCATCCTTCTAACACTAATGCTTATCCTTCTGATAAATATCTCCCCCCCTTCATTTTCTTATTTATCTGAAACCATTTTCATTTCTCTTAACCCTCCATATCTTCCTTTTCTACTAAATGGCATATTTTTTACTTTGAATTATTTTAAAATTCATGAATAGTCTATAGAAAGCTACTATATGGAATACAAGGAAGCCTCAGCCTAAGTATGGGCTGGAGACAGAGATGTCAGATTTGATGAATAGGTCATTCTAGCAGGGCTAGACTATGACAGAAGATTATTCAGAGAGTAAATGCAACTGGCAATTGATAGTTACTGTCTGATTGGGAGATAAGAGGGGAAAATGAGTTGATTTTTTTCTCCCCTAGAAGTGAGATGAGGTTTTCAAATTCATAAATAACTCTGCTCACATTCTGAGGAGTCTGGCATTGTTCTTAATAGGAAAAAAAGAGAAAAGATCATCCTAATTCTGTTTCAGTCATTTGACAAGATTTCAGTGATAGAAAAAAAGAGGAAATGTTCTTTTCCATCCACTTTGCCAATTAAGGATACACTTTCCCGGTCTTGCTTGCAGTGACCACAGGAAACACTTGAAATAAATGGTATTTCAGTGGAGAATCTGTCATATTTTAACCTTGGTAACCTGCTCTATTTTTGAAGTCTTTTGGGGAAACAACTCTCAAGATGAAAAAGACTGCATTTGTCTTTGTAGTCAAAGGAAATAACACCTTCAGAAGTCACATTTGGATTTCTAATGTTTGATTTTAGGAGAAAATTGAGTTTTTTCACTGGTGGCACACCAATCCGTTAAAAATAATTGCAATAAAAAGATTAAGATTAAATGAAATTTATTGAGTCTAATTTTCATTTTTACTAGAGAGGATATAAAGTGTTGTTAATTGGGAATTTTTGTTACTTAGTTTATTTTATGTGTTTTTGAAATAGGAAACATTTTCCTTTGCTAAAGCCAGTCTCGCTTTTCCGTTTAATTCTATGTATTACCACCATGGAATCCTACCTCCCAACACTGCATTTTACTGACTGTCCCTCATGTTTATTCAATTCAAATACCATTTTTTTGAAGGAATATTTCCTCCTATCTCTGTATCTAGAAGTAATCACTCTATCTTGAATGCTTATATGTGATCCAGATACCTTTTAGACACTCTGAAAGAAAGCTCAATTCTGGAACATAGACTTCTAATGGGCATTCCACAAGATGGGTGCTGTCCTAGGAAAACCTTTTACTCTCACTTAAAAGTTACATTTTGAGACTGAAATATTCCCCCCTTCCTCTAGCCAACTGGTGTCTGAGTCTACATTTTTTATTTCAGGCCCTAGCAGTGTGTGGCATGTCTGGGTGGGGACAGACACCCCTACTCAATCTACTCTTGGGTCTGCTGCTCTCTCAGCATCTCACAAGGTATATGGAGGTAGGGTGGGGAAACAAAAGGGGAAAAGGCCCAAAGAATATTCTTTTTTAGAGTTTAGAGTGAAGGGTGCCTCCTTCTACAACAATGTGTTTCTCTAGGAGAGTCAATCAATTAACCCATCCCCAGTACCAAAGCGTAACTCCTCCAACAGAAATCCAATTAATTTATCCTCAATCAGTAACAAATAGTAGGCTATGTCCTTAGATCTCTTGAGGAGGGGCCAATGGGCATGTCCATACCCTCCATCTGGAAAGACTTTCAAAGTCCCAAATAAGCTCATTCCTCAACAGCTTATCAGGTTTAACACAGACCTCCCTGGATCAACCCTTCTCCACTTAAATGCCATACATTCAATTAGGGGTCATAAAGCCTTAATAAGGTCTGAAAGGGTGAGAGTGAAGCATGGAAAATGCACTGCTCTAGGTTATAGAACCAGACTAAGACCCTAAACTAACTGTGTTGTCTTCACCTCTGATCACGTGAAACACCCAATCTTTTTCTAATTTAGTTTTGACTTGCTGATGATTATGACCATCACCCAAATCATATGTCACACATTCTGTTTGAGGCTCTTGATCCTCTGAATCAGTTTCATCTGGTTCACATTTTAAATGTTGTGGTTTTTAGTTATGTTAGTGCCACTAGATGGCACTAAATGAATACCTTGACAATAAAAAGATATCCTAAAGGGCCATTGAACATTTCAGGCTGAACACTTCCAAGAAACCAAATAACCAGAATATTTTGAGAGAAATTTGCAGATTCAATATGAATGTGGCTAAATGAAAGTCTTGTATTACATACAGTATCCCCCTCCACTCTATTGTCATAGCTCTTTTATTTCAGGTCTGAAACATAGTTGGGAGTCATTTTCTATCAGGTAGAGAAAATATATATATTTTTTAAATGTTCAGTCATTTTCTATTTAGAATTTGTTTTTAGTGAAAATAAAATGAAAACTCCACACAACTGAAAAATTAAATTCTTCCTTCTTTTAAGTACCTTCAGAAATTATTATTAAGGCCTAGTACAGCCCATTATGTTGGTAGAATTTTTCCCTCCATTTTTGTTTATGTTTACACATTTCTGAGGTTCTAACAACCTTGTTTTTCTGATAAAGGAATTAATTTAATTTCTATACAATTGGGCAATGTTAATTTCTGACTTTCTGGGGCAATAATTGTAGATCTTCACGTACATACTTCTTTGTCTGCTGGCTGAAATGATATTGTTGGAAGGACCCTATTTGTATATGTATTGTATGTGAGTCAACAGAAACCAAATTAGTCAAATTTCATTGTTTACTATAGAGTTAAACCTTATCCTGCTTTCTGTTCATATTATATAAGTAGAGGAATAAGTAATGTAAATGAGATAAACATTCTTCACCAGGTGCATTATTGATCTCCATTAATAAATTTTCCTTATTTCATGTTTAAGTTTTTTGAATGACTCAGGAAATAAAATCTTAAGGCATTCCTTTGGGGAGGTAATTCTATAATCTACGAAATCAGTCTAGAAGCATTTCGGCTAGTACATTTTAGTTTCTTTTTAATTAAAAACAAAATTAAAAAAAAAAAAACCTTTTCAAATGTCATGCTGAAACTCCATGATGTCATCCCACTGTTATTCATTTTGCTTCTTATCATACAAATTATGGAACAAAATTCCACCTGAAGTCTTATTCGTCGTTTGGCCACATTATTTATGACTTGTTTCCTCAACCTTGTTGGACACGCATTTCCTTACATTCCTTAAGATGTCTGGTGGTCTTCTTAATGCTTCAGAGAAAGGATCTCTAAGTATCTGTTTCCTCCTAATTTCCAGAGATATGTAAACCTCACGTGCAGCAATTAGACTAGAGTAACTAACAGTAGTTGTCCATTAAAGAAAAAAAAGTCCTAACTTTTTTTCCTTGTTCAGAATTCTAATTTGGACAATGTTTTGCTCTTGGCATTATAGCTTTATCCATTAAGTATACTGCTTTTTTCACTTGTGTTTGGAGGAAATTGAAGGTAAAGAAAAGAGACATAGGTAATAAATCCAGTTTATTCTCCCACTTGTTCAGTTTTTTTTTTTTAAACCAGATTTTGTCCCAGGAAAGGCTTCTCAGGGCTTTCATTACTTACTTCCTTATCTCATTTGAACTTCACAACTGGTCCAGGGGATGGGGTCAGTGAAAGTTGGCAAAAAGGGATTGAAAGAGAAAAATAAATACAAAAAGCAACATAACCAGGTGACAATTAAAAAAAAATCAACTTGAAATTGCCTGGGATTGGGATAAATACAAACGATGCAAATTATATTCATTTAAGCACATGGCCACTAACAAATTGTTCCTGGAAGTCATTACTAACTCTCCCCAAGCTCTTTATTGGAGAATGAGCATCATATAATTTCTTGATCCTACACTTGAAAGATTACTTCTATTAAACAATAAGAAATATTTCTGTGGCTTTCAAAATGGAGCCAAAATAAGCCCAAGTGAACCATTGTTTTAGCCTGTCATTCTCCTCTGCTTAGGACATACTAATTGCACTACTGTAATATGGCTCAAGTCATTTTTCAGTTCTAATTCTGAAATAATCCACAATACTATGATGAATGTGTGTTTTTGTGGAACTGACTCCATTTCGTGATCTGTAGGACTGGATGATTGTGTTTCCTTTCTGGATAAATTAGAGTAGTATATTTGAGATTATATTTCATTAGTTTTATTGCTGCTTGTTAAAGTTTTATTTCCCTCCCTGTTTTATGTTTCAGGTTGGCAACATTTGCCAAGGGAATTAAATAACCTGACTTGATATATATGAATCATAACTTTTTGACCTAACAATGTATAGGTTATATACATACCCAAGTGTCGTGAAAGTGATATTTTATACTCAAATAGATCAGTGATCTCATCGATTTGTGAGTTTCTCCAGTTACAGAGATTTCCATCAATCCATGCACTTTCTTTTCTTCACAATTTTTATTCTTGTTGTCCTACAAGTTTGCCAACGTTTTGGAAGCCTTCCTCACTGTCTCTTGACATCTCAATGGTACCAATGCAGTGTTCTGGATATGTATTTGATATTACTCACCCTCACCACATCTCTTTTTATCTGTCAGTCGTCCTTGATAGCATTTACTTTTGGGGGCAGCTAGTTGATACAGTGGATAGATCAAGGGACCTGGAGTCAGGAGGACCTGACTTAAAATGTGGACTCAGATACTGTTGAGCTTCCTGACTCTGGACAAGTCACTTAACCCCTATTTGTCTCAGTGTCCTCATCCATAAAATTGGAATAATAATAAAAATAATACCTATCTCCTAGAGTTGAGAGGATCAAGTGAGATGGTTGTAAAACACTTATTACAGTGCCTACCAGATTACAGAAGGTGCTTAATAAATATTTCTTTCCTTTCTTTCTCTTCTTTTCTTCCTCAGAGTTCTATATTGGTTATGCGCTTTAGCCTGCTCTTACCGTGGGGCTTGCCATTATACTTTATGATATTCATTTTTGTTTCTTTGGAGGTTCTTCTATCCCATATGTCAAAGAAAAAATTATTAATATACTTGCATTTTAAGTAAAAGGTTGCCTGAAATAATTTAATTTATCATGCTATATCCAAACCATTTTGAATTTTGTCTTAGATCTTTCATGTCCTTTGACATCTTTTTACCTGAAGAGAATTTTAGGTAACATTCAGTCAATTTTGAACTAGGAAGAAATCATACTATGTTAAAATGCAGCTTTGATTTAACATTCTAGAACACTAGTGACTATTCAATACCTTCCTGAAAGAAAAAATCCTCTTTCTTGTCATCCATATTGCTATCCTTTCTCATTATGCAAAGAAGAGAAGAAGCTATTTTCCTACGGTGTCCCATAGGCCAATTGCTTCAGGGGAAAAAGAATGGCATAAGAGAGAAGTTTATCACTCTTGATCCATTTTGGGGGACCTTAGCCTTTGTTCTCTAATTCTTACACATCTACAAGCAGGGAAAAGCTTAGAAAGGATTTTTATACTTGAGGAAATAATATTTCTTAATATTTTCAGTTGAACTAAAAAGGAAATTTTTAACAAGCTTCCACATTTCTGGTGCTCAAACAGCCACTCTGGTAGAATGTTCATAGTAAAAAAGATGGGTTTTTGTTTTAAGGAAAAAACCTGAGATCGTTAAAGGAGTTTTGTAATTTCCCAGAAATACATCCAGTTTGCTTTCATCTTCCTATTCTACTTTAGATCTAATTCATCATCCATTTGTACTATATTTCTCAGGTATACATACTGATGGATGAGCACTACAGGCAATACATTCAAATGCATGTTATAATCTGGGCCACAATCATTCTTCAAACACATTTCCTATGTGCATGGTCTTTTGAGCAGTCATCAATCTCTTACAGAGACTGCAATGTTCTGGTTATGATTTAAGCAACACTATGTTATATATACAAACAGGGATACTTGGAGCACTTCACCATCCACAGAGAATCCCTCTTCAACTTGGATTCTATGCTGGATTTTCTCTATCACAGCAGAGCAAGTATACATTTCTATTTTATATCTCACTTGATGTCTAGAATCAGAAGGTCACTGAAATGGATTATTTCTGTTGGGTTGATATAATGTTTAAGAAATACTAAATTTTAATTGATGGAGAGGAAATAAATTGTTGAAAGAGAGACTTTACTAAATCAAATGCTTTTTGATAATCTACAAATAGCTATAATGGGATCTAATATTTGTATATCTCTGAAACAATGATGAAATGATAAAGATTTGTTCCATTGTAGAATATTGCTTGTGATGATCTACTTGTTCATTACTAATGCCCTCTACAGCAAACAAAAATGACATTGAAGCATCGTCTTCTCCAGGGCAAGATATTGTTTTATTAACAGCGATGCATATACTTTTAGTAAAATGAATTATGCTTGCACCTCAGCAAAAGCTGGGGACCTGAACATGACCATAGTTAGGCTAGCAGTAACTACTAAATTGAGTCCATGTTCTCTTGAAGACTGACAGGATCTTTTGAACATGGGTATGTTTTCCTTCTGATCATTAGCAGCACATCATTAGGACCTCCCCTGGCAAAGGTAAGACAATCCCGCTTGATAGGTGGGTTGGCCTTCAGGTGGGAATGATCATGCCTCTCTCTGGCAATTCAGCAATGTAAATTGGTTGATGGGAGTCAACAGTCTCTAGTAATCTTGGCTAGAAAACAAAACCACCCCAATCAGATCGCCTCTAACTTTTATAAGAAAAAAGCAAGGACAGGAGAGTCCTTGTCTGGAGAAGGCCTACTGCAAGCTGGTTCTCTGCTTACTGAGTAAGCATAGAGGGGAGAAGATATCCCATTTTAAAATAGTTAAGGAGCAGATACCCTGGGTGTGAAGAATGATCACATTCCTCTGGGAGAAGTCTCCTTTTGAGCGTAGCTAAGAGAGAGGTTTTTGACAAAATGGGGAAAATGATGGATTACAGAGTAATAATAATTATTAAATGATACAGCATAACATTAATTTTCTTCACCTCAAAAACAATGCCCTTGTTCCATGGATAGATGGTTCACATAAAGATTTTATTTAGTTATGAATCTGGTATACTGGTTCATAGTTATTGCTGATGCTAGAGGCAGTGTAGTGCAGTGGAAGGAGCACTGGCTTCGCATTTACTACTTGTGTGACTTTAGCTTTTTACTTAACCTCCCTCGCCTTCAGTTTTGTCATCAGTAAAATGAGGAGGTCAGATTAGATGCCCCTTAATTTGTCCCTATATCTATGATTTTCTCAGTTGTCTTTTTTAGGGATGTTAAAAAGATCTGTTTTTTTTTCTTTTCTTTGGCATTTTCCATTTCTTCAGCTTTCTTGCATATCCATCTTTCAGGGCCCTCCCATATGCTTCTTTTCCAGACCACATCTTCTCAATATTCACTTGGTCTGATCCAGCTGCTTTCCCTATTGTTGTTCCCTTTACTTTCATTTCAGTGTTTGTTATAATCCCTTTTTTAGAATCACTGTGACTGTGATGTTTAGGTACAGAGTGAAATGGTTCCATTACCTTTGATGTTAAAAACGGTTGGTCGTAATAATCTTTATAAATATTTTCCATTTTTCTTCTATTTTTTACTCTTTCCATTTTTGTCCTTATATGCCCTTGGGGCAGCTTTGCTTAGTTGGATCTCTTGTGTTGCTCTCTTTAAAATGGTTTTATCCTCCATTGTTTCCCTCTGCTTAATGAAAGAATGTTGCTCATAATTGTACATCTTCTCTATAAGATTTTAAAAACAAGGTTATATTCTAACCATTGTTGCCCTTAGCCGCCCTTTGTCTTAACTTGACAAGAAAATTGAGTGTTTGATAACTAAGATACTTTTCAGGCTCTTTTGGTCTTTCTGTTGGGGCAATAGCTTTATTGGTTAAAGATTTGTACATAATATATAATACATACATATGTAACATATATATACAAATAAACATTATATATGTGTGGCTGGGTGTATGCATTTATCATTACATATAATTAGACAGTGCCTCTGTCATCCCCTTAATAGAAGATAGGATACCCAGGATTGAATCTGATCCAGATTGCACACCTGGGTCCAGACAAGGAGTGGTGTAGTACTATAGCCCCTATTTAGAAGTTGGGGGTTGAGGTGAATGTATTTTCTGATACATGTAAGACTCATTACTGATAGGTTTACACTGTGAGATGATGAAGAATCCTCAAATGAGCTACAGAGAGCTGGAAAAATTGGTGACTCAAAGGATTACAAGAGTGATTGATCTACCCTGCTCTTTTTCCTTGTTACTGCTAAAAGTATAGGGTATTTTTTCCTTCCTCTTGATAATTAGTAATGAGATATTCAATCCAGTATTATATTGGCTGATCTATTGAAGTGTCCACCTCTTCCCCCCATCCTTGAGAGAGTTTATTTCAAGCCCTCTCCTAACCACATTATGCAAGGTCCCTTCAAGATGCTGCTTGATCATCTCTTTCTACTGATATGCCCCTCTCCTCCTCTTTCCTCTAATCAGCATTTCTCCTCTGTATAGTGTTCTTCGATTTTTCTCTTATTATCACAAAGACAGGGGAGGTGTGGGAGGAAGACTGAAAATGCCTTGGATTTGCCTGTCCCAGCTTCTCTTATCTCTGAGGCCCCACTTTCCTGATTGGGGATTGCCTTTATGGACCACCATTTTAGGAGGGACCCAAACTCATTTACCCCTCTACTTTCTAGACTTCTTTTCCTTCTCACCAAGCTGCATTTCCTTTCTTCCTTACTCCTCTTTTTAAGCTCTTCCTTATGTGTAGCCTTCCCCAATATAAATTATTTTTATTTTTCTATCGAGGGAGTCAGATTTTTTTCTGAAATATTCTAAATATTTATCTATTCTCTCCAAACTTCTAATTTTTTTCTATAATAGCCTTTACTCCTTAGATTCTTTGGTGCATTGACGTTCTCTTTGTCTCCTCACTATCACCCAATGTGAGATTTAAAAAGACCATAAGACAACAAACAAAAAACCCATTCCTATCCCACATTCATGCTTTGTTAGTGCCTAGTCACATGAAAGCAAACATTTTCTTTTCTTGCCTTTCCTTATTAGCTCAAATAATTCAACTTCCTTTGGTTTTGGTGAATTTGCATGTTGATTATATAGCTCACTTCTAGGTTCAAAGTCTCTGTTATAGTCCATCCAATTATTTTACTTGATGTTTATGCTCAGGAGGTTGGGAAGGGTCAATTGTACAGAAAGAAGTTCAGAGAATCAGAAGCATTTTTTCATTCAGAAAAGACTGACAGAGCCAGATTAAAGGACTGCTGAACAGGTATTAATATATTTCAACTTAGTTCTGCAATGAACAAACAAGTCCCTCTAAATTCATTGTCATCTGGTAAGCCAAAATAGGGACTGTGGATTGAGATCATCTTCTCTAAGAATCACTGCTATAACTGGAACTAGATGAGGACCAAGGATCTCTGGAACTATTGAACTCTCAAATGGTTACCTATAAACTTGAACATGGCTATCTTGAGACTGATGTTTGGTCATTTATTATCAGTAAAGAAACACAAAATTTAAGAGTCAAAGAGGTCCTGATTCAGCCTTATCTAGCTGACACTGCCACCCCCCCAGCTCCAATTCTTAACAGTCATAGTCATCATGCTTCTGATTGAGAGAAGGGTACCAATCCCTTTTCTCAGGCTTGAAGCATACTCATTCCCCATTGACAGAAAGAAAGAAATGGGCTGACATAGACTCTCTCTTTTAAAAGTCATTAGCTCTTCTTATTCAGTGACCAATAAGAAGAACACTCCACCTCTCTCAAAGCACCCAAGTCCTTCAACACTGAATCACACAGGGCTGGCTAAGTACAAACAAGCTCGTCATAGTCCCCGAAGCACCCACACAATGAGCTAGTGCGTTTGCCTCTTCTCCCAAAGAAGCAAGTAGTGCCACTATGTGCATACGTTGTTACACCTATCAAAGACCTCTGGACTGCTGAATTAACCTCAGTGGGTTTTTGATCCATCAGCTTATCACAGTCTGGGCAATTTAAATTCTTCATGCCTTCTGTTTTTCTTGTATAGATTGATGAATTTCTCTTTAGCAACTGTGAATCCCATTAAGAATGCCCTGTACTATTCAAATACAATCTGTGTAACATCACTTACGTATGTAAATCTCTATACTCTGTCTTTAGTGAATTCTTTTCTCATTTTGACTTTTCCCAAGATTTCCTCCATGATACTTGTAAGTACCATCTCCCATAATACCCCCCTTTTTAAAACTTTACTTGATGTTGAAAGGTGATAGATAAGTCAAAGAAACACACAGATACACACATAAATATGTGGTTATAATCATGGAATTGTTGAAGTATGGGAACTCCTGAAAATATGGGTGTCACAGAGTCATCCAGAAAGAATTTATAAACTCATAAATTTATGGACTCATAGATAACTGTCTTCAAGTCAAGTGGCAAAGCTTTATTGTGACACTACAAAGCAGGCTAAGTTCTTAGGGACCTTGCAATCTAGTTGGGGTTAAGCTAAAGCTTTTTTGGGGACATTTTGGAGCATGGTGTGCCAACTATGCTAATTAAGTGGTCTGGATGGAATTAAGGAGTGTTCTTAAAGGAACATACAATTCCTATACCTAGTGCACAAGTGTCCTACACAGAGTTCTCTGTGGGAAGCCCATGGAAGGCTTACAAGGGGTGTGTTTTTAGGTTTGCTATGCTAGTAAGTTGACTAGTGGTCATGGCCTCCTATTTGTTACCAGTTAATGTCCTGTTTATACAAGATAGCTTTGGGAATTGACATCTCTAGCTTATCCTTTGGATTGGATTGTAGGAATCACAGTATGTGATAGTTTTGTCACTATAAAAGTTCTATCAGTGCATGATGGTCCTGTTTGTACAAGGGGAGTTCTACAGGCTCAGCTTGTTCCTGTAGCAAGAAGGGATAGTTTCCTCACTGGGGCACACTCATGGATTACTGCCAGAGATATGATCTCTAGTTCTGGTCCAGTTTCCCCATCAGAATCCTATATGCTCTTAACTTATCATAGGAGACAACTTGTTTCAAGAGAGATTTGAAGGTTACATTTTGTACTACCTTTGGGAATCTTTTTTGTGATTCCTCCAGTTGTTATTGTCTACTTTTCCCCTTATCAATTTGTATTCATTTTGCACATATTTTGAGAGCCAGTAGTTAAACATTTAATAGTACCCACCTGCTTAGTCATAGTCATAGTTATAGTAATAGCAAATAAACATTTATTAAGTGTCTACTATGTGCCAGAGGGTGTATGGAGTGTTCAATGAGGACAAGCACCTCTGGTGTCAAGGCTTGTCGAGCTCTTTTCAGGGCTACTTATTCACTTTTGGTATCCACGTTCACCCAACTCTCAACTGTGGCTCCAAGAAGCTATAGCATGACAGCGGCCACAGTAAATCATCTTGGCATATGGGCTAAACTAGGTTGAAGGTAACTGCCAGGCCTCAAACCTGTCAGTGAGTTAGAAGGATGTCTACCACAAGCATGTGAAGACTTCCCCTGGCAGAATGTGAAGATGAGAATAATTTGTTTTAACAGCCAGGAGGGTGGCTGATGCAGATAGCTTGATCAGACATTGGAGATGGCAAGGTCAGCCACTGAATCCCAGGCTATCACCAGTCATCCTGACTTTTATCTTGTTGATGTGGATACAGAGGTGCCATAAGGGTTAAAAATAATATTAAGGGTTACTTCTTCAGTTCCTTGGGAGGCCCTCCTGAGTTTGAAGACTCCTTAAAACCCCTTCTTTTATGTTGAAGTACCATAAAACTTCTCCCCTATCCTGGGCCATTTGGAGTACCATAAAACTTTCTCCTTATCTGGGACCATAACCATCCTGGGTCATAAAATTTCCCCTGTCTCCCTTATCTTGCGTCATCCATCTTCTTCAACCTGTCCCTAAATCTCCAACCTCCATTAAAAACCCTAAAATTGCATTATCATCATCCTACAGGCTGTGTAGCTTTCTGGCTACATAAGCCTGGTCCTTATCCTGTATCAATGCCTTTTTTTAGCTCCTTGCTAAGTCTCAGGCCCATATGTTTTTGTGGCAGTAAAGCTCCCTTTGGCTAAAGAGAAGGTCTTATTGAATTCTTTCAGAAATCTGAACCAGCTCTCCCAACTCTGACCTCGACATTGCCACTGGACTTCAATGACTCTGGAAGAGAGAGTGAAGTTGACAGTATTTACAAATCTAGATATCACTCCATGATGTCATTGGTCCTCTTTAAAAACAAGGATGAACAACAATTATGCTCCCTATGCTCTGTGAAATGATGGAGATACAAATAAGAAAGAGAAAGATAGTCCCTGTCCTCAAGGTGGGCAACAAGGGAATTACACTGTAATCATGCAAAAAGACATAAAAGGAAGCTAAAAACAGGCAGGGCACTAAGGAGTACTTAGCTCAAGCGCATAATGTTTGCGGAGCTGAAACGAAGCAGAATGGGAAATGAAGAGTTACCTGGAAAATTCTACATCAGATTCTATAAATGAGGTTATTTAGTTGCTTTCTAGCTCTCTAATCAGAGAAGAGAGGCAACTGAGGCTGCTAAAGCGATGTTAAGTAACAAAAGCTCTGTTAATCTGCTTGATGTTGAGATTTCAGGCGATGAGTTTATCCTAATGCTCATGGAGTCAAAACCAAGCAGACTGACTGATGGAAAATTAAGGTAGATGCTTAAGAATATCACTGAGTGTCTTTAAATTCTTCCATTGAATTCCTTCTGCATGTATTTAGTTAGATACAATTACAATTTATAACTTCATCAAGAGCCATTGCTACTCCCTCTTATATCCCATTGGATACTGAGATTGTAGAGCCAAATGTGGCAGATTCACTGTTGTTGCTGATGAGAATAGATGGTCATTGAAATGTCAGCAGGATCCTTTCTATTAGTATATCATAAAGTCTTTAGGCTTTGTGACCACATACATTATAGTTTTAGGAAACTTTCATTATTATCAACATAGCTTGTCTACTGAGGAACTGTGGCATGTTGAAACTTCCCTCCACTGGTTGACACAAGAAAGTACAATCATGTTATGCTTCTTCTCTTCAGTATTCCAGAAAGAGCCACCTGAACTATTAAAATCCCTAGAATTCTGGAATAAATTTTTAAAAATCATTGTACTAGGTCATTTGAGAAAATTCAAAGCGATCTCCCATGAATTTGAGAGAGCTGATAAATGTAGTATTTGCTACAGATTCAGCTCTAATCTCAGGTCTTCCTTACTTGAGGTCTAGCACTCTATCCACTTACACCACTTATCTGCTTAGCTAAGTTATCCAGTTTCATTAACAATGCTACAACAAGGGTCGTCAGAGCAGAAAATTCCAAGGTGGTTTTACATTATCCCTTCAATGTAAACGACCCCAAATGATTCATGTGAAAAAAAGGTGTAAATCCTTAAAAACAAGAATAAAATGTATTTCTTCTGCATATAAATGAAGGTGGGAAGAGAGATAATTTCCAGGCCTAACTTCTTATTTTGGGTATACTTTATTTTCTTTATTTTTTTTGTTTCATATATTACTAATTCATTTATTTTTAATATTCTTTTCTTTTTAAGTTTTGAGTATCAATTTCTCTTCCTACTTTACTCCCACCACTCCCTCACCCATTAAGAAAGCAAGCAGTATATTATCAATTATACATGTAAACTAATGCGAAACATATTCTCTTATTAGCCTTATCACAAAAAAGCAAGAAAAATAAATAAAGCAAGAAAATTATATTTGGATTTGCTCTCAAAATTAAATTGTTTTCTCTCTTAAAGTGTTTAGCATTTTTTTTATCATGAGTCTTTTGGAACTGTCTTAGATCATTCTATTAATCAGAGTAGCCAAGTCTTTCACAGATGATAATCATTACAACATTGCTGTTAGTTGTGAACAATGATCCCCCAGTTCTTCTCACTGATTAGTTCATATAGACGTTGCCCCGTTTTTTCCTTCTGAAACTATCCCCTCGTCATTTCTTTTAACATAATGGTACTCCATCACAGTCATATGCCATGTTGAGCAATTCCCCAATTGAGCAACATCATCTCAGTTTCCAATTCTTTGCCACTTCAAAAAGATCTGTTATAAATATTTTTGTACAAATAGGTCTTTTTCTTTTTTCTTTGTTCTCTTTGGTACACAGTCCAAGTAGTGGTATTGCTGGATTAAATTGTAAACATAGTTTTATAGCTCTTTGGGTGTAGTTCTAAATTATTCTCCCAAAGTGTTGGATTACTTCACTACTTAACAAGCCATTCATTAGTATGCCTATTTTTCCTTATCCCTATCCAACAATTGTTATTTCTGATATGTGCGAGGTTGAAACTCAGAGTTGTTTCAATTTGCATTTCTCTAATCCATGTGATTTAGAGAATTTTTTCATGTGATTATGGATAGCTTTGATTTCTTCTTCTGAAAACTGCTTGCTCATATCTTTGATTATTTATCAGTAGGGGAATGGCTCTTATTTTTATAAATTTTACTTAGTTTATTATATATTTGAGAAATTAAGCCTTTATCACAGAAACTTGCTATAAAGATTTTTGATTATCTATGGTACCTTTTAGGAAAAGTTTCCCTGCTTATGTCTTTTAATCAGGTTTATTTTTGCTTTTGCTTTGTCTGAGATTATGATTGGTACCTCTGCCTCTTTCACTTCAGCTGAAACATAATTGAATCTGCTACAGCCTTTCATTTTTTTTGTCACATTAAACATATTTTCACATTAATCATGATATAAAGAAGAATTAGAACCAATGGCAGGAACCACAAGAAAGAAGAAACAAAACAAAATAACAAAAGAAAAGGAGAGCAAATAGTATGTTTCCATCTTCATTCAGACCCCATAATTCATTCTTTGGATATGGATAGCATTTTCCATCATGAGTCTTTTGGAGTTGTCTTAGATCCTTGCATTGCTTAGAAGAGTGAAGTCTATCGAGGTCAGTTATTGTGAAACATGGTTGTTACTGTGTACAGTGTTCTCCTGGTTCTGCTCCCCTCACTGAGCATCAGTTCATATAAGTCTTTCCAGGTTTTTCTAATATCTGACTGTTCATCATTTCTTATAGCATATAGTATAGTATATTATATAATATGCATATACTATTTCTCATATATATAAGTATTTATATATATATATATGTATATACGTATGTGTGTGTGTGTATGTGTATACACACATGGGAAGGTGTGGATAATAAACGTGGACCAGGTAGAAATTGCCAGCAAGTTGCAAGCAAATTCATTTATTCATCTGAGAGTCAGGAATTATATAGGCAAAGTATACATTGCTTTATGGCCATTCCCATGGGACATTTCCCAATACTGTAAGTGACTACATGACTCCTAGCATGATGGTCAAAGTTCAGGAGGATTCAGGATCTGAATTGCAAGATCCATATCTTAATAAAGGAATGAGATGGTGAGCCAATGATCCTGAAATAGTTAAGCCTGTAAAAGAAAGAACAGACCATGAGAATCTGTTGTCTGGACTCACTAAAATGGACTTTTTCAGAGCTGGCCCTCAACATAGTATAATATTCCATTACATTTATACACTGCGAGTTGTTCAGTCATCTCCCAACTAATGCATATCCCCTCTATTTCTAATTCTTTGCCGCCATAAAAAGAGCTACTATAAATATTTTTGTACATGTGAGTCCTTTTCCCATTTTTATGATCTCTTTGGAATACAAACCTAGAAGTTGTATTGTTGGGTAGTAGCCCTTTATTTTAACTCTATATGTGTTTCTGCTTCGAAAGTGTCTTTTCTAATCAACATCTTGTTGGATTCTGGTTTCTAATCTATTCTCCTATCTATTTCCCTTTCATGGATGATGTAAGAGGGGATATAATGGTATCTTGTTTTGCTCCTACAAAAGTTAATGGAAGATAATCAATAGCTTCTGGTAAGTTTTTGCTTATCTTACTTTGCTGAAACCCTGACCTTCCTAGAACTATGACAATGGCCAGAGGGAACTAGAAAGGTGGGGGTGTGGCACACAGCTCCTACGTTAAAAGAGGTCAGGCCTGCTCTGCTCTCAAGCATCCTCACTTCGAAGCCTATGTAATCTGCATATTGTATATATATATATACATATATATATATTTATACATCCATATATACACATATATAGTGTATATTTGTACATACATACATATACACATATATACACATACATACATATACATATATACATATACACACATATATACACACACACACACACACACACACATATGTAATGTAGTTCCCTACATTAAAGTGAGGAATTTGAGGAATTTAACTAACCCTAAGTCTACCAGGAAGGATAGAACTGTATAACTTCACTCCTGCTTCTGTTTCAGTGTGGGTGTGTCTCCAGTGAACATTACATCCCCTTCCTTACAAGAAGTGTAATAAATATCTTTCTCTGAACACTCTGTTTCTAAGTTCTTTCAGTGAGAGGGGTTTGCCATTTTAAGGGATACATCATATGGATCTTCCTAAGAGCCCTCAAAAGGAAGCAGTGGGCTATGGAAGCTCATTCCAGGCTAACTCCCTGACCCTACCAGGAAGTCCTGTGATCACCGCAGACATGTTGAGGGGCATCCCACATGGATCTTCCTAAGGGACCCCAAGAAAGCAAAGTATGTGGAAGTTTTTCCAGGCTACCTCCCTGACCCTACTGAGAAGTCCTGTGATGCCCCAAAGCATGTTTCTTACAAATGAGCTCATGCCATTCACATTTACTGATGATTGCTATTTCCTTCCATCTTATTTTCTTCTGTTTATCTTTCTCTCTCTTTTTATCCTGTCCCTTTTCAAAACTTTGCCTTCACTTAATTTCCCCTTGCTTTAGTCATTCCTCTTTTCCTGTTTCCTGTATCTCTTGTCCCCTTCTCCTCCTATTTGTTTTAAGAATGGGTAGAAATCCTTGGGAGGGAGTTCTAAAGACTAGAGAAGGAGAATGGAGAATATATGTATATATACCCACATATACATATATATGGAGAATATATGTATAGATACATACATACATAGACACATATGGATATATGCAATGGAGAATGTGTCTGAGTGTGTGTGTGCTTGTGTACATGTGTGTGTGTGTGTAATGATAATGGAGTAACCTCAGCCTCCTGTTGAAAAAATATATTAACTGTGTACCTGTAATGGTAATTAATTTAAATTTGAAGACCACTGAAAGAACATAAGTGGTACTTAGCCCTTAGTAGCTAATCAAACCTTTGTGGCTAAGAGGCAGAGGGTATGAACTCTGTCTCCTGTTGCTGACATAACAGGAAGAGTTTGGCTGAAACAAGAAACCAATGCTTTGTGTGTATATAAGAAGAGTCCCAACTCCAAAATGGGCTCAGTTCTGACTCTGCAACCCCCCCATGCAAATCTGCCTACTTGAAGAGAAATAAACATGTAGATGGACACAACATAATCATGTTTGTCTTTCTTAGATTAAACTATCCAAGGTTGACAATACATTTACTAAACTCGAGGAAGTCACTTAAAGATATAAGCAAACACAGAAACAGCTTTAGCTTTACATAAGTGGACCATTCCTCACATCTCTATGTAAAGCAATTTTTAAAAATAATACTAATTTGTCCTTACCCACCCACTTCACTTAGCCAATAAAACAGGAATACACAAAATAACGCCTTTACACAAGTCATATGATGTACTAAAATATAGACATATTAAATACTGTACTTTGAAAAAATGATTTTCCTTAGTAATCAGTATCTTGGAGACTCAGAGCTTACCCCTCACCCCCAGGCCTCCTCTTCCCAAAGTTCTTTACAAGGACATTACTGATTATCATATTGCAGTGAGTCAGGGTGAAGCCAAGATGGCAGCATAGAAGAAGGAAAATTCTGTGAGCTCCCTCCCATAACCACCTCAAATATCAATAAAATAGGACTCTAAACAAATTTTAGAACTACAGAACTCACAAAGTGACAGAGGGTGAGAGAGGAAAATAATGAAAAGAGATAGGGAAAGACAAAATAGGGTAGATTATCTCATATAAAAGAGACAAGGGAAAACTGTTACAATGGAGGGGAAGAACAGAAAGCCAAAAGGGTCAACCTTACTCTCATTGAATTTGGCTTATGGAGGGAATAACATACACACTAAACTGGGTATTTTACCCTACAGGAAAGTAGTGGGGAAAGGGATAAGAAGAGGGACGACAGAAGGGAGGGCAGATGTGGAGGAGGGTAGCTAGAAGCCACACACTTTTGACAGAATCAAAGTAGAAAATAGAACAAGTGGGAGTTGGGATATGATGGAGGGAAATATAGTCAGTCTTTCACAATATATCTGCTATGGAAATGTTTTGTGTAACTACACATGTACAATCTATATTGAATTGCTTATCTTCCTAGTAAGGGTGGGTGATGAGGGAAGAAGGGAAAGAATCTGGAATTCAAAGTTTTATAATCAAATGTTTAAAAAAGTTATTATTATTATTATTATTATTATTATTATTGTTTACGTGCAACTGGGAAATAAAATAGACAGGCACTGGGGTATGGAGATCCTTCTTGCCCTACGGGAAAGTTGGAGGGGCAATGGGGGAGAATATAGGAGAGAGTAGATTGGGGGAGGGAGTATTCAGTGGGATGACTGTTTTGAGGCGTAGGTAGGGGAAAGACTGGGAGAAAATTTGTAACTCAAAATCTTGTGGAAATGAATGTTGTAAACTAAAAATAAACATACAATTTAATTTAAAAAAAGATTGCATTGAGTCTTATCTTGGTCAAACCCCAACACAAGCCTGAATTGATTTAATCAAAGGTATGGAGGCTCCACTGTGTTATGCAAATGAAAATAATGGGATAATAATAAATAAATTGGAATTTGCAATCACTTCCTGATCCAGAGTTTGTAATAATGAGGTAGTGTTAGAGCGAAGGCACCTTTACATTTTCATTAAAATCACCCAGACAGGTAAGGTGACCTGGGGCACTGAAGTGCAGATCGTTATCCTTACAGAACTCCTGGAATTAAGCAGCGCTTAAGCCATTGTTCAAAGATGGTAAGAGTTTTCTAGGCCTTTGAGTTACCAAAATAATGCACAAGTAGTGTTGTTTCAATGTTCTGGGATCTTCTGAGTGGTGCCTAACAACGGGTATTAAGGTGCAAGTCCCAGATCCAAGCAGAAGAGTCACTTTATTTTTCCAAACTTTGTGCCCTCACATAGTTTTTTCTTCCACCAAGATGTATGTTGGAAATGATAAAATAGACCAGCTTAATCTACATTAAAGATTTGCCTCAGCAAATCCTGACCTTCATCTAATATTTTTTTGCAGCTAGTCTGGAAACCTCTTTGCTTTTTCAGTATCTGTACTAGCAACCTCTTCTGACACTTAAACATTAGGAAATCCTGCATGATTTTTAAATCTTGCAAACCCACCTCTGCTTGATGTTGTTGGGGGTCAGGGTTGGGAGAGCTGGTTCAGAATTTTGAAAGAGTTCAATCAGACCTTCTCTTTAGCCAAAGAGAACTTTATTGACACAAAAGCATGTGAGCCTGACACTTAGCAAGGAGCTAAACAAAGGCATTGCTATAGGACAAGGACCAGACTTATATACACAGAAAGTTACATAGCCTGTAGGATGGTGATGTAAGTTTTATGATTTCTAAAGGGGGTTGGAGATTTAGGGACAAGGTAAGTCTTGCAAGATAAGGACACAGGATGAGGATGATGAGTGATACAAGATAAGGGAGATGAGGGAATTTTATGACACAGGATGGGAGGAGACAAGGAATTTTAGGATAAGGTGAATTTTGTGGTATTTCAAGATAAGGGGAGACTTTAGGACCAGGGCATGAGCAACTCAACCCTTAGGGCACCTCGGTATTTTAGGGTGCCCTTAGAACAGCGGTTCTCAACCTGTGGGTTATATTCAATTTAAATACATCCTGCATATCAGATATTTACATTACAATTCATAACAGTAGCAAAATTACAGTTATGAAGTAGCAATGAAAATAATTTTATGGTTGGGGGTCACCACAACATGAAGAACTGTATTAAAGGGTCGCGGCATTAGGAAGCTTCAGAACCACTGCTTTAGAAGATAAACCAGGGAAAGGGCAACTCAACCTTTAGGGCACCTTTGTATCCACATCAATGTAAATGGCTGTGTTCCTTCAGTATACTTTACCTTTAAATCTTCAGAGGCTTTGAGCCTTTACCTGAATTGCCATCAAGCTTAAAGGAATATTCTTCTGAGTCTGAGCTTCTACTGGCATCAGTAATAGTTTCTTCATCTCTAGGATAGCATCTTCTCTTTATTTCAACAGATAAATTCACTTCATGCAAGCACTGCCTTCTGTCTGTATGCTCCTTTACTTGGGCATCATCCTTCACTATGGTGTTTTTAGTTAAAACCAGAAGACTAAATTCATGTGCTTTTGATCACAATTTTTGTCCTTCATTTTTCCTAATTATTTTAATTTTTATTTCCAAGGGTGATAATTTTATATATGTATTATATTTAATTAGCACTTACATAGCATCTTTCATGGCCTAAACACTGTGCTAAACATTTTATCATTATTATCTCAGTGACTTGGCCAAACCTTCCTTACTCAAGGAAGTAAAGAAGTAACACTCTATCCACTCTGCTACCAGCTCTCTCTCTCTCTCTCTCTTAAACTATATAGAGTGTCTAAGTGGTTCTGACGACGGATAAGGATAGGTGCTTCAGGGATCCTAATGACCAGAGTCCCTGGTGGGCAGTCTGGAATGAATTTACAGGACCCAAGCAATCTTTTAAGCGAGGATTATAAAAGTTTATGGTTACACTTTACAGCAGGCAAGAGTTCTTAGGGAACCTGCAACCTTAAAGGAATCATAGGTATAGATTATAAAGCATTACAACCATAAATCAGATGTCAGTTATGCTAACTAAGTGAGTAAGGGTGGGATTAGGGAGGAGTTAAGGAGTGGTCAGTGCTTAAAGGGACATGCATTTTTCATATCTACTGTGCAGGCATATTGCCCATAATTCACTGGAAAATAGCCCAAGAGGAGGCTGCATGGAGGTGTGGTTTTAGGCTTGAAAGGTCATTAAGTCAACCAGCTGTCAGAGCTGACTGAGAAGTGGCTAGTTTGCTACCCATCAATGTCCTATTTGACAAGATGGATGCTGGGAACCTAGGCTAATGGGATTCAGTATGTGCCTAATTGGCTGAGGAGTTAACTTACTTATAGTGCATTGAAGGATTCATAGGTGCAGCTGGCCATTATACTAAGAGGAGATATACATTTCTCTAAGATAAAGGAATTGTCTATAGAAGGTTTAGTGAAGGATCCATAAGTATAGCTTTGTTATTGTACCAAGCAGGGATAAGTAGTTCATGAATTGTTGCTAGGCAGAGTGCTGGCTGGGGGAAGAGGCAGAGTTAATGCTTTGAGGCTGGGGGAAATGTGATTTTACAACTTGATTTCACAAACTGATGTTACAAAGAAAGGTTCCCAAACACAAGTGTGATTTTACAAACTGATGTTACAACTAGATGTTACAAACATGGACACCCAAGTACCCCATCAGTTCAATAGATAGAATACTGGCCCTGGAGTCTTGAAGACTTTAGTTCAAATCCAGCCTGAGACACTTACTACCTTGTATGATCCTAAACAAATCACCTAACATTGTTTGCCTCAGTTTCTTCTTCTGTAAAATGTATTACAGAAGGAATAGCAAACCACTCTAGGATCTTTGCCAAGAAAACCCCATGTAGGATCATGAAGTGTTGGAAAAGACTGAAACATGCGAGCGACAACTACAAATAAACACATGGATGCACACACATGTATATGTGCGTATACAAATAAATATAATATTTATATATATGATTGAGTTTATAGGATAATGTGTATTATATATATTTGAATATACATATATGCATATGCATACCTATATGTATATATATGTATATGACATATAGAGCTTATATCTAACATCACCTCTTACATTATTCTTTGGTTGATCCAAAACTTTATTTCTTTTAAGAATTTGGGGGACTAAAAAGTTAATTATCCTATTATCCCATGCTATTTAATGCACTATACATCATCAAT
>CM053591.1:38769677-38790126 GCA_028646515.1 Pseudochirops corinnae | reverse complement strand
TTAAGCTTTTATTTCTCCCTACTTAAATATACATACACATGTTGCTTGGACTTGCATGAAAATGTCCAGTTTACCTAAATGAGGCACCCTTTGGGGCCTTTAGAGCATGACCACGTTGTTTAACATGGACACCTCTGCATCCCTTACCACTGGTGTGGTAGCTTGCTTTGATTGGCTAAGTGCAACCCTAAAATGAAAAAGATTGAACTGGTTGCTGTTTTTTGGTCCGCTAATCTGTTGGTTGAGTCTAGAGGGTGGGGGTTATTGTTCATCCATAGCATGAGTGCCATGAATTGAACTGACAAGGGGGGAAGGGTTGCTTTCCCCTGCTGCCTACTTTACCTTGACTCTAAAAAGTGTCTCTGTGGTGGTGGACATTTATTTCTGTGCTCAATAATACAATAGGTTCATTCTTGCCAATTGGCCTGTAACAGGCAGCAAATTAAGGGAGCTTACTGAACCTGAGTGGTGGGGCATGCAGAAGAATCTACATTAAGCAATCTGGACATGTACTAAAGGTTTCTCAGGCTACATCTATTTTATTTTATTTTTTTTTCTTTTTTAGGGTGCCTCCATTTTAAGCAAAGTGGGAATTCCCAGCCCTCAGAGGAAAGGCACTGACATAAAAAAAAGACCAGAAAACAGTTCTTGCAAAGGGTAAAATTTTAGCTGAGACTTGAAAGAAAATAGGGAAGTTAGGAGACCAGGGATAAGGAGGGAGAGAATGCATGAAGAACCAAGAAGAAAAATATATTACAGCTATTATACCACCAAGACAACTCTCTGTGGAGGGGTGAGGAACCTGTGGCCTTGAGGTCATGTGGGACTCTATAAGACCTCAAATAAACCCAAACTGCATAGAACTAATTATCTTAATAAAAGGATTTGTTCTATAAAACTTCAACTCAGTCCAAAGGCTGCACCAAGGGACCCCAAAGGCCACATGTGGCCTTGAGGCTACAGGTTCCTCACTCCTGAAAGTCTATACTTTCTAAAATCACATAAATAAAAAGGTTTATATTCTAATAGTACCTTTTTAATAAATTTGTCTTCTAACCACATTCATGCTGGTAGTTACAAAATTGCCCATAACTCAAGCCATGCTGGGAAGTAGTGCCACCATATACCTCCTCACTTCACTTTTTTTTGACAAATGCTTGATTAAAAGCTAGGGGGCACAGTGGCTAGAGCCCTGGAGTGGGAATCGGGAAGACTCACCTTCCTGTGTGCAAATCTGACCTCAGACACTTAATAGTTTTGTGACCCTGGATAGGCCACTTAAGCCTGTTTTGCCCTCTTTTATAAAATGGGCTGGAGAAGGAAACTGCAATCCACTCCAGTATCTTTGCCAAGAAAACCCCAAATGAGGTCATGAAGAGTCAGGCATGACTGAAACAACTGATGAACAACAACAAATAAGTTACACAAAAGGTTAGAGAAAGGAGCCAATCTGGTTAGCTATGAATGGGGAGGAAGGTGACAATGTCATGGGTTCAAAGTGATCTGAGCATAACCCTAATTTTACAGTGTTGAGAGTACTGGCTCTGATATCAAGGGATGTGGGTTCAAATCCCTTCTCTGATTCTTCGTGCTTGTATGATTTTAGGCAAGCCATTTAATGTCCTTGAGCTTCATATTCTTCACTTGTAAAATGAGTAGGTTGGATTAGATGGTCTTGGAAAGTTCCTTTCGGTGGTAAATCAATGATTTTACAATAATTTGTGAAGCAAAAATGCTACATACAAATTTTAAAAGCAGCTATCTGAGAATTCAGTCTCATTTGTTGGTATCTACCAGTTAATGGCAATATTTTTCACAATCAAAAATTGTTAAACACTATCCTTCATGCACTTTGAAAAGAACAGACTCCTGACAGAAGTCTTAAGAGAAAAAAAAAAGTAAAAAATAAGAAAAAAAGTTTTTGTGTTGAACCCTAGAAGATCAAAAAGAAGGCCTCTGGCTGGTGATGAGGGCATTTCCTTTTCATTGATAACTGTACCATATGCCTCTTCAATAAAGGAGCCATGTAATGGCCTTGAATGGTGTATCTGTCTGGAGCAAAAACCACCCACAGTTTCAGTAAGATTTCAGATCAGTTGTTGTATGCTTTAATTCATGAATGCTGCTGTGTATAAAGCAAAGGAAAATGCCACATTTGTTTAATGGGTCTGTTGAATTATGGCAGTTACTAAATACTTCATATATGGTCTCCAGGGTTCTCCATTTAATTGTCAGGGAAAGCTTTTCATATTTTATTTATTTTTTTGTGTAATTAAACACAGGGTCATGCCATGCCATTTGTAACCATATCATTTATGGGTAGCTCTAGAACAGGTTTTCAGTTCAACTAAGCAATTGAACAAGGTTTGGTTTTGGAGGAAGAAAAAAAAATTACAGCAGTAAATGCATTGAAAATATAATAGGCCCATTTCATTATAGGTTAGCCTCTACCTCTGAGAAGTAGCATCAGCTTTCTGAGTGACAGTGGGCAAGTCATGTAACCTCTCTGTGCCTTAGTTGCATAATTTTTAAAATGAGGGGACTTGACTCAATGGTGTCAAAGGTTTCTTTCAGCTCTAAATCTATGATCCTATGAGCTCTCGGTTTGTAGAAGGGGATTAAAATTTCTCACTGTCCTAGGATGATTAAAGTTGTTAAATTTACTATTTAAATCATGCTTTGAGCTCTTCAGAGCCTATGGAATACTTAATATCATCATCATCACCATTGTCATTGTCATCAGTACATCACAAAAATAACTAATGAAATATTGATTAGTTTGTTATAGAAATAGCATTTCCCCAATGTATATAAAAAACTGTGTTCTTTATCTTGAGTACTAAGTGCAGTTCTTTGACCAATCGAGACTATAAATAATGCTATGGATGTAGCTGGAACGATACTTTATACTATACTAAAATGCTTGGCTTTCCTAAAATAAATAAATATTGTCATATAGATAAATTCCCTTTACCCAAGAAAATATTCACCTATAACTATAAAGCAGTTAGACTGTTGACCACAATGTTTATTAATAGAAAGTGAATAGTATCAAGTATAAGAAGATCTTCCAAACTAAGATTTTCAGTTATTCAGAGCTTTACATTTTCTTCTTCTTTTTCATTTTTTGGAAGAGGGAAAGCAGGGCAATTGGGGTGAAGTGACTCGTCCAAGGTCACACCACTAGAAAGTATTAAGTGTCAGAGGTCATATTTGAACTCTGGTCCTTCTGACTCCAGGGCCAGTGCTCTATTCATTGTGCCACCTAGCCACCCCAAAGAGCTTACATTTTCAAAGCACTTTATGATTATCTTAAATATATCTTTTATTTTTGTGTTGTTTCCTCTTAAAATAGATTTTACTGACATGTTTTATGTTTACATCATCTTCCTTTCTGAAAATATCCCTTCTATATCCCCTTGTGATAAAAATATTTTTAATTTAGCCTTTTCCCCCAATTACAAGTTAAGTACAAGTTAAGTAAAGTAAATTCTTAACATTTTAAAAGTTTTTTCTATCCCCTCCTCTCTTCCCTTTGTTAGAAACATCCAAGGCCAACAGCAACAACAAAACCTTATACAATGAAATGGATAAAGGAAAGCTTTTATTATGGTTCTTATGAGAAGTGGACACTGCATGCTTAAATGCATGAGCCTGCCAATACAAAAGCAAAGCAAGCCTTTATAGGGTTAACTTATCAGTGTCCCTCCCTTCCAGGTCAGGATTGGTTCTGACCCTTCCTGGTTACAGTTACATTACACATTGCTCCTTAATATGATCCTCCTACTATTCATGGGATGCATGTTTCGATGATGATGTTCTAATTCTATGCAGGGTGTGTCAGGTAATATGCATGAAGTTTATTAAGCAAGTGCAGCTAAGGAAGCACTGTGACCTATCTTCACCCTCTGCTTTGGCAAGTCTGCTAAAGCAGGACCTTGAATGTTTCTTTACCAAAGCAGGGCCAGCACTTTCTCCTCATTGTATAGCTACCAAATGTTTCCCTCTCTGGAGGGAAAACTTTATCTCTTTCTAACACCTTCTACCCTCCAAGATACTATAAGCAATCAGATATAGGTTATGCATATGCAAGAAAATGACTAATATGTTTTCATATTAGTCATTTTTGTATAAAAAGACTCAAAATAAAGAGAATAAAAAAAGAAAGTGAAAAATAGCACGTCTGTATTCAAACAATATCAGTTCTTTCTCTGGAGGTGAATAGTATGCTTCATCATTAGTTCTTTGGGATTGTCTTGAATCCTTGTATTGCTGAGAATAGCTAAATCATTCTACAGTTCTTCATTGGAATATAATGCTGTTACCTTGTACGACATTCTCCTGGTGCTGTTCACTTCACTTTATGCAAGTCTTTCCAGGTTTTTCTGTAATCAATACTGCTTGTCATTTCTTATAGTACAATGATATTCCATTACAATTATATACCACAGCTTGTTTAGCCATTCCCCAAATGATGGGCATCCCTTTGATTTCCAATCCTTAGCTACCATAAAAAGAGCTGCTACAAATATTTGTGCACAAATAGATCCTTTTCCCTGTTTTTTCTTAAATATAAAAATATTTTAAAAAAGAGAAAAAAAAGTGCTTCAGCAAAATTAACCAGCATGTCCACAGAGTGAGACCATTCATGTGTAACCTAAGCCCCAAAGCCCATTGTTGTGGGACTGCCTTCTTACTGGTGGAGATTGAGATGGGAGATAGATGAGATTGAAGAATAACCTACAGAATCTAACTCGCTCATTCCTGACCATTCTTCAGAGAAAGATCGAAGAAAATTCCTCTGTCTGGGATAGAACCTCTCAGAAACCATCTCAATGAAATGCTGATTGATGACAGCATTTACTTTAGTAAAACAGTGGAGGAAAGAGAGAGAGAAACTGTGTCAGTTTGGCCATTTTAAAAGATATGTCCTATTCCAGCTATGCAGGAAAGCAAAGGAGACCAGCTCTACCCATGTGGTAATGTGTGGGATAGAAACCACTGCCAAATCTTCAAAATCGGGGCGTCTGAGTCGGAGATCAGAAAAAGTTTTTATTCTTTCTCATGAGAAAGGGCACAGCCCTTGTCCTAACTCAAGGGGCATCAGCCAGGGAGCGCCAATTGTGGAAGCTTGCAGGCTTCTGTTATCCTAATCTTAACCCAGTCCACTTCCCTGCCCAGTCTCACTATTGGTCAGTGAGGTGGGCTCACAATCTCAAGATAATCTGCGCAAAGCAATCTCAATCCTTCATTTCCATAATTATTTGTGAATTAGTATCCTATCAGAGGACAGTGTTTTTCAGTCCCTCATTATGCACCAAATTTGGAGATAGCTAATGAGAGTTACAGTTGACAATCTTTTATTATCATAATTATTCATTTGACCCTTCTACCCAATAAGAAGGAAACATCCTTCAATTCCTTTAATTGTGCATATCTACACACCAAATTTTGAGGGGGGGCAACCAATGAGAAGAAGGTTAATGTTGTTTCCTTTAAGTTTTATTACCTCATTCAGGGGCCCCTGGAAACTTAACCCTTTGCTATCTCTCACAGTAGGATACACAGAACACCTCCATTGTGGGCAATCTCAATATTCCTAGACAATCCTCTTATGTATATAATGTTGTACACCTTTTGTGCCTCGGGCTCTGCAAAGAAGGGAGAAAAGTGCATTTTTTCAATTTGTTTGTAGGCTCAAGCTTCTTGGTTATTATAATTATGTAGAGTTCAGTTTAATTTTTGTTTGTTTTTGTTTATCCATTTATTACATTTGTGTAGTCATTATATGTGTGTATATAGACATACACACACTCAGACACACACAGATAGGCAGTTCTTGCTTTATGTAAGTATACCCTTCTGTAGATTTCTATGTAAAGTGATTTTTACATAATGCTGCTGAATGAGGGGGAAGGGAGAGAGGGAAGAAGGAAGGAGGTTGTGTAGCAGTGGAGGCTGGGGGTTCAAGGACAGTTAGGGGCTAGGGATAGAACAAGAAGAGCAGAAAGAACTAGGGGCATGGGGTATGGGTGCACCATGTCAGGACCTGGCCAGAACTGAGTGGGAGAAATAGGGGGAAGGAAGGACAAAATTGTGGTGGCCAGACTCAGACACAGACAAGAGAGGATGGGCCACATGTACAGATGGGTGGTACCAGAACATTGTCACACAGATGATAGATACATAGGAGGTGGCAGAGTGATAAGCTGAGGGGCAGGAGTAGAGAGGGATCATAGTATTGTACCCTGTATAATAAAGTTACCTTAGATACTTTTTTTGGAGTAAGAATTTTTTTTTCAGAATTCTTTACATGAAGTCAGATTTGCACAATGTAAATTTATATAGAGAGCTATCACCTATCTATGTATCTATGTATCTATGTATCTATGTATCTATGTATCTATGTATCTATGTATCTATGTATCTATCTATCTATCTATCTATCTATCTATCTATCTATCTACTTACCTACCATAACTACCTACCTACCTACCTACCTACCTACAGTTTCCCTGGTTCTGCTTACTTCCTTTTATATCAGGTCATATAAGTCTTCACATTCTTCTCTATGTTTTTCATGTATATCATTTCAATATACCATAGTAATATTCCATTATGCAACTTGTTTAGTCATTTCCCAGTAAATTGACAATTACTCTTTTTTTAAAATAACAGCTTTTGTTTCGTTTTGCTATTACAAAAAGTGCTGCCTTTAACATTTTGGTGCATGTGGGGCCTTTTTTGGTGTCTCTGTCGTCTTGTAACATACTAATGGTAGGATCTTTGCATTAGAAGATATGACCATATTAATCATTTTTTTTAGCATTCCAATTGCTTTCCACAATTATTATGCCAGATAATATCACCACAGACAGCATTATTAACATATCCATCTTTTCATCTTTTACAGCCCCTATACGGCTGACTACCTCTGTTTGGTCATTTTTGTCAATTTGTTGGGGGTGAGGTAAAACCTCAGAGTTGTTTTAATTTGTTATTAGTAACTTGGAGCTTAATAGCTTATAATTCTTCTTCTTTGAACTCTTCATATCATTTGGCCACTTTCTATTGGGAAATGGTTCTTGATCTAGTTATTTGTGCTATTTTCCTGTATAACTTTCATATCAGAAACTTATCAGAAATATTTGATACAAAGAACTTTTCCCAGTTGACAATTCTTTCCTGAACCTGACTGCATTGATTTTATTAATGTAATCACATATAATTAAAATTTTCTCATTCATATTTTTCACTTGCCCCTCTCTCTTATTTTGATAAGAATTTTCTCTCTGATATGGTTACTCAAGATATCTTTCTCTTCTATTTTTTTAGATGGTATGGCCTTCAACATTCAGGTCCCACATCTATTTTTAGCTTATTGTATCATGTAGTTCAGAATGTCAGCTTATGTCTAATTTCTGCCAAATTGCTCTCTAGTTTTCCCAGCAGTTCTTATCAAATAGGAGTTACTTTTCAAGTAATATGTTTCCAGGCTTACCAAGCACTAGGTTATTGAATTTGATTGTTTCTGAAACTGTATGATTTTTTTTTAAAGTTGTTCTTGATCATGTAGTAGCTTATCAAGGTTTGGTAAAATAGGATAATAATAAATAATTATAATAATTATAATAAAGGATAATAAAGCAATATGGTGCTTTAAAGTTTGCTAAGTGCTTTTACATATATTATTTTATTTCATCCTCAAAACAACTCTACAAGGTAGATTCTACTATTTTCCCCATTTTATATATGACAACTGAGGTTGAGAGTGTTTATTTAACTTGCTCCAGGACTTAGCTATTAAGTATGGATTTGTAGATGGCACAGTGGATAGATCACTTGGCCTGGTTTCCTTTTCATGAGTTCAAATCCAGTCTTGAACATTTAGTAGCTGTGACTTTCGGCAAGTCACTTAACCTTGCTTGCCTCGGTTTCCTCATCTGTAAAATGAGCTGGAGAAGGAAATGGCAACGCATTCCAGTACATTTGCCAAGAAAACCTGAAGTGGGACTACAAAGAGTCAGATACAACTACACAACAACAAACAATACCTTCCTTACTGTAAGTATAGCACTTTATGTATCATGTGAGTCAGAGAACCTGGCTTTGGATCTTGGCTCAGTTGTGACTATGGATAAGCTACTTCCTGAAATTTCTTCCCCTGTAAAATGGGAAAAAAATAATATTTAGATTTTATATACCTCAAAGGGAAATATGAGGAAACTGCCTTGTAGAGTGTTGAAGTATTATATAAATATGAATGATTAATATTATCTTATTAACTCATTTATATAGAACTTTAAGGTTTTGCAAAGCACTTGATGTATGTTATCTAACTGATTTCATTTTAGGTTGAGTTTGGGGGAAAAAGATGCAGAGATAAACTAAATCCAGGGTTGAAGACTAAGAACTAATTAGAGTCAAAATATAGAACCCACTGCTTTGCTCATGAAACCACAAAACCCTCTTAATCCCTCTTGTGTTAATAAGAGTTCCTGCCTAGCTCAAATGATGTCACAGTAGCATTTAACCCAGTATTTCCATGCTCATACCTGTAACCTAAGTGATTTTTTTTTTTAAATTCTGAGTTATGGAAAACCTTCTGTATTTTTCTGAAGTACTGGATGGTACAGGAGATAGAACTCCTGGGTTTCCAGTCAGGAAGGACTGAGTTCAAATCGGCCCTCAAACACTAGCTAACTGTGTGATCCTGGACAAGTCACTTAACTTTTTTCTACCTCAGTTTCCTCAAATGGAAAATGTAGAAAATAATAGCACTTATTTCTCAGGGCTGTTGAAAGGATTATTTTTTTAAAGTGCTTATCATAGTGACTGGCAAATAGTAGGAACTTAATAAATACTTGTTTCCTTCTCCCTTCCCTTTTCAAACATATTTAACATATCACTTTCTATACAACACCTTTCTTTATTCCTCTATTAGTGCTCTCTCCCTCAAGAAACTATTTTGTAGTATTTTGTATAAACTTTTTATTTGTTGTATTCCCTTCCTCCTCAAAAATAATGAAAACTCCTGGAGGTTACTGTCTTGCACTTTGTAAGCACATAATACATGTTTGTTGAATTGAATCATATTTCAGAAAACAGATTTTACTTGAAAAAGAAAAATGTTTTCCAAGAAATTAATGTTTATGTTATTCCAGTAATAGTTATACAAGGCCCCAAAGTAGAGAGCTTATTTTAGATGCCAGAAATCAAGCACTAAAGCTTCCATTAAGACCAATTCAATATGTAAGAAATAACATATACAAACATAATCCTTTGGCAATAGCTTGAAGCAATATTCATCCTTGAAAGGAGGCAATTAATTCCCTCAATATACACAGGGAAACTTCTGTATTGTTCTGAAGAACTAGGTGGAGCAGCAAAATAGTAGATAAAGCCCTGGGCCTGGAGTCAGAAAAAAATGAGTTCAAATTTGTCCTCATATACTCACTAGTTTCACACACACAGACACACATACACACACACACACAAGCCATAGTGAATTATTCATCTATACATATTTTCCTCCTTTGTATGTATTTTTGTATATATACAAATACATACACACACATAAATACACACTGGTATCCTCCCCACCCCCCGCTTCCCATGTCTTTCTACTTATATGCCCTGTAAGGTACAGAGATTGTCAAGTTAGTCTTCAAGTTATATCAATTTCAAATAGGAAGAATACTCAGATTTATCCATGATGTGTTTGTTGTGGGTCACCCTTACTCCAATACAGATTTAAATTTTCCTAGTTTTGTTGCATATTGTTAGATTCGACTGTTGACTATATAGACTTTTGTCAGCAAGGTAATGTCTCTTTTTCAGTATGCTGTCCAGATTTTCCATAGCTTTCCTTCTGGAGGAACAAGTATTTTTTTAAATTCATGATTGCAGTTGCTATCTGCAGAGATCTACCCAAGAATATAAAATCTGACACTGATTTCATTTCTTCTACTTCTATTTACCAGGATGTGATGGGCCACATCCTATGATCTTAGATATTTTAATGCTAAGCTTCAACCAGCTTTGACACTCTCCATATAGTCAAAGTTATCATTTTTCTAGTAGCAATATACGGCTGTGAGAGTTGGATTGTAAGGAAAGTTAACCACCACAGAATTGATGCTTTTGAACTATGGTGCTGGAGAAGACATTTGAGAGTCCAAGGGACAGCAAGGAGATTAAATCAGTCAATATACAAAGAAGTGCTCTTTAAGGCTATTCAATGGAAAGTCAAATACTGAAGTTGAAACTTAAATACTTTGTCCACATAATGAGAAGACAAGACTCATTGGAAAAACCCCTCATGTTGGACAAGATTGAAGGCAAAAAGCAAAAGGAATGTCAGAGAATGAGATGGATAAGTAGTGTCATGGAAATAACAAACATGAACTTGGACAGATTTTGATAAATAGTGGAGGGCAGAAATAATGTGGTTTTGTGAGGTGTTGTGGCAGAATCATCTCAAAGAATTCAAAGTCAGACTACCTCTAACCCAAGTATAGGCATTTATTGTGATTGACTTGAACACTGAGAAACTATTGTAGGATTGTTAATTAGCTTGATTTCAATGTTGTTATATCTCAAGGAATAGGGGGGACCAATGAGTGGGAGAGATGGGGGAATGGCTGGTCAGTGGAACAGTAAAAACATGCACAGCATTTATCACTTAAATTCATTGTTTTATGTTGGCATGATTTGTGGCACCCCAAAACAATTATAACATTAATGTCAAAAATCAATGATCACAGATAACCATGTCAGATATCATAATAATGATGAAAAAGTATTAAATATTGTGAAAATTACCGAAACATGACACAGAGATATACATGAGTACATCCTTTTAGAAAAATGGTGCCAATTGACTTGACTGACTCAGAGTTGCCACAATCCTTCAATTTGCAAAAAAGAAAAAAATATTTATGAAGTGAAGTGCAGTAAGACAGGGTATGCCTATATTTATGATTGTTAGCCTGGTTTTCTTCCCTTTTTGGGTAGGTTATTCCAATATTTCCTCTCCTTTATAGTATTTGTAGCATGGTCTTGGTGATCACATTGTTTTAGCTGATGCCTTTATAAAATCTTTACTGGAGTTTTAGTTGGATGAACTTTCATATCAACATATTTACCAAAAGTCTACATTTTGCATTGCACTATGCTGAAGGATAGTACTTTATTTTGGATTTCTATGTGAAGCAATTAGGAAGTGAGGTTGGGGCTTTGTAAGAATGGACTTAAAGTTCATAACATCAGGAGGGATGATCATGGTGTGAATATTGATCAAAGTAAAGCATTCTGAAATAGTGCAAAATGGCATCAAGGCGTTTTGCATGGCTCTGTGTATCACTATCCAGAGAAATCAATAGTAAAAATAAGAAATGAAAGAATGCAAGTTAAGGAAAATGTGTCCCACTTCCAGTTGTAGTAGAGATGCAGAGGAAAGATGACTTGAAGACTTGAAAGAAGATTCATAAACCATTTTCTTTGATACATCAGTTTAGCCTTAGTCTCACATTGTTATTATTCAGTCATTTAGACATGTCTGACTCTTTTTTTACCCCACGACCATAGCATGCCAATTATGTCCGTGAAATTTTCTTGGCAAACATACTGAAATGTTTGCCATTTCCTTCTCCAGTGGTGGAGTGACTTGCCCAGGTCACACAGCTAGTAAGCATCTGAACCTGGATTTGAACTCAAGTCTTCTTTGAAAATGAAGAGTGAACAACAGCAATGATAACAATATCGGCTGAGCTATCTAGTTGCCTGTCTCATGTAACCCACAGCATATTTTAGGTTATTCTTCATGCTAAAGATTTTCATTTCTTCTCTTTTTTTTAAAGGATATATCCTTATTAAGCAATTTTCCCTTAACACTATCCTGTTTTAAGTATCTCCATCTAAGGTGGACAGTTTCTAGCATGATAATGCTTCATCCACAATGTCCCTCATCATACAACTTTTTTAAAAATTATTTTTAAAAACTGCAGATAAAATGTTTAGATAGGTGTTATGAAATAGCACCGCAGGGAAATATATTTGATGAATTACAATAAATTACATTCCAAGAAAATTATAATTGCTGCCCAGGAGAGAGAGAAGAATGAATCAAGAAATTATTTCCTCCTCTGTTTTCAGGAATTGGGTGTGCATAGTGCACCTGATTAAAAATTGCAGAAGAATTGAGGAGTTATATCATCATACCAACAGATTTATGATTTTACAGGGAGAAAAAGGCAGGCATGTATCTTCCTATACTAGAACCTCATCCTGGTGATTATTCCCTATCATCGTAATCTCTCAGCCTTCTCAGATTAGTAAAGTCTACTTTTTGGTTGTTTAAACTTGCCTCTAATTTGTTAACTCATAGCTTTTAGGAAGCAGAACTTCAAAGAGGCCTGAGAGATCAGCTAGTCCAGTCTCCTTATTTTCAAAGATCATAGGTTTGGAGTTGAAAAGGATGTTAGAAATGTTACAATTATTATCTCATCTAATCCTCACAAAAGTCCTGAGATATAGGTACTATTATTATCCTTATTTTACAGATGAGGAAACTGAGGCCAAAAAGGTTATGTGACATGCTCAGAATCACACAGCTAGGAATCGTTTGAGTTTGGATTTGAAGTTAGGTCTTCTTGAGTTCACTATCCACTGCACCACTTAATTGCTCAGAACACTACAGAAGGCTTTCCATATCTAAGAATTTAAAAAGATGTCTTATGTCATCATCATCATCATCATCATGTAATTACCTCTAGTAATTGGTAGGTGTTATTATTAACGTCCATTTTACAGATGAAGAAACTGAGGCAGACTGATGTTAAGTGACTTGCCCAGGGTTCCACAGTTAGTAAGGAGCTGAGGTCAAATTTGAACTTAGTTCTTCCTCATTCCAAGTGCCATCTACCTGCCCATAAGAATATTTTTTATTCTGAATGTAAATCCTTTACTACAATACTCAAAAGTTGAGGATACCCAATGCAAGTTGATATTGCTTCAGTTCTTAAAAAAAACAAACCAAAAAACTTCAAAACGTTTATATTTAGTGTTTAAGTCTCAAAATCACTAGTCTCGGGAGACAGCCAAAACTTAAGAGTGGTTGCTTTGTGAATGACTGCAACTAGAGAATTCAAAAACAGGAAAGAAAGTTAGAAGAGCGAGTTAACTAATTGACAGGCTAATTAACCAGACCAATTCATAGATAAGAGAGACACCCTCTCCATCCTTGATCCCTTTTTCCAATACATTACTGGATCCATTCTGTTGACCATGTACTTCCCTAGAGATAGAAACAAACTGATCCCTATAAAAAAGTGATGGGTTTGGTACTCTTTTACTTAAGGGATGAGTGATATAGGAATAGGGGAAACTGACGAGCAAAGAGGCAAATTAGACTTCCTAAATCATTCAGATTATATTATTAGACACTCCTTTATGTTCAACATCTCTCATACTTGCCCAACAGCACAAAATTCATTCCCTTTATGTTCTTTTAAATATACTATATGAGATAAACACCAGCTTTTATTTGGAATTCAGAAACCTCTTCTAAACGTGTTACATTTTTAAAGAAAACTTCTCTAGTATAGAAGCTGAGATTGGTTTTTTTTTCCTTCTTTTTACTTTTTAACTCTACCTACTTCCTAAATACCCTGTCATAGTTTTAATTTCCTAATGAGCTTGCTATTCCATGATAATAATGTTGTCTACAATAGCATAAACAGATTCGTGTCCTTTGGTATGCAAGTTGTTCATAGCAGCAGCTATGTTGGAGGTGGGGAAAGGGGGAAAAAAAAGCTAAGTTTCTTTATCAGGGTTTAAGCCAAATTCTGTCTCTCCAGATGGCTTTTCCTACCAAGCCAGAAAAACAGAGAACCTTTCTATTTCCTGCTGCCTTGTTTATAGTGGCCCTTGATTGCTATTAACGATCTCCAGCTGTATCAGCTACCTAGCCATTTCTTCTTTCCATCTCATCCACCCTCATTAACTCTTTAGTGACTGTTCTCACTTCCTTGCTGGCTTCATTTAACCTCTGCAGAGGAATCCAAGATCCAAATTGGAATCTTTCTGGGAAAATGAACAAATAACGCCCTTAATTTCTGGAATCAAGGAGATTAGTTATTAGGGAATATCTCATTGACACTTTTTTCTTCATACATAGAATCGCAGCTTTAGAATTGTCAGAAACCTTAGATTTCATTTAATCTACCCCATCTCATTTAACAATAAAGACACTGAAGCCCAGAGGGATTAAGTGACATGATAGAAGTCACATGACTTAGCAAGTGAAATTTGAACCCAATTCCTCTGACTTCATATGTAATATTTTTTCTACTGCACAATACATCCTCTTCGTAACAACCTCCTTTTATATAGTACTTTAAAGTTTCCAAAAGTACTTTGCATATGCTCTCTCATTTGGTCTTTTCAATAACTCTGGAGGCAAGCCTTGCAGATATCCTCATTTTTTTAGATGTGAAGACCCAGAGAGACTAAATTACATAGGCAGTAAGCAGCAGAGCTAGAATTCGAACCCAGGTCTTTTTTTTTTACTCCAAATCTACTGCTTTATCTAGTAAGCCATTCTGTTAATTGCTGAATATTCCAGCAGTTGCTTTCTCTTTGTGGGTTGATTTTCAATGGCCCATCAAAGACCTTGCCAAAATACCATCCGATCCCAGCTCTACTTCCTATTATGACTTTCTAGTAGCTTTTAAGCTTTCAGAGCACACACAGATTATTATTCTGCCATTTATTCATATCTCAGCGTGACCTCTATCATAGACAGAATGGAGATGATTTTTTTGTGGTTATTCTATTAGTATCTCCTTTCTTTGAGCTGGACAGTCTGTTCAATGGAAGACTAATAGCACAGTTTAAATCATCAGCTGTTACATGTGTGCTATGTGCTGTACCAAGAATCATTGCTCTCCTTGTTTCCATCTAAATACATTATTTAAAAACCTGATTTAGTCTCAGCATAAAAAAAAAAAGTTGTGACCAATTACAGAATACCAAGAGATGGCCAAATAAGAGACATACATCTCTGGCCAGGAACAAGAGGCAAATGGGAAATTGTGAAGTAGATAGAGTTTGTTTTGTTACTCTTTTTATACTCCTCTTACTCTTCCTGTGCTTCTCTTTTCTCTCCTTTTTCTCCCTCTCTCCTAGGGTCTTGTCTTGGTATTTACAATTTTTTTTTGTCATAATATCATAGACTTTGAGCTAAAAGAGATGTTAGAGGTGATCTCATCCAATGCCCCCATTTTACAGAGGTGAAACAGAAGCTCAGAGGGGTTGACTTGCTCAAGGCAAGTCATAGAGCAGAAATTTGAACACAGATTCTTTGGCTCCCATGCCAACTATCTTTCCACTGAACCATGATAGGGTTTTAAGTTTTACACCTTAATGCATATGTAATCTTATAAAATAACTACCTCCCAAGAATATTTGCATTTTACCAAATGATTATGTGCCAGGCACTGTATGAAGTTGTACTTTACAAATCTGACCTCACTTATCAGCACAACAACCCTGGAAAATAGGTGCTACTAGTATCCTCATTTAACAGAAAGAGAAATAGGCTGACAGGTTAGGTGAAGTCACAGCCCAGGGTCACACAGCTAGTAAATGCCTGAGGTCAGATTTGAACTTACATCTTTCTGACACTAGTCCCAGTGATCTCTTTCAGGACACCACATTGTCTCCTTCATTTAAGACCCAAAGAAAAACATCTCTCATGGTAAAATATGAACCATAATAAGATAATAGGCTAAATCTTTTGGTTTTGAGTTGGGGAAACAATCACCAGGCCTAGAAAATAAGATTATATAGACAATTTACTTGGTCGTTTTTTTTTTTTTTAATGACTGATCCTGCCCATGGATGAAGATTTGGCTACTATATTGAGAAGTCAATTTACAAATAATCTATTCTTCTTGGGTGAAGTTTCTGGTTTTATGTATGCATTGCTTAAACAATGGATGTCAGTGTTTTTTTATTTCCTCACTAATGTTGTCTGTTTTTGCTGCTAAACTGTCCTTTTGTTAAGCTTCATCAAATTATGAATGCCCAAGAAGAAAATAAAGAAATATGGTGAAACATATTGCTTTCTTTAAAAGCAAACCCTTGGAAACTGGAGGGAATAAAAGCAGCCCAGAGTCACAGAGGAAAATAAGCTACAGAGGCTAGCTTTCTGTTGGAACAAAGGATTGTGAACAGGAGCAGTAGCCATGAGTCCTCCTGTAGGCAGGACTATGGGGCTGTGGGCAGATTTATTCAATAATCACAGGTGCTTTTCCTTTTCTTAAAAAGAAGGAAGGATTTCCCACACTCTTGTGTACCCCCTCACACATACCTCCAAAAGGCAGTGAGAAAATCTATTCCCAAATAGTAAGAATGTAAGTTGTGAAAATAATATGGCAAGATAATAAGAACACAAATAATAACAATGTGAATTTCTTTTGTTTGGCTTGAAATGCTATTATAAAGCATTTGCTTATAGCTCTCTTCATTTTCATCCAAATGTATTATTTTATGACTTGATTTTATACTTCATGCAAATCTGTATATGTGTGTATGATTATTCCTGTTTTTTGTGACCTATTTCTCTTAAGGGAGTTAGTTGGATTATAATTTTAGAGTAATTCAGGTTACAGTGATTGAATTCACTTTGCATTAGGAATATTTTAGCTTTGGGCTTCCTTTTGTCAGCCTGACATTTTCTGTATTTTTCCTGTTCTTCTGCTCATCAGGTTAAGCTTCTCTTCTGCCCTTCAAAAATAGCCATTGTAACATCATGTACATTTGAGATTGTAGTTCAATAAAGCCTAAATGCCTTCTACGATCTCTCTGGGAGGAACTGTTTTGTTTGTGGGAGCCCAATTCTGCTGAGCAAATTCCCCTGTCACAGATCCACAATCCAAGAAAGCATATTACAGTGTGCTTTAAGTGAACAGATACATTCCAAAATTAAATGAGGACTTAGGGAATTTACTACAGTCAACCATATAACCAGCTGTGCAAATTCTCAAGTACAATTTATCCACTACTGTATGCACAAACCACGTAAGGTCAGTTAGTTCAGTGCTCAGTTGGCTGGCTGCACAAGAGGAGGGACCACGTACAGGTCTATGTGTGATTGATATTAGTCATTATTCAAAATGAACGAAACGGCTTACTTGAACTCTTCTGAATATTCAAAGCTAACTATTAGTCTGTTCATGCACTTCTCATGGAAAAAGTGGAGTGCCATGAGAGAAAGAACTGAAAGGGGAGAGAGCATTTTCATCTAGGAAAATCAGGGAAGATTATATGAATAAGTGATACCTTAGTTGGGCTCTAGAAAAGGAAGAGAATTTCAACAAGCAGAGACATGGGAAGAAATGAATTTCAGGTTCAGTGTCCAATGCACCAAGGCAGAAGACTTCTTTAGTTACTCAAGTTCAGTTATAATTCTGATATATCCTTCCTCAGGTCTGAAATGACTTCCATCAATTCAGTTTAACAAGTGTTTATTAAGTATGTACTATTACTACTATGAGCCTCCAGTCTCTTCTCCACATGATTGATAAAGTGAAGTTTCTTAGTCAATAAACTCCAGTGGCTTCCTATTGCCTTTAGGATAAAAAGTAAACTCCTTAGTTTGACCTTTAAAGCCCTTTGTAAGTTAACTCCAGCCCATCTTTCTTATTATAGATTACTTTCCTTTCCATACTTTATAGTGTAGTCAAAATGCCCTTCTGTCTGTGCCTCATGCATGGCACCCCATCTTCCATCTCTGTGCTTTTGCAGTGGGCATTCTCTATGAATGGAATGTATTTCAACTTGATCTGTATCTTCTGAGCACTGACTATAACAAAATAGCCTTTCCTGATCCTCCCAATGGCAAATACTCTGGCTAACTGCCTCATATTGACCTGTATTTATTCTTCTATTCTGTATATACATATATATCATCTCCCCTGATGAAATGTAAACTCTTTGAGAGTAGGTATTCTTTCATTTTTTGTGTTTCAGTCAGTCAATAAACATTTATTACGTGCCTATTATGTGCTAGGTCTGTGCTTAGTGCTGGGGATACAAAAAAAGACAAAAGACAACCCTTGTCCTAAAGGGGCAATCTAACGAGTTTTTGTATTCCCAGTTAGCACAGCTCCAAGCACATAGCAGGGTTAGTGAATGCTTGTTGTCAAACAAACTTGTTGATTAGCTGACTGATATGTAGAAAGTGTTGTCCTTAAGGACTGGGAATACAAAAACAAATATAAAAAACAGTTCTTGCTCTCATGGAGCCTTCTACAATCCTTATTAAGATGTCATATCTTTAAGAAATCATTTATTTGTTCACTCACAAAATATTTATGTATCCCATTTAAACTTATCCAGTGTTTGCATTAAAACTAGTCCTGTAGGAAAAGGTAAGTGAAGAAGCAGAAATTTTCATTCATAAGTCAAACTTCTTTCTGCTTAAATATTTTTATTGACATGTACTAACTGAATTATTCTGAAAAAAAAAAAACAGAAAAAATTCTTTACAATTAGCCTAAGAAATGAAATTTCCATCTGAACAGAGTATTCTTTGTATGACAAGTCCCAGAAGGGTGAAATCATACATGATATCAAAAAGAGTGATATACCAAAAAAAGGTGATATACAAAAATTGTACATCAAATAACCCCACCCCACTAATTCAGTGTTTCTCTTAATCTCAGAGTGAAAACAAGAATATAAGGAAAAAAAGTGATGATCCATTAGGAATGGCAGAAAATTCCATTCAAAGGAGTTTTCTAGAGAGCACATTGAGGTGGGGAGCTAGTTTGGAGCTTTTAGGACCAAGATGAATGGACATACTAGTGAGATTAAAGCTTTATTGTTTTTCTATAATTAATATCATGGAAAAAGTTTTGGACTGAGAGTTGGCAGATCTGGATTCTAGTTTTGGCTCTAGTACTATTGACCTTTGGTAAGGCAATTTATTCCCTCTTAGTCCATTAGTGATCAGACACTCAATGTGGAAAATACCTCCCATGGTAGATCAACCATTTGTAGTCTTAAAGAGATTTCTTGGGCACTAAGAGATTAAGCAACTTGTTCATGCTCCACACACCTAGTATATGTCAGAGGCAGGCCTTAAACTCTTGTATTCTTGTCAGACTCTTTATTCCCTATGTCACACTGCCTTTAAAACACTTAATACCCACATAAATAGTGTACTATGTTTTTACATCACTTCTCATTTTTCAAAATATTTTCATTGTCTCATTTGATCCTCTTAATGAACTCTGAAGTTGATACTGACATATATCCATTCTATAGTTAAGGATACAGACTCAGAGAATTTAAGACTCAAGCAAAGTTAATTCTTAGCAGAGAGAGGTTTGTATCCCAGGTCTTCTGATTCTTAGTCCAGTTTTCTTTCAAATATAAAATGAAATTTCTAGACAGAATTTTTTCTCACCTCTATAATGAGGAGTGAATAAAATTTTAGAATTCATATGTATATAGACCTTAGGTTTATATGGTACATATGCTTCTACCTAAAAACAAGCATAATTCTCATCTAAAGCAGAGCTAGACACTTATTCTTTTGTGGTTGTTATCTCCTAATAAATAACTTAGACTTCTGAATCAGAGTAACTAACTCCTCACCTTGATTAACTTTCACACTAGTTTAATGACTATCCAGTTTATTTTGAGCTTTGCACTTCAGAGGAACAACTTATGAGTTCAATTTCCTAATTTTTTCATGCCTCATGAATCTCAGATTACAATGCCTTTTGATTTCAATGGAAAGCTTCTTTGACAATTTTCATGCAGAAAAAGTGGCAGGTCAAGTGGGCTATAGCTGAAACCTTCTTGATAATCCTTCATTGCCATATTTGTCAGTTCATTGTTAGTGATGTGAAAAATTGCTCTGATCATACATAATACTCCATGGGCCCTCTTACTGGTGTATTGTTACACTGAACTTAAGGTAGAAAACTGGTGGGGATCTACTCTTATCTCTTTGCATAATGGATGGTTGAATAATGAATGAAAAACTTTATCCATTTAAATTTTAAAAGAATGTATAGAAGATGGAAGCAGGATAAGTAATGATTGACAAATATAAGAGTGGCATAGTTTTGAAAGAATGGCATTCGGAATGCTATGGGTAAAAATTAGCTGAGAATGAACATGGATATTAAGGGCATATGAAAAGAGGTCTTTTAGTTATGATAGGGAGATGATAACAAACAACAGAAAGAAAGCAGAATTAATTAATCCTGCCTTGTTTCCATTTCCTTTGCCAAAGACAATGAACTTTGGATTGGAATAAATAGAGGAAAAAATGATTAACAGAAAGTAGAAACCCAAGACATATGAGGACGTAGTAAAGATGGCATCTAGATGCACTCAATGAAGTTAGTTTGTCAGATCTGGACATATC
>CM053591.1:38743367-38761342 GCA_028646515.1 Pseudochirops corinnae | reverse complement strand
CTCCTTCCATCCTGAGGCTTGTAGAGTTGTCTTTTAGCTGTGCGTTGTTGAGGATAGTCCAGTTTATCAAGATTGGTCATCAATGTGTCTGTGATTGTTTACAAGTTTTTCCCGGTTCTGCTCTTCTCACTTAGCATCAATTTGTATAAGCCTCTCCAGGTAATTATGAAGTCCATCTCCTTCCCATTTGGCAAGTTTGATTTTCAAGGTGCTGTTCTCTTCATTGGATTTTTTGTGCCTCTTTTACCATTTGTCCTATTCTATTTTTTAAGGTATTGTTTTCTTCAGTATATTTTTGTGCCTCCTTTACCAAGCTGTTGACTTTTTTCAAAATTTTTTTGCATTGCTCTAATTTCTCTTCCCAGTTTTTCCTCTGCCTCTATTACTTCATTTTAAAATCCTTTTTGATCTATTCCATAATATGAAGCCAATTCATATTTTTCTCTGAGGTTCGCATGTAGCACTTTTGACTTTGTTTTCTTTGTCTGAGTTTATGTTTTCATCTTCCCTGTCGCTATAGTAATTTTCTTTAGTCAGGGTCTTTTTCTACTTTTGCTTATTTTTCCAGACTATTTCTTGACTTTTAACTCTATGCTAAAAGGGGGGACAAAGCAACTCTAGGCAGCACTGTCCCAAGCTTCAGATCATTTGTGTAGCTTTTTCAGAGATAATTCTGGGGAACACTAAGTTTTCAGTTCTTTGAAGGTGATATGATCTAGAGAGAGATGTGTTCACTACTCTCCTGGCCTGTTCTCTGGTCTGTGAGTGAGCAGGATCAATCTTTTCCACCCTGGAATTGTGATCAGGGTCCCACCTTCCCTGTGGCAGCAAACTATGGTGCACTCGTGTGCCTCCTAATCCTGGAACTGAGGCCCAGGACTGTGACCCAGATTAAAATATGGGCAATACAGTAGTGTTCTGCCCTTGGTACCAACAAAAGGACCCCTGAAATATCCTTCTGATCAATTGTCTGATCCCCTTACCCATCCGAGGGCTTCAGAAACCACCACTGCTGCCATAGATTCAATTGTCCCCAAGCTCTGCTGCTGGTTTGCTGGGGCATAGCCTGACTGGGCTGTACCCCAATATCCAACCCAGTGTAACAGATACTTCCTTCCAACTTTCTAAGTTATCTTGGGCAAGCAAATTATTTTACCCATTCTTTTGTTGTTTCTGCCATTCCAGAATTTGTTCTGAGGCATTATTTAAACTTGTTTGGAGGGATTTGGGAGAGAACTCATGTCAGTCCCTGACTATTCTCTGTCATCTTTGGTTTTTGGTAATTTTGAAAGATGAATGGAGATGGAATGAAACAATCAATAAACAAGCACTTATTAAGCACATTCCATGTGTCAAGTACTGTGTTAAGCACTAGGGTGAAAGGTGAAAAGGAAACAGGAGGGTTAGGGCTGGAACTTTATGATAAATACTTGTGTGAATACTGCAAAGAAATGCTTAATGAAGTATAGAAGAGAAAATATTTGTAAAGCTAATCCAAACCTTTTATTAAGCCCCTTTTAAATTTAAGGCCATTTGTTAGGAGTTGTAGATCAAAGCCAAAATGAAAAATGATCCCTTCCCTCAAGCTTCCTTCCTACTGAAGGTAAAGGCAGTAAATGTTTTTATTTTCTTTTGCATTTTACAGAGCTCAATATCTTCTAATTAATACATATTATATTAAGTTCCCTCTAGTATATTACTCATCTAGCCAGAAGGAAAGAGAAAGGGTGAAATTAGTAGGGCCCTCAGACCTCTCTTCTTGAAATAATAACTAGATCTGAAACACCTAGAAATGATGGTGGTGGTGGTCTGTGAGGGTTAGTGGAGAGTACACTGTACTTCGGCCAAAGTTTTAGCTTCACCATAAATTAATATTATGATGTAAATCAGACTTCTCTCAGCCTCAGTTTCTTCATCTAGAAAGTACAAGTGCACCTGCCTCACAGGGCTGTAGTAATGAGCAAATGAAATCATGTTAGCCAAGGATGGTATAACTGTTAAATCCTTCAAATATTTGAATTTGTATTATTATACTACCTTTTAAAAATATATTTCATATTTTCCCAATTTCATATAAAATAATTTTTTAACATTTGTTTTTTAAGAAAAAATTGAGTTCCAAATTCTCTTCCTTCCTACTCTCCTACCTCCTTGCTGGTAAGCAATTTGATAAAGATTATACATATGCCATCACGTAAACTGTATTTCCAGATTAGTCATGTTATAAAAGAAAACAGACACAAAACTGAATGAAAGCGAAAAATAGTATGTTTCAATCTACATTCACACATTATCAGTTCTTTCTCAGGAGGTGGCTAACATTTTTTATCATTAATTCTTTGGAATTCTCATGGATCACTGAATTTCTGAGAACAGCTATGTTATTCACAGTTGATCATTGTATATTATACTGCCTTTTATACCTTCTCTTACCTGAGTTTCCAAAGCTCCTCCTACTGAAGTTGTGATGTGGGCAGTTACCAAAGCAATGGCATGGTACTTCCAATGGTATTATACATAATGTTGCCCCTGTAGTTTCCAGACCATTCATCCCAATTAGACCTATCTCTATTTTAATTTCTGTAGTCAAGCAGGTCCTTGTAAATATTTTTTATCAATCTAGAACCCAAGCATTTATTAAGCACTTTCTCTGTACCAGGCATTCAGTACTTTTGATATATGCTAGTATGGGAGCTATCATGAAGTAGTCTGTGCATTTTCTAGACAAAAGCAAAATTAATTCCTTAACATTATGGCCATTTCTTTGCAGATGAGAAACTAAAAGAAAGGCTATCAGCCAAGGTCACAAAATGAAGATCAGAAATGAAGCTATAATCTAGAGCAGTGGTTCTCAACCTTCCTAATGCCGTGACTCTTTAATACAATTTCTCATGTCGTGGTGACCCCCAACCATAAAATTATTTTTGTTGCTACTTCATAACTGTAATTTTGCTATTGTTGTGAATTGTAATGTAAATATCTGATATGCAGGATGTATTTTCATTGTCACAAATTGAACATAACCCACAGGTTGAGAACTGCTGATCTAGAGAGTCTATAAAAACTGATCTACTAGCTGTTCCCTGAGGTTGGCTTTCTGCTTCCTGCCTGTGTGCTCCAAATTTAACTTGATAATGAAATGTTCAAGCTGTGCTTGCTTATTTGGAAGTGTAATCAAGGCAACTGATAGTTATGGATCTTGGCTGATCATGTAGATGCACTAGATCTGATCATATGAATGTTACCATTAGAAACATGTTTTGTTTGTAAAATGATGAGAGGTGGGGATTATTGTAGTTGATTTCTAAAGCCTTTTCCAGCTTGAATATTATATACTTCTGATTCTATTTAGAGACGCAGCTAAAGGTCTACATGTTCACACCAACTTAAATTCACCCTGTGAAAGTACATATATCTATGGAAGAGCTACCACTGTTTTATGAGTTTTATATTGATGAGCTATTAAGCTGTTGAATAGTCTTGCAACATTGAATCAAACACATTTCCTTTTAAAATTATTTCCCAAGTGACTTGATTTTTATCTTAGGCATCACTGACAGTTCTTTTGGGCTCCTTATCCATCTGGAGCTCAATCAGAAATCACTGGGGCAAGAAATTCTATCCCTCAATGCCCAAGAGCACACTAAACAGAATGGACTGTCTTCTCGTGTGTGATCTGGCAAGAGATTATCAAAATAAACTAAAATGAAAATTGTCTTCCTGATATGTCGTATATATGATATGTTCTTATTTTTAAAAACTGTTTAAATGTGTTCATATAAAATATTATCAATGATGTAATTAATTTGAATTTGCTTTTGTTTTAAAGACTCATGGGAGCCTCCTATGAGACTAGCAATTTGGTCTTCTAATTTACTTAGAGATGCAAAGAATATGAATTTATCAGAACTGTATCTGTTTTTTTTCTTTCATCCCTTCCTCTAGTTCTTCAAATTTCTTGCCATGTGCTACATGACTAAATACCCCAAGGAGCTCAGTGCCTATGTACCACTGAGTATAGTTGATAAGGATAACTGATATAGAAAAAAATAAATTTTACATACTTCTCAGGATCATTCTAGTGTCCTAATTTTTCAAGAATCAACTAGGAAAAATGTGTTCTGCTGGTTGCTAACTCAGGAAAAACTACTCAGGAGAATGTTGGGTTTTTTTGTTTGTTTGTTTCTTTTAAAAATAGAATCAACTCCTGAATTTAATCCCATGGCTGAATATTTAGCTTTTTTCCTGTGGGAAACATCTAGATCTAACCAACTTCACTTTCCCCATTTCTCTGCAAATCAAGTCAATGAACACTTCAGGTTGCCATTCTCTCAGTCCTAGAAATCAGTAACAGGTGCATGTTTAACTGATTATTAGTACCCAGCAAAGAAAGGATGCTTTATTAATTAGGGGAATAGAAAGATATGATTCATGATGCTTGCTTGGAATTTGTCCAAGTTTCTTTAGGTTCTAGAAGTCACCCAGGGTAGCAGAAATAAAAAAAAAAAATTGTGGGCTTAGATCCTTCAGTTATCTGATGGTGGGCAAAATGGATGGAGCACTGGATCTGGAGTTAGGTCCTGAGTTCAAATGTACTCTCAGACACTAACTGTTATTCTGGGCAAGTCATTCATTGTTCAGCAATGGCAAGCAACCTCTGTTTGCTTCAATTTCCTTAACTGTAAAATGGAGATAATAATAGCATCTGTTTCTCAGGGTTGTTGTGAGGATCAGATACAACAGCATTTTGTAAAAACTCCTTTACACAGTGGCTATCACATAATAGATGCTATATAGATGTTCATTCTGTGTCCCCTCCTTCAAGATTAAAAAAAAAAATCTTTTTTATATTGTGATGACTCTGGAATGTAGAGTATGGGAATCAGCATCAGATCTTTTCTTCAGTTTTTTCGTCTTTTGACTTGATATCAATAGGAAAGGTAGTTGATTATTGAGAATTTATGGAGCTAGTTGGGAAGGGGACATGAGACTCACTCAGAGTCTCATTCAGAATCAGGACCAGAAGCAAAAGGGCCAAGAAGTACAGATATAGGAACACTCTCTTTCCTAGTACCCATCTGCATTTCTAGTAATTTCTAGGAACCAGGAAGGACTCTACATCCTGCTAGGCCTGGTGACTAAGGTTGAACTGGGGTAGGAGCATGGGCATCTTGATCCCAAGGAGTCATGAATGGGGAGGAGGGAGATCCTTAATTAGCACTGTAGGGCACAACCTGGAATGGAAAGGAATCTCTTCTGTAGGGTGAAGGGAAAGCTTAAAGAATGTTCATTGTAATGATGATGTTCTATAGTTGTGAATATCACCATATATAACTCATGGCCAGCAAATTTTTGAATATTTTAGGATGATGAATTGATCATGAATAAATTATCACTGGTGGTAAGAAAAAATCCCTTACATTTATACATCCATTTAAGGTTTCTAAAATGTTTTGTTAATGTAGAGGATTGATTGGGTGAGTTTCTGAGAGTTCTTGTAGATCATCTTTCTAACAATCCCTAGTTGGATGTAGGAAGAGCAGCAGCATGGGACTTTAAATACTTTCTGCATTTCAGGCTACTATGAATTCCTTTCTCATATTCAGGATATGTCAAACTCTTCTTTATATTCACACACACACACACATACACACAGATGGACAGAGAGAGAGAAAGAGAGAGAGAGAAAGAGAGAGAGAGAGAGAGAGAGAGAGAGAGAGAGAGAGAGAGAGAGAGAGAGAGAGAGAGAGAGATTATAAGCTTTAGGAAGAGCCCATGAGTTCTATTTTTACTTTCCCCATTGTGTTATCTATTTTCTAGCAAACACTGACACAATTAAAATGAGCTTATCTATGTCTAAAGACAAAATCCATTATAAAAGTACATATAGCAAATAAACACAGTTTTAGAGAGCAGGAAATTCCCAAAAGTGATGATGATTCACTAGACTGGAGAAGGGATAAACTCACCAGATCCAAAAGTAGCTATAGTTAAGGAAACCACACAATTCTGTCTAGATAGGTCACTCCTTAAACAGGTCAGTGAATCAGTCAGTTCTCCTACTGTTCATAATTATATTTCATCTGAGGAAGCAGCCTCCTTTACTTGTTATAAACTGGTTGCTGGCACTGACAAGTGTCCATATTGCTTAGGGCCCCTTTCCTGTCTGAAGCTAACACTCAGAAGTTTTGGGACTTACTTCATCCACAGTTTTTGAATCTCATGCTCCTTCATTCCCTTGTATCTGGGAAAATGACACTTCTATTGGTCCCCTTGTTAATCAGTGGCTACTTATACATTACAACTAAATATTTTTAATGAATCTGGGAACCTCTTTTGCTAACATCTAGATATATCCAGTTGTAAGCTATAAGCTGAGATTTCACATAGTAAACTTTGGTTTGAAGCATAACAAACAAAAGAGAGACAGATATTTTTAGGTAGCTCTGTGTATTGGAACCAATTTTTAGAAATTGAGAATCTGGAGTCCCAAAGCAGAAGATACACTTACCCTGAAAGGCAGGTCATACAAGCTTGATTATTCTTAAGTGAGGAAGCTAAGGGTCTAAGAATTAATTGCTTGTAACCAAAAAGCTAGGCAATATCTGAAATAGGATTCAAATTTAGGACTATTAGCTCAGCACTCTAGCTACTATATAAGTCTACTTTTACACTTATTATACAACTTTAAGACTCAGGAAAGTATAAATACTTAATAATTTCTTTTTATGGCACCTCGAACCAGAGGGCCTATGATTCTGGGCAACAGTCTGTTTTTTGTCACTTGATTCATTTTAACTACCTTCAACCACTGAATATTTTCTATCTATACAAACCTCTATTTTAAAGAGATGTTGTAAAAAAGAAAAAGAAAAACAATACACTGAGAAGGAATGGAGACTATACGGAGGGTGAGGGTTTTCTCATGGTGAGATTCTGAGGGAAATTAAGAATGCCAAAGTAGTAAATGGAAAAAAAACCCAGCTTTCTCCAAGTATCTGGTCAACTTTATTAGATTATTGGAATCCAGCTAAGCTCCAGATAGAAATCTGACCTTGGAATACTTACTCAAAGTCATTCTGAATCCTCTGAGGCTGACTGATTGCTAATATTTTTCCATTGTACAATATACTTCTCATCATCACCAAACAATGAAACTTCAGTGTGGGATAGGAAGTTTAAGATTACCAATTTCTTATCAAATGACTTATTTATTTTCCTATTTAATTCCTGAGACCTGCTTTGTAAGTTTATTAGACTATTAGACTTTAGTGTTCTGTCTCTTTTCCATCCAGAGGGCCTGATCTTGGAAAGAAAATGCTGGACAACAGGACAGCTGTTACAGAATGAGCTCACTAATTAGTTTCATATTGGGAAAACAAATAGTATAACAAGTTATTTACTTCATTATTTATTTCTTAAGGAATAGTGTGGAAAATGTCCACTCATGTCTTAATTGCAATCAGATAAACAGGATTCAAATTGTGGTCCTTAATTGACAAATTCTCTAGAAGATGAGCTGTTCTAAATTAAAACCAAGTTTTGTCTTTGTAAGCTGGAGGTTTTTGGCTTTTATTTTTTGGTTCAAGAACAAGCCAGCGGTGACTAAAAACTTCTCCAGTTACATATTATATACATCTTTCTGTCTGGGTGGCATGCAACTGGTTTTTTCCTTAAAGAATTCCAGTCATCCTATTATGGGAAGAAAAATTACAAGCAGCATCCCTTTGACTAATGATGGGTTCTGTGAGAATTTACATAGCCATCTCTTACATGTCATGACATTAAGTTTCTTTGTCCCACTGAGGGACTCAACTTATTTGAAAGATTTTTCACTAAAACTGTATTACTATTTTTCATACCTATATAACATTATCTTACTTCTTTTCCCCTAATAACCTCCAGAACTCAATCAAGCCTTTTCTCTTCTCTATCAGAGTGCAACCTGCTGAATTATGTATGTAACTCTGGATTATCTACAAAATAAATGTTGTACTACATAGTCCTGTTCCATAAGCTTTAATATCTCATATAAAAATACCATGGGGCCTGTTTTCTTCTCTCACCTCATCCTCAACAGAATGAGGATATTCTAGCCTACACATTTTCCTCTTACTTGACAGTCTTAAAATGTAATGCCCTTCAGGAACATTATGTGGTTCATCATGAGTTTCTTTCTCATGCTAGTCTGGCGCCAGTCAAAATGAAGACAAACCCTCAGAGTGTTCCTTTGTGGGCATAAAAAGTCAGTTTGGTTTTCCCTGAAACCACCACAGGTTAAAAAATATTTAACCAATGATATCCACAAGAACAACCAGTCAATCACGCATTCCTTACTGTTTTAAGTAATTTCAACAAGGAGATGGAGCTGTTCATTAAGGAAATACTTGTATAGGGTGTTGGGTGCAGGAAGGGGAGACTAGGGACTAGGAAGAAAAAAACCCCATGAGGTAAAAATAATCTACATTACATTTTTTGATAGGGAATACTAATCAAGTCTTGGAAGAGAGTGCCTCATACACTGTAGCATCCATCAAGTCAGAGTTGTATAAAATTAGCACATTTTCACAGAACACTGATAACAGAGGAAGGACGATCAAAACCACATATAAATTGATTGGACTTTTTGCTGTTTGCTGAACTATTAATTTCAAACTGGTAACTTAATCCAATACATTTATTTGAGAAAATTTATGTGACCCTCTGTGCTTGTACTGTGTACACTGAGTGTTAACCAAGAGAAAAAGAAAAAAAAATGAACATGCATACATTCATATTTAAATTATTATCTTCCACAGTGTTTCTGCTTTGACCTTCTTTCCAATGTATCCCTTGCTTTCTGCTACCTCCTACTGTTAAAAAGCAACTTAAATGAAATCTTCTTTCAAAAACTCTAGTCTTTAATAGATAACTAAGTTGTTTCTTTTATAGTCCTCTACCCTTCACGAGCAGGTAATCTCATATAAAATATGAGTGCTGGCAGCCAATATATGGATTGTCCAGCCACCCATATACCATTTGTGCTTAAATCCCTGTGAAGGAATGTGTTTATATATTTGGTTTTTATCATCAAATAGGGAATTGAGAGAAAAAAGGAATCAGAATGATAGAAAGACAAGATGGAGCCATTTATGTGTACTTCTGAAAACTATGGAATCTTGTCACAGTGGAAGTGCTCTAGACTTAAAATGTAAAGCGCCAGATTTTACTTCCAGATTTGTCACACATCACTCTAGGGAAATTGCTTCATCTTCATCTTCTGACCTTTGGTTTCCTCACTTGTGAAGTAAAAGGGTTGGAGAAGCTTATTCCTAAAGTGCCTTCCCTCCCTTCATGATTCTACAGTTTATTGAACTTCACATACCTAGTATCTTGTTGAAAGATAATATCAACTGATGGAGAATAAAATAACAGAACCAGAATAATACAAATGATGACTACCACAATGATATGAGAGGAAATATCTTTGAAAGACCTCAGTAGTCTGACCAAAGAGAGATTGACTATGATTTCAGAAGACTGATGGTGAAAAATACCTCTCACCTTTTGAAGGTAGATGATAAACCGGAGGTATAGAATCAAACGTTCAGTCTCAGGTAATGTGTTGATTTGTTTTGATTGATACAAAGTTATTCACTAGGGAAAGGCTGCTTCAAAAAGGGAGGAGGGTTAATAGACATGAAAAAATAGAATATCAATAAAATATTTTGAATGAATCAATTGGAAGGGATTGAGGAGAAAAATATGCAGAAGGGAACAATAAACAGGAATTTTCAAAATTCTTTGTACAACTTTATACAGTGTGACCCAAAAGTCTTAGTAAATATTTAAACTTTAATAGCTCAAAAGTGCACTAAAACATTATCTGTATATGTTTTTATATGTTTGTATAAATACATAGATACATATAGACACAAATACATACATGGATGCACAAATGTTTCTGCACATATCTATCTCTCTATATATGCTTTTTTAAAGCTGCAATACAAGTTCAATTTCTTCCATAGTCTTTTTTCCCCTTCTTTTTTGTAGCTTGAAATGTTTATTGATTATTAAGTTCACAATGAAAAATTAATTTAAAAAAGTGACAACCTATTTGCACAAAAATAATTATAGCAGCTCTTTTTATGTTGGCAAAGAATTGGAAATTGAGGGGATACTCATCAATTGGGGAATAGCTGAACAAGTTATGGTGTATGATTTTGATAGAATGTGATTGTGCTATAAGAAATGATGAGCACAATGGTTTCAGAAAAAACCTGGGAAGACATATGAACTGATGCGGAATGAAGTGAGCAGAACCAGAAGACATATGTACTGATGCAGAATGAAGTGAGCAAAATGAGAACATTGTACACAGTAACAGCAATATTTCTGAGGATTATCAGTTGTGAAAAACTTTGCTACTCTGATTAAGACAATGATCCAAGATAATTCCAATTAATGATGAACAAATGCTATCTCCCTCCAGAGAGAGAACTGATAAACTCTGAAGGTGGATTGAAGTATACCTTTTTTTTAAAAAAAACTCTCTATATCTTTATTGTTTTATTTTGTTTGTGTCTCTTTTGTAACATGGCTAATTTGGAAATTTTTTTGCATGGCCTCACATGTATAATCAAAATCAGACTGCTTGCCTTCTTAAAGAGGAGTTTTCGGAGGGAATGACAGAATTTGGAACTTGATTAAAAAAAAAATGGTTGTCAAAAATGTTTTACCTGTATTTGGGAAGTATTTAATGAAATAATAGAAATAATTTAAAAATAAATAAAATCTTTATTTGGAAAAATAAGTGACAGCTGAGTACAAAATAGAGGCAGAAAGTTATAAAAAGTAGAATTAATTATCTAAAAGAATACTTGTTGCTGTGAACATTTGGTATAGAATATAATGATAATTATAATAACTGTTGTTCATATAACCCTTTTAAGGAATAATTAATCCTACATATAGCTCAATATACCCAGAGGGCACTACCATATAATGAAAAAAATTGAGTATAGTAGATTATAAAAATTAATATTGATATTGGTGATATCCTTCCATAGTAGGTTAAGTACAACTTGTTTAAGTTGTTTAACTTATCAAGCAAGTTAATGACATATTCTACATATGTTTTTAAAGGAAATAATTATTTCCAATGGATTTGTGAATGTCAGGAATATGGGTACACCTTCTATTGGAGCAGGTTGCCGATAATATGTGCTGTTTTTCTGAATATTTTTTTTTCTATGTTCTTCTTTTATGTGTCTTTATCTCTTTGAGTTATTGGTGCTTATGTATATAATTTATTTCTCTAATAATTTTCCTTTTCTTTTAGATTAATTAATCAACTGGCTCAAATTTCACCCAGTTTATTAACTATTGATTAATATTTAATTTTCACTATTAATCATTTAATTTTAGAAAATTTCATTTTTAATAATTTATATGTATTCCTCTGTAACTAAATTAATATTGAGAATGGTGAATATAGGCAAATTATGAACAAATTCAAACAACAAAAACAGCATATAGCAAACAACTATTTATGATATTTTTGTTAGGAAAAATGTTAACAACCTGAATCATCTAAAATTCTTACCTTAATTGTAGGTGATTCTTCTTCACTTGTCTTCTACCAATTATTAATTCTCTACAAATACTGATAAAAGTCTCCTAAGAATTTTCTTCCTACTTTTCAGATGGAGTTAAATTCAATTTCTCAGAAAATGTTAGATCAAACCTTTTATTTTTGATCTCTCTAGTTAATATAGGAAATACTGTTTTTAAAATAAGCTGTACTTGCCAACACCATACAAATTCTTCATAGAATTCTGTTTGTAAGATTTCATTGTGTCCTAATAATCATGATAAGGAAGAAGTTTCACAGTCCCTCCTTCTTATCTGTCTTCTTTATAGATTCCTGGTAGGTCAGAGGTAAAATACATATCCTCTCCCTGATTCCACAGGAAGAAGCACTCAACAGTAATTTCACAAATACTGACACAAATTTCCACATTTCATTTCACTCCCTCAAAGTTAGAATAATCATGTCTACAGTCTCTGTCAAAGACGTTAGAAACAGGGGTTATACATCACAGAAGATCTAACCAGTATCTTGAAACGCTTTCCTTGTTTTTGTTTTTGTTTTTCCTTATCTGAATGTTACCAATGTAGTGCTCAGGTTATCCTATTGTTTCTTATTCTTGCTACACGACCTGTCTTGTTTTCTGGTTATGCATACTTTTTGAAGATGTACAATGCCAAAGTGAAGCAGATCAAAAATGTATATTATTTAGCTTATGATATAGAACTGAATGAATAGACCACATCCTGTGTATGGACAGTGACCTCGATCTAAGAGCTGATCATAAAATGGTTAAGACTGAAAATTTAAAATAAAATGTTTTGATACTTAAAGAAGTGAATCCTCAGCCAAACAAAGAATTCTACAGAAGGGATTCTTGTTCAGTTGTGGTTCCTTTGGCCATTATGATTCTGAGATCCTGGGAATCTATGTAGTCCTTCCATTTTATCATTTTTTTCACACTTAAAACATTGATTCATACTGAAGGGCTGCAACAACTTTATAGGGCTTTAAATCAATTTATCCATAAAAAGGAACTCTTTTCTGGTTTCTTTCATTTCGTAAGTCCAAATATCAGATTGAAGAGCAATTTAAATTTGGCAGATCTAAGCTTAATATTACACCATGTAATAGCTGCAAAGTACTCAGTGCATGTTGTACCGAAGTCAGAGCTCAGCTTTTTCATATTTGCTCCTATTTCCATATGTCTTATCAGTCCTATTTTATCCTTTTCCAGATCCATTGACCTTATTTTAAAAATATTAATACATTTTGTTGGAAAACAACAGATATTTTCTAATGCACTGTTCAATAAAATTACATTTCTGATAACAGTTTAGCTAATAGAAACATGGTATGTGTCACTTTCCACTTTTGTACCAGTTGTTAACGGAAAGGAAAGGTGTGTGCTTTAAAATGATGGGGTGATGTCAGCATTGGCTATTGTATTTTCCTGGAGTTTGGCTCTCTGATTATTTATCAACTAGGAGATGCAGGGTTGGAGTGCTGGATTTGAGATCAGGATAACCTGATTTCAAATCTACCCTCAGACACTAGCTGTGTGACCATGGGCAAGTCATTAGCCTCTGTGTATATCAGTCTCTTTATCCATAAAATGGGAATAATAATAGCAGCCACCTTCCAGAGTTGTAAGGATAAAACTGAAATAATTTTTGTAAAGTGCTTAAAGTGATATATAAATGCTAGCTCTAGTATTTATTTATACTGTTATAGTCATTGTTTATTTTGTTTTCCAACTCACTTTCTTCACCCTCACTTCATACTAATCTTCCAGATTTTTCTGAATTCTTCATATTTGCTATTCTTTATGACACACTAATGTTCCATTATAGTCACATACTATCATTTGTAGTCTTTCACCAATCATTACAGGTCCATGGCCTTTAAAGTCAGTTTTTGATGTTATATGTTGAAGAGACTGAATCTTCTTATTAAAACAAACATTTCCAAAGACCCAGGCACATGGCTAATTTAAACAAAATCAACAGATTAAGTATTTTGATTGTTAAGGTGACTATAAATTTCAAGGAATTAGATTTCTAGATACTTCCTGCTTTTGAAATCAAAAGATGGGCCATAACAAGTCTTACTGACAACTTACTGACTCTTGCTAAATTTATACAAAGACATGGAGCATTGAATAAAAAGTATAATATAAAATGGATGCATTTTTGTGCTTTTTGAAAACCACATATACACTTCCAATACAGTTATAAAAATACTAAATACCCGTTGTACAAATCTTCTCAGGAGCCATAAACATATACTATCACATAAATATCCCTCTAGGGAGATATTACATGCAAAGATATTGCATACAATAAGATAATGTATACAAATATGTTTATATTATTGTACAAATAAAGAGACAAGGCTTATAAAAATAAAATTACAGCTCTATAGCGCATCAGAGCACTGTATTCTTCAGCAGAAGACTAATTTCTCTTAATAACTAAGTACTTATGTCAGCCTAGGCAGCATGTATACAGTCTGTCAACCAGACGACCTATCATTCAGATCTACTTTTTACTAGCCCTGTAAAAGTGGGTTAAGTCACTTGATGCTCCTGTGGGAAAACTTTATTGCATTGTTTGAATCTATCCCTGCATGGCTGAGAAACCAGAGCAATTGCTTAGAGATCAGATTTGCTTATTGCTTAATTCAGGACCTAGGTTATATTATTAGGCATATTTGGCATTTGGGTTCTGAGCTTTAAAAGGTAATTTAATTCTTGTGAGTGAGCTCAAGGCATGGTATTTTTCATATTTGAATATCAATGCAAAAAAAACTTTGAATAATATACTAGCGAAGAGAATATAGCAATATATCACAAAGATCATAAACTATGACTAGATGGTATTTATACCAGGAAGGCAAGACTGGTTCATTATTAGGAAAATTATCAGCATGATATCTGCCCAGATTCCCTCATAAACTATAGTGAGGATCAAACGAGATAATGCATATAAAAGTACTTTGAAAATTGTGTAAAGTACCATAAACACAAAGTATTATTCCATTCATTTAAATTACATATATTACCGTAATTGTGAACATAAAGCATTGGTGAGCACACAGTTGCAAACGATACCACTCAAGACCCTGCAAAGAGTGAATTAAAGGGAAACACGAACCCATTAACAATCACTTCTGGGAGACAAATGAAAGAGGATTTTCAGTTACTCTTCAAGTAGGGTTCTGATTTCTCTCCTCCCTTGCTATTTTTCTTTGAATAATTTTGAAGTTATTAGGCATATTTTCTTGACATTAGGGTTCTGGTTTTTAAAAGGTAGTTTAATTCTCACGAATGAGCTCAAGGCACAGTATTTTTCACATTTGAACAAGAAAAACATAATTATGTGAACTCAGTGGAAAAGCAACTTTCAAAAGCAAAATATTTAAATTGTTTTATACATGCTTAACTTTTAAAGTACTTAAACCCTCTGAGGAAAAGGGAAGTGCTATGCTGAGATTAAGATAATTCAATTAATTTGGGGGGGAAATGTGGGAAGAAAAGTTTTCTCCAACCAGAAAGTGACTGCAGTTCACAGTGAATACATTTTCCTTTCCTTTTTCTATTTATTTTTTTTTAGAATTTTTAGTGCAGTTCTTATAGTTTTCCAGCATCATTATCTTTTAAAGAGGTTTCAAGCATACAATTTTATACAGGTTTATAGAAATGACATGACAAGACATTGTCTTGAAAAGTTGATGAAATTTGGTTTTATGTCTATTAAAATGAATTAATTTTGGTCACCTATTTAAAGTACTCTGACCAAACACTGTGTAAGGATAGATTCATGTATTATAACTAGGTAACTTAATTTTATACATATGCAATGAAATTTTTATTTTCCTAGTGTTTCTTTATCTTGTAAAATGTAAAGTCTCAGAATTTTTTTTCTTGTTTTTGTTCTTTCAGTACTAATGTCTAGGCTTCATTGGCATTTTGTTCAAATGTTTCTGATAAGAAAGGAGAGTGATTATCTGGGACTTGAATCTAATTTCCTTGTATCTGTCTTATATTTGTAACCAGTCTCAGTTTGATGGAGGTGAAAGTGAAGCAAAAAAGCCTTAATAGACTTTGCCTAAGTCAAACTGAGACCTGTTAAAGACCTTATCTTGAAAAGACCAAAGTTCTTGATTACATTAAATTTAAAAAGTTTTTGTACAAATAAAACCAATGCAACAAAGATTAGAAGGGAAGCAGAAAGCTGGGAAACAATTTTTATATCAAAGCCTCTGATTAAGGCATCATTTCTAAAATATATAGAAAATTGAGTCAAATCTACAAGAGTGCAAGTCATTTCCCAATTGATAAATGACCAAAGAATATGAACAGGTAGTTTTCAGATGAAGAAACTAAAGCTATCTACAGACAAATGAAAAAAATGCTCTAAATCATTATTAATTAGAAAAAGGTACCACAGCACACCTATCTGATTAGCTAACATGACAAAAAAAGGAAAATGATAAATGTTAAAGAAATTGTGGGAAAATTTAAGAACTAATGCATTGTTGGTAGATTTGTGAACTGATCCAACCATTCTGTAGAGCAATGTGAAACTTTACCCAAAGGTTACAGCATATCCTTTGATCCAGCAATACAACTTCTAGATCTGTATCCCAAGAGATCATAAAAAAGGGGTAAAGGACCCACACATAAAAAATATTTATATCAGGTCTTTTTGTGGTGGCAAAGAATTGGAAATTGAAGGGATGCCCATCAATTGGGGAATGACTGAACAAGTTGTGGTATATGAATATAATGGAATACTATTGTTCCATAAGAAATGAAGAGCAGACAGACTTCAGAAAAACCTGGAGAGACTTACATGAACTGATGATGAATGAAGTGAGCAGAACCAGGAGAACATTGTACACAATAATAGCAACATTTTGTGACGACTGACTTTGTTAGACTAGCCCTTTCTGAATAATGTGATAATCTAATACAATTCTGAAAGACTATTGATGGAAAATCCTATCTACGTCCAGAGCAAGAACCGTGGAGTCTGAATGCAGATTGAAGCATGTTATTTTCTTTTGTTGTCTTTTTGTTTCTTGTTTCTCATGGATTTTCTCTTTTGTTCTGATTCTTCTTTTACAACATGACTAATGTGGAAATATATTTAATATTTATTATAATATATTTAATTAAATATATTTAATATATTATATATAATAATAAATATATTAAATATATTTAATTAAATATATTTAATATTTAATATAATAAAATAAAATTTAATATACATGTATAACCTATGTCAGACTGTATGCCATCTTGGGAGGAGAGAGGGGACAGAGGGAGTGAGAAAAAAATTTGGAACTCAAAATCTTGTACAAGTTAATGTTGAAAACCAAAAATTAATGAATTAATTTTTAAAAAAAGGCCAAGGTTCCCTGGTGCATTGTGGGCCACTCCAGTTGTCCTGATACATATCTGACCATTGGACCTAGTTGGCTCTGGAATAGAAAGAGAGGCTGTTGACTTTGTAAAACCCTCCCTCACTTAAATCCAATTTAGTTGCATGTCATGGCATCACCTCTCTGATATCGTGATCTTCTCTGGGAACGAAGGACAAACAGCAATTTGGGGACAAAAATGTGGCATTTGCAAATAACTGAACATTTAGCATACGAAGTTTACTTTGTCCTAACACTGCAAGAAAATACAGGGATACAGCACCTCTGGATGTGTCTCCTCTGGTCTCCATGAATCTGTCATCAGGGTATGGGTGACTTATGTGGTATCTATGTGGGCTTAGACATTTTGTGTCCACATTCTAGGAAGCTATATCAGTGAAGCTGAGCCTATCAGGTAGGCTGGAACCCAAGGAAGTTGCTCCTTTCATACCAAGTCTCCCTCTTTCTGGGTGGTGTAATGGGAATGGGAATTTGAAGATCTTCCCAGCCCCTTAATAGACCTGCGGGGGATTTGAAGACCATCCCTGCTTTGAAAGTAAACTCTGCCCCGCAATGGGCTGAATGTAATCACATAGAAACTGTGGTGGGAGGAGGGAACTTGTTCAAGGGTGCAGAAGAGCCCACAGGAAGCTTTCCTGGTGTGAAGATAAACTCTGCCCCCTGATAGGCTGAATGTAGTCACATGGAGCCTGTGGTGGGAGGAGGGAACTTGTTCATGGGTGCAGCAGAGCCTGCAGGAAGCTTTCCTGGTGTGAAGATAAACTCTGCCCCCTGATAGGCTGAATGTAGTCACATGGAGCCTGTGGTAGGAGGAGTTTGTTGAAGGGAAGCAGAGCCCACAAGAAGCTGGGAATTAGAGCTAGCAAGATGGCGGGAGAGAGAGACGCTCAGGGAAGGAGAGAGAGGTTTGTGAGTAAATATTGATCTTGTATTGGTTTGTGGGAAGGCTGAA
>CM053591.1:38702443-38726659 GCA_028646515.1 Pseudochirops corinnae | reverse complement strand
TTAATCTTTCTTTGCAATCCAACTTATGATTTCTTTTCCTCAGAGTATTATGAAAGCAGTAGCCTGTCTAAATTAGTTCAAGGATGGAATTTATTTTCCATAGCATAATTCTTAGAAATCAAGCACCAAAATTTTTATATCAATTACTGTCTCCTCCAGCATGCACAAAGTAAGAGTTACAAGAAATAATCTTTGTATTTTGAAGAACTTCCAGAAATCACTTAGTTCAATCAATCCTTTGTCTCCATCCAAAAATAATGCATCTCTCTAAGTTATTGCAAAGTACTATTAGCTTAATAATGCAGACAGAACCCCAGCATGCAAAATGATAAAAAGAAAATGGCAAAGATATACCTTGAAAGATTCCATGACTTTCTTTAATACTATTGGATAAAAAAGAATCACCAAAAAAAGGGTGAACAAATCCAGGCTGAATGGTATGAGTAAGTAGTATGGACAATTGTGTTTAGTGCTAAAAAATAGGAAAAATCAAGTTTACTAGCTGTTGTAGTTATCAAGAGGTCTTCTCTATTGAAAGGAAGGTGAGAGATTTAATGCATCTGATGGAAAGACATAAACAGTAAAATAAAAGCATGCATACAGAGAATCTAAGCTGAATGGAACAGAAAAGCCCGACTGGTCAAGTCACACTCTCATTGTCTCCTGGAAACTCTTTAAGCAATAAACTGCTGAAAATGTATGGATGCTTATTGGCAGAGAAAGTTCCTTACTGGGAACTTGCAGGTCAGGTTTAAAAATCAAAGAAACAGAAAAGACTACTGTGGACGAGCCAGGCAAAACCTGTGAGTCTAAAGTGTTTCCTAATGTACTGAGACAATCAACTGCAAAAATGAAGGGCTTCGAGACCAGATCAAGAGGCTAAAGGTAAGCAAGCATTCTGGAACAGAAGGTCCAGGGTAGTAGACTGGTCAAAGTGTTTTAAAGACCCAAGGCTACACCTTCTTCCCTTGGAGCATTTAAAGGGGCTCTACAAGGCTGGACTGGTAAATGTTTAGCAATTAGCTCTCCAAAAAATTTTGTAAAGTACTGATGACACAATTTTATATTTAATCTACATTATTAACATTTTCTCCATCACAGATAGTCATCATGCAATCAATGTAGCAATTTCCACAGTGTAAATATTCACATTGAAAATTTAATACTCAGCTCTCCCAAGCCAGTTCAAGCTGGCACCAGCATAACCTGCTCACCGAAACTGAAGAGATATACCAGCCTCAGACTCTGTCTCTATCTCCTAGATAGCTAATATGTGATGGCATATCCAGGTCCAATCCATTTTCCAGATTTTACATTATACCTCACCATTCATTCTATCTTCTCACCAATTATAACTACTAATTACTCTTCTGTCGCAGTCTTTGAAACATTAGACCATTTGGCAGGCTGTTAGGCTGATGCACAGAATCCCAGAATATTTTTTTTTCAGTTCACAAAAAATATACATAGTGTTACAAAGGAAACCAAATACATTGAAATACAGTTAGTATTTTTTAAAAAGTTCTTTGATTCTCAATGAGAACCCCTCCTAGTATATTATTCTTTGTATTCTCCAGCCTCTAGCTAAATACATAGCTGAGTGCAGGCTGCCCCACATGCCTGGCATTAACTTCTTTCTCCTCTCCAACTTTTGAGAGGAGCATCTTATATATTACTTCCTCCAACACTCCTATGCAAGTAAAATGGATCATTCCCCTTAAATTTTTCGAGAATGTTTCGTTGAGATTTCTCCTTTGTCTTTGTCATATTCTACCATAGAACATATTTATTTATGTAAAACTTCTATACCCCTATTAGTTGGCAAATTTCTTGGAGATGTAATTATGTCATTGCTTGTTTTCTTTTTTCTTTTTTTTTGTATGCTGAGCAGGAAGGACTCATTGTAACTTAAACACAGTAGGTACTTAGTAAATATTTACTGAATTGTTGATTTATAAATTTTCTTTAATGCACTTATCAGTATTGTCTCAACAACTTAACCAAAAAGTTGGTAAGTTGTCTTCAAAGTAACAAGAAAACAAGAGCTAAATCTGAAAAACAAATTTGCTTTTTACATAAAAAAGAAACATTCTACCTGTGATGAAAATTTTTCTCTACATGGCTAACCACAAATACTGTTATCATACCATGACTGGCTTTTTTCCAAACCAGTGTCATCCTGGATCTGGCTTGAATAAAAAAAAAAAATACTGTCTCCTGGAAAGTTAAAACTTGGTGGTCACAGATGCTATTAACCATACTCCCTAAAGAGAGTGAACACAGATGTCATGCACTGTAATACAAGCCAAACCCCTCTCTCTCTCTGTCTCTCTCTCTGTCTCTCTCTGTCCTCTCTGTCTCTCTGTCTCTCTCTGTCTTCTCTGTCTCTCTCTGTCTCTCTCTCTCTGTGTCTCTGTCTCTCTGTCTCTCTCTGTCTCTAACACACACACACACACACACACACACACACACACTCCTGCACATTTTACAGATAAAGAAACTGAGGCCTAGAGAAAGGAGTTGACTTCTCATGGCCCTGGAAAGTTATAGAGCCTGGACTTGAACTCAGATCTCGTAATTTCCAGTCTAGGGTTCTAAAGAAATGAACAAACAATGAGCAAGTACAAACATTCTTGTCTGTATCCCTTTGCTTATTGGGTCATTCATTCCACAAATGCTTAGAGGGACAACTAGAAGGCACAGTGGTTAGAATACAGAGTCAAGAAAACCTGTGTTCAAATCCAGCCTCAAATATTTACTAGCTGGATAAGAGCTAACCTCTGTGTATCTCAGTTTACTCAATTATAAAATGAGGATTAAAAAAACACCTGCCTCAAGGTGTAGTGAACAGCCTGTCCCCCACATACAGCATGGGCATGTCATTGTGTGGCTCAAAGGGAGGAGAAAGAGACATCTATAGTCTTTTCTTCCCTTACCCTTCTCCAAGCGAGACTTTAATTCCTGCCAGGAAGGGAAATAGAAGGTTGAAGCTAGAACCTCAGCCATTCATTTCTCCTTAGAAAGAAGGGGTACAAAGACTAGAATTATATCTATCTGCTCCCTTAAATATTGTTAGTCTAGGGGATATGGCTTTTAGGTTCAAGCTAAGCATTTGCTTACTCTTCATTCCTGGGGGAAGCAGGACCACAAGCTCTATACCCAAGACTTAACTACCTTCCCATCAAATACGAATTCCATAAATGAACACACAGTATAAATAGCAAAAAAACCCAAAACATTTATCAGAGAAGTTATAGCTGGGAGGACATATACCAAGTAGTATGGAGTGAAGTAACTCTTCCATTGGGAGTGAGATAGCTCTGCTCAACTGAGAGAGAGTTCTAACTCTCACCTATGGAGAAATTCCCCCAAGTCTCTAGTGTAGGAAACTAAAGACAGAGAAAGAAGGGGAAAATGGAAACTTCCAGCTCCTTTCATGCTGGCTTCTTCCCAAAAGTCTTTTCCTTCAGCTACGTGAAGTAGGGTTGGAGTCTTCCATCTTTTCTCTCAAGGTTGAAAGCCAGAAGAGCCTAAAGTAACTACGTAATCTGCAGAGAGTTGAAAAGACTACTGAGCAGAAAGAGAGTGAATCTCTCCTCTCTTCTACTCTCATCAACTCTGCTCCAACACTCAGGACAGTAGGAGGCATTGATCACTACTAACAAAAAGACAATTACATACCAATGGGCTTTGGGACTCATCTTACACAGGGTTGTTATAAGGATCAAATGAAATAATAAAAAATGAAATAATAAATAAAATAAAATAATAAAATAAAGTGGGTGGCAAATGGTAGATACCTAATAAATGTTTGTTTCCTTCCTGCCTTTCTACTGTATGCATAATCCTATGGCAGGTGCTCTAGAATTGTCTGTATGCACAAATTAGAAAGGAAAAGACTTTTAAAATCTAAACTACTTAAGGAGTTTTAAGGCTAAAAGAAGAAAATTTAAATATGGAGGACTCTAGGGTCTCATTAAAATAGCAATAGAGTAATAGAATTCTTTAAGAAGAAAAAATAAATAGGTTATTCATGGGCAGTTCAAGGAAAATAAGTACAAATTCAATTCTGAAATTTCATTACCCATTTAAAGAGCCATGGAAAAATATTTTATAAACAATCTAATGGTTTTTTTGAGATTGTGTAACTGGTGCTGCTAACAATCCTTTTTTACTTCTTCAACCTATCGTTCATACAAAATTGTTAAGGGATGTGCATGTGGTTTAAGACATAATGTAATCCTGTAAGTACTGGAGTGCATTTATGAAAACAAGCATAATGCGAAAGTCTAAGTGTTTGGTTTCCCTTTTCTGGTAGGAAAACATTTGCCAAAAGAGCTCCTATTGACTTTCTGGTACAGTTGAAGAAATTATTAAAAAAAAAAAATTCAAAGGAATGAAGCGGAATATTTTTAATGGTCAATTTAATTTAATAAATGAGTGAAAGAGAGGATAATAATTAAGATTAGATTAGACAAAACTGGAAGAAGGGGTTTAGCTATTTTAAAATATATATATATATATATATATATGTATGTATATATTTTCAGCTATAAGAGCCTAATCAGTAGGTTTTCCTCAAGATCACCTTGAGAGCCATTACTGTAATAATATCTACAATGTTATGTAGAAATGACATTGCTTTCCTGATCCCCATAGTTGCTAATGCTCTTCTATCTCCTCCCAATTAATTTGGTTTCTGAATATTTCATATTTTACTCATTGTCCAAATTATGTCCTCTATTCCCCTCAAAATGACAAGGATTGATTAATTTTTGTTTTTCCATTCCCATAGGGTCTAGTACAGTGTCAATCCCATAGTACATGCTTACTAATAGCTTACTGAATTAAAACAAATTAAATGGTGAGACTCTGCATTAAGGCAGGCAGCATATCCCTGGATTGGCAACATTTGCTCTTTCAGAGCCTTTTTGTAGATAAGTTGAAATGTTCCTTAACTCCTCAGGAATTCCTATTTATCACACAACTAAGCCCCAACATGGCATCTCTTTTCCAGCCTCTACAAACTTCTTAATGTTATTACTCTAGTTCATTCTAGCTCCTGATTTATTTCACAACAGCAGTGGTATCTTAGAATGCCAAATCTGGTTCCTTTGGCCCCAAGTAAGCCTAAGACAATACGGATGTATTTCTCCTCTGGGAGAAATTCTCAAGTAAGGAAATTCTATAATAGTCTTCTATAGTCCCTCATACTCAGAAAGTCAAGTGGTCCTTCACATCTATACCAAAATTTTATTATTTAAAGTTCAAGTCATTTCTATTTAGATCTGAGAGGAGAGCATAAGAACACTGATCGACTTCTTTATGAGGAATCTCAAAATCTCACCTAGATTCCCCAAAGAATATAGAGAGCCATTCTTTATCAGTTAAAGATATACACAGACATTTTAAATGAAATACTTATCTATCTATCTCTCTTAGAATTTTAACACAAAATGCTCTTGGTCAATGTTGCTGAGAAATTGGCCGTATTGACAATCCTAGTAGACTTGATGCTAAAATGAGAACTGTCAGAAAATTGATGCATTTTCCTGAAGTTGCCACCTTCGAGAGTAGACAATCCTGGGAGTAACATTACCCTTCACGTTATCAGATTCTTCTCTCAGAAATCCCACTGTTCTGTATGAAAAACTCACAGAGCAGGAATGAACAATCTGGAGCCAGATCCTTCCCGTCCACACCCTAACATGTTTATAATTGTGGTAATGTGTTAGACAGATATTTCCCCTTGGAAAACAGAGCTTCATGTTTGAATTCTGAGGGGATATGTCTGCCCTCCCACAAAATTACTCCACCACTTTTTTTTCTGGCTCACCTTTGAGGATTCTATTGGACTGGTTCTAGAGAAAGTTGTTTTATTCCCATCTATTGGTTATTATTTCTTATAAGTTATTACTCCTCATAATAATACATCATGACACAGTTCTTTACAAAAAATGGCATGATAAACAGAAGATAACTGAGGTGAACCAATAAGCTCGATAAATCTTTATTTATCCAAATATTAAATGTCTCTGCATTATGATTCTAGCCAAGAAATTCATATTTTCAAGTCATGCTATATGTTTGCAATTCATTACAGTTTTATAGACCAGTTGGTCTGGACCTAAGACTTGATTGATATAGCAATGTGTCAGAGGTAAATCTTGAACTTAGATATTCCTCAGTCCACTTTCCACTCTCAGTCATTACATGAGGTACTATATTACCAAAATAATGATGCAGACTATTTCATTAGGTAAGAGTGGAGGTGAGTAGGTGTCATTTAAATGTCATCATGTCATTATGCATTTGCCTTACAGTCAGGAAGATCTGGGTGGAAGTCTTTCTCATATAGGCTATATGATCCTGGGCAATATTTAGCCAGTCTGTGCCCCTAGGCATTTCTCTAAAACTTTAGGTAGCAGAACTATTTTCCAGTGGAGAGAGTTTTTACAATCACAAATTCAGATCAATACCACCCACTCTAAAATTTATGTAGACTTTAAGGCTTACATAGTACTTTCTTCACAAAAACCCTATAAAGTAATGTAAGAATCATTAGTCCCATTTTACAAAGGAGGAAACTGTGTTGAAAGGAAAATTCTTTATTTAGGCTTTTACCTGATTAATGAAGCAAAACTCGGGACAAAAAGAATTAAAAGGAGTTTACTATAAGTACATCAGTATTGAAAAACAGAGAAGTTAAAAGCCATGTATCTACAGGATCATACAACTATGAAGTATCAAAGACCAGATTGGAGCCTAGATCAGGCAAATTAGTGATACAGTGGTTCAAGCACCTGAGTTCTGCATAAGTCACTTTGCATATCTTGGTCTCCATTTCCTCATCTGTAAAATGGAGATAGTGATGGTACCTATCTCACAGAGTTAAAATTAATTGCTTTTCCTCACATTGTTCTCCCATTCCCTGCAGCTCATTTTCAGCCGAACCTTATACCATTGTGATAACATATGTACTGTGTTTAACAAAACCTTAAAGGACCATATAAATGGTAGCATTTTTTATTATTACCTTTAATATCTCTCCTGAATCCAATTCTGATCATCTTCCCACTGAACCACTCTGACTCCCATACTTATTATTCTCAATTGAGTTGCAAGAAGAAGCTCAAGTATGATGCTGTTGAATATACATAAGAACAAAAATACATGACAAATCATTTCCCACCTAGGGTTAAAAAGACTTGGTTGCTCAAGGTATACAGAAATTGAGCAGCTTATCTAAGGTCACACATTTAATGTGTCAAAGTCCGTGTTTGAAACCTATGCCACTCTGCCTCTTCCTTAATAATTTGAAAATACAACACTTCTTGTATCCCCAGTGCTTAACATGGTGTCTGGCACATAGTAGGTGTTTCATAAATGTTTATTGATTGATCTTTAAATATGAGATTAGCACCTTTCACATTATACCCCTCATTCTGGATATTATTTGGTCTTTTATGTAACAAAGAGATAACAATACCAGATCTCTCTTAAACTACAATAGGACATTTTAAAGAGCTGACAACTAATACTCAGCAATTTGAAAGGATATATCAAGGGGGTGTTTTTTATCCACATGTAAGAACTTTGGGGAAGACTAAAGGGAAATTATTGCTGGAAATTCACTTTACTGTTCCCTGTACTTCTCCCCAAGGTCTAACACAAATGATTTAAGAGAATATGCTGCCATGTATTGATTTAGAACCAAGATCTGAATTGCAATATATTCATTCCCATGACAGATTTTTCCTGTTATCTTCATGAAGACCTCTGCAATAACTTTTTTTCAACCCCTTCTCACTATGAAAGACCTTCCTCATCACCTTCTATTCTTTTAGAACACAGGTTTCCAAACCATGAGGAGGTAAAACTTGGAGCTTTGGGGAGCACGTGGTATAATGTCTGGATGAAAATGAGCTGCAGGGAATGGGAGAACAATGTGAGGAAAAGCAATTAATTATATCATAGTACACAGTTCCTCTTACTAAACACAACCTCTGAGTGTGCACTTTGCTTATAACAGGAAGATCTGCTGCTAAGCAGGTATGTGTCACATTATGAAAAATCCACCTTATCTCCAAGTTGAGTAAAGGGCCCCATTAAGAAGGAAAAAAAAAGTGTAAGTAGTTTAAATTGTAGCTCAAGGAACACACTAACTTTCTTTTCTTTCTCAATACGTGTACTATCAGAGGTCTCAAGGACAGAACGCATGTCAATTCAACATTTCATACAAGGTAGGAAACATTTGCCTAGCTCTTTTAAGTTTCTACGAGGATGTATAAGTATGAAAAATGAGGAAATACAAAGCAACCACTATTTACATGGAGAAGATAAAACTGGAATGTCAGTGTCACTAGAAAGTTAGGAGAGAGGAGAGGAAGTCATTGAGGTGCACATGAAACAATTATTTAGTAAATAATATCACTTATCCTCTATACTTTATGAATGATAATTGCTGGTAATAATAACTAACATTTATAGCACTTTCTGGTTTTCAAAACACAATACAAATATTAATTTATTTTACCTTCATAACAACATTCAGGTTAAGATGATGAATAATGAACTTTACAAATTTATTAAGTGCCATGATATTTCTGAAAATAAAAGGTAGTGGGAAATTGGGAGAAGTATATTGTATTAGTAAAAACACATCATCCTCATATTAAGGGGATTTAGAGTCAAGAACAGAAAAAACAACTGAGGGAATCTGAGGTCTGATATGAGCTCTGCCACTTAGTAGCACCTTTGGGAACAATCGCCTAATCTCCCTGGGTAACCTCAATTTCCTCATAGGCAAAATGAAGTAGTTGGACAAATTGTTCTATAAGTTTGCCTCCAGTTCTATGTCTATGATCTAATTATTCTTGGTCATTCAACTCCTATAAAACCCAATTCCCTGATGTGTAAAATAGGACTGATAGAGTATTTGAGATTTAATCAGAATTGGATAAGCCACAGGAAGATTCTAAGTTCCCTAATTTTGAATCCTATGTCTCAGTGTAGCCTGAATCCAAAAGCTATCAGGCAGAGAAGATGGTAAGTAAAGGCAAGACTCCCTTGAGTTTCCCCTAAACTCCTTCAAATAATTTTTTTAAATGACTCTAAACAAATCATAGAATAGTAAAACCAAGAAAGAGATGTAAAGAAATTTCCAGCCCAAGACAACTAGGAAGATCGCAGGAAAAATCAACTGCACCAAGGTGAGAGAGAAGTGCAATCCAGCACTGGCAACTCTAGGCCAGGCCCTACCTCAGCAAACTCAGAGCAGGACTCAGCATTAACTGAATCACTGGCAGCAATGGTGGTTTCCAGTCCTCTCAGCCCACAGATACCAAAGACAATTTGGAAGGGCAGCAGGAAATGTCTGTCTCCTGGGTGAGAGTTGAGCACAATCCAGCAAAAGCCACTCCAGAACAATGCCAGCCCCAGCAAATCAGGAGTAGGTCTTTGGAGAGACTGAATCAGCAACCATACCTGTTGCTGCTTCTGCAGCTCTCAGCCCACAGATGGTAAAGGGGTCAAATAACTATTCAGAAGGAGATTATATGAGTCTTTTTGCTGGCACTGAGAAAGGACTCTGTTGTTTTGCCCACACCCAGATCCAGGTTGCAACCCTGGGTGGCAGTTTCAGAGTGAGAAGAAGTACTAGCGCTGGTACAAGCAGAACTTGTGACCACAGTGAAGGGCAGAAAAGAGGACTTGTGGTCACTCAAAATCAGAGAAAGCCCAGAAAAGTAGTAAACACTTCTTGTTAGATTATACCACCTTGTAAGAACCAAAAACTTACAGGTCCCTAGAAGTATCTCTGAAAACAGCTGCACAAACCCCTGAAACTTAGTACAGTGTGCCCTCCACTCTGGAAACAGAGCCCTACTTTAATAAACAATTAAAAGTCAAGTAATAGGCTAGGAAAATGAGTAAACAATGGACAAATATTCTGACTATGAAAGTTACTATGGTAATAAGGAAGTACAAAACACATATTCAAAAGACAACAACATCAAAGCTTCTACATCAAAAGCCTCAAAGAAAAATATGAATTGGTCTTGGGCCATAGAAGAGCTCAAAAAAGATGTTGAAAATCAAGTAGGAGAGGTAGAAGAACATTTGGTAAGAGAAATGAGTGATCTAAGGAAATAATGAAAATCCAATCTATAGCTTTGGTAAAGGATACACACATACACACACACACACACACACACACACACACAAAATACTGAGGAAAACAGCACCTTATAAAACAGACTAAGCCAAATGGTAAAAAGCTAATAATGAGTAGCAGAAGGCCTTAAAAAGAAAATTAGCCAAATGGAAAAAGAGGTCCAAAAATTCACTGAAGAAAATAATTCCTTAAAAATTAGAATGTAATAAATAAAAGCTAATGACTTTAAGAAGAATCAAGAAACAATAGAGCAAAACCAAAAGAATGAAAAAACAGAAGACAATGTGAAATATCTCATTGGGAAAACAACTGACCTGGAAAATAGATCCAGGAGAGACACTTTAAAAATTATTGGGCTACCTGAAAGCTATGATCAAAAAAAGATCCTAGACATCATCTTTCAAGAAATTATCAGGCCCCAATATTCTAAAATCAGAAAGTAAAACAGAAAGTGAAAGAATCCATCAATTACATCATATACAAGAATGTTATAGCCAAATTCCAAAGTTCCCAGGTCAAGGAGAAAATATTGCAAGAATCCAGAAAGAAACAATTCAAGTATCATAGAGCCACTGTTAGGATAAGATTTAGCAGCATCTATGTTAAAGGATCAGAGGGCTTGGAATATGATATTCTAGAGGACAAAGGAGCTAGGATTACAACCAAGAATCACCAATCCAGGAAAACTGAGTATAAGCCTTCAGGGGGAAAAAAGAACATACAATGAGATAGAGGACTTTCAAGCATACTTGATGAAAAGGCCAGAGCTGAATAGAAAATTTGGCTTTCCAATATAAGACTCAAAAGAAACACAAATAGGCAAACAGGAAAAGGAAATCATAAGGGACTTACTAAGGTTAAACAGCTTATATTCTTACATGGGAAGCTGTTTGTAACTCATGAGACATTTCTCATTATTAGGTTACTTAGAAAGAGTATATATAGATCAAGGGAACAGGTATAAGTTGAATAAGAAGGGATGGTTTCTTAAAAATAAAATTAAGGAGTGAGAGAGGAATGTACTGGGAGAAAGAGAAAGGTGGAGGTAGAAGGGGACAAGTTATTGCAGATAAAACCATTCTGTAGAGCAATTTGGAACTATGCCCAAAGGGCTATAAAACCATACATAACCATTGACTTTGCAATACCACTACTAGGTCTATATCCCAAAACCAAAAGAAAAAGCTTTTACAGTGTAGGGGAAGTCCAGGCTTTACAGAACACGTACTCTTATTAAGGGAATTTGTTCTCTGAAATTTGCATTCAGTCAAGGGGTGGCACTTGAGGACCAAGAGGACCATGTCTGCCTTGGAGGCCACAGGTCCCCTATCCCTGGGTTGGACAATAAATCTTCACTTTTGAGTTGATTGGACAGTGCAGAGTGAGGTGAAAGTGAAATATTTATTTGGTAGTTCCACAAAATGCTTTTGTCTTTGAAAGAATATAATAGGTGTGATGAATTATCATTTTGTGTTTTAAGTTTTTGATAATAGGTAATTATGAGTCTTTTGCTTTTGAAACTTTTCTTTCATGGAAGGAAAAATAAGAGCTGCTCTGCACCTGATAACTACTTTGTACATTGAGTAATTTTTTTTTTCCTATAGGAGACCCTAATGATTCATTTTAGGGGAGGCCTTAACACAAGCTTTGTTTACGAAATACTCTGGAATAAAACTTAAAAGCAAATGATTCTCATCTTTTTTTAAAAAAACCACATCTCCAATTATATTCACATTTTTCTTAATTGAAAAACATACAAAACTGTTTTAGAAGTTGGCAATCTTTTTCTGCATTTGAAAATAATATACTTTCTATTTCAATAATCAATGGTTTCTAATTATAATTAGCCTTTCAGCTTTCAATATGACTATTAGTTCATCAATCTTATGAAGTTTCTCTATAAAATAGATGCTTGATGCCTTCTATTATGCTATTATCATATAAAGCTTGCGAATAAGGCAACATAACGTGGTATAGAGAGGGCTATCTTTGGAGTCAGGCATTCAATTAAACTCAATAAGCATTTATTAATTGTCTGTTTTGTACCTGCTAGATTCTCTGGATATGAGGACAAAAAAGTACAATTCTTTGTCTTTCAGGGATTTATTTTATGTTGGGAGAGAGAGAGAACATTATATGTACATAGATAATTAAGTAAGATATATACAAAGTAATCTTGGTGATATTAGTGGGTATTGTGTGGCGATAGGAATAGGTTTTCTAAAGAAGATGACAAGGAAATGACCTTGTATGAAGTGGCAAATTCTGTAAGGCAGATGGTGAGGAGCTAGTATATCACAGGTATAAGCAATAGTCTGGGTAAAGGCACTGAGATCAGAGATAGAGGATAAATTGTGTGAAAGAATTTGCGATAATCCTGGAGAGATAGGTGAGGTACATAAAGGCTTTAAAAGTCAATCAGAAGCATTTGTCTTTGATCATAAGAAAAAGAGGGAACTGGAACTTCTTGAGACATATGGTCATAGAAACATCATTGGATCATAGATTTAGAGCTTAAAGGTATATGTCTACGGAGCCATCTAGAGATCCATTTGTAGCCCAGGTGGGCTTACACATTAGGCTTATCAGACTTAAAGACTACAGACTTACTAATAGAGAAACTTATTAGACTTACATTTTAGGCTTATCAATTTGGCAAGTATAGAGAGAATAGATTAAAGTAGGAAAAAATGACAGCAAGTAGATCAGTTAGGAGGTCAAATCCCTGCCCATAATACTCAGTTTCCAAGCATCCTGATTTTATTCTACCACTTCAATGATTTTCACTATATTTAGATACCAAAAATTTCACTTTTTGGCCAGTCTCTGATTCATAAGACTTTCATAATTGGGTGGGCATTATTATGCTATGAAGCTGCAGCAGTGCAGTTTCCAAGGAACTAGAAGAAAATATATACAATGGCTACAACTATATAAATAATGTAAATACCAAGAGACAGAAAAACATGGTTTAAATAAAAAGAACAAGGTTGGTAACAATTTTACAACTGCGAGATGGAAGAGGTGTGACTGCTACCCTTCTCCTTCTCCTTCTTCTCCTTCTTCTTCTCCTCCTCCTCCTCTTCTTCCTCCTCCTCCACTTCCTCCTGCTCCACCTCCTCCTCCTCATCCTCCTTCTCCTCTTCCTCCTCGTCCTCCTCCTCCTCCTCCTCGTCCTCCTCCTCTCTCTCTCTCTCTCTCTCTCTCTCTCTCTCTCTCTCTCTCTCTCTCTCTCTTCTGCTTCTACTTCCAGAGCTCCAGGCCCAGAGATGGTGGAGGGACCAAGTGACTGATCAGAGGGCAATTGCAGGAATCTCTTTGCTGGTGCTGAGGGAAGGATTCACTCCATTTGCTCTGCTTGGAACTGGGTAACAGTCTTAGGTGGCAGTCTTAAGGTGAAGAGGAGAGCTGGCATGTCAGACCTTGCGGCAGCTGTGGAGAGAGAGTCCTCCAAAATAAACAAGAAAGAAGTTAAGGAGGTGAATAGAATTTTAGAGAGGCTAGACATGAGAGATCTCTGGAAAAAACTGAATGGGGATAAAAAGGAATGTACCTTCATCTCAGCAGTACATGGCACATACACAAAAATCGACCATGTACTAAGGCATAAAAACCTCAGAATTCAGTGCAGAAAGACAGAAATATGAAATGCATCCTTCTCAGATCATGATGCAATAAAAAATCATATGGAAAAAAGGGCCATGGAAAGACAGACAAAAAACCAATAAGAAACTAAATAATTTAATCCTAAAGAATGAGTGAATCAAACAAGAAATTATAGAAACAATCAGTAACTACATTCAAGAGAATGACAATAATGATACATCCTGCCAAAACTTGTGGGATGCAGCAAAGGCAGTTCTTAGGGAAGATTTTATATCCCTGCATGCATATATGAAAAAATTAGAGAAAAGGGAGGTCAATGAATTGGGTGTGCAATTGAAAAAGCTAGAAAAAGAACAAATTGAAAATCCCCAATTAAATACTAAATTAGAAATAATGAAAAGCAAAAGAGAGATTAATAAAATTGAAAGTAAGAAAACTATTGAATTAATAAATAAAATTAAGAGCTGGTTTTATGAAAAAAAACCAATAAAATTGATAGATCTTTAGTCAATAAGATAAAAAAGAAGAAGAAAACCAAATTTCAAGTATCAAAAATGAAAAAAGTGAAACTACCTCCAATGAAGAGGAAATTAAATCAATGATTAGGAATTAATTTGTCCAATTGTATACACATAAATTTGATAATCTTAGTGAAATGGATAAATATTTACAAAAATATAAGTTGCCCAGATTAACTGAAGAGGAAATAAACTACTTAAATAACCCATTCTTACAAAAAGAAATTGAACAGGCCATTAGTGAATTCCCTAGGAAAAAATCTCCAGGGCCAGATGGATTTACTAGTGAATTCTATCAAACATTTAAAGATCAATTGATCCTAATGCTCTACAAACTGTTTGGGGAAATCGGTGAAGAAGGAGTCCTACCAAATTCTTTTTATGACACAAATATGGTACTGACACCTAAATCAGGAAGAGACAAAATGGCAAGAGAAAATTATACACTCATCTCCCTCATGAATATAGATGCAAAAATTTTAAATAAAATATTAGCAAAAAGACTACAGCAACTTATCACAAGAATAATACATTTTGATCAGGTACGATTTTTTCCAGGAATCCAAGGATGGTTCAATATTAAGAAAGCCATCAGTATCATTGAGCATATCAACAATAAAACTAGTAGAAAATGTATGATTATCACAATAGATGCAGAAAAAGCATTGGGCAAAATACAACATCCATTCCTATAAAACACATGAGAAAGTATAGGAATAAATGGAGTTTTCCTTAGAATAATAGATAGCAGCTATTTAAGGCCATCAGCAAGTATTATATGTAATGAGGATAAACTAAAAGCATTTCCAGTAAGATCAGGGGTGAAACATGGATGTACACCATCACCCCTCTTATTCATTCTGGTACCATAAATGTTAGAAGTAGCAATTAAAGAAGAAAAAGAGATCAAAGAATCAAATTAGGGGAAAAAGAGGCTAAGCTATCACTCTTTGCAGATAATATGATGATATACTTGGAGAATCCTAGAGAATCAAGTAAAAAAACTGCTTGAGGCTATAAATAAATTTAGCAAAGTAGCAGGTTATAAAATAAACTCACATAAATCCTTGGCATTCCTATATATTTCTAATGAAGTCCAATAGCAAGAAATAGTAAGAGAATCTCCATTTAAAGTTACTGTAAACATAAAATATTTAGGAATCTACCTGCCAAAACAAACCCAGGACCTATATGAACACAACTACAAAACACTTTTTATGCAAATAAAATCAGATCTAACTAATTAGAAAAACATCAAATGCTCATGGCTGGGTCGAGCTAATATAATAAAAATGACAATTTTACCTAAATTAAAGTACATATTTAGTGTCATTCCAATCAGTCTACCAAAAAATTACTTTATAGAGCTAGAAAAAAGTACTAACAAAATTCATTTGGAAGAACAAAAGATCCAGAATGTCAAGACAATTAATGAAAAGAAATGCTACAGAAGGTGGCCTAGTCATAACAGACTTTAATCTGTATTATAAAGCAGCAGTCATCAAAATTACTTGCGACTGGCTGAGGAACAGAGTAGTGGATCAATAGAATATATTGGGTACAAAAGACTCAGTCAACTACTATAGTCATATTCTGTTTGATAAACCCAAAGACCCCAGTTTTTGGGAAAAGAACTCACTATTTGACAAAAACTGCTGGGAAAACTGGAATATAGACCATTATCTAATGCTGTAAACCAAATCAAGTCTAAAAGGGAGCACGATCTAGGTATAAAGTCTGATACTGTAAGCAATTTGGGAAAGCAAGGAATAGTTTACCTCTCAGATTTATGGAATAGGGAAGACTTTATGACCAAACAAAAGTTAGAGAGCATTATAAAATGCAAAATAGATAATCTTGATTACATTAAATTGAAAATTTTCTGTATAAACAAAGCCAATGTAACCAAGATTAAGAGGGAAGTGGGAAATTGGGAAAGAATTTTTACAACCAGTGTCTCTGATAAAGGCTTCATTTCTAAAATATACAGGGAACTGATTCAAACCTATAAGAATACCAATTGATTCCTCAACTGACAGATGGTCAAAGGATATGAACAGGCAATTTTCAGAGGCAGAGATTAAAGATATCTGTAAGCATATGAAAAAATGTTCTAACTCACTATTGATTCAAGAAATGCAAATCAAAATGACTTTGAGATACTACATCTCACCAGTCAGATTGGCTAAGATGACAAAACAGGAAAATGACAAATGCTGGAGAGGATGTGGAAAAATTGGAACACTAATGCATTGTTGGTGGAGTTGTGAATGGATTCAACCATTCTGGAGAGCAATCTGGAATTATGCCCAAAGGGCTATTAATAATTGCATACCATTTGACCTAGTAATACCACTTCTAGGGTTGTATCCCAAAGAGTTCATAGAAGTGGGAGGAAGACACATATGTACAAAAGTATTTACAGTTCTCTTTGTGGTGGCAAAAAATTGGAAATTAAGAGGATGCCCATCAATTGGGAAATAGCTAAACAAGTTGTGGTATATGAATATAATGGAATACTATTGTGCTATAAGAAATGAGGAGCAGATGGACTTCATATTTACCTGGAGAGGCTTATGCAAACTGATGTTAAGGGAGAAGAGGAGAACCAGGAGAAATTTGTACACCGTGACAGACACAATGGATGTGTGATGATCACCTTTGATAGACTGGACTCTCTTCAGCAGTGCAAGGTTATAAGATAACTCTAATAGACTCAAGATGGAAGGAGATGTCTACATTCAGAGAAAGATGTGGAAAGAACAGAGTTTAAATGTAGACTGAAACAAACTACCTGTTTTCTTTCTTTTCCATGTTTGGTTTTGTTTCCTCTTTCCCATTGTTCATTCCTTCAGTTACAACCCTTCTATACAACCTGACTAATGTCCAATGTGAAAGTATTTACAGATCCTATACTTGATTGCATGTAGCCATGGGGGGAGGAGATGGAGAAGATAAAATTTGAAATTCAAGGGATTGTGGAACTGAATCTTGTAAATGAAAAGTAAATAAACAAATCAGTTAAATTTTTTTTAAAAAGAAAGAAAATATAACTTGGAGAAGAGTTGTCTTAGAAGAATACAATAGCTCACTAATTTCAAGCCACCTGAAAGAGTGATTATACTTAATCTGCAGAGGAGAGAATTAAGAATTATAACTAGGAATTGCATAAACAAATTTAGCCTTGATAAAAGGAAGAACTTTTAACAAGTAAAGTTTTTCAAATGTGGAATATACTGTCTCAGGTTCCACTTAAAACAAATATCATGCAAAGGTTAAATAAATGACTTATAAAATATGTTGTAAAGGGGATCCACCTCCAGTGTTTGTTGACCTCTGATATTCCCCTCCCCAACTCACACCTTGCTATCAACATTAATGTACACAGTATCTTTATGTAATTAATATTCATTGCAATTATAACTAGTAAAGTATAAAAGTACCAATAGTTGCAATTACTGTCTTTGGTAGTTTGTTTTTTTCTTAACTCTTATTAACAACTAAACATTTTAGTGGGAGAGAGGTTTGGGTTGTTTTCAGGAAATGTCTATTTTACCTAGACAATATGTTTCATTCTTCTCAATTTCTTCTAACATAAACATTTCAGATGATGTTATTTTCAAGTAAGATAATGCATAATATATTCTAAAATACAATGCAAGATATGGTAATAGAAAGAGGTACGGACTTTGAATATAAATATTAGGTTCAAGCTGGTTTTATGATTTACTAGTTCTGTAACCATGAGTAAGTCAGTTAATTTCTCAGAAATTCCCTTTCCTCGTTGGTGAAATGGAAACAATAAAAATTGTCCTATCTAGTTCACAAAGTTGAAATACTTTTAATGCTAGATTATTGTGACTTAATAGAAAGTAATGACCATCCAAAATATTTGGCATTTCACCATAACATTGGATTTCATCCTTAGACACTGTCCTCCTTACTAATTTCCTTAATTTGTTCCTAAATGATAGACATCAAATTCCTGTAAAGCCATGCACATTCATCTTTCCAGACGACTGCTGCTATGAATAACTTTCAAGGTTCTGATTACATAGTATAGTGAACTCTCTATTCAATAACAAATTAGAGCAAAACATTCACAGATGTTTCCCAATGTTACAACTTATCACAGAAAATCAAAATACAGCATTTACAATGACAAAATAACTCAAGAACTTATGACTAAAATGGCCACATAGTTTACACCAAAGTGGTCACATAATTTTGAACAAAGTACAATCATTTAGTCAATCAGTCACTTAGTAACTCAATCATTCAATCATGAAGTACAAAAGGTCAAAGTTCTCCACCCATGACTCACACTAAGCTATGAATCAGTTACTATTCATCAGTCACTATTCAGTCATCAGTCACTACTCAGTACCCTCTTAAGAGGCATTGGAAAATACACAGGCCATCCACCCCTCAGGCACAATTAAATCACAATTTCATCACTACTCAATACCCACAGAGAGGTCTTTTCATCTTGACTCTGAGTAGGCTTTCAGTTCCATGGCTCCTCTTTCATGCCCAGCTCCCACCTGAATATAACCAATTGCCACCTGAGGTCAAAGTCAGACAGCTCCCAGCTCCTTGCCCAGCTTTCTGTGCAGTTCCTGCTCCACATTGGAGCTCACAGTGTCCAATCCTTCTCAAACCCTTCATAGTCTCTGTTCCTGGGAAGACAAGGCTTAACAAAGCTACAAGAATATTCATACACATTAAAAAAGCCATAACATTTGTACAAAATACTGGTACCATAGTCATGCTTCCTCAGTCTTCTGCATCTCCATCTGGCCCTCAGAAATCCTCAGAAGTTCCAACTGGCTCTTAGAAGTCTTCAAGAGCTCTGTTCTCAAGATCAAAATCACTTTATTTCCCTCTAAGGCAGCAGCTGCTCTGCTCCCACAAAGTTGATCCCAAGAAGTTCTGACTTTCCCAGTTGGAGTTCTTCCTTTTATACAGTATTGCTCCTCTATGTTCAGCCCCTTCCTGTTACTTCAACAAAAGGGATTCATACCTTCTGTTTCTTTAACAGAGGCTTAATTTGAAACTGTGTGCTAAGTACCTGTCAGCTTAGCAATACAAAGGGATCTTCAATTTCATTACTATTACAATGACATAGTTCAAATATTTCCATGCATGGGGGAATGAATTGGGATTTTTCAGACAACAATGTTCCCTTTTTTGGCAATTTATGCCTAAATTATTCCTTGAAATTTAATAAGATACTTTGTTAAATATTTTTGACACTCTTTAATATATAATTATAATGGCATGACGAAGTTAATGCATCTTACAAGATGTCTAACATGAACAAAGAACATGTGTAGCACTGAATCAGGTTCACCATAGTCCAATCCCTAAAGAAATATTTTAAAAATATATATGTGTTCATATGTAAGTATACATTCATACATGTGTGTATGTGAATATAGATCTGTGTATATATTATACATATATGTGTATATATACTTATATACACTGAGAGACACATTTATGTACAGATCTATGTGCTAAGTGAATATAATCATACTTCTAGAAATCTATTAAGGTTATTTACAGCTATAAAATGTTTCTCATAATAATCATCTATTACCAGAGATCAATTTCAAGTTTCCTCCAGCTCTTTGACAATGTTGGAAACAACCAAATACACTTTCTAAAAATGAAGCAAAATAAAAAGAGCTCTTTAATTGTCACAAATACATCCTTTAAGACAAAATAAGATGGAGAAACAGTGACCTACAGTGGCCATTTTATTGAAAATACCAAGATAATACATAGTAATACGACTTCTAGTCAAAGCTGTCCCAAATCATCGGCTAACTAAAGTACTTAACAAAAAATATCAAGCAATCCCTCTTTCTTTATCTTTGTTCCTATTATAAAGAGGTTTCCTTTATAGTTTGTAAGTCTATTGAATTTATAAAACAAGCTAAATTGAGGCATCATATATTTGTAAATACTTAAAATTATATTTATTAAAAACAATTGGAGTACTTACTTCATTAATATATAGCAAATCTACATTTGAGGAATTACTTTGAATTGTCATATGTCCCCTTTGGCTGAAATAATTTTTCAAATAATCCCATAAAAATGATTGTCATCCTGAAAGTTGAGTCCTTACTTAAAGTAATGATAATACCTTCATTTTGTCTTATGATGCAGAGTTTGCAAAGCCCTTTGACAGATACTATTCAGTGTTATAATATTATACAGGACAAAACCCGACAAGGGGAAAAAAACAATTTTTGACAGAATAATAGAGATACAAGTTAATATTTCCTCTTGGATCAAAGTGCCATAAACTTGAAAATACTTGCAAGTGGAAACAGGTGCTATCAACTGTTTGAATCTTTTGAAAACTTTTTCACATATTGCAATAGTTTGATCCAAAACTGAAACTCAATAGTACAATAAGCAAAGAAGGATCATAAATCACTTTAGACAACACACTGCTATTTTAGTTCTTTCACTCTGGAAGAATCCCTGTGACTATAATATTGTAACCTGTTGTAGCGTCAACGCAATATTTACAGAGCACATGATCACAATAAAGTATGTGGCTATAAGTATCACATGATGTTCAATCATAAAATATACCAAACTCTCCAGATAGAGGACAGAACTGAAGTATTTATTTAGACATCAGAAAACTGAATCTCAAAACCAGTAAGCCAATTCCATCATAGTACCAAAGATATTCAGAAGCCATAATAATGCTGAGAACCACAGCATCCTTCCTTCCCACAAACAAGTAAAAGACCAATATATACTCACAAACCTCTCTATCTCATTGCCTGAGGTCCTCTCTCCCCAAGTGTCTGGCTAGCTCTAAGCAGCTTCCTGTGGGCTCTGCTTCCCTTCAGCAAACTCCTCCAACCACAGGCACCATGTGAGTACATTTAGCCCATTAGGGGGCAAAGTTTATCTTCACAGCAGGGAAGAATCCTGTGGGCTCTCCTCTACACTTCAGCAAATTCCCTCCATCACAGGCTCCATGGCATTACATTCAGCCTATTAGGGGGCAGAGTTTACTTTCAAAGCAGAGGAGGTTTCAAATTCCTCCCTAGGTCTATTAAGGGGCAGGGAAGATCTTCAAATTCCCATTCCCATTACATTTGGCCCCAAGATCTTCCATGTTCTTCACATTGTAAAAATACCTTACCAATAAATGATAGTTTATTGATAATTGGTGGAAAAACTGGTGCCATCAGGATTTTTCAACAATATAACAGGGATAATAGCAAAACTTTGCACATAAAACAATAGCTTAGGGTCGGGACTTGGGCACAAGCACCCCGTCATCCCCCCTTGAACAAATGGGGCTCAAAATCTTGGGGTAAGGGGTGAAGGTCTCTTCTCCAAAGCCACTTCAAGCTGAAATTGGACATAGAACTGTCCCTGCCCCAAGAGGTCCCATTCAAGAGTAAAGTTCTTCAGCTGTCATCCAGAGATTGGTCAATGACAGGTCCAGGAGGTCCCATTTGAAAGGTCAGTTCTTTAGCTGTTATCTGGAACTTGGTCAATGCCAGATCCAGAGGTGGCACATAACAGTCACGGACAGGGGGTGACATCTGGCTTAGGCTATCAGGCATCTGCAAATGGAGGGTACCAAGCCTGCAGAAAACAAATCTTGCAAACAAGTTTAGCAGAAAAAAAGTCAAAAAGAAACAAATATAGGGTCAGCTGTGCCTCTGGAGTCCATGAAGTCACTATTGTAACCTCACTAATAGTAGAATACATGAGTTAAAGGTACATTTTAACAATAATCTTCTACTGAATAAACAACAGCTATGGCATTGTCTTTCCCAGATGCAATAATCTCTGTAGCCTTAGGAATATCATCTGATTTCCACTTTACCCATACTTTAGCTCCCAATTTTATTCTTTTGGTAGAAACAAATTCTTTAGTTCCTCTAAAAGTTATTTCAGAAGGAGGGCCAGTTTTCACAAGTGGTATTATTTCACAAGGAATAATAATCACTTAAACTATTCTATCATTTTTACAAAACGGTATGGGTTCTTCACCCAAATTTTTCAATGTTACAATAATTTCTCCTTCACAATTAGGATCTATTACTCCAGTCAATACATGTATACCTCAAGCTGCTAAACCTGATTTATGTAATATCTGTCCTAAATGATTTTTAGGGATCTTCATACATATCCCAGTAGAGATATTTCTTATTTCTTTTCTATCCAACCAAAAGTCTTCTAAACAACATAAATCATATCCTGTGAAATCAGGTGTTCCTGGATATGGTGCTGGGACATTTTGCCTCACAGTCCAATATTCAATATTTGGGATTTTATGTGTCTGCTGTTTTCTAATTTGCAGATTTGGGACCGTTATTCTGGCTAGAGGTATACTTTCTCCCAACATCTATCATTCAAATTACATAAAGCAGTGAATGAAGTATCTTTCCAATGATGATAAGAATAACTAGAACTTATCAGAGCAGAACCAAGATAGCAGAGTAGAAACAGGACTTCCACATGGCTCCAGCTTCCTCCTACTCTAATATATGTAAAAAATTACTCTAAACAAACTTTAGTTCTACAGAATCCATAAAGTGACAGAGAGAAACAAATCTCCCACTGAAGGAAGCCCAGCAGTCCAACAGGAAGGGTCCATCACAGCATTCTAGGAGCCCAGCACAGTCCTGAGACACAATTTTAGCCCCAAGGTGGCCCCAAAAGTGGCAGCTAAAGCAGACTTCACTAGAATAAATCACCAGCAGTTATAGTGGTTTCCAGAGTTCTCCATCCACAAAAACCAAAGACAAAATAAAAGGTCAGTGTGGAACTTTGTTGGAACAGGGGGAGCATGGCCCAGCTGCTACCCCTGGAGTGAGAAGCAGAAGAGGGGCAGTGGTTGTAGCCATTGCCTTGTGGCTGCTTTTGAAGATCCTGGCCTGCAGATTGTAAGGGGACCAAGCAACCACTCAAAGGATAAGTGCTCTTCCTTTGACCTGCTCGGATCCTATCGTAGTCTTGCCTGGTGGTCCTGAAGTGTGTGACCAGTGAGTCAGAGCATGTAGGGGCTGTAGAAAGACCACCCATCTAATAGCTCCAGCAGCTGTAAAAACCCCAGCAATTTGGGACTTAGCTCTCTCCATTCTGGAAACAGAGTTCTACTGTGGCAAAGAGCACAAAAGTCAAGTAATTGGCTGCCAATATAAGGAAGCAGAGGAAGAACAAATAGATGATAGAATCTTTTTGGGGGGCAAAAAGGATTCAGGCATGAAGCAGGAGGAAGACATCAAAGTCAGAGCTCGTGGATCAAAAGCCTCCAAGAAAAACATGCACTGAGTACAGGCCATGGAGGAGCTCAAGAAGGATTTTGAAAATCAAGTAAGAGAAGTAGAGTAAAAATTGGGAAGAAGAATGAGAATGATGCAAGAAAATCATGAAAAGTGAGTCAACAGACTGATAAAAGAGACCCAAAAATACACTGAAGAAAATAACATCTTAAAAATAGACTAACTCAAAAGCCAAAAGAGACCCAAAAATTCAATGAGGAGAAGAATAATTTAAAAAGCTGAATTTGACAGATGGAAAATGAATTTCAAAAACTCACTGAAGAGAATAACTCCTTGTAACAACAAGCACCCTAGCATACATAGGGCGGCTACTAGCACAGGTTCTTAGATCTGCTTTTCTAAAGGAAAGCAACTCAAAATGGGTTAACAATCTTACTTTAATCAAACATATCATTTACCTAGTTCAGGGGGAAAAGGCAGCTCCCTGAACTTCAGAGAATACAAACAGAAGTTACAAACAAACAGAAAAACAGATCAGCAGACAGACGGCTTCCAGCGTCTGATCATTACATCAGTTACCTAGTCAGTTACCAGAGAGGGAAGCACCAACATCTGGGTTTTTCAAAGCCGGGGGACTCAACGG
>CM053591.1:38670023-38701943 GCA_028646515.1 Pseudochirops corinnae | reverse complement strand
CACAAGACTAAATCCTATTACCCCACGGAAGGGTGGATTGTCAACAGAGAGAAGTATTAACATGGACAAGCTAACAGAGCTCTGGAAAACTATGTAGACATTCCAGAAAGTTTCCCCTTATATGGACATTTTTTCTGTGTTTCACTACTGGAACCAACCAACAGGAATGAGAACATAGGGAGGAGAGGCAATTGTGGTGTTTCTCTTTCTCTTCTCTCCCTTTTCCACAACTCCTTTTCCCACAATCTTGGCATCTATGCTCTACAATTAGGTTTTATACCAGATAAGAAATTAATTAATTTTTCAGTGAATTGAAAAGATAGGGCAATATTAATAGCCTAGTATTCTCTGAGTTTGGCATAAAACAGAAGTTTGTGTTCATTAATGTTAACCAAGCTCAGTCTCAGCATGTGTCTCTGCATTTAGGCTATGCTCTAAGATATTTATAGGTATAGCAGATGTTAAGAAATTAAGTCTACAAAATTGGGATAATTCAGATCTATTACAGGTTTTATTCTGTAAAGGTAGATGGTCTGAGAAAGATCCTCATGGAGGGCAGAGGCAATGCAAAGGAGTTAACCTAGAAATTACTAACTATACTATTTTGTGTACTCCAAATATATTTTTCTTTGAAGTACTGAGACTTTTTAGTACTATATATTACTTTTTGCTTTATCTGTGCATTTCTTATACTTTTTTGGTTTTCTGTTTGTTTGTTCTACAAATAATTAGCTACTATCTGCCTTTGCTTGGTTATCTGCATCACCTGTTTCCTCATATGTCATCTGAAGATTCCAAATTATCGATATCCTATCTAACCTCTACAAGGAAAACCAGCTATCATTTCCTGTGGTGGCATTTTTATTATATTCTGTGATTTTTCCCCCAATTCTTCTCCATAAAATAGCTATGTATCATGTGGTATTCAAGTAAAGAAGCATTTTATTATGATGATGTTCATGATAATAAGATAAAAAATCATTACAATGAAGCTATTTTTTTTAAAAGCTACTTTTATCTAAAAAGGAAGTGAAAAGGAGATTTTAACATTAACATTCCAGTATGTAAAGCCTAGCACATCTTAACAGGAAATGAATGGTGTTAATAGCTAGATTCAATTTATAAGGCACTAGACAGATATTATCAGGAGGAAAGAAGATAATTAATCTTCAGATAGAACAATAAAAGATCAGCTGTGGTATTATTCTAGCATCACATTCCAAGGTTTTGGAGGGGCTTTACCTTCCAATATATTAATCAAAGACTGTCAATGATTACAATGCTTAATTATTTGCAAGGATTCTTTGTATTTTCTATCTCTGCAGAAAGCTGTTGATTGGAGCATGGAAAAACTTTCTATGTCTAATCATCCACTGAATTAAGAAGATATGGCAATATCAGTAATCTAGCATTTTCTGAGTTTGGCATGAAACAAAAGTTTATGTTCACTAATATTAACCAAGTTCAGTCCTCAGTAAGGTATGCCTGTGCTTTTAGTCTATGCCCCAAAATATTTATAGTTTTGTTCTTACTTAGTCATTTTTCAGTCATGTCCAACTCTTCATGACTCCATTTGTGGTTTTCACGGCAAAGATACTGGAGTGGTTTGTCATTTTCTTCTCCAGTACATTTTCCAAATGAGGAAACTGAGGTAAGCAAGGTTAAGTGACTTGCCCAGGGCCACACAGCTAGTATGTGTCTGAGGCTGGATTTCAACTTAGGTTTTCCTGACTCTAGGTTTGCACTCAATCCATTCACCACCTAGATGACATTTATAGTCACAGCAAATGCTAATGATGGGTTTTTCTGTTGGTCTAGATCGGAGGTTCCCAAATTATTTGACCTGTTGCCCCCTTAAACAAATTACTCATCACACGCCTGGAAATCTGTTTTCTTTAACCCTTTAATTTTTTTTTATTGGAATCATTTCAAATATATATATATACATATATATGTTTTGAAATGACATCTTAAATGTAACAATTTGTTTTAAATTTATGGGTTTTTTCTGCATTGAAATTTTGAAGACAAAATATTGCATCATATAACCATGTAGTATCATATTATAAACAAGTCATGACACACACATATCCCTGCCAATGTATATTGGACTTCTCAACAGTGTGTGACATATTCTGAGCCCTCCCCTCCCTCCTAGCCCCAACTCAATCATTTCAGCACCCTCTAGGGGCCAGTATTGCCCAAATTGGGAACCTATGGTCTAGGCCTATGGTTTAATCACTGTTGTAAGCTTCAGATGAGGAAACTCCTGCTACATGCACAAGAAATGCATATTAGCATTTCTTCTTCAATTTATAGTCTTAAAGATTTGGCTGGAGTGGAGGAGAGGGGCAGAGTCATTATGGTAGATTTAAAGCAAAGAATTCCTTGAGCTCTCCCCCAAACCTCTCCAAATACCAAAAAAAAATGACTAAACAAATTCTAGAGTAGCAGAACCTGCGATATGACAAAAAATTTCTCACCCAAGACAACATGGAAGGTCAACAGGAAAGGTCCATTGAACCAGCTTGAAAGAAAAGCACAGTCCAACATGGGCCAGGCTGGCACAGACAGGGCCCTAACAAATCTAGAGCTGCCCTCAGGAGACTAAATCATTGGCAGTCGTGGCAGTTTCCAGATTTTTAAACCCACAAATGCCAAAAGACAACTTAGAAATTCAGCAGGAAAGGTTTTTTGGACCCAGGCAAGAGAACAACTCAGTGACATTAGTGGCAGCAGCTGTATCCAGAACCCTATTCCCACAGATGGTCAAGAGATTGAGTGGTGGATCAAAGTGGGATAGCAGGGATCTCTTTGCTGATGCTGAGTCAGGATTCTCTACCTTTGCTCATGCCTAGATCTGGGTCACAGTCCTGGGTGGCAGTTTTGGGGTGAGGAAGAGCACTGGCATGGCAGAGCTTGTGGCAGTGGAGAGTAGCAGTAGAGAGAGGATCCTCCTCAGAGTTCCAAGGCAGAAAGGAGTGCTTGTCACTCACAGACCAGAGTATAGGCCAGGAGAGGAGTAAATACCTCTCCTTATATTATACCATCTTAAAAGAACTGAAAACATACAGGTCCCTAGAAGTATCTCTGAAAAAACCTGCATAAAATTCCTTAAGCTTGGGACAGTAAGCCCTCCACATTGGAAGGAGAGTTGTGCTTTAACAAAGAGTTAAAAAGTCAAGTAATTGACTAGGAAAATGAGCAATGAAGAAAAAAATCGGACAAAAGATTCTTACTTTGGTGACAAGGAAGATCAAAACATACAACCAAAAGAAGACAAAATCAAAGCTCCTGCATTCAAAGCCTCCAAGAAAAATATTAATTAGTCTCAAGTGATGGAATAGCTAAAAAAGAATTTGGAAAATTGAACAAGAGAGGTAGAGGAAAAATATTCGCAGTGCCGATGGCCACTGTAAATATTGATTTGGTGCTACAGAATGATGCAAATAAATCATGAAAAATGAGTCAACAACTTTGGTAAAGGCACAAAAAAATAATGAAGGCAAAATAACACCTAACTAAGCCAAATGACAAAAGAGATCCCAAAAACCAATGAGGAGAAGAATGCCTTAAAAATCAGAACTGGCCTAATAGAAAAGGTCAAAAAGTGCACTGAAGAAAATATTCCTTCAAAATTAGAATGAATCAAATGAAAGCTAATGATTTTATGAGAAACCAAGAAATTATAAAACAAAACTAAAACAATGAAAAAATAGAAGTCAATATAAAATATCTCATTGGAAAAACCACTGACCTGGAAAATAGATCCAGGAGAGATAATTTTAAAATTATTGGACTACTTGAAAGGCATAATCAAAAAGAAAGAGTCTCAACATGATCTTTCAAGAAATTATGAAGAAAAAACTGCCCCAATATTCCAGAACCAAAGGATAAAGTAGAAATTGAAAGAATCCACCAATCACCTCCTAATTGAGATCCCCAAAGGAAAACACCTAGGAATAGTGTAAGCAAATTCCAGAGTTCCCAGGTCAAGGAGATAATATTGCAAGTAGCCAGAAAATAAAAACAATTCAAGTATTTTGGAACTATGATCAGAATAACACAAGATTTAGCAACTTCTATATTAAGGGATGAAAAGGCTTAGAACATGATATTACAGAGGTCAAAGGACCTAGAATTAAAACCAAAAAACACCTACTCAACAAAATTGAGTATGATCTTTCAGGGGGGAATATTGGACATTCAATGAAATAGAGGACTTTCAAACATTTTTGATGAAAATACCAGAGCTGAATAGAAAATGTAACTTTCAAATACAAGTCTCAAGAGAAGCACAAAAAGGTAAACAGGAAAGAGAAATCATAAGGGACTTACTTAAATTGAACTGTTTACATTCCTACATGGAATGATTATATTTATAACTCATGAGACCTTTCTCATTATTGGATGGTTGGAGGGAATATATTCATATACATATACATATATGTGTGTGTATGTGTGTGTGTATAGATATATAGGTATGTGTGTGTGTGTGTGTGTGTGTGTACATACACAGGGTATAGGGTGAGTGATGGAATGATATCAAAAGGAATGATATCTAAAAATGATAATGGAATGATATCTAAAAAAATAAAATTAAGAGGTGAGAAATGAATGTTCTGGGGGAAGAAGAAAGGGAAAGGCAAAATGGGCTAAATTATCTCACATAAAAGAGGCAAGAAAAGCTTTTACTGTGGAGGGAAAAAGGAGGGAAATGAGAGGGAATAAGTGAAACTTACTTTCATTGGATTCAACTTAAGGAGAAAATAATATACATACTTAATTCTGTATGGCAATCTACCTTACCCTACAGGAAAGTAGGAGGGAAGGGGATAAGAGATGGGGGGGATGATAATAGGGAGAGCAAAAGCAGGGGAGTAATCAGAAGCAAACACTTTAGAGTAGGGACGGGGTCAAAAGAAAGAATGGAATAAATGGGGGGCAGGATAGGCTGGAAGGAAATATAGTTTATCTTTTACAACATAACTCTTATGGAAGTGTTTTACTTGACTACACAAGTATAACCTATATTGAATTACTTGTCTTAATGAAGGTATTTGGGGAGGGAGGAAGGGAGAGAATGTGGAACTCAAAGTTTTAAAAATGGATGTCAAAAGTTATTTTTACATGTGACTAGGAAATGAGATATTCTGACAGTAGGGTATAGAATCCTATTTTTAATACAGGAAAATAGAAGGAAAGGGGATAATAGAAGGAGTGGTGGTGATAAAAGGGAGGGTAGATTGGGAGAAAGGGTAATAAGGATTGAGGTAGGGGAGGGGAGAGATGGGGAGAAAATTTGGTACTCAAAATCCTGTGGCAGTTAGTGCTGAAAACTAAAATATGTTAATTTTTTAAAAGAGTTGACTGGGGCACTGAGAGTTTAAGTGACTTGTCTATTGTCACACAGGTGACATAGTAATTAGAGCACCAGGAGTCTGGAAGACCTGAATTCAAACCAAATCTTAGACACTCACTAGCTGTGTGACCCTGGGCATGTCACTTAATCCTGTTTGCCTCAGTTTCCTCATCTGGAAATTGAACTGGAGAAGGAAATAGTAAACCACTGAAGTATCTTTACCGAGCAAACCACAAATGGGGTCACGAAGAGTCATACATGACTGAAATGGCTCAACAACAACAAAGGGTCATACAGCTAGAATAGAATATATGAAAGATGAGACTTGAACCAGCCATCCAAACTCTGAAGAGTTCCTTAAACTCTAACCCATACTGCCCCTCTTGGGTTGCTTATCAGAATCAATCCTCAGTTTATTGGAACCAATTACTTTAAGGTCACAAATTTGATTCTTAGCAACAGACAATAACCCCTGGTCCCAGTCAGTTTTCTCATAGATATTTAAGCTCAGAAGGGATGAAAAAACAAAAGGTCAGTGTATTCTACTGGGGGGCAGGGTGGAATGCAGAGATGTAAGGAAGTAACATTGAGGTGGTATCACTTTCAGTTATAGAAGAAGATGTTCATTTATAGACCTGTTCCTTTTACATAATGACAATTAACAATCCAAAAAGTACAGAATTTTAAAGTTGTTATGGGACTTCAGTGGTCATCTAGTCTGATACACACCCCCAAAGAATCCACAGCACATTTCCAACAAGTGATTATTCAGCTTCTGTTCAATGATCTCTAGTGAGGGAGACCAAATTACCTCTCAAGAAAGTTCTTTTCATTTTGGGAAAGCTCTAATTCAGTAGTACTCAACCTTCCTAATGCTGTGGTCCTTTAATACTCATATGTGGGAGTATCTGCATGTGGGTGGACCCACCTGGAGATGGATAGAAGAGTGATGTCTCGGTTCCTAAGACCGTCAGAAATATATGTTTTGCAACGGTCTTAGGCAACCCCTGTGATCCCTGTGAAAGGGTCGTTCAACTCCCAAAGGGGTTGTGACCCACAGATTGAGAACCGCTGCTCTAACTGTTCAGATGTTTGTTAAGCCCAAATTTGCTTCTTCTTCCTGCCTCCACCTATTGCCCTTAACTTTACCCTCTGAAGTCAAAAATAAAGTTTTAATTTCTTTTCAACATGTAACCTTTCACATACTTAAAGATAATTATCATGTTCTGTACTCCTTCTTCCACCCCCAAGCCTACCCTTCTCCAAATAAATATCCCCAATTCCTTCAACTAATTTTAATTTGATATGTACTTATTTCATATTTCTTGTTACCCTTCTAAGGAGGCTTTCCAACTTATCAAAATCTTTTCTAAATAAAATGAAATGCTCTTTTTTAACACCCAAAGGGCAACTCTATATATTGACATCACCAAATGGCCAATATAGAAATCACACTCATTACATATTTGGAAGCCAAAGATGGAAAGGCTCTCTATATAGTCAGTTAAAATAAACCTGGAGCTGACTGTACCTCAGATCATGAACTTCTTATTGCAAAAGTTGGACTTTAATTGAAGAAAGTAGGAAAAACCATCAGACTGCATAGGTATGACAAATAATGCTCCTTATGATTATGAAATAGAAGTGATAAAATTTAAGGAATTAGATTTGGTAGATAAAGTGCCTGAAGAACTGTGGCCAGAGATGTGCAATATCATGCAAGAAGAAGTAACAAAAAAGCATTCCAAAGAAAAAGAAGAGCAAGAAAGCAAAACAGTGGTCAGATGAGACTTCCCAAATAGCTGAGGAAAGAAGGAAAGTGAAAATTCCAGATAGACTTCCTTAAATGAATTAATGCAAAGGAATATGGGGAAACAATATAATGAGAAAGATAAGGATTATCTTCAAGAAAATTAGAGATGTCAGCAAAGTAAGCAGGAAGTCACTCTCAATCTCCCTTATTAACCTCTGAAAACCCAGAAAACATCATTATAGGAATGACAGAGTCAGCAGAAAGATGGGATGCAGCACTTTTTTAGACTGGGAGGCTTGTGGGATTAATTGGGAAGCTCCATCTCACTCTGGTAGAAGAGGAGGGTAGTCTAGGACAAGAGGCATCCTAGCAAGCCCCATCCCAGCAAACAACAGGGAGATTCTGAGCCCCAGGGTGGTGGAGCAGGGAAGTGCCAACACTAGGTCCTCCTGTATGCTTTGTCATTGCCAGGGTAACTGGCAGTCTCCAGACCAGAGAACTGCCAGGAGCACAGATGGGCATTCATCCTCCAGGAGCTGAACCTCCCCATGCTTCAGTGCAACTCCAGATAGTCAAGCATCCCCCAATAGCTGAAACTTCATGTGTTTCAGCATAGCCCCAGGTGAGTAGGCACCCTCCACTGGCCAGACTACCCCTGTGAGCTTCAGTGTAGCCCTAGAGAAATGCAGAATATCCTCAATTGGCCTCACTTCATCCTAGCCACAACTGCTAGGACCATAACACAGCAGCAGGTAAGATGTTAGACCTCTACAACCTCCAGGTGCCAGGACCAGAGGCCCAAGCACACAAAACCAGTGACCAGGTCCCTGGCCCTAGCACAAAAATCTTGGAACAATGATCCCTGTACTCCAGCAGGAAAGTTCAACTTTAAAAGCCAGGAAATAGGCAAACATCATGAGCAAAAAGAAGGAACAGACACTGACCACAGATTCTTTCTATGGGGACAGGGAAGATTTTTTTGTAAGTTCAGAAGAAGACCACATTGTCAATATACCTACAAAAGAAAACTCAAAGTGGAATATGAACTATTCTTGAGTCTAAAAAGCATTCTTGGAAGAGCTCAAGAAGGATTTTAAAAGTCAAATAAGAGAGAAAGAAGAAAAATTGAGAAAAAAAATTATAGGTATACAAGAGAGACTTGACAGCTTGGAAAAGGAAGGACAAAAATTTGTGGTAGAAAACAACTCCTTAAAAAATACGGTTGGCTAAGAGAAAAAAAAGAAATATAAAAATTCACTGAAGAGAGCTCCTTAAAAAGTAGAATTGACAAAATGGAAAAAGAGGCACAAAAACTAACTAAAGAAAACAATCTGTTAAAAATTAGTATTGGGCAAGTGGAAGTTAATCACTCTATGAGACATGAAGGATCAGTCATACAAAATCAAAAGAATAAAAAATAGAAGAAAATATAAAATACCTCATTGAAAGAACAACTGATCAAGAAAACAAATCCGGCAGAGATAATGTAAGAATTATTAGTCTAGCTGAAAGACATTATCAAAAAGCGAACCTGCATAACATCTTTTGAGAAATCAAGAAAAACGGACTTGATGTACTAGAACCAGAGGGTAAAATAGTCACTGAAAGAGTTTACCAATCAGCTCCTGAAAGAGATCCTAAATTGAAAATGCCAAAGGAGTAGCATGGCCAGATTCCAGGTCTATCAGGTCAAGGAGAAAATATTGCAAGCAGCCACAAAGAAACCATTTAAACATAATGGAACCAGTCAGGATTACACAGGACCTTACAGCTTCTGCATTAAAGGATCAGGGGGCTTGGAATATAATATTTTGGAAGGCAAAGGAGCTTCAATTACCATCATGAAACAACTACCCTGCAAAACTGAGCATAATCTTTCAGGGGAGGAGATGGATATTCAATGAAAAAGTGGACTACCAAATGTTCCTTATGAAAAATCCAGAGCTGAACAAAAATTTTAATTTTCCAATAAAAGACTCAAGAAAATCATAAAAAGTTAAAAAGGAAAAGAAAAAAATTGTTATTTAGTAACATTAGACTGTTTACATCCCTACATGGGAAGATCATACTTGCAACACTTGAGAACTATATATTTATTATATTTAGAAGGGTAATGCATAGAGAGTGTGGATACAAAACAAATGAATATGGCAAAGTAACATCAAAACAGACAGACAAAGTACCAGCATCACAGTCATGCTTCCTCCCAGTTCTCTTTTCTCATTTCTCAGTTCTTCTCAGTTCTCAGAAGTTCCCATCACCTCTTAATGTGGGATTCAAAAGTTATGGATCTTACTATTTGACACAATCATGAACTTGAAACAAGGTGCTAAGTATCTGTTTGCTTGCCAATACCAGGGACAAGGAAGATCTTTAAATTACCATTACCATTACACCCTTCCCTCTTACTTTCTTGAAGAGTAAGATGGATTTCTTTACCTCATTGCCTGTATATCTTATTTCCCAGGTGCATGTAAAAACAATTTTTAACATTTTTTTTAATTTTGATTTCCACATTGTTCACTTCATTGGTTATGATTCTTCTTTGCAACCTGATTAGCGCTTCATGTGAAGGTATTTGTAGAGTCTACATCAGATTGCATGATGTCATGGGGGAAAGGGGAGAAGAAGGAGAGGGAGAAAATTTGGAACTGGGGATTTTGCAACTGAATGTTGTAAACCAAAGTAGATAAAAAAAATTTTTAAATAAATTAAAAACAAAAATATTGAGTTCCAGATCCTCTCCTTTCTTCCCTCTTCACTCACCCCCATTGAAAAGACAAGCAGTTCAATAAAGGTAATACATGTGCAGTTATGCCAAACATTTCCATAGTATTCATATTGTGAAAAACTATATTTCCCTCAATCCTATCCCTCTCCCAATTTATCCTATTTTCTCCTTTGTGATGCCTGCACAGTAGGCAGCCTGGGCCATGAACACAAGGGTGTGGCAAATGAAATGATGAGTGCTAGGCAGGAACTATCAGAATAGTCTATTTATTCTGGGGCAAGGGTTTTTATAACAGAGGTGGTTCCATACAGTTTTCTCATGGAAAAAAGTGATTAACCATCTCGTACTTAATTATTGGCAGCTGTGCAATCTTTGGAGGTCACCTCTCGGTAATCATGCCCTGTTTCCTTGCTAGTCACAGAAAGACAGTGAGCCAACACCCTGACATATAATAAGCCCACATGGGGAGCGGGATCCAGGGGAATCTTGATCCAGACTCCACCCATGACTGGACTGGCTGATAAATGGCCCTCAACATCTCCCCCTTTCTTAGCAAGCAACTTTGGTCCATGAGTATCTGTCCCCAGAGCCAAAAGTGACCTACCAATGGAGTGAATACAAGATGCAACAAAGCACAGACCTCCTAGTACACACACTAATAAGACAAGGTGGAAGATTATGGAAGTAAAGTTATTCAATGGGTTAGTTCTGCTTACCCAATCAAGTGTCTTATTTGCAATATTATCGGGATCAATTCCTGATACATGGCTTACAGAAATTTGTTTTGTATTAATTCTTGTAAGGCAAGGGCATACCTAGTGAAAGACATGATTATACCATTGACAGCCAAAATACCTGCAATAAACAATCCTGCCAATCTTTTCCTTCCACCCTTTTGAAATTTCCCCAGTTTTCTTGATCCTAATTTCCACCACCACCACCACCCCCCCATTTAAATAAAATCTCCACATGGACAATGTACAAGGGGGCAGTCCCCTTCATGAGTACAGATACAGAGATTCAAAAGGAAACAATAACAAGCAAAAATAGGCTTGCAATTTCATCACAGTAAGAAATATTGACAAATAAGATAAAATAAATGGCACAATAAAAACCTTTTGTTACTTGGAAATGAACAACTCTTCAAATCAATCTATCCCTTCAATACCCCAAAGTCTCTTGTCCCTGGATGCTCTGGATGTTCAGCATGGCAAACAGAAACAATAATGTTTTACTAATCTGTGTCCTCCTTGTGCGAGGCCCACGTCTTCTGATCTGGTGTTCCTTCTTCTTCTGGTTCTTTCCTAGGGACGGTCTGGATATCTCCTGAGTGAAGGTATTCACAGGGTTGAATGGTCCTTTCTGGGAGGTCTTTCTTTCCATGTGATCTTAGGAACCTCTATTTTTCTCTTTTCTCCAGTGGCTTCTACCCAAAATCCTGATCTCGCATAGGCTTGGTCTGAATCACTACCTCCATCGCTTTCAATAGGTCTCTTCCCCATAAATTTACTAGTAATGTTTCTGGCACATAGGGTTTAAATTTTCCTTTCTTTCCTTCTATTTCCCATGTAAACCATCTTGTGCTTTGTCCGGGTATTTCTACGGCTCCTATTTTTTGCGGTGGTGTGCTGGCCTGATTAATAGGCCAAGCTTGTGGCCAGTATTGCTCTGATATGACTGATCTATCTGCTCCAGTGTCAACCAGGCCATCAAATGTTTTTCCTTCTAATTTTATGTTTAATATAGGTCTCAATTCTGTGATTTTCTGTGTCCAGTACATCTGTTTCCCTGTGCTTCCAAACTTTCCACTGCCGCTTATTTGCAATACCTTTCTGTTATTTTATTTGTAGTCCATAATTACCAATTGTGCTATCCTTTCCCCTTTTTTTTAATTAAAATATCCTGATGGGCTTGTGCATATACAAGAACTTGAACCTCTCCTAGAGTGTCAGCATCAACCACTCTGGGCACCATCATTAGCCCTAGTAAAGACTGTGAACTATGGCCAAGGATGATGCCCATGGTACTAGGGGGAAGAGGTCCATAGACCCCTGTAGGTAACAATGAAACACCCATCATACATATGGTAACACAGGAGGAAAGATCTAAACCTGCACTTCCTGGGGTAGCATGCCAGAGATCTGCAACTGTGAGTTTCACATCTGGTGTAGGGAGTTGCTCTGGGGCACCAGAGGGGTGAGTGATAAGGTTGCTCCCACTGTTTGTTGGGGCCGGAGCAGACCTCAGTGGGGAAGTTTCCCTGAATGAGGTTTCCATCTTTGTCTGTTTCAGAGGCCCAGTGGTTGCCTTCCTTACATTTAGCTCATGGAGTAGACAGGAAACGAGTTTCACTATGCTGTGGGCTCTTACTAGGGAACCTACAATCCTTCCTGAAGTGCCCAGGTTTCCAACAGTTACAACAGTGGTGTGGGACTGGAGCACAGGAGGTTGTCTGATCCGTGGCAGCAGCCATTACTTGTGCCTGAAAATGTATTGTCCCCATATTCTGGCATCTTTGAATCATTTCTGTGATTTTCATATTTGGTTTTCCTCCTGCAAGAGCCTGTCTAAAGTCTATATTTGCTTTTTCTTTAGCCAGTTTTGCCTCAGTCATATGAGCCAGTAAAGTCACGGGTGGAGTCTGGACCAGAGTCAGAGTAAGACCCACTCCTTTGTATGGCCATAGTCAGTCTATTTAGAAAGTCTGGGAAAGGTTCTTATGGCCCTTGGATTATTTTTGTAAATGAGGTCCCTCAATCTGCCTTAAGCCATGCCACTCTGGCTGCCCTCACGGTAGCTCAAACCCCATCTAATCCCTAAACTGGCTATATCTTCCTGTGCCAGTGAGGTACTCAAAATCAACAGGAACTCTAGCTCTTTTATTTCTTCTAGCCTGGTCTAGACATGCTTCAAAAAATTCTGATTTCCATATTAAGTAATCTCCTCTGTCCAATGCCGTCCTTGCCAGGGAGCACCAATCAAAGGTTCATATTGCTATATTGGAAATTGAATCTAATAGCATCTGAATGTAAGGACTATTTGGTCCATAATGATGCTCTTTAAATAATTTGAAATCTAGTGGGTGATGTTCTCTCTGCCTTTTTCCTGGTTTGTTAGGATTGTTAATCTCAATGACAGGTAGTGCTAATCTTATTTCTAGCAGGACTTCTTCCCCTTTTTCCTCTGCCCTTCTTATTGCTACCTGAACTAACCCTAGTGGCTCTGGCCCTTTTTGATGTTTCTGTTTCCTTTCTGGAGAGATGCGACTTGCTGACCTGTACAAAGGTGGTTGTGGCATGAAAGGAGCCCTGGGGAGGGCAGGCTCATGACACCCTATGGCTTTCATTTATACATTGCATAATTTCTTCTTCATCTGTCCCTACCGCAGTGTCCACCTTAAATACTTTTGTGGCCAAAGATAACTTTTCTGGGTGTTGGAGACATATTTTTAGCATGTTCCAAAGAGAAAATACTGAAACAGGGAATATGCTGGGCCCAACCTCCTGGTACTACTCCCTCAGTTGCCTACCAACTGCTTCCCAGTTTTCTGAATCGATGTTCTCTTCTTGAGAAAACCACAGACAATATGTCTCTACACTTTCTAAAAATTCCTGAAGCTGACCACTAGTTATCAAAGTCCTTTATATCTAGTTATTTTCATCAACAATATCAAATGATACTCGTGGCCTTTACTTCCTGACTGCTTCTGCCCCATTCTTGGTCTCAGCCATGTGCTTAAAACTGAAAATCAAGACTTAGTAGAAAACTAAAAATAAACCAGAGTGTCAATCTCTCTCTTTGTCTTTCCTTTATCTTTTACTCCGGAGCTTCCAGGAGGCCAACCTCGTCATAACTTCTTTTCTGGCCCTGTTCAGTGCACCACCTGATGCCTACACAATAGCAGCACAGGCCATGAACGCAAGAGTGTGGCAAATGAAACGAAGCAAGCAAGGTGAGAACTATCAGAGTAGTGCATTTATTTATTCTGGAGCAAAAGTTTTTGTTGTTTTTTTTTTTTTATATAACAGAAGCTGTTGCATATGGTTCTCTTATGGAAAAACTGATTAACCAGCTTGTACTTAATTATTGGTGGCTGTGCAATCTTTTGGGGTCATCTCTTGGTAATCACACCCTGTTTCCTTGCTAGTCACAGAAAGCCAGTGAGCCAATACCCTGACCTATAATTATGCCACATGGGGAGCGGGATCCAGAGGAATCCTGGCCCAGACTCCACTCATGATTGGACTAGCTCATATGGCCCTCAACACCTTTGACCTTGTCCCTTTTCAAATCTGTTTGCTTCTGACTACCCTCTCCCTCAATCAGCCCTCCCTTCTGTCATTCTTCCCTCTTATCCCCTTCCCCACTACTTTCCTGTAGGGTAAGATACCCAACTAAGCATGTATGTTATTCCCTCCTTAAGCCAAGTTCAATGAGAGTAAGGCTGACATTCCTTTTCACCACCCTACTCTTCCCTCCATTGTAACAGTTTTCTCTTGTCTCTTTTATGTGAGATAATTTACCCTATTCTATCTCTCCCTTTCTCCTTCTCCCAATATATTCCTCTCTCACTTCTTAATTTTATTTTTTAGATATTATCCCTTCATAATCAACTCTGCCCTCTGCCTATGTATACACACACACACACACACACGTATATATATACATAGAAATATAGATACACAGACATATGCACACATATACAAATATATGCATACCTGCACACCACATGCATATATGTGTGTATATATGTACATATGCATATACACATGCACACATATATACACACATACACATACACATATACATATACATATGCATATACATATATTTTTATATTCCCTCCAATTTTCCTAATACTGAGAAGAGTCTCATGAGTTACAAATATCACCTTTCCACTTAGGAATGTAAACAGTTTAACTTTGATAAGTTCTTTATGATTTCTCTTTACTATTTACCTTTTCATACTTCTCTTGATTCTTGTATTTGAAAGTCAAATTTTCTGTTCAGCTCTGTTTTTTTCATCAAGAATGCTTGAAATTTCTCTATTTCATTGAATTTCCCTATTTTCCCCTGAAGTATTATACTCAGTTTTGTTAGGTGGGTGATTCTTTTTTTTTTTCTTTTTTAAAAATTTATGTTTATTTTTAGTTTACGACATTAATTTCCACAAGATTTTGAGTTACAAATTTTCTCCCTGCCTTTTGCCTACCCCTACTCCAAAATAGCAATTTCACTGAATACCCCCTCCCCCAATCTGCTCTCTCCTATATCCTCCCCCATCCCCCCTGACTTTCCAGTAGGGCAAGATGGATATCCATACCCTAGTACATGTATATCTTATTTCTCAGTTGCTTGTAAAACAGCAGCAAAAACAACAACAACAACAATAATAATATTTTTAAACATTTGATTTTAAAATTTTGAATTCCATATTCTTTCCCTTCTTCCCTTATCACTAGGTGGGTGATTCTTGGTTTTATCCTCACTCTTTTGACCTCCAGAATTTCATATTCCAAGCTCTTCCATTCCTTTAATGTAGAAGCTGCTAGATCTTGTGTTATTCTGATTGTGTTTCCAACAACACTCAAATTGTTTCTTCCTGACTGCTTGTAATATTTTGTCCTTGACCTGGGAACTCTGGAGTTTAGTTATAATATTTCTAGGAGTTTTCTTTTTGGGATCTTTTTCAAGAGGCGATCAGTGGATTCTTTCCATTTCTATTTTATCCTCTGGTACTAGAATATCAGGACACTTTCCCTTGATAATTTCTTGAAAGATGATGTCTAGGCTGTTTGTTTGTTTGTTTGTTTTTATCATGGCTTTCAAAGAGTTCAACAATTTTTAAATTATCAATCCTGGATCTATTTTCCAGGTCAGTTGTTTTTCCAATGAGACATTTCATATTGCCTTTTATTTTTTTCATTTGCTTGGCTCTATTTTATAGTATCTTGATTTAGCATAAACTCATTAGCTTCCATTTGCTCCCATCTAATTTTGAAGGAATTATTTTCTTCAATGAGTTTTTGAAATTTCTTTTCAATCTTGGCAATTTGGCTTTTTAAGACATTCTTCTCCTCATTGGCATTTTTAGCCTTTTTTTGCCATTTGAGTTAGTCTATTTTTAGGCTGTTTTTTTCTAGCAACCTGCCTCAGAACTGTGAGGAATATTGCCTCTCCACAGCCTCAATGAGCTCTGCCATGCCAGCACTCCTCACCCCCTTTTCATCATCCAAGACTGCAACACAGTTGCAAGCAGGGCAAAACAAGAGAATCCTGCCTCAGTGCCAGGAGAGAGATTCCTGCAAAAGTCCTCTGGTCAGCCACTTGTGGGCCTAGAGCTTTGGAAGCAGCCACTGCTGGATCAGCTGCAGACACTGGAAGCAGCTGCAATTGCTGCCACCTCCACTGCTGCAAGGGTAGGGTCTGGACCCTGCTCTTCTCTCACCCAGTTCCATCAGAGTTCCCCCACTGACTTTTTACTTTCTTTTTGGGGTTTATGGATTGAGAAGTCTGGAAACTGCCACAGCTGCCAGTGATTCACTCTCCTGAAGTCTGCTCCCGGGGGTCTGTGAAGCTGGTCTAGACCATCATAGCCCACACAGGATTGCACTATGCTCCCAGACTGGTGGGATAGACACTTCCTTTCAGCTTGCCAAACTGACTTCAATTGGACATGTATTTTGCTCTGACATTTTGTGCATTCTGTATCTCTAAAATTTGTTTAGTCATTTTTACAGGTATTTGGAGGTGATTCAAAGACAAACTCAAGCAAGTACCTGCTTTTAAGCCATTCTCTTGGCTCTACCCCCAAGATCCAGAATCTTAAGGAAGAAAATGACACCTTGAAAATTAGAATTTGGCAAAGTGAAGCCAGTAAAATTATTAGATTGAGAAGTAATTAAAGAAAGCATGAATAATGAAAAAATAGAAGAGAAAGTGAAACATAAGAAAAACAACAAATTTGTAGAATAGATCAAGATGAGAAAATGTTGCAAATAAAAATTATTCTTGATACAGTAATACAATAATAATTATAATTTAATAATATTTATTTTTTATTATTTATTTATAGAAAATTATTTATTCAATAATTTAAGAATAACCAAACAAAACTGTCCTACAGCACTAGAAGAAGGCACGAAAGTAGAAATAGAAAAAATCCACCAATTTCAGTTACTACACATGTATAACCTATATTGAATTGCTTATCTTCCCAGTGGAGGTGGGTGAGGAGGGGAGAAAGGAAAGAATCTGGAACTCAAAGTTTTAAAAACAAATGTTTAAAAACATTTGCTTTTTACATGCAACTGGGAAATAAGATATACAGGCACTGGGGTATAGAAATCCATCTTGCCCTACTAGAAAGTTAGATGGGTGATGGGGGAGAGAGAACAGATTGGGGGAAGCAGTATTCAGTAGGTTTGCTATTTTGGGGTGTAGGGTAGTGGAAAGACAGGGAGAAAAATTATAACTTAACATCTTGTGGAAATGAATGTCGAAAACTAAAAATTAATATATATTTTTTAAAAGAAAAAAATCCATTGACCACTATTTAAAAGAGATCCTACAAGGAAAATTCATAGGAATATCACAGTCAAATTCTGAAACCCCCTGCTCAAGGAAAAAAAATGTTAAAAGCATCAAGATTAAAACAATTTAAATATGATGATGCCAGAATTATAATTACACAATACTTAGAAGAAGAGACATTAGAAGACCACAAAACTTGGAACATAACATATAGAGGAGCAAAAGAACTGGGCCTCTGGTCAAAAATATTTGCCTAGGGAATGTGAGGGAAGTGTGGCAAAATTAAGCATTATTCAGAATGGGAAAAAAGTAGACTTTTAACAATCTCTCAGACTCCCAAGACTTTGTTTTAAAAATTCCTGAATTTAATGGAAGATTCAACATACAAGAACCAAGAGAAATATAAGACATCTCAAAGGCTGATTATAAGGGATTCATAAGGACACACTATTTACTTTCTATATATGTAAAACATATATCTAAGATTCTTATCAATAACTGGCTAGCTCACAAGAAAGTTCAGTGCAAACCTGAGTATGATATGAATTTTAAAAAGTAAAACCATTTCAGAATGGCTAAAAAGAGTAATTATTTTACACAAATGAGGTCAAAGAAGAATGATTGATACAGAGGAATTAGACAGGGGAGGAGGGCTAGTAATTCTAGTAACCTACTTTCATCACAAATGGGTTCAAGAGGGAATTATACCTACAAACACACACACACATACACACACACACACACATTTAGAAGAGTATAAAATCTTCTAAATTCAGAAGAAATGAAATGATAGGGGCATAGGGACTGGGGAGAGGACAAGGGAGGGCTCCTTAGAGGGGAGGCTGAGGGAACAGGTAAAGGGGGTAAAGAAGAGTGTTTAAATTTGGGGGAATAGGAGAATAGGGGAGGAATGTTTGGAGGGGGGTAGGCAAGTAATAGGAAGGCAAGGTAGTGAGTAGAAGTAAATGGTGTGGAATACGGTTGGGGAAGTATATGTCTATATATGCATGTAGCATATATATGTATATATTTATAGCTATTGAGAAAGATATCTAAACTTTATTGTAACCTTGTAATGGAAGGGTAACAAATAACAAAATTTAAAAGTGCATGGCAGAGAACAAAAGAAAACTCAAAATCTTTGACTGCATTTGGCCATGGGGAGGGGTGTGAAGGGGCAGGAGAGGGAGGAGGAGAAAATTTGAAACTCAAGGGATTGTGAAAGCAAATGTTGTAAACTAAAAGTAAATAAATAAATTTTTTAAAGTAAATTATTGAACTAATAAATAAAACTAAGAGTTCCTTTTATGAAATAAAATTGAAAAACCTCTGTTCAATTTGATTTTAAAAAAGAAAGAAGGAAAACAATTTACCAGTATCAAAAATTTTAAAAATGAATTTGCCTACAATGAAGAGGAAATTTTAAAACATAATTAGGAATTATTTTGCCCAGTTGTATGCCCACAAATTTGACAATCTTAGGAAAATGGATGAATGTCTACAAAAATACAAATTGCCCAGATTAACAGAAAGAGGAAGTAAAATACTTAAATAACTCCATCTCAGAAGAAGAAATTGAATAAGCCATCAACAAACTCCCTAGGAAAAAATCTCCAGGGCCAGATGGATTTACAAGTGAATTCTATCAAATATTTAAAGAACAATCAATTCCAAAATTATATAGACTATTTGGAAAAATTGGTGAAGGAGTCCTATCAAATTCTTTATATGATACAAATATGGTATTGATACCCAAACCAGGAAGAGTCAAAATAGAGAAAGAAAATTATAGGCAAATTTCCCTAACAAATATAGATGCAAAATTTTTAAATAAAATAGTACAAAAGGGATTACAGCAACTTATCATGAGGATAATATAATATCACCAGGAGGGATTTATACCAGGAATGTGGGACTGATTCAATATTAGGAAAACTATCAGCATAATTGACCATATCAACAAAAAAACTAACAGAAATTGCATGATTATCTCAATAGATGCAGAAAAAGCTTTTGACAAAATACACATTACTATTAAAAACATTAGAGACCATGATAATAAATGGAGTCTTCCTTAAAATTGAAAGTAGCATATATCTAAAACCGTCAGCAAGCATGATATGTATTGGGGATAATCTAGAAGCAGATCAGGGGCAAAAGAAAGATTTTCATTACCACCACAGTTATTCAATATAAAAATGTTACCTTTAGCAATAAGAGAAGAAAAAGAAATTGAAGGAGTTAGAATAGGCAAAAAAAAAAAAAAAAAAAAAGCTATCACTCTTCATGGGTGATATGATTCTATACTTAGGGAATCCTAGAGAATCAACTTAAAAACTATTTGAAATAATTAACAACTTTAGCTAAATTGTGGGATATAAAGTAAACCCACATAAATCATTAGCATTGCTATATATTACTAACAAAGTCCAACAGCAAGAGATAGGAAGAAATATTCTATTTAAAATAACTGTAAAAAATACAAAATATTTGTGAGTCTAGCTACCAAGACAATTCCAGGAATGATACGAACACAATTACAAAACACTTTTCATACAAATGAAGTCAGACCCAAATAACTGGAAAAATATCAGTTAATTATGGGTAGGCCAAGTTAATATAATAAAATGACAATTCTACCTAAATTAATTTACTTATTCAGTGCCATACCAATTAAACTAACAAAAATTATTTTACAGAGCTATAAAAATAATAACAAAATTCATCTGGAAGAAGAAAAAGTCCAGAATATAAAAGACATTAATGAAAAGAAATGCAAGAGAAGTGTAGCTTAGTCATATCAGTTCTTAAATTGTATTATAAAGGATCAATCATCAAAACTACTTGATGCTGGTTAAGAAATAGAGTGGTAGATCAGTGGAATAGGTTGGGTACACAAGATGCAGTAGTCAATAACTATAGTAATCTATTGTTTGATAATGCCAAAAACTTCAGATCTTGGTTTAAGAACTTACAATTAAAAAAAACTGCTGGGAAAATTGGGAAATAGTTTGGTAGAAATTGGAGATAGACTAACATCTTACATTACATACTGTTAAAGTGAAAATAGGTACATGATTTTGATAAAAAGGCTGATAATATAAGCAAATTAGGAAGGCAAGGAATCGTTTACCTGTCAGATATATGGAGAAGGAAAGATTTTATGACCAAACAAGAGATAGAGAACCTTATTAAATGCAGAGTGGATAATTTTCATTACATTAAATTGAAAAGTTTTTGCACAAAACCAATGCAACCAAGATTAGAAGGGAAGCAGAAAGATGAGAAACAATTCTTACAGCTAGTGTCTCAGATAAAGGCATCATTTCTAAAATATGTAGAGAACTGAATCAAATTTATAAAAATACAAATCATTCCCCAATTGATAAATGGTCAAAGGATATGAACAGGCAGTTTTCAGAGGAAGAAATGAAATTTATCTTTAGTCATATGAAAAAATGTGCTAAATCATTATTGATTAAAGAAATGCAAATCAAAACAACTCTGATGTACCACATCACAGTTATCAGATTGGTTAACATGATAAAATAGGAAAATGATAAATATTGGACAAGATGTGGGAAAAGTGGAACACTACTACATTGTTGGTGGAGTTGTGAACTGATCCAACCATTCCAGAGGGCAATTTGGCACCATGCCCAAAGAGTTATAAAAATATGCATACCCTTTGACCCAATAATACCTCTTCTCTGTCTGTATTCCAAAGATTATAAAAACTGGGAAAGGTCCCATATATAGAAAAATACTTATAGCAGCTCTTTTTGTGGTTGGCAAAGAATTGGAAATTGAGGAGGTGCCCATTACTTGTGGAATGACTGAACAAGCTGTGGTATATGAATGTAATGGAATATATTCCATAAGAAATGATAAGTAATCAGACTTCAGAAAAACCTGGAAAGACTCCCAACTGATGCTGAGCAAAGTGAGCAGAACCATGAGAATACTGTTCAAAGTAACAGCAACATTGTGTGAAGAATAACTTTGATAGTCTTACCTCTTCTCAAATAACACAAGGATCTAAGATGACTCCAAAAGACTTAATCCTATTTTCTCTATCTGTCTCTTTCTCTATCTCTGTTTCTCTCTGTCTCTCTCTGTCTCTCTCTCTCTCTGTCTCTCTCTCTCTCTTTCTGTCTCTCTCTCTCTGTCTCTGTCTCTCTCTCTCTCTCTCTTTTGTTTCCCTCTTTTTGTGGTTTTTTTCCCTTTGATTCTAACTCTTCTTTACAACATGACTAATGTGAAAATGTTTCATATAAATGTATATGTAGAGCTTAAATCAGATTGCATGCCATCTTGGAGAGGAGGAAGGGGAAAGAAGAAGAGAATATTTAAAATTCAGTATCTTATGGAAGTGAATGTTGAAAACTAAGAGTTGATTAATTAAAATTTTTTAAGGGAAATTAGAGATATCAAGGGAATATCTAATGCAAAAATGTGCATGTTTCAAAACAAAAATGTTAACAGAAGCAGAAGAGATTATGATAAGGAGACAAGAACGCATAAAGTGAATTATTCAAGAAAGATCTTCATATCACCCGTAGTATCATTGATACGATACCCATGATGCTGTGGTTACTGATCTAGAGTCAGACATCCCAGAGAATGAACATTGCTAATAATACTAGCGGAGGTGATAGAGTTCAACTTGAGCTACTTAAAATCCTAAAAGCTAATGCTGTTAAAGTGCTACATCCATTATTGCCAGCAAGTTTGGGAAACTCACCAGTAGTCACTGACTTGGAAAAGATAAGTATATATTCCAATCTTAAAAAAGGAAAATGCCAAAGAGTGTTCAAATTATCAAACAATTGTGCTTATTTCACAAGCTGGCAAGATTCTACAGGCTAGGTTTCAGATAAGTATCAGAAGTTCAGGTAGGTTTTCAAAGACACAGAGAAACTAGAGGCCAAATTTCCAATATTCTCTGGATTATGGAGAAAACAAGAGAGTTCCAGAAAAAACATCTACTTCTACTTCATTGACTACACTAAAGCCTGTGACTAGTTGGATCACAACAAAATGTGGCAAGTCCTCAAAGAGATGGAAATGCCAGATCATCTTGTCTCCTGAGCAACCTGTATATGAAAAAAGAAGCAATGGTTAGAACTGAATATGGAACTACTGATTGGTTTAAGATTGGAAAAGGAGTACCAAGCTACAAAGTGTCACCTTATTTAAGTTATATGCAGAATACATCATGAAAAATGACAGACTGAATGAATCAAAAGCCAGAATTAAGGTTTCTGAGAGAAATAGCAACTATATCAAATAAGCAGACAATGCTACTTTGATACCAGAAAGTGAAGAAGAATTAATGCTGGTGAAAGAGTCCAAAAAAAGTCTTGAAGCTTAACATTAAAAAAAAAAAAAAAACCTAGCAAGCAACTGGTTCCATCACTTACTGGCAAATTGTGAGAGAGGAAATGAAAGCATTGTCAGATGTCATATTCTTGGGCCAAAGATCACTTCAAACAGTGACTACAGCCATGAAATTTAAAAAAAAAAAACCACTTCCTCCTTGGAAGGAAAGTTATGGCAAATATGGAAGCATACTAAAAAGCAGGGATATCACCTTGCTGGAAAAGGTAGTCAAAGGTACGGTTTTTCCAGTAGCAAGGCACGGCTGTGAGAATTGCATTGTAAGGAAGACTGAGCACCACAGAACCAACACTTTCAAATTTTAGTGCTATGTGAAGCCCTTTGGACAGCGAGGAGATCAAATCTGTCCTGGCTGTAAGATAGCAGAGTAGGTCAGACATTTCCAGGCTCTCCAGATTTCTTCCACTAAACAGACAGAAAATCTCCATGAAAATGAATGTAGAACAGCAAAAATAAAGGGGGTAAAGCAGTTTTCCTCCTAAGACAACTTGAGAGGACCTCAGTAAAAAAAAAAAAAAAAAAAAAAAAACAACCAAGACCTCCAGGAGCTGAGGTTTGGCCTAAGTGAAGCTTAGACACCTACAGGTAATCTCCACTGAATGGACAAACAGCAGGGCCTGGAGCAGCTCTGTCAGGAAGCAGACTCTAGGCCTCAAGAAATTTCACCTTGTGAACTTTCACTTCACAGCCTCAGGAGCTTTCACCTCATGAACTTTTAACTCACAAATGTCTAAGGAACAGCAGACAGTTGAGTGGGGAAAGACTGAATACCCTGCCCTCCTTCCCTGTTTCCAAGTCACTCAATATTTAAAGAAATTAATTTAGGCTGTTCACTGGAAGGTCAAATACTAAAGCTAAAGCTTAATTACTTTGGCTGTGCAATGAGGAGATGGGACTCATTGGAAAAAATGTTGGACTTCAAGAGATGGAGGATGATAAAAGGTCTTGGCATGCTATGGTCCAGCTTCTTAAAGGCAGTGCAAGGGATTCAACCAATTCAAAGGCTCAAGAAAATAAAACATGGAGACCATTAACGGTTTATGGAAATACTCCAGTGGAAATTAACATTATAATAGGATTAGAATTTTCAGCCTACTGCTTGACCTATTAGGCTGTACAAAACCAAATGAACCCTTTATGCCATTCCAAAGGGACGAGAAAAAATAAATGCTACAAACAGCCGATAACCTCAAGTGAGTTACATTACACTCTACAGACTTTGCGTCTTTTTGCAACATAGGTAAATACACTATGATTGTTTACTTTCAGTGTATGAGCATTCCTTGTTCAAGGGTATATAACAATATAAGTGAAAGTGTCTGCATTCAGCGTTTGCATTTAAAAGACATGCTTAAGGTAATCCACAAAGTTATTTATAAAATGCTTGTAATTGGGTCCTTTTCCAGAGCCGCTGCTTGTTCAAAGTGCATTTCATCCTTCTTGGAATGGATAAGAGGAATATGTATTCTGGGACATTTGAGTGTAAAGACCCAGTAGGGACATAGGTCTTAGAAACAGCTGTTTTCTGGGAATGACTTCTTGTAAATATTAAATCTAATTTTTCCCAATTACAGGCCAGCACATATGGATGTAATATAAGTAGGGGCATCTCATTTTAAAATATCAGTATGGTTAATATATTGGAGTTCATCTAAAGTTTAGAAACCTAAAGCATAAGGATAAGGATTGATATCGTGGGAGTCCTCTAGTTGGCAAACAGTCAAGTCAGATAATTCAGTTGGTTGCTGTTGTGACCCAAAACAAGTTTTGTAACCAAGTTTTTGCTGCTGCTAAACATCAGAGAAGAGGGACTTGTATAATTGCTACTCTTAAGAACCTATTAAATGACATAAGAGTATTTTATTCATTTCATCCATCAGTATAGAAAGCTCAACTACATGTTACTTTAATTACTTTTATTTTAATTTAAATGTAGTATACTGAGAGTCCTCACCCTTTTTTTTCCCTGTTCTATGTGCAGAATTGAAAATCAAGCTATGAAGAAATGAAAATTCTTAAGCCTGGCATCAATTGTGAGTTTGTGGAGTTAGTTTTCTCTTACCAGTCATAATGATAATGCTTATTTAAACTGCTGACCTTTTAAATTATGACGCATGAATTATAAAGTAAAAACTATGTATCACCAAACTGCATTACATATGTGTGCAATAGAATTTGTAAGGGAAAACCCAGCTTCATTTGGGTTAACAGGTACCAATGTTATGAAAGTAAGAGTTAAATCACTCCATAATTTCAGAACTGTTGATAGGTAAGTCTATTGGTTTGGTAAGTTTCCCCTTTGGGGGTCAAAAAAAGGCAAGGCAACACTTGGAATCAGTCAGATGCTCTCATTGTGAAAGTTATTTCCAGGTGAGAAACAAATCACTTCAGGTGTCTTTAGCTCTTTCTAAATACTAGGACATCATTTAATAATATTTTTTCAAGTCCCCTAAACAATAACTTAGAAATTATAAAAGAGATAACAAACCCTTAAAATGGACAGCCTATCAGTTGAGTAATTTATGCAAGTAGGAAAATGCTACTGAGCTTAATTTTCCCACAGTTGGTATAAGGGTTCAAATGGTCACCTGAGGGAAAATATATGTATATAAGTATATGTAATATATTTATAATATATTATAATATAATACACTATAATGATAATATAATATATAAGTATATAGTATATGCATATATTTAATATCATACATGCTACATATATGATTTACATACATGTATAAACATATGCATATATCCCATTAGAACATTATAGAGATTCATACATGTTTCTAACACTTTTAGTATATAGATACTCTTGGGTGATTATTCTTCAAAATGTGAGGTTAAAACTGGGTATTTCTAAAATATATGAGCACGGTTCTGAAACTATGGATTCAAACAATAAACTTGTAGAACAAAGCTATTACAGGAAAGTTCTCTAAGAGTAAAGGAAAATAAACCTCAGAAAGGAAGAGATGTGTACACCCTATATGTCTGTGCAGTGATCATCTATGATAGTTATTATTATTGTTGTTGCTGTTGTTGCTGTTATTTCCACTTGATTATTTCATTTTTTTATTACTGACCATGTCACCTCTCTCCTCAATAGGATCAAATATAAAATCCTTTATGTGGTTTCCTTCCTACTTTTCCAATTTCCTAACCCTATGTTTCCTTCCCTCTATGTAGCCTACAATCCCAGAATACTGGTGTTCTGTTCCTCACACGTAACACTCCATCTTTCAGCTTCATGCCTTTTCACTGATTTTCTCCCATCCCTCCAATGCTCTGTCTCCTTGCCTATGGATCCTAGATTCCCTGACTTCCTTCAAGACCCAACTGAAATCCTACCTCAGGCAAGAGGCTGGTCCTAATTCTTACCACTTCAGGACACCTTCCCCAACACTGACTTCCCTTGGAAATTACCTTCTATTTACATGGTGTATATTTTGTATGAACATAATTGTTTGCACATTATCTCTGTCATTAGAATGTGAGCTTTTTGAAGGAAGGGACACCCTATGTTTAGCACAGAACCTGGAACATGGTAAATGATTAATAAAGATTCATAGACTGACTGTGAACTGCCTGACTACTCATTGTCTCCCAAAACTGCAAGAGTGAATCTTATTTTGGCATATATCTTTCTTAAAGTAGAAGACATTTGGTATTGTGTGGGTTTTTTATTTGTAATTCTCTCCTTTGCATATTGAGGTTTCATTGAACCTACACTCATAAATTTGCTGGTCAAAATTTTTTTTTCTTTTCTTTTAACTTCTTGTTTTTCCTTCAACTTCTACAAAAGGCTGTTGCCTCATCTTCCCTCATCCCATTCTCTCTAGGAAAACAATTTCTGTCAAGTTCATTCTCAGGATTTTAGTTTCCAAGCTGGGCAGATTGCTCATCCTCCAACATCATTAATTGCATATCATCTCTAGTTTATTGGTGAACACCACCTTACCATAGCTTCTCCTCCAACAATAGGTAGATATTCACATCTAAGGCCACTGAGTCTTAAATACCTTCCAAGGATAACTTACTTGAATTGTAAGTTTGGAAAAAGCTGTCATGATCTGTGCTCACATGCCCTTGCCAATTAGTATTCAGAAAATATTATCCGTGTTTTTACATCTTCAAAGGCATTAGAAGAGCTGGGCATGGTGCACACTTATAATCCTTTCTTCTAAAACAGGCTGAAGCTGGCAATGTCTTCAGCTTGAGAGTTTAGAGCGGCAATAGGAAAAGTCAATCAAGTGTCCACATTTAAGACTAGAATGAAGATGGTGAGCCTTCCATTCCTCCCTGCCTTGGGAATGAGGGATTACCAGTTTGCCTAAGGAGGGAAGAGCAGGTCAAAGATTCCATGCCTCTCAGACTGGGTCAAGCCCCATAAGAAACCTCTCCCCTTCCAGCATGGCCAAGTTGGGGAAACTCAGTCTTAAAAAAATAAAAAAGAGGATTTAGAGTTATGTGGTGAGAAGTACGGATGGGAGGAAGAGAAAGGGGAGCAGGACTCATCATTAAAGACTGATGTCAGAAACAGAACTTTTTGAGTATATAAGCAGAGACATGTTTGAAGGCTTATGAATAATAGAAATAAGAGATCATGTCTGCCTTTTATTCCAATCAAAGTTATTCCTAAAATTTCGTAGCTTTGTCTTTTCAAAAACATCTCTATGAAGTAAAATGCACCACTTCCCTTAAGCTATCTATGGAATACATACATTCATGTTCCTTGTTCCAGTACGTATAGATGTTACTTAGCTACCCCTCTTACCACTGGAAGGAGAAGATTGGATTTCTCCCATAGTCCTGAAACCTGCCTCACTTCTCTCCATAGATGAAAAATGCTTTTATGCCTGGAAAGTAATTAACAATACAACATTTCTAATGTAAACACAAGTTTGTAAGGGTATTCATTCCCCATAATTGAGGAAATTGAATGTGTGTTCAAATCCTGCCTCTGACTCTGACTAGTTGTGTGATCTTAGGGAATTCATTAATCTTTTTCAACCTGTTTTGTTATCTATTAAAACAACCCAGACCCAATTTTCAGGATTGTTGTGAGGATCAAATGAGATAATCCATGCAAAACATTTTGAAAACCTTAAAGAGCCATATAAGTGCTAACTGGTATTATTATTAGCTACCATGTTCTTGTGAATTATATCCCTGGAAGCAGTAAAATGAAGGCTACTTGTACTTGGATATGTACCTACAAGACAAGCAGTACGATGCAGTGGGAAAGCAGCCAGCCTTAGAGTCTGTACCTCTGACACAAACTAGCCATTTTGCAATGGACAAGTCATTTAATCTATAGTTTATCACGTAAGGCTTTTAGACTATATTTGTAAAGACTTTCTACACCAGGAATTCTCCAAACAGGATAAAATACAAAATTTCAAGTCTGGATTTTTAAAAACATATACAAAAATATCCCAATTCGTCATGGCAAGAAAAGCAAATGGTACCCCCAAATTTGATAATGTCATCATTCTTCACAGGTAGTATCAGAACTGGTGGGGGAACAAAAAGGACAAGTACAAGGAAGTGAGAGGTTGATATATGAACACGCAAGAAATAAATACTTCAAAGGTCTCATTACTAGAATTCTCATTTACCTCACCTAGGATAAAACTAAATATATTTGGGATACATTAATGTAAGAGGTGTAAATGAGTTGAGTAGAGTGCTGAGGTACACTGGTCAAATATTGGAAGAAATTTCCTCTCTTTGGAATGCCAATGCAATATTTACAATGCTTATAGCAACTGTAAATATGTCAGCATAGTTCTCAACTGCAGAATATAACAGACTCTCCATATAGAAGACAGAAGCAAAGCATTTATTCAGACACCAGAAAACCAAATCCCAACACCAGGAAACCAAATCCATCATAGCAACATAGAAGTTAATATACCACAAGGGAGCAGAAAGCCACACCATCCTTTAGCCTTCCCACAAAGCAACATGTACAAGCTTAGCTGTCTCCTTAGGTGCATCCTCTCTCTCTCACCATCTAGCTACTCTGACTCCAAGCTTACTGTGAGCTCTGCTCCACCCTTCAGCAAACTCCTCCAACCACGGGCTCTATGTGATTACATTCAGCCTATTAGGGGGCAGGAAATATCTTCAAAAGCAGGGAAGATCTTTAAATTCCCCTAGGTCTATTAAGGGGCAAGGAAGATCTTCAAATTCCCCTAGGTCTATTAAGGGGCAGGGAAGATCTTCAAATTCCCATTGCTGTTACAATTTTACATTGACATTTCTATAAGTTTAAAAAGGATCTGTTATGAAGTAGCTACAACCTTTCATTGAAACTCAAAAAGAACAAGAAAGTAGTTCCAAATAGGCATGCAAATTCATAAATGTAACATGGTATATTGTAACATACTGTGTTTTCCCTAGTAGCATCTCAGCTCTCAAGGTCAGTTCCACCAAGAAGGTTACCCTAGGTTCAAAATACTCTCTCTTTATAATCATTGTTAATATGTTCTTCCTCCACTGATATGTAACACCTTCAATAGAGAACAAAATTAGTTCAAAGCAAAAGCATTTAGTGAAATGAAATAATAAAAATGTAGCTATAAAAGATTTACTGGGTTATCTGGAGAACATTCATGATTACACACACCATTACTGAGAAGAATGAACACACAGAAAATATGTGGAGATGCTCATAAAGGAAATATATGTGACCAGAGCACACACATTGAAGGGCAGCTCATGCCACATACCTTATTTCCAGAAGTGTGCTGGTAAATGTTTACCTGGATCTCTGGGGGAAAGAGTATACACACTTTTAAGTTTTATCTATCATACAGCTAAAGCCCAGATAGTGAGAATAATGAATCTCTTGAAGAGGTTGTATGAATTTGAATTTGCACTATTCAGTTATAATTATGTAAAATATAATAAATGGTGGCAGGCCAATGGAAATGTGCATTGCAAATTCAAACATTACAGATCACTTAATGATATTTGCTATTTGCACTCTTTAGGACCTAGCTGGTATTAACAGTCTTCTCCATTATTATTATAAATCTAGACAATGAACAAAACAATAAATCAAGCCCTAATATGGAGCATTTTCTGGTATAAATGCTACACTGAAATTTTAACAATTGGCTCTCAAGAGCTAGTTAAAGCACACCCCTGAGATTTTATGTCTTCCAGAGATGCCATCACACTGCTTCCACTGCACCTACTCCTAACTAGTTTCTGTTAGACACAAAGACCTTGGTGGAAACAGTCCATTATACACATAATCTGTCAGCTGTGGTCCCACTGATCATATTGTAAAAGTTCTCTCTATTTCTAGTTTCTGGCTTCCTCGAGTTTTGTTTTTTTTTTCATCATACTGCCATTCCCCCCAAAGACCCTCTCCTACATGCAGTCTTTGAGGATTCCCCAGGTGCTACTGCTTTCCCCTCATCCCCTGCTTCTCCCACTCCTCCACCTGTTCAGAAAAGAAAAAATACCTTTGTATTTGCTTTGTACATATTTGAAGTCAGAGGAGCTGGCTTCAAATCCTTTCTCTGACACTGCCTGTGTGATCTTTGATAAGGCACTAGAATTCCCTAGGCCTCACTTTCCTTATCTTTAAAATGAGAGGATTAAGCTGGAAGGGCTTTGAGTGTCCTCCTACCTCTCAATATATGAACCTAAAATCCTATACTTGTTTCTGTTATATTCCCTGACAAAATGTAAGCACATCAAAGGGAAGAACTATTATTTCATTTTTCTCTTTCTGTTCTCACTGTCTGGCACATATTTTTTTCCCTCAAAGTTGTTATTATAAAATGTTAGTTTATTAAGAAACAATATGAGATAAACCTTGTAATCTGTCTTTATTTTTAATTTTTTTGTCTTTATTAATTCGTTTGTTTACTTTTAGTTTCAACATTCAGTTCCACATTCCCTTGAGTTTCAAATTTTCTCCCCCTCTTTCTCCTCCCCCCTTCCCCATGGCAACATGCAATCAAGTATAGGATCTGCAATTACTTTCATATTAGACATTATTCAGGTTATAAAGAAAGATTGTAATGGATGGAATGAACAATGGGAAAGAGGAAACAAAATCAAACAAGAAAAAAGAAAGAGAGTAGGTAGTTTGTTTCAATCTACATTCAAATTCTGTTCTTTCAAGTTCTTTCTCTGAATGAAGACATTTCTTTCCATCATGAGTCATTTGGAGTTGTCCTTGCATTGCTGAGAGGAGCCCAGTCTATCAAAGTTGGTCGTCACACATATGTTGGGCTTGTAATTGTGTACAAATTTCTCCTGGTTCTATTCTTCTCACTCAGCATCAGTTTGTATAAACCTCTCCAGGTAAATATGAAGTCTGGCTGCTCCTTTCTTATAGCACAATGATATTCCATTACATTCATATACCACAACTTGTTTAGCCATTCCCCAATTGATGGCCATCCCCTTAATTTTCAATTCTTTGCCACCACAAAAAGAGCTGCTGTAAATATTTTTGTACACATGGGTCTTCCTCCCACTTTGATGACCTCTTTGGGATACAACCCTAGAAGTGGTATTGCTGAGTCAAAGGGTATGAAATTGTTTTTAGTCCTTTGGATGTAGATCCAGATTTCTCTCCAGAATTGTTAAATCAGTTCACAACTCAACCAGCAATGCATTAGTGTCCCAGTTTTTCCACATCCACTCCAGCATTTGTCATTTTCCTGTTTTGTCTTCTTAGCCAATCTGACCAGTGAGATATGGTACCTCAGAGCTGTTTTGATTTGCATTTTTCTAGTCAGTCATTTAGAGCATTTTTTCATATCTTTAATTTCTTCCTCTGAAAACTTCCTGTTCATATCCTTTGACCATTTATCAATTGGGAAATGACTTATATTCTTATAGATGTGACTCAGTTATCTGAATATTTTAGAAAATGAGGCCTTTATCAGAGACATTGGTTGTAAAAATTCTTTCCCAATTTTTCACTACCCTCTTAATCTTGGTAACATTGGATTTGTTTATACAGAAATTTTTCAATTTAATGTAATCAAAATTATCCATTTTGTATTTTATAATGCTCTCTAATTCTTGTTTAGTCATAAAGTCTTCACCTGTCCATAAATCTGACAGGTAAACTATTCCTTGCTTTCCCAGATTACTTACGGTACA
>CM053591.1:38642776-38660795 GCA_028646515.1 Pseudochirops corinnae | reverse complement strand
GAACTGATCCAGCCATTCTGGAGAGCAATCTGAAACTGTTCCCAATGGGCTATAAATAAGTGCATACCCTTTGACCCAGCAATACCACTTCTAGGGTTATATCTCAAAAAAGATCAGAGAAGTGGGAAGAGGATCCATATATACAAAAATATTTATAGTAGCTCTTTTTGTGGTGGCAAAGAACTGGAAAACAAGGGGATTCCCATCAATTGGGGAATGGCTGAACAAGTTGTGGTACATGAATGTAATGGAATACTGCTGTGCTATAAGAAATGAGGAGCAGACAGACTTCATAATAACCTGGAGAGACTTATATAAACTGATGCTGAGCATGAAGAGCAGAAGCAGGAGAAATTTGTACAGAATCACAGACACAATGTGTGTGTGACAAGTAACTTCAATAGATTGGGCTCCTCTCAGCAATACAAGGTTATAGGACAATGCCAAAAAGCTCATTATTGAAGGAGACATCCACATCCAGAGAAGGAGATGTGGAGTCTGAGCACAGATTAAAACAAACTACTTACTCTGTTCCTTTTTCTTTTATTGGTTTGTTTCCTCTTTCCCAATGATCATTCCATCAGTTACAATCCTTCTTTACAACCTGCCTGATGATTAATGGGAAGATATTTGTAGATCCTGTATGTGAATGAATGCTGCCATGATGTGGGAAGGGGAGGGCAGAAGGAGGGGGAGAAAATCTGCAACTCAAAGGACTGTGGAACTGAATGTTGTAAACTAAAGTAAATAAACCCAAAAAATGGGTTTGTCAAGTGTATATAGCTCAATCAATCAATCAGTAAACATTTATTAAGTACCTACTACATGAAAGGTACTGTGTTTTGATAGAGCTTATCCTATAAATAATTTTAGGATTAAATCATTTAGAAATGTTAGTGAATATATAGAAACCTTTCTTATTATATATTTTCTTGATACAATAAATACTAATATTATAAGAACTTCCGTAACCTAAAATTTTTGGCACTACATATGAGAACTACTAAAATTTATTGAGAACTATACTAACAGAATATATGTTCTTCAAGTACCTATGTACTATAGAATACTCTATGATAACATAGTAACAACCTCTCATTTTCATCTGTATAAAAAAACACCCCCAAATCCCAAGATCATTGAAAATATTTTTGAGCTCACATTGAAGCTTTTCTTTGGCATGGCTCTATAAATTTAAGGGAAAATGGTATAAAATACTCAGTGGAAAAAAAATACCATTTTTTTCACAGGGATATAATAACAATATTTATTCCCCTTTGCCCCTCAGCATGTAATTCCATATTCATCATTGCCAATAAGAAATTATTTAAAAAGAGAAAAAAAAGATGAATAAGAAATAATGTAGACCTCTTTTCATTCATTTAGCATATAATAAGCACCTACGATGTGTCAAGCATTGTATTAGGCATTAGTGCTTTTTCACCTTTAAGAATTACATCAATTTCTCCTCAGTTCTATGTTTTTCTAATAGGCAGTTTGGAATGTTATGAGTACTTAGAGAAGACACAGAGTACAGTGGAATCACACAAAATGAACCAAGACATAAAAATCTCTAGTTTTCCTGATAGTGTTTTAAATAAAGCTGTATATTTCAAGTAAAATCACTAAAATTCATACCAAAAACATGCCATAAAATCAGACTCAAAATAAAAGAAAAACCTCCAATTCTGGAGTAGAATATTTTCTTTTTGGTGGCATGAAAAATAAATAATAGCAAAATGAAATTATATCCTAAGATAATCTTTATTATGCAGACTCTCTAAGGGTGTAATGCCAATGTGATACCCATAGTAGCTTCTACGACTATGCAGATATATTTCCAGGGTAAATTCGCAAAATATAATAAACTCTTTTCATTCAATGCAAAACTAAAGTATTTGTTTGGATAGGAATAGGAAGAGGTAATATTTAACAATGTATTTATCATCACCACTGCAGGGAGCACTGACATCTTAGGTATTCTTATTTGTTAGGCCTCCCTACAAACATGTTTCCAAGCTGCTCTCTGAACTTTGTGTCACTCTCACTCCCTGCTCTGTCTCTCATACACTGCACTGTTTCTCTCCCTCCCACAATGGTTTATTTCAGTTAAAATTCCATTAGTAAACTCCTCCCACTCTTAACTCTATGTGACCCAGGCCATATTATAGCCCTATGTGACTCGAAGCAGGGCACACAGGCACATTAATGAATACAGAAGATGTTTATCTTCTCTTAACATTACATTTGGCCCCAAGATCTTTTGTGTTCATTACCTAGATTTATGAGCCTTTAGGGGGAACTTGCATCAACATAACTTTGTATCAGCAATGCAGTATTCACAATGCCTACAGTAACTATAAGTATGCTGATATGGTGATCAATCACAAAATGTAACAGGCTCTCTACATGGGAAATATAGTTAGAGCATTTATTCAAATATTAGAAAACTGAGTCCCAAAACCAGAAAGTCAAAGCCAACACAGTAGTTATGAAATTGGTACATGTAGTCAATGTAGTAAACACCCACATTCTCAAGCCTTCAAAACAGGACAGGCTACCCCAGGCAAAGATCCTCCTCTCCTCACTCATGACAACTGCTCAGCATCCAAGCAGCTTGCTCCCAGCAGCTCTTCCCCACCCCTCTGCAGTTCCTGTCCCTGAAAGTCCTCAGCAGGAGTCCTCAGTAGAGATTCTGGCAGGCTCAAAGAAAAAGGGGTTCATGCCACAACTGCAGCTGCTGCTGCTTCCAGTCATCACAGCATGGATGCTAGCTGGGTTTCGGCTTTCTCTTGCTCTACCCCTTCCTGCTACATCAGCAAGTTCAAGGAGCATGGAAGATCTTCAAATCCCAGTATCATTACAAACTTCCATAACAATAAAAAGATAACACAAAATAAACACATCAAACAATATTTTAGTCTGGAGGTTTTAGCACAACAACCTATCATTTTGCCCTCTAACAAATGGGACACAAAATCCCCCAGGGTAAGGGGTAAAGATTTCATCTTCTAAAACTACTTCCAGATAAGAATGGGCATAGAGCTGTTCCTGCCTTGAGAGGTCCCATTTGAGGGGTCAGTTCCTTAGTTGGTATCCAGAACTTGGTCCATGTCAGGTCGCGGAGTGAGGTTTTGTGGTCACAGACAGAGGGTGATGTTCAACTTAAGCAGTCAGTCATCTGCAAGTAAAGAGTGCTAAGCCTGGAAAAGACAAATCTAGCAAACAGGTTAAACAAACAAAACACAGGCCAAAAGAGTAAGGAGACAATAACCAGAAGAAAGGTAGATATAGGTTCAGCTGTGCTTCTGGTGTTCATGAATCCACTATCACAGCCTTGTTCATGGTAAAATATATGAGTTAATGGCACAATTTGGTAATCATCTTCTCCTGAACAAACAACAGTTACATTATTATCTTTCCCATGTGCTATAATTGCTACAGCCTTTGGAACATTGTCTGGCTTCCATTTTACCCATGCGTTAGCTCTCAATTTTATTCTGTCATTAGAACTAAACCCTTTGGTTCCTCTGTTAGTTATTTGAGAAGGAGAGTCAGTTTTCAGAAGCGGTATTACTTCACAAGATATAATGATCACGTGAACTATTCTTTCATTTTTATAAAACTGTGTAGGTTCTTCTCCTAAATTTTGGAATTCCACAATAATTTCTTCTTGATAATTAGAATCTATTACTCCAGTCAACACATGTATTTCTTGAGTTACTAATCCTGATTTAGGTAATATATATTCAAAATGATTTTGAGGGATCTCATGCATATTCCAATAGGAATTTTCCTTATTTCTTTCCTATCCAACAAAAGTCTTCCAAATAATGTAAATCACATCCTGCTGAACCACACGTTTTTGGTGCTAGCACATCTTGTCTTACAGTTCAGTCCTCAATATTTGGGATCTTATGTGCTTATTGTTTTCTAATTTGCAGATTTGGAGTCATCAGTCTGCCTAGAGGTGTACTTTCTCCCAATGATCTATTATTCAAATTATGTAAAACAGTGAATAGATTATCTTTCCAATGTTGATAAGAATTATTAGAACTTCCTTAACTACTCTTTCAATAATATATTCATTCTTTCAATTAACCCAGATGCTTGTGGATAATATGGAACATGATATATCCATTAATATTGTTTAATATACAATATCTCTTCAATTCATTACCTTTGAAATGTGACACATTATCACTTTGAATCTGCATTAGGATTCCATAATATTGACTTATATTATCTAAAGTTCTACTGGTGTTTTTCTGGGTTACATTCTAAGAGGAACAAGCCACTAGTATGCCTGAATAGGTGTAAACACAAGTACATATAACTTTGCATCCTCTATTTTGGGGTAGGGGTCCAAAATAATCTATTTGCCAGATTTATGCTAGAAATTTTCCCCTTTCTATATCTCCAGTTACTATCCAAGGAAAAGCTTGTTCCTTTTCCAGTTGACATATACAACACTCTTCTGCTACCTGTTTAAAAAATGAATGTGTGATACTAATACTTTGATCTTGTGTCCACTAGTGTGTGGTCTGGACTCCTAAATGGCTGGCCATTTGATGGACTCATTTTACTAGTATCAGATCGTCAGTTGGTTTCAGGTAGGGACAATATGTTGAATGGCAATCTTTGCTAGTCAATCAGCATGTGTATTGTACTCATGTCTGGTGTGGTGAGCATCTACATGAAAAACTGAAAACTTAGTTGCCAAAGACATGTCCCATATATCTTCCCATAATTCATTGCCCCGGAATTGTTTACCCTGAATTTATCAATTTTGATTTTTCAAAGGAGAAAATAGAGTAAGTGGGGGCAGGATAGAATGGAGGGAGATATAGTTAGTCTTTCATGATTTATCTACTATGTGAATGATTAGGGTAACTACACATGTACAATTTATATTGAAATGCTTATCTTCCCAGTGGATGTGGGTGAGGAGGGAAGAAAAGGAAAAAAAAATTGGGAACCCAAAGTTTTAAAACAAATGTTTAAAAATTTGCTGTTTATACGCAATTGGGAAATAAGATATACATCTACTGGAGTATAAAATTCCATCTCGCCCTACTAGAAAGTTGGGAAGTGAAGAGGGGGGATACAAGATTGGGGGAAGGGGTATTCCATAGGCTTGCTATTTTGGGGCAGAAGTAGGGGAAAGATGGGGAGCAAAAAATTGTAACTCAAAATTTTGTGGAAATGTATGTTGAAAATTGAAAATAAAATTTAAGAATATTAGAAAAAAAAAGCTTTATTGTGCTCAAATCACCAATTAAATTCATATTTCTTCCTAGTAACCTTATATAAGGGCTTCAGAATCTGCTGTAGATGTTGTATGTGATGTCTCCAAAATCCAAACAATCCCATAAACTTTTTGGTCTCTTTCTTATTGGTAGGTATAGGAAAATCTTGCATCTTGGGCTTGTGGGATAATCTCTCACAGCCTCTTATTCCATTTTATGCCCAAGAGTTTTACTTGTTTGAACTGGTCCTTGAATCTTTGCAGTGTTAACTTCCCACTGTTTGTTTAATTCCTTGTATCATAATATCATCTCTTTAATGGGTAAGCTGTACACCACGTAGTTCTAATTCATCCAATTGTTGAGCCACAATCCTATGATAAATAGTAGGGATATGTAAATAACCTTGTGGCAAGCAGGTGAAAGTATATTGTCTACCCTGACAAGTGAAAGCAAACTGGTCCCCTTATTTAGAATCTGTTGGGACAGTAAAGAAAAGACTGGCTAAATCAGTGATTGCATACCAGTCCTATCATTTTTCTCAATTCTTTCTGTTAAGGTAATGGTATTTGGAACAGCAGCATACAAGTGAGGAGGCACTTTATTCAATTGTCTGTAATCCACTATCATTCTCCACATCCCATCTGACTTTCGTATTGGCCATACAAGATTATTCCATTGAGTGGTCATAGGGAATTAACACTCATGCCTCAACATATTCCTTTATAGTATTGGCAATCATCTTGCCCACCTGGCACCTGATACTGCTTTAAAGTAATTACTTCAGAAGGTTCAGGTAAAGCAATTTGGTCCATTTTTATTTTGCCCACTAGAACTGCATTTATTCCTAACTTCCTTACTGTAAATTGATATCTCCCTTCAGACAAATTTAAAACTGTACCTCAATACATCTATTCCAATGTTGTATTCAGGAACAGGTATAATTACCACTGTGTATTATTTCTTAGGTAATTGCCCAATTTTCATCTTTGGTTTAACTTGTCTGACTGGTATTTCAGCTCTCCCAGGCCTTGATAGTAATCTTTCTAAATCTATGGGCCCTCCCTTATGTAGCCTAAGTTCCCAGTTTTGAGGAAGTTCCATGCTTTTAGCCCATTCTCTCACTAGGGAAGAATGAGGTAAATTCTCCCATCCTGGGATACCCATTTCCTTCCCTAGAGCCTTATTATCTCCACATAGAGGTTCATCAAAAAATATAATGCCAATGTGATACCCATAGCAGCTGCTATGTCTATGCAGATGCATTTCCAAGGTAAATTTGTGAAATGTAATAAACTCTTCATTAGATGCAAAACCAACATTTTTATTTGGATTAACATATCAGGAGGTAATATTTAACAAGATATTGATCATCGCCACTCCACGGAACACCAACATCTTAGGCATTCTTATGAGTTAGACCTCCGTACAAACAAGTTTCCTTAGACTAGCTCATCCCTCCACCCACTCAACCTGCTTTTCTCTCTGAGCACTGTAGCACTCTTACTCCCTGCTCTGCCTCACACACTGCACTGTCTCTCTCTCCTCTAACATTCTATTTCAGTTAAAATTCTGTTGGCAAGCTCCTCTAACTCTTAATTCCATGTGACCCAGGTAATATCACACAGCCCCATGTGACTCAAAGTAGGTCACACAGCATAATAAACATTAAGGGATGGGGAAGATCTTTCTGTTCTATTAACATTACAAAGGGCTAGAGTTAATTTGTATTGGAGAACTCACTTCTCATGATCCCATTCCCCAATGTCTTATTACTGCTAGATCATTTTGCTTTCCTTTCACTGCCATTACTGCATTGGTTACCTACCCTTTCTCTTAGAACCAGGCTAAAAGCTCTCTGCCACCATTTTTGGCCTTTCTTCTATATACCCAAGAAGTACTATTATGCAGGAAGTAGTTATGGCAAGACAGATTCAGGTCAGGAATAAACAGCCACCTGTAAATTTATGGAGTAATATCCTGCCCAAAACTTCATGTTGCAGCCCCCAAAGCTCAAAGAGACTTGAAGAGATGAATCAATTCATTGGATAATTTTATACCTGTAATAGTAATGTAATTTGAAGATTCCTTTGTATTGGCAAAGTACTTTGCACTAAGTAATTAATCAATCCTCTGTTAAAGAAACAGAAGGTATGAACCCTTGTTGCTGATGTAACAGGAAGGAGTTGAAACAGAAATGGCTGAAACAAGAAGCTAATGCCATGTGTATATAAGGAGAAGCCCCTAGCTGGAATTTCAGATCTTCTTGGAGCCAGGTTCTGGAGGCTGAGGAAGAGAGGCCCAGGCTGGAGAGCATGATTTTTGTTTGGAGAACCTGGATGAAATGATTTTGATTCTGGAAACCAGCTGAAACTTCTGCTGAGTCTGAGGGCCAGCCAGAGCTGCCAAAAGACTGAGGAAGCATGACTGGGATGCTGGTACTTTTATGAAGCTGTTTGTGGGTTTGTTAAGCCTTGACTTCCTGGGAACAGAGACTGTGAAGGATTTAAGGTGGACTGGACACTGCGAACTTCAGTGTGGAACAGGAACAGCATGGAGAGGTCAACAAGAAACTGGGAGCTGTCTGCCTTTGAACCCAGGTGACAGTTTGGTGAATCTAGGTAGGAGCTTGGACCATGGAAGCAGATCCAGGGAATCCGAGAGACTACCCTGAGTCAAGCTGAAAGAAGTCTTTACTTGAATACTGTGTACTAACTGAGAAGATTGTAACTTATTTGTGACAGACGGGTGGATGGCCTGTGTATTTTACACTACTCCTTAAGAAAGTTCTGAATAGTGACTGATATTGGAACTTAGTGTGCCCCATGAGTGGAGAACTTTGACTATTGTATTTTGTTACCTTTAAAGGGGCAAGCCTCCTTTAGGATGATTGAATGATTGAGTCAATTGAATGATTGAGTTACTAAGTGACTGATTGACTAATGATTATATTTGTTTAAAACTGTGTGACCCCTGCAGGGTGGCCATTTTCTGTGATAAGTTGTTGTGAATGCTGTATTTTGCTTATCTGTGATAAATTGTAACATAGTGAATTCTGTACCTTGATTTACTGTGAATGTTTTGCTCTGGTTTGTTATTTAATAAATAGAGTGTTCCCTATACTATGTAATGAAAACCTTAAAAGCTGTTCATAGTAGCATTCTTCTGGTAAGCAGCTTGTGCTTAGCTTTACTTTATGGCATAACTGGTAGGATTACAAAGTATAGTGCCTCTATTTGTTCTAGGATCCATGGCCATTTAGATTGAATTTGTAAGGCCAAGGATCCTGGATGGGTGGAATGTAATAGTAATGTGATTTACAATACCACAAAGGATGAACTTCTCATCATGAAAAACAATGATATATTGCCTCGAATCAGGTTTTTTAAAATGTTTCTCAAGAGATTTTTCTTTAATATTTCAATCTATGAATATCTAGAGTCATGTCCAGCACAGGGATAGATAAATGAAGAGTTGCAGGTATTATATAACTAGATTAGTAAATTATGCATTTTGCTTCTTAAATTCTCCAGTACTCTAATGAATATGTAATTAATAGCAGAGGTAATGAATTCCTTGAATGTAGTAACTCAGTGTTATGGGAATCTGAAGATCTTCCCTGCCCCTAGGCCCTTTGATAGGCTTAAGTGACTCTAAGAACCTTCTTTGATTTGAAAATATACTCTGCCCCCTACTAGGCTTAATGTGGTCACATGGAACCTCTATTGGGAGACTTGTTCTTCAGGAATGCCCATCCCTTATTACTTTGTGATTGGGCAGTGGGTCAAGAGGGTTGTGAACCAGAAGGCTACATATACCCTGATGTGAGTTTTTGCTTTGGAGCTCACTTTGGAAAGAGTTGTGTGATTTGGTGAGATGAGACTCTGGGCAGCTGTTGAGCCCCCCAGCTTTGAAAACCCAGATGTTGCTGCTTCCCTCTCTGGTAACTAACTAGGTATGGATGTAATGGTCAGATGGCTAGAAGCCTGTAACTTCTGTTTGTGTTCTGTTTGTATTCTCTTAAGTTCAGGGTGCTTACTTTTCCCCCTGAACTAGGTAAATGATATAGGTTTGATTAAAGTAAGACTGTTAACCCATTTTGAGTTGCTTTCCTTTAGAAAAGCAGATCTAAGAACCTGTGCGAGCAGCCACCCTGGGTATGCTAGGGTGCTTGCTGATACACTCAGTCTTATGTTTTTTGCATGCTTCACAAAACTTAGTATATGAGGTACTCAATCAATAGTCACCAATAGGAAGCTTATTGAATTGAATGCATTTCCAAATTTAAGCAAGATTCAAAATAATTTGAAACTTACAGTATCTCAGAACTTCAAGTAATAAGAAATCGACCTTCTAACTCTTAATAGAAGACAAAACAAATAAACAAACAAAAACTTCTAGAATTCCTTTAATCATCTTTCCATTTACTTTCAGTCAGGCTTCAGTCTTGGATCACTCCCCCATTTGCTACCTTTCCTTCTACAAATACATTGCTGAATGAAAATGAAGAAAAATAGCACAACCTTTCTGACTGGATCCATGAAAAAGTGATGTTACACAGTCTTAAGTGGGCTTCCACTGATACTAGACAATCCTACTATATCTCACTTAGGAAATCAATGTTTCTTCTAAACTTTTCCATCCATCTTCAAACCTCCCAGCACTCTCTTCACTTCTTCAGCTGAGAACGTTGCCTCATATTTTACAGAAAAAAATGGAGACCATTCACTGTGAGCTCCCTACCCTAGTTTTGATCTCCGATCATTCTGTTGCTATCTCTAACTTAGTGGGCACTGAAAAGTTAAGTGACTTGCCATGGCCATACCCTTGAGCCCAGATTGCCCCTTATTCAAGATCAGTCTTCTATCTTGTTACATTCTTTGTCATCGAATCAAAAAATTACAATGTATAAAACTGGCAGTGACAGAAAAATGCAGTCCTCTCATTTCACTGATTAGGAATTAAGACAAAAGGTGGCTTAATTAACCATCAAAAAAAATATCAATCTGGCAGGTGAAGACACTCAAAGTTTCTGACCAGAACAGAAGAGTGAGGCTGATGACTTTGCCTCACTTAAATCCATCCAGTCATTTGAAAGTCAAGACATCACCCTCGTTATTTCATTGGTACTCTTTGAGAACAAAGGACTAACAAAAACAATGACTGATTAGGAAATGTAGGCTTGGAGTGCAACCTTGGAAAAAATCACTAAGTAGTAATCAGAAATCTCTTTTGGGTTTTATTTATATTCTTAACAGAAAGTTAGAAACCTTAAACCTCTGCCATGATCATTCAATATCACTGAAAGTGGGCAAGTAGGAGGTACAATGGTTAGAATGCCAGACCTGGAGGCAGGAAGGCTCATCTGAGTTCAAATCTGGCCACAGAAAATTACTAGTTTGTGTGACCCTATCTGAGTCACTTAAACCTATTGCTTTAGTTTCCTCAATTGGAAAACGATCTAGAGAAGGAAATGGCAGATTATTCTAGTATCTTTGCTAAGAACACCCCAAAAGAGGTCATGAAGAGAGGCAACAATAATCACTGAAAATACAAATACTGGAGTGTCAGCTTCAAAAAATTGGCAAACTTGTTCATATTTCTGATTTCTCTGTGTGTATGTATATGCTTATGTGTGTGTGTTGTGTGTATTTGTGAAGGCATGTTTGTGTGATTGTTGTTTTCACTTTCCTGTTCATTAGTTTTCTGTTTTCTTTGATTACATTTTCATGAGCTCAGAAAATCTGTAATATAACCATCTTCGGAGGGAGAAGAGTAATGTCAATCCATGCTGTCGAAGCCATTTAGGTATATGGCATTACTATATGTTACAGCCTATAACAAATAGAGTATGTAATTAATATGATATCAATACATTGCCCAGAGAATGTATCCTCACATTGTACAACATTGCAGGAGACTCATAAAGAGATAGCAAACAACTGTGACAAAACTCTTCATAATTTAATATACAAAAAACCGCAGTGGGTAAATTGTGTTGCCCAGCTAGGATTTGGGATGATTTTACTGAAGGGTGCAGTCAAAGAAAGAGAGTACATTCATGTGAATTATACATGCTGAGCCTCTCAGTCCTCAGTGTGACTAATCTCCACCCCTTTCGCGCCACAGCTGTTGCTAGTTTCCACCACTGAGTTTTAAATAATTCAGTGAGATGCTCCAGAAATGGGGAATGTTTTGCATAATTTTGAAGCTTGATTATTATTTGCACCAAACGTGACTGATGGGCCATATTACCTCAATGGGAATTGTCAAGATGCCCTTTGAATTTAAATTTTAAATGAATTCTTTGTGAGAAAAGGTTGTAAAGAAGAAAATCATCACAATATCATTTTGTATTTAATGTGCTGAAATTACAAAAGCAACACCTCCAAAGATTGGTGAGATCATGCCTATTGTACATGTTCTACTCCTGAAAAGTACTGCTCCTGTCTTACAATGCTGAAAAGTACTGCTCCTGTCTTACAATGTTTTAAAAATCTCTAGTAATTTTATCCTATTCCAGGTCAAATTCTCATACATTGGTTTTTCCAGTGTTAACTCATTCATGCAAACCTTCTCCACTTACTCCATTCTCTCTCACTGGATTCAAAAGAAATGTTGTCAAACATTTAAAATAGGTAAGGTCCTTATGCAAAAGGATATGGAATAAGTAAATATCTAAATGGTGAGCATTCAGTATACTCTACTAAAACAATTGCTATTAGTGCATTCAACAATGTGAAAGACAAATTGAGCACAGAAATTTTTTTTTGTTGATTTTTTTGTTTACTTTTAGTTAACAAGATTCAGTTTCACAATCCCTTGAGTTTCAAAATTTTCCCCCTCCTTCAACCCCCTCCCCCCATGGCAGCATGCAATCAAGTTTAGGATCTGCAAATACTTTCACATCACACATTAGTCTGGTTGTGTAGAAGGGTTGTAACCAAAGGAATGAACAATAGGAAAGAGGAAACTAAACCAAACATGGAAAAGAAAGAGATATTAACTAAACCTAAGTTTATTTTTACCTTTTTTTTTTGGATTTTGCTTTTTAGAGGGGAGAAGGTAGGGCAGTTGGGGTTAAATGACTTGCCCAAGGTCACAGAGCTAGTTTTTCATGTTAAGTGTCTGAGGACAAATTTGAACTCAGGTCCTCCTGACTCCAGGGCCAGTCCTCTATTCATTGTACCTCCTAGCCACCCCCTGAACCACTCCCTGAATAAGTTTTGAATATATTTTTCCTTAAAACTTTAGTGTAGAGTTTTAGAGTCAGAGAGTTTGATACAAAAGAATCTTACCCTTATTTAAGCTCTTGGATTCCCTGACTAAATTGAGACTGCCTATATAAATGCTTCCAGAGCTAAGATGAGCTTCTTAGTGAAAAGGCAGATGAGTGTTCCAGTACATTTGGACCGAAAAGTAATTTTTTGTTATTATTTGTTAGACATGCCAGAATCTTCAAGTTTCAAACTATGTTCAGATTGGCCTCCAAGCCAGTCTTGGAATTTTCATGCTTGAAAAATCAAAGGCTAAAAACTATTAGATATGTTCGATAGATGCCTTACACTTTCCTAAATTAGCCCTGCCGTATGAAGAACAGGACTGAAAAAATCCCACACTGAACAAGGAAAAGTGACATGAACCTGATGTAGAAGAATGCTGGTAAATGCTTAACAACTGACTCTATGCATATGTACATATCTATGTGTGTATGTATGGATGTATATATAATTGTCAAATATTTATATAAATACATATATGCATGACATGCCTTTAATATAAATTTACATTATTAATGCTTTATCATTTCTTTGAGTCTGGACAATCAATAGAACAATACAGCAAACTTTGATTTTGAAGGTGTAAGTGTTCATGGCAAAAGTTGTAAGCAACTGTCTCTCATGAGCCAGGATGTGCTAGCTCTAGTATGCACCAAGTTTGATATAACCTGGGTACTAGGTTCAATAAGTAGCCTCTTTCAGGATCATTGACTCTCCTCCATCTTCTTCTATATCTTGATGAATACTGTACTTCAGGCCCAAAGATTTCTCTGTGCTGTCTGCTAATTATCATGGATTCATCCTGTCCCCTCCAGTAACACTTGGCTGTATCCATCCTTCTGGGAACTCTGCTACAGATATATCCTTTGCTCTGAATCTTCCTGTTTTGTATTCCTCATCCTGCTGGCTGACTCATTAGTCCTTGAGGACCCCTTCTCTGGAAGCCTTAAAGTTCCTTCCCCAAGAAAAACAGAAGCATTGGTCCAAGAAAACGAGCTCTAAAATGTGTTCCTGTTCCAAATTTCAAGATTCCATGATAACTATATATAATTTATATTTAAAAAGCCTATTTAGTAAACATACTAAGGCTATATAAACTGGTAGGGTATAGAAATGATACTATATAGAAACAGATTAAGTAAACAAAGAAGTTATTTGAGAGTTCATATTATAGCAGAAGTTTATAAAACTGATGTTGAGAGACAGACTCGCATTCTCCTTAGAGGCACATGATTTACAAGATTCCTACTCTACAGTATCATTAAAGTTTTACAGGGGTGTGAATAGTTCCATTTTATTGTTGTTGTTCAGTCATGTCTGATTTTTTGCAACCCCATTTGGGATTTTCTTGGCAAAGATATTGGAGTGGTTTGGCATTTCCTTCTTCAGCTCATCCTCTATATGAGGAAACTGAGGCAAAACAGTGTTAAGTGACCTGCCCAGGTAAGTGCCTGAGACTGGATTTGAACTCAGGTCCTCCTGACTCCAGGCTTGGCACTCTATTTACTGTACCACCTAGCTGCCCTGAATTGCTCCATAGTGTATCCAAATGCTTGAACAGGGCAGCATCATAACAATACTCTTTTCTGATGAAATAAATCTTCACCTAATATTATCATATGGAGTCAGATGATATCATAATGATGACAATAATAATAACAAAAACAATACAGACACTTTCATCAAGAGTCAGTATCTTATCATAATAAAATCGGATGACATCTACTCAGATAGAGGCAGACCCTGCAACCCCCCCCCCCCAATTTCAATCAGCATGTGCTTTATAATTTTTAACCTTAAAGAGATGACAGTCAGTATGTGCCAGAAAGAGGACTTGATGCCAGATCTTCCTGAATCTTAGACTGCTTCTCTGTCGACTAACCCATAATGTCTCTCTCTCTCTCATTGACATTGATTCTATGTCAAAAGTAAATGCAATATGCAAAAATCCATATTCTGTTCATTCATGTGGAGGACTGACTTCATTATACCAATGTCACGTGATTAAGGCTTGATTTCAGGGAAGAGTCATGATTTGCCAAATTTGGGCCCTAGGGAACTGATTCAGATCAATTAAATCTGTAGTAATTCACACTCCCTAGACAAAGAGCTGTTATGAACATCCAGAGTCACTCTCTGAGAAACATAGCAGGCTTGAATCTTCCTCCATATTTTTGCCTAATGGAATGAAGTACAAGACATTAGAGCGAAATCAGTTTTACTAAAAAAAAAAATTAGGGCAGTGGAGGGCAGGTCATGAAATGACAAGTTAGTATTTATGATAACGATAATGAATAACCATAGTAATATTAATTAATATGCCCTTAGAAGAGAATAATCACAGTGCTATTTTCTATAATGCAATGCATTCAATAAAATTTGATTGAAAAATAGTACACAAAAATTTAAGAAAAGCAGAAGCAATTCATTTCTTGTTGAAGGCCCCAGGGCTTCTACTTTTCTCCTTCCATCTAAGGAAGTTCATATGCTTTGATATGAAGAATGAAGCTTTGTCTATCTGTTTACACAATTTTACCATAAAAATAATCCATAGTAGCGAAGGAAAACAAAAGAAAAGGCACATCTTTCTTCTTGGTAAATAACAGATACATAAAAATGACTGCTTATTGATTTCTCAACTTTGGTGTTGACTGATTCTTCTTCTTTCCCTTCCAATTCTTCTTTCCTTGTTGGTTCTCCTCTTCCTTTTTTATTTCTTTTTTTTTTTTTAATAAATAAATAAATGTATTTATTTTCTCATTTACATCATTCATTTCCACAAGATTTTGAGTTACGAATTTTCTCCCCATCATTCCCATACCCAACACGTCAAAACAGCCATCCCACTGTATAACCCGTCCCCCAATCTGCTTTCTACTGTGTCCTCTCCTTCTCTCCTCTGACTTTCTGGTGGGGCAGGATGGATCTCCCCACCACAGTGCCCATATATCTTAATTCCCAGTTGGATGTAGTTAATGATAATAATAATTATTGTATATATACATATACACATATATACTTTTAACATTTGATCATAGAACCCCAAACTCCAGATTCTTTCCCTTCCTCCCTCATCACCCACCCCCACTGGAAGGACAAGCAATTCAATATAGGCCAAGCCTCAGTTTCAGGCTGGGCTGGTTTTGTCTCCCAACATGCTGTGATGAGCCCTTCCTGCCAAACTGCTTTCAGTGGGAGGAGTATTTTTGTGAGTTTTGGAGCCCTAAAATTTCTTTAGAGTCACATTTTATGGGTATTTGGGGTGGCTATGGGGGAGCTGTGGAACCTTGTTGCTTCTATGCCACCATCTTGGCTCTGCCCCTCCTCTTTTATTTCTTATTTTTTTCTGGGACATAGTAGACACTTAGAACACTTTTAACTTATTCATTGCTTCTCTTCTTCCTCCCTGTCATCCTCCCTCTAGTTTTCCTTCTCCTCCTCCTCCTCCTCCTCCTCCTCCTTTTTCTTCTTCTTCTTCTTCTTCTTCTTCTTCTTCTTCTTCTTCATAAAACACATAGAAAATCTCTAAGGCCTCAAAATGAGTTTCAAAAACCTAATGTTGCTTTGTTTTCAAAGGAGATCAATACTACACAATCATAGTATTTCAATCAGTGAAAGAAGTAAAATTACACAAAATGATAATCTCATTAGTGTCTTCGAAGTAGTCAATAAAAGAGAAACTTTCCTGCTGGGAAATAAGAACAAACTCTTCCAAACCTGATTGCCCAATTAAGAAACTTGCATCTTTAATTCAAGTAAAGTGATCAATACACTTTCAAATGTAAAACAGGTAATCAACTGTAGCAGCCTTCTTGCATTTATTTAGGCAACAATGTCAACTTCTGCCAATATTTGCAAGCATGATTAGGATAGCATGATTATAAACATCACCTATAAAGTATTTCAGCACTTCCTGGCAGCATTTGTAGCCCATACTGAGACAATAACAGAGCTAGTTGAAATATAGGACAATGAAAAAGGATAATACCATGATGAATGTGCTTAGTTTGGCCCCTTCTCAGTCGATCCCTTTAGGTATTCACTCTCAGTTGCTTGTCACATGAGAAAAGTTATACATCTAGCTAAAACATCCACTTAGGAAATGTTTCAAAGAAATCCTTTATACATGGGCCATCTTTCCCTATGTTTCTGTGATCCTGGGTCATTTTAACTGCAAAATGGTTTATTTGGTTATTTAATAGAAGACTGGGCATATATTTTCATGCATGATCAATGTGGAGATTTGTTTTTTGTTGACCATGTATTCAATGTAAGAGTTTTGTTTTTCTTACTTTCATTTTGTGGGTGGAGTTGAGAATAAGAGAGGGACTAACTACAGAATAGTACAAAAGGACAAAAAGATGTAGAAGAAAAGAGGGTCACAGAAACTTTTATTTTTAATTTATAGATGACAATGGAAGGAATGATGGTTGGCTACAGGGCAGGTTAGTATTGATTAACTGCTGCACACACACTCTTCTTTTCTCTGTTGTACTTTGTATACAGAAATGATCACCTTATTTGGGGTGTTTTAAGTTCAAAATAATAAAAAAGTAATTAAAATCAAAGAAGAAAACTTCCATGGGCCACTATGATCTATAATCAGCAGTAGTCAGACAGTAATTCCAGAAGTCAACTTTTACTTCACGATGGAAGCTTCTTAGGTGATGCAATGGATAGAGGAATAGCCCTAGAGAGAGGAACATTTGATCCAGCCTCAAATATTACTAGTTAAGTAACCCTGGGCAACTCCCTTTACCTCTGTCTGTCTCAGTTTCTTCAACTTTAAAATAGGGAAAATAATGACACCTACTTAACAAGATGGTTATAAGGTCAAATGACATAATTTGTTTGTTTTTTAATATTTTTAAGCATTTATACTATTTTTTAAATACATAAATATTTTTAACATTTGATTATAGAACTTTAAATTCTAGATTCTTTCTCTTCCTCCCTCATCACCTACCCCCCCTGGAAGGACAAGGAATTCAATACAGGCTGTACATGTGTAATTATGCAGAACATCTCCACAGTGGACATATTGTGAGATACTGATTATATGTCCGTTCTTCCTATCCCTCCCCACCTTGTTCTATTTTCTACCCTGTCCCTGTCCCTTTACAGAACTGTGTGCTTCCAGCAACCCTCCACCCCAACTCTCCCCTACCCTCCATTATCCTACCTCTCATCCCCATCACCCCTACCCTCCTGTGTGGCAAGATACCCAGTTTAGAGTTTATGTCATTCCTCCCCTAAGCCAAATACAATGAGAGGAAAGTTGACCCTTTCCTTTTTGCCTTCCCATTCTTCCCCTCCATTGTAACAATTATCCCTTGCCTCTTCTATATGAGATGATTAACCCCATTCTGTCTCTCCCTGTCGTCTCTCATTCTAATCCTCTACCACCTCAGAATTTCATGTTTTAAAGTATCCTTCCTTCCTATTCAATTGATCCTGTGCCCTCTATGCACATATCTATATATGTGCTCAGAT
>CM053591.1:38601758-38642276 GCA_028646515.1 Pseudochirops corinnae | reverse complement strand
CTCAAAAGATTGGGGAACTGACTGTTGCAAACCAAAAGAAAATAAATAAATAAAAAGAAATGATACCTTTATCAGAGACATTGGTTGCAAAAATTCTTTCACAATGTTCTGCTTCCCTCCTAATCTTGGTGACATTGACTTTGTACAGAAACTTTTTGATCTAATGTATCCAAAATTATCCACTTCACATTTTGTAATGTTCTCTATTGATTGTTTGGTCATAAATTCTTCTGTTCTCTATAAATCTGACAGACAAACTATTCTTTGTTCTACCAAGTTACTTACAGTATCAGCCTTTATATTTAAATGGTGAAACCATTTAGATTTTATTTTGGTATACAATGTAAGATATTGGTCAATGTCCAGTTTCTCCTAAATTATTTTTCAGTTTTCCCAGATGTTTGGGTCAAATAGTGAGTTCTTATCCCAGAAGCTGGTGTTTTTGGGTTTTATCAAACAGTAGATTATTATACTCATTGACTACTATGTCTCTAGTACCTATTCTATTCTATTCAGATCTACCACTCTATTCCTCAACTAATATCACATAGTTTTGATGACTGTCGCTTAATAATTACAGTTTAAAATCTAGTATGGTTAGACCACCTTCCCTATCATTTCTTTTCATTAATTCCTTTGATATTCTTGGATGTTTTCTTCCTCCAAATGAATTTTGTTACAATTTTTTTTAGCTGTATAAAATAATTTTTTGGTAGTTTGATTGGTATGGCACTAAATAGACAAATAAATTAGATAAAATTTTCGTTTTTATTATATTAGCTTGACTTTATTTGTGTTAAAAGTGTTTTGTCATTGTATTCATAAAGATCTTGAGTTTGTTTTGCCAGGTAGATTCCCAATTATTTTATAATGTCTATAGTAACTTTAAATGGAATTTCTTTATTTCTTGCTATTGGGCTTTGTTAGAAATATATAAGAATGCTGAAGATTCATGTGAATTTATTTTCTATCCTGCAGCTTTGCTGATTATTTGTTATTTCAAGTAGTTTTTTACTTAATTTTCTAAGTATATCAACATATCATTTACAAAGAGTGATAGCTTAGTCTTTCTTTTGCCTATTTTAATTCCTTCCATTTTTTTTCTCTTATTGCTACAGCTAACAGATCTAGTGCCAAATGGAATAACAGAGGTGATAGTAAACATACTTTTTCCACCCCCAATCTTAGTGGAAATGCATCTAGCTTCTCTCCATTATGTATAATACTGGCTGATGGTTTTAGGTTGATGCTACTTATTATTTTAATAAATACTCCATTTATTCATAAAAACACTAGAAAGTGTTTTCAATAGGAATGGGTGTTGTATTTTGTCAAAAGTTTTTCTGCATCTATTGAGATAATCATATGGTTTCTACCAGTTTTGTTGTTGATATGATCAATTATGCTGATAGTTTTCTTAATATTGAACCATCCTTGCATTCCTGGAATAAATTCCACCTGATGAAAGTATTTTATTCTCATGATAACTTGCTGTAATCTTTTTACTAATATTTTATTTAATTTTTTTGTATTTGTATTTATGAGTGAAATTGGTCTATAGTTTTCTTTCTCTGTTTTGACTCTTTGTGATTTAGGTTTTGATACCATATTTGTATCATAAAAAGAATTTTGTAGGATGCCTCCTCAGATTTTCCTAAAGAGTCTACATTGTATGAGAATTAATTATTCTTTAAATGTTTGATAGAATTCACTTGTAAATCCATCTGGCCCTGGAGATTTTTTTCTTAGGGAGTTCATCAACTTTTTCTGAGATGGGGTTATTTAAGTATTTTACTTCCTCTTCTGTTAATCTGGGCAATTTATATTTTTGTAACTATTAATCCATTTAACTAAGACTGTCAAAATTTAGTACACATAAGTGGACAAAATAATTCCTAATTTTTTTAAAATTTCCTCTTCATTGGAGGTAAGTTCACTCTTTTTTTCATAATGGTAATTCGTTTTTTTTCTTTTTTTCTTTTAATCAAATTGACAAAAGTTTTTATCAATTTGTTTTTTTTTTTATTAAACCAGCTCCTAGTTTTATTTTTCATCTCAACAGTTTTCTTAATTTCAGTTTTATTAATCTCTCCTTTGCCTTTCTTTTTTTTTTTTTTTGTCCATTGGAGCATTTTATTTGCATGTATGTTTTACATCCTTAGAAAAAGAATCTCAGGATTTCTCCTCCTGTGTGTTTTCGTCTTGCTTCCTCATGGTCCATGATGCCAGCTGAGGTTGTAAGCACAATAAACCCAAACTGACGGGATGGCAGCAGATTATTCTGCCACTTTTCCAGATCTTTCAATTGAACATCAAATCTAGGGCTGATTACACCACACTTGTTTGATCGGTCTGTGAGATTTACAACAATTTTTCCTGCTCTGTGATCATCAATGATCTCAAATTCGCCAATGTAACCGTGCTTCATCATCACAGTTAAGAACCAGACAATTACTTTGGAGCCTAATGAGAACCTGGCGTTTTCCTCGCTTTTCTGCATTGTTGATGCTTTTGAGAGCATCTGCCAGGACATTCATGCGCACCATGGTGGCAGCGCTGCAAGATGGCGGAAAGAGCTCCTTTGCCTTTCAGTATTACTAATTTAGCACGTATTTGGGGATTTTCAATTTGTTCTTTTCCCAGCTTTTTTCAGTTACTCGCCCTCTCCTTTATCTTTTTTCCCTTTATTTTATTCGTGTAAGTGTTCAGAGATATAAAAGTTTTCCTAAGAACTACTTTTGCTGCATCTCATAAGCTTTGGTATGTTATCTCACTATGGTCATTCTCTTGAATGAAGTTACTCATTGTTTCTATGATTTGTCATTTGACTCACTCCTTCTTTAAGATAAGATTATTTAGATTCCAATTAGTCTTTACTTTATCTTTCCATGGTTCTTTATTATATGTAATTTTTATTGCATAATGATTTGAAAAAGATGCATTTAATAGTTCTGCCTTTCTGCACTGGATTGTGAGGTTTTTATGCCCTAGTACATGGCCAGTTTTGAGTATGTGCCATGTACCACTGAGAAGAAGGCATATTCCTTTTTATCCATATTCAATTTTCTCCAGCGATCTGTCATATCTACCTTCTCTAAAATTCTATTTACCTCCTTAACTTCTTTCTTGTTTATTTTGAGCTTAGATTGATCAAATTCAGAGAAGGGAAGATCAAAGACCCCACTAGTATAGTTTTGCTGTCCATTTCTTACTCCCTTAACTTCTCCTCCAAGAATTTGGTTGCTATATCACTTGGTGCCTATACGTTTAGTAATGATATTACTTCATTGCAAATGGTTACTTTTACTAGGATATTGTTTCCTTCCCTATCTCATTTAATTAGATCTTTTTGTTTGTCTGTTTTTTCTTTGTCTCAGATTAGGATTACTACCCCCTATTTTTTTTTCTTTAGCTGAAACATAACCAGTTTTTCACCTTTACCCTTTGTGTATCCCACCCTGTTTTAAATGTCTTTCTTGTAAACAGCATATTGTAGGATTATGGTTTTTAATCCATTCTGCTATCTACCTCAATTTTATGGTAGAGTTCATCCCATTCACATTGACATTTATCATTTCTCTCTGTGTCTTTCTCTCCATCATCCTATTTCCCTCCTCCCCTTTTCATGCTTTTATCCTACCTTCCCCCTTCTCCTCTTCAAAAGACTTTTGCTTTTGATCACTGCCTTCCTCAATATTCCCTCCCTATCAGTCTCTGTCCCTCTACCTGCCCTTTTCCCTTACTACTTTGTTCCTCCCTTCTAATCCTTCCCCCATTTTCTTTCCCCTTTCCCCTCCTACAGTCTGTAGGGCATGTTAGATTTCTCTACTTAGCAAAGTATGTTATTCTCTCCTTGAAGCAAATCTGTTATAGTAAATCTCAAACAATTCTTTTCTCCCCTGCTTCTTTCCCTCTACAATAATAAGTTTTTGTGTCACTTCACATTAAATTTCTGTACTTAACTGAGTATGTTATTCCCTCGTACAAGTGAAACCAATGAGAATAAAGCCCATATAATGCTCTTCTTCCTCCCTTCTTTCCCTCTACTGCAATACATATGATCCTCTTCATGTGATGTAATTTACCCCTTTCTGCCTCCTCTTTTCCTCTTCTTCCATTACAATACCTTTGCACCCCTTAATTAGGTTTTTATCATCACATCACTTAATTTATACCCACACCCTCTGTCTATGTATATCACTTTTAAATGTCATAATAATTATACAATTCTCAAGATTAACAGGTATCATCCTCCATATAGGGATATAAACAGTTTGCTCTTATTGAATAACAAGTGGGGTGTGTGTGTGTGTGTTTATTTTTTCCCCGTTTCCCTGTGTCTCTTGAGTTTTGTATTTGAAGATCAAATTTTCCATTGAGCTCTAACCTTTTCATCAGGAACATCTGGAAGTTCCCTGTTTCATTGAATGACCAACTCCTTGCCTGAAAGACTATGCTTATTGTAGCTGAATAAGTGATCCTTGTTTGTAGTCCAAGCTCTTTTACCTTATAAAATATCATATTCCAATCCCTCCAATCTTTTAATGTAGAAGTTGCAAGATCCTATGTTATCCTGACTGTAGTTCCGTGATATTTGAATTATTTCTTTCTGACTTTGTGTAATATTTTCTCCTTGACCTGATAATTCTGGAATTCAGCTGCAATATTCCTTGGAATTTTCAATTTGGGATCTCTTTTAGGAGGTAAACAGTGGATTCTTCTGATGACTATTTTATACTCTGGTTCTAGGACTTCAGGACAGTTTTCCTTGATGATTTCTTGGAAGATGCTGTTCAGACTCCTTTTTTCTTCATGACTTTCTGGTAGACCAATAATTCTTAGATTCTCTCTCCTCAATCTATTTTCCAGGTCAGTTGCTTTTCCAATCAGATTTTTTATGTTTTCTTCTTTTTTTTCATTTTTTGGTTTTTGTTTGACTGATTGTTGATGCCTCATAGAGTCATTTGCTTCAATTTTTCTAATTCTAAATTTTAATGAATTGTTTTCCCCAAGTTTTTGAAACTCCTTTTCCATTAGGCTAGATTTCACTGTCAAGGATTTATTATCTACACGTAGATTTTGAATTTCCTTCACCATTTGGCTAATTTTCCTTTTTAAGGAGTTGTTCTGTTCAGTCAAATTCTTTTCCACTTTCTCAATTCAATTTTAAAAATAATTACTGAGTTTTTCTTCTTCCTCTTTAATTTGGCTTTTGAAATCCTTACTGAACTCTAATAAAAATGTTTTTTAGAATTGAAACCAGTTCATATTCTCTTTTGAAGCTTCAGATGTGGGTGTAGTGTCAATGTTGACATCATCTGAATGTGAACTTTGCTCTTCCCTTTCACCATAGTAGGATTCTAAGGTCTTTGTCTTTCCAATTTGTGGTTGTTGGTTTTTTTTTTTTTGCCCATTGTGATTGCCTATTTCCTGACTTTTGAAGTGGATCTAGTGTACAGGGTGCACTTCTAGGGTATAGAGGGCTCTGACGCAGGCTTCTTACAGTATGAGTTAGGGGCTTGTTTATTTACTTTGTGTGCTGTGGCCTTTCAGTGTTTAGCCTAAGGACAAGGCCAGGACTTTTGAGGGGCTCACTGGGATTCTGTTGTTCATGCTTTCTGTCTCTGTCCCACTGAGGTTTAGGATCTCCCACTGAAATGCTTCCCATTCTGCACTGGTGCCCTTCAGCCTCAGCACAACCACAACCACACTCCTCTTGTAGATCTCCCATGCCTGCCACTATTTCTGGATGTTACACTTGGGCAATATTCTCTGGGTTTTTCAGGGTCAAAGCAGCTGATGGGAGCAATTGTAGTGTACTCTGCCATCTTGGCTCCCAGAAGTTCAGGTAAGTGATTTTTATTTTATTTTATTTTATTTTGCTTTTTGGAGAGGGCAAGGTAGGGCAGTTGGGGTTAAGTGACTTGCCCAAGGTCACACAGCTAGTTTTGTGTTAAGTATCTGAGGCCAGATTTAAATTCAGGTCCTTCTGACTCCAGGGCCAGTGCTTTACTCACTGTGCCACCTAGTCGCCCTTATCAGATAGGTGATTTTTAAACATCTAGACTGTGGAATTCCAGCTCTAGGAGTAGCTGCTGCCATTGCTGCAGGCCCTGCACTTATTTCTTACACAGCTCTGACAGACCCCTGTCCTGTGGTGAGAGGTTTGGGAGTTGCTTGTTGTGGGTGAATCAGTTTGTCTGGGCTCTCTCTGGCTCTGCTATGGTTGCCTCTGTGTTAGTGCAGCCTACACTCTCCTTACAGAACTCTGCTCTCTCCCCTGCTCAGCTCAACAAATTCTACCTGAGGATTCTCCATGTTGTTTACCTGGGCTGGAAATCTGCCACACTCTGTCACCTAGCGGATTCTGCCATTCTAAAACTTATTCAGATTCGCTTTTTAGAGGTAATTGAAGGAATTTATGGGCAAGTTCGGGTGAGTCACTGCTTTCATGTTGCCCTCTCTGGTTCTGCCTGTCTTCATTATTTTCTTAAGTCTAGGAAATCAACAAACAATGTATTGGACAAAAATTTGTATGCTTTGCAGATTTCTAAGAGGTAAGTGATTACATTGAAAACTTGACACATGGCCCCTGCTGGATCCTGAAAACCCCCAAATAGCTCCCACTATTCCTACTCACATAACTGTTCTTGAAAATCTCTAAGCAAAGGAAGAATGCACTTTTCCTTTCCTTGGGCCTGAAAGCCTTGATTTGATGGGATACCATCAGTGAGAGGTATCCACCAATTCAGGGAACATGAAGATGTCATGGCTTCCAGGTTCTTTCTTTCTACCCACATCTTTCCCAACCCACTAATTACCAGAGACAATGCCAATATTTTTAAGAATGGAGAATTCTCCTTGAAGCACAAGAAGCATAGGGTGGTTAGAATGGGAATGTAGAAGAAATGATAATTTATAGCTCTGGACCTATGCTTCTATAACAGAGTAGGAGGTGGTGAGTATATGAAGTAAATTGATTATTGGACTTCTAGTAAGCAGGCCATTAAACCTGCTTTTCAAATGATGGGTTAGTATATCTGTACAAAAATTTGAGAAGTTCAGCCTTACAGAGATCCTTTATTTCTAGGACCAATCTTGGATTCTATGGCTGTTCTGCCTGACATTTATAGGAATCTTTAGTACTTTACTGTCATTCTTTTTGGTTGCCTAGTACCAGGTTCCGATACCTCAATTAATTATTGATTAATTTTGAGTACAGAAAGAAAACCAAATATGATTTGAGTGAAAGGGAATGTTCAAGGTTATATTATAGCCAAATGCTATATTTGGCAGAATGGTGAATTGTTCAACATGATGACAGGAGTTGTAAGAGCAGAGGTGTGGCTTTAATATCTGGTTAGTTTTCTTATAATGGCAGTCATATCTGAACCAATCCAATCCAGTTCAGTTGAATTCAGCAGTGGTGAACTTTAATCTGGTGGGCAGTGAACAAAGACCAAAACTATGACAAATTTTGTGTGACCTGATTCAACACAATTTCTTGATGGCACTATAAGGCCAAAAGACCCCCTTGAGCAATAACGAGGCACTATTGGGTCCATGGAAGGGAAAGGGGAAAGTAATAAGCATTTTCAAAGCATTTACTATGTTCTAGGCATTGTGCTAAGCACTTTACAAATATTATCTTATTTGGGCAGTGATGTAAACAATCTATAGAGTAATTTCAGTTGTATTTATGAGCATTTTTGCTATCATCTATATATAATTCTACTTTCAGGATGTCATCAGTTCTCTGATAGATTTCATCATCACTATTTCATCAAAGCATTGAAGAGTTAGTATGGGTGTCAATAAGTTTAAGGCATTTGATCCTTAGATCTCTTGGACACAGACCTTGCTGGTACACATACAAGCTGATTTCATGCCAGAAACACGACCAATAAAAAAAAACAACAACAAGAAATTGTGTAGAGTGTTTTAGACAAGCCCATGTGCTCACCATTTGGATATCATTGCATCACCACAAGCTACCAGACCTCTCTAGGAGAAACATATATCTTAGAACAAAGATGGAACAATCTATTCAACATTGACCCTTCCTGTGTCCCCCAATATTGAGGTGGGATTCTTATTGATTGTCTGGTAAACAGCTGAGTCTGCATGCAGGCATTCTGCTCATATTGTTATTTGAGCAGTTTTATAAAGCCTAGTTGGGATTTTGTCTACAAAATTCTCTGGTCATTATATATGCATATAGATGTATAAACACACAAGTATATACTCATACATACATATACATTTAATACATACACATATATACATACATGTGTGTGTGTGTGTGTGTGTGTGTGTGTATGTTATTGGGGAACTATTTCAGTGGTCTAGGATTTACACAACAGAAAAAAAAAACCTGAAAAAAATACCAAAACATAATCTACCTGCTAACTCTTCATTTTTCTTGTGTGTTAGATGTATTTAAAGTTCACATGGTTCTATAGGACTGTGATAAGGATCACTTCAACTGATGGCAGCAATACTTAAATGTCTGAAACCTAAATTGCTGATCACTCTTTTTCTAGGTTATTTAGTTTGTTTCCATGAAAAAAATGTTCCAAACTCTAATGTACTGGGATGGATACCACCTTGGGATAGAGTAGCTTTCGTACCACATTAAAGTCATCTGTTTCCAGCCTGAGCAGTTTCTAGGGTTCTGGATATGTTAACAAAAAAGCAGAAGGGAATTAGTCCTTTGGTTCCATAAAGGCAGTTACTCCTGTAGTGACTGAAGTTTTGGATGCCTTAGTAAACCTGTGAAGAGCCTGATCAATGTCACAAAACACAGATCCCCAAATCCTTGGATGAGTTCTATTCCTTCTCATAACTCATGCCCTTCCTCTGCCTTTAATGAGATCCTCCACATTTCCCCCTTATCCTTGCATGTTTCCTCTTTTCTCTTCTACTTTGGCATTTTATTTAACTTTGTAAATAGATGGTTCTGTTTAAAACAAGTGGGGAACTGTGATTTAACCAAGGCAATGTGCTGCCCTGATCCCAGCAAAAAAGGTTAAAATATCAAGATAAATCACTAACATGATATGCAACCATGTCTGTGGAAGAAACACCAGGTTATGAAAGATTGCCTTTATAAATTGCTGAGAAAAAAAGACAGACTTATTAAACAAAAGTACAAACAAGGGAAAACAGTAAATTATAAAAACAGACAAGAGAATTCATGCAAGGTTGTTTAAGGTCATTTGGGGTAGAAGCAAATAGGCCTAAAAATCTTTGTGGACCTTAGGATATCATAGACAATATAACCACTTGTAACACCAATGCTATATTCACGGCACCCATGGTGGCTATGAATATGCTGGTGTAGCTGTGAATCACAAAATGTAACAGTCTCTCCACATGGAGGACAGAAACAAAGCATTTATTAAAATAGTGGAAAACTGAGTCTCAAACCAGAAAATCAAATTCATTACAGTAACCACAAAGTTGGTACACATAATCAACAAACACCCACATTCTCAAGCCTTCCCAAACCTTCCCTCAGTTAGGTTTTCAAAAGAAAACAGACTGCCTCAAGAAAGGATCCTCCTCTTTCACTCAGAGTAGCTCCTCAGCCTCCTCGCTGCTTGTTCCCAGAAGTTCTCAGTTTTTCTCAATTCTCTTCTCAGTTCTTCTCAGTTCTCAGTTCTCATTTCAGTTCTCAGTTCTCACTTCTGTCCTCAGTTTTTCTCTCTCTCCAGTAGTAGCAGTTCAGCCTCCACACTGCTTGCTTCCAGCAGTTCTGGCTCTCTAGCTTGGGCTTTTCCTTATATATGGTATTAGCTCCTCCCTGTTCTGCCACTCCCTGTTACATCAGGAAGTTCCTCCCACTGTGGGATTCACAAGTTCTGGATCTTAATACTTGATACAACCATGAACTGAAACAAGGTATTAAGTAGTTAAATAGCTGAAACAAGGTGTTTAATGTTAATTACATAGCTTGAAACTAGGTGCTAAGTACCTGTTTGCTTGCCAATACAAAGGGCAAGGAAGATCTTCAAATCCCATTACCATTACACCACTTATTAGGATAATGTTATTTCATCTGGGAAACAAAAAGGTTAAAACTATGTCTCTCTCCTCTGCTCAAGAAGACCAGGAGATGCATAAGCTTTTAAAAATATTTCAAAATTTGGGTCCTTCATAGGGAGAACCTATAAACTATTGAGAAAATTCATGACCTAAGGGCTCTAAATAACTAAAATTTTGTTGTACTTTTACTAAGAACTATCTTTTGCATCCCATAACTGCAACAGATGCAGAAAATTTCTGTTGTCACTAGGTATTAAATTCATAAGTAATAGGGTAAAATTGACTTAGGACCAAGACTAGAGGGCACCAATTTTCCACTGTATAATTAGCTAACATTTATATGGTGCTTTAGGGTGTACAAAATGCTTTTCTACTATTATCTTATTTGAGCCTCACAATAACCCTCAGAGGTAGGTGCTTTTATTATTCCCCTTCTAAAGATGAAGAAACTGAGACACAGAGAAGTGTGGCATTTAAAAATTTTGAGAGACAAATTTTCCATGGAATTCAATAATTTTATTAAGTAGGCTATTATATTTATTAATAAAAATAGTTCAGTGATATTCCTGAATGCCAAATAGCCTTCATGGTGGTCGGCTCACTGTTTATATGCCCTTAGAACAGTGGTTCTCAACCTTCCTAATGCTGTGACCCTTTAATACTCATATGTGGGCGTATCTGCATGTGGGCGGACCTGCCTGGAGATGGATAGAGGAGCAATGTCTTGGTTCCTAAGACCATCAAAAATAAGTGTTTTCTGATGGTCGTAGGCAATCCCTCTGAAAGGGTCGTTCGACCCCCAAAGGGGTCACTACCCACAGGCTGAGAACTGCTGCCTTAGAAGAACACATATTCCTGAGGATATCAATTGACTCTGATTAGTTAACAATTAATGAGAGAATAAATATTATAATGAGTGGCTAAACTATATTCCAACGAGGGTTGTGAGGGTATGTAATTTGTCTCACCTAAATCTTCATCAAAGATATGTATCAATTTCCATGTCACTTGTCTGACAAAAGGGAGAATCAACATTTTCCCAGACCTATCTGAATAAACATAGTAAGCACAATCCTCCCATTTGTCCAAACCTAGAATTTCTTTAATTGTCTGTCTAAGTAGGTCTTGGCCTGCATAAATCTTTGACAAAGATTGCCAACACTGGTTGATTTCTGGATGAGAAAGTAGAAAAGGGGGAAAACCTGGGTTCTGATTCAATAATTAGTTATTGATATAAGAGAGAAATAGTAATTTCTCTAAGAAGGTAAATAACTTACCCAAGTCATACATCTAGTAGGTGTCTAAATAAAATTTGAGCTGGAGTCTTCCTGATTCCAACTTTCTATTCACTGTGCCACCTAGCTGAAGGACCAGTAATCATGACAAAGCCTTTCCTATTCTCCACAGGCAACCCAAGGGCTACTTATGTAACCAGGGAAGGAACATTCTATCCTTCTTTCTTCTCTCTAGAATACTCTGGAACATTTCTTTCTTCATTTGAATTCAGGAATAAAATGATCCAACTGACACACAGGAGATCAATCAGTTATACAGACGCAGGATCTAAGCAGAGCAACATTTTGCTTTAATGCTGCTGAACATGACCCAGATACTGAAACAAAGGTCATAATGTTGTTTGACTATGGAGAGAAAACTTGAGATATTGTTTGTGTCTCCCTACTCCCAAATCCTAGTAGAATGAAAGTGTCTTGAGAGAAGGGAAAGAATTGTTTCTTTGTGTTTTGTCTTTTTGTTCCCAGTGCCTTATGTAGAACCTGATACATTAGAGGGCTTTTTGAATTGAATGGAATTTTTTCCTATTGCAGGAAAAAAATATTGATTGAGGATGGTGAGTCCACCCAACCCTGGCCGTAGAATGTTCAAACTCCTGGGAGTCACTGGTTAAGGGGAATGTACAAGTAAAATGTCAATCTGAATGATCTGGGATAAGAGGGATGTTGAGTTTTAATAGAGGTGCTGTCACATGGAACCCTGAGTTAGAGACTTGGAACACCACAGTATAAACAGCCTCCCAGTGAGGTCTATTCAGTTAATACTTGCTTAAGTCTGGGCCCCCTAACTTCATGGGTCCTTCTGGTTAAATTAGCTAAGAAAAATTTGGAGTCTGTGTTAGATGCCATCCATAGAGAGGCTGTAGGTGACCTTACTATGATCTGAGATAGGTTCACAGTTTAATGAGAACTGCTAGGTTATGTCACTTCTGCTTTAGACAATTCATCTTAGACCCAATTAGCCATGTTCTCCATAAACTGATCCATTGAGGTATACTCTGCTATAGCTAACAGAGCTGTCCTTTATTCATTGATAAATTCTGTGCAATGAATAGTGAAAGTATCTCAGAGGATTTTTAGGAAATTCAGTTTCATTCATCCTTTATCTCATGCCTTTTCTTATTTCTCCCAATTGCTAAAATTACAATCTATCTTATATGACTGTTTGTATATGACTGAATTTATATATCAGTGTACATATTGTTTCCCTCTAATAGAATGTAAGCTCCTTGGGTATAAATATTTCCCTTCCTTCTTTCCTTCCTTCCTTCCTTCCTTCCTTCCTTCCTTCCTTCCTTCCTTCCTTCTTTCTTTCCCTCCTTCCTCATTTCTTTCCTCCCCTCTTTCTTTCTTTCTCCTTTATACTTCCTTTTTTCTTTCTTCTCTGCCTCCTTTCTTTCTTCATTCCTTCAGTTTGCATATTAGTAGCACTTAATAAGTATGAGTTGAATTGAATTGCATTTAAATCGTCTCAGAGTTCTGGTAGGAAACCAAAATCAGATAGCAGAGGGTAGCTTAGGCAAGTGTCAGGAAGGAATAGTGGGTAGCCATCTCCCTCCCCAGTTTGGAGATAGGAGATGCTTCTTTGATGTGCTTAGAATAGAATGACTGTACAGTTTTGTGAATGACTTCACCTGGTCAAAGAGCTGAGGGAAACTGGCAGTTTTTCTGGAAAACCTCATGTATGTGCTGAGTTGTTACTCTTCCCCAAGTAAGATATTCAACTGGATTCAAAGTTAAGCAGTCTCATCCTTTAGTGTTACCCATTCACCTCAATGAGTCATGTTCTGAGTCTCTGCTTGACCTTCATCATTTTGGAGTGTGATATTCTAGACTTGTGGTTCTGACAGTCAACCACCGTGAAGTGCCCACCATGGTTGCAGCTATCCCAGAGCTGGTATGTGGGAACTGGCCTGAATGCCAAAGTGATTTATTATTTTCAGGAAGGTTACTTGTTATAGGCTCAGGCTTAGGGATTTCCATGGTGGAGACTGAAGTGTCCCATTTGGTAATCAAGGAAAGATCGTGACTAAGATTTCTACATAGGAAGGAATAGAAGTTTTATATGATAAAAGAGAGCTTGTGAACAAGAATTCTAGGAGCTGACCAAAGTCACCAGAAGGGGAAAACTGAATGTAGATTAGAAGGAGGATCAGTACCTAGCTCACAAAATCCAGCAGTCTAGGGTCAGATGCAGGGAACCTAAGTTCCACAAAGAATTTCCTCAGTTTAATTTATTAACTTCTCTTTATTTTGCAGGTGCTTGGGAATAAATAAAGAAATCTATTATTTCCTCAATGGGGGCTACATTCTCCTTCTAATCTAGACAAAAATGTAAAATCTTTAGCACTTAGTAGATAAATCCTGGAAAGACTTACCTGAAATGTAATTTAAGGACTTGGCCAGAATCACAAAATATTAGATGTCAGAGGAATCCAAGTCATATTGATTCTAAAGAGCTAGATATTCTAGTCACACATCACCTATCTCTTAAAGGAGCATAGTGGAAAATGGTTAACAAGCAGCTCTCTTGGTGGGGATTGGGGATGGGGACACACACGCATACGCATATATGTATGCATATGTACAAATGCATAAACACATAAAATGTATAAACAATACACTTTGAAGTTTAATCTGCCTATTAACATTTTTCTTCACTTTCTTAATTCTAGACAGTCAAGAAAACATAAATTAAGTCCTGATTTGTATCTTTTACCAATTTCTGAGGTGTAAATTTTCACACTGAAGATTCAATAATCAGCTTTCTGAGGTTGTATGACTTAGTTCCATGCACAGCTCTGAACAGGCAATATTTGAAATCAATTACTTTTTTTAAAGTCCTATAACAGGCCCAAATTTTATTTATTTATTTATTTGCTTTTTGCAACTTTCTTTCTGCTTTTCTTTGGAGGTGGGAAGACAGGGCAATTGGGATTAAGTGACTTGCCCAAGATCACATGGCTAATAAGCATTAAGTGTCTGAGGCCAGATTTGACTCAGGTCCTCCTGACTTCAGGACTAGTGCTCTATTCAATGCACTACCTAGCCTCCCCAAATCAATTGTTTTTCACTGATATGTTGACTTACTTTGATATGTAGAGACTGGGGGTGGGGGTTAGTATAGCAAGATATGCTGAATATCACCCAGCTAATATATGCAGTAACAGTAAAATAGTTTCCATCTTCTGTTTCAGTGTTCTCTTACTAACACATGCTACTGTTAGTTCTGCTTTTATAATTAACATCATGTGCAAAATGTAAACAGTCTTCTGTAGAGATTGCCAAGTCCAAGGCATGCAAGGGGAAAAAAAAGTCTACACAAATAGGACATGCCATTCACATGTTTTTTAGACAGTGAGGCTTTTCAGCATGACATTCAGTCACAAACAATGGAAGCACAAATATTTATTTTCTAAGGGCTTGTATTTATAAGAAAAAAAATTTCCCCTTGATCTAACACTGATTGACCCTTTAAGACCTACCCTTCTCCATTATGTCTTCTTGTATTGTTACATTAATAATATATTTGCCCCCTCCATTAGACTGTAAGCACCTTGGGGTCAGGAACTGTATTTACATTTCTTTATATCCCTAGTAACACAGTGCTGTTGTTAGGTAGTAGGTGCTAATTAAATGCTGATTGAATGACTGACCATTTTTCACTGATCTTTTCTTCCCTAAATTATTAAAAAAAAACACTATATAAGTCATCTCACAAAAATCATCAGCATTGTTATTATTGTTTTTGGTGGAATATGTGATTTCATTGATGAAAGGAATCTTTTCCTCTTCAGAGGAAACTCCCTCTAACCTCTTCAATTAAGAGGCTTAAGTGACTGGTCCCAAAGTCACATTGTCTTAATCTCTCAGTCAAAAGTCTTCTTTTTTCTTAATTGGAGATTAGTTTCCAATCATCTTTAATTCAATCATCCTGAAGAGGTACAGGGTACAGAGTACAAAGTCTTCCCACTCCTAGGCCACAGTAAGTCATGATTTTCTCAGTCAGCATTAGGTACCCAAGAAGAAGTCTTTTCATCTTGACTTGAGGCTGGCTCTCAGATTCTGTGGTTCCTCTTCCATGGTCCCAGCTCCTGCCCTAATCTATCCAGCTGCTACCTGGATTCAAAGGCAGACAGCTCTCAACTCCTTGTCTAGCTTCTCATCCAGTTCCTTGTCTAGTTCCCATTCCATACTGAAGCTCACAGTGTCTAGTCCATCTCAAGACCTTCACAGTTTCTGTTCTTGAGAAGACAAAGATTAATAGAGCCACTACAACATTCAAACACCATCATCAGTTCACTCTGCCTGTGAAATCCACACAGACCCACCAACAAGGTCTGAGAACTCAACACAAATCATCAGTATAGAATCAACACAGACTGACAAACAAGGTCCAAGAGGTCAATACAAATCACCAGTAAAGTCCCAGGACCTCTGAATCCCTCCTCCAGGACTTCTGTAGACAGACAACCAGAAAATCCTCTTTCAGGGTTTCCAGTAAGGTCTCAGGGCTTCTGTACAAAGTATCACAAAGAAACATCAACACAGACAGAACAGACAGATATAGAGTGCTGAGATACCACTGGTTTTCTACTTCTCCACCACAAGAGCTCCCTTCTCAGTTCTGCTCTCTCTAGCCTGGGTCTCTCCTTATATATGGTCATTAGCTTCTCCTCACAAGTTCCAGGGTTCACAAGTTGTGGGGTTCAAAAGTAAAGACTTGATACCATCGTGGGCAAGAACTGAAACAAGGTGTCAACTAAATAGCTGAAACAAGGTATTAACTACTTCTTTGCTTGCCATTACAGTTGTTCATTCATTCCATCATGTCTGATTCTTCATGGCCCCATGAGTCATAACAAGCCAGGCTCTTCTATTCTCTTATATTTTTCTAAATCTGTCCAAGCTCATGTTCATTGCTTCCATGTGGATAATTAAAATGTTGTTTTTTTCAAATTGGATTTGAATATGCTTGTTCATAATCTTAACTCATTGGTTTTATTTCTTCCCTCTGATGCAACATTTAAAAAATCATATTTTCCCTATGTAATAACATTTCAATCATTCAAATTTATTTAATTAGCCTGTTTATATTTTAAAATAATTATTAATCAATACATTCATTATGACAACAATGATGCTGACATTAGATGATATATATGAATATATGTATAGACATATATGTATGTGTGTGTTTGGGATGAAAAAACCCCATCCAAAAATTTAATTTAAAATGCAGAGATCTCTTAGGATAAAAATGGGATTTTATTCTCTTCCATGGAAGAAGAGAGTGTTCTTCCCCATGACTGATCATGAGGAAGAAGAGAGGCAATATGAAGGGAGCAGTTTTAAAACCTAACACAGTCAAGCCCCCTTCCCTGACTGTCTCCTCTCCTATTGGCTGAAAGGCAGACTTAAGTCTTGGTGCCAAAATCTTCCCCAATGGCAAGTCACAGGGAAGCCCACCACTATCTCTCAGTGGCTGGAAAATAGGCTTACAAAGAACAAGCATGCTGATTGACAGCAAGGGAAAGGGGGAAGGATCCCAAAGCAAGGGAGGAGGAGCGAGCTCAGGCTATCCCTGACTCCCACTGTCTGGGAGGAGGGGCCCACAAAATCCCAAAATCAGAGAGGGCTTTTTGCTGATTGACAGCAGTATTGGAGGGGGCAAAGTTAGTCCAAAACTGCCTGAGAAGTTTTCACTCTCCCCAGACGTATATATGTATGTATGTATGTATGTATGTATGTATGTATGTATGTATGTCTCCCCATTGCCTTCAGAATACAATAAAAAATTTTCTGCTTTGACATTTAAAGCATTTTATAATCTGGCTTCATCCCATCTTTCTAGATTCATAATGCACTATTTCATCTCGGAAAATCTAAATTCCAGGCAAACTAGCTTACTTGCTCTGTATTGAGTATGATATTACTTCTCTTACATCTCTTGCCTTTAAGCTTTTATACAGATCACTTCCCATAAATGCAAAGCTCTCCCTCCTCACTTATGCCACTTGTTGCCTATCAGGCTCACCTCACGTGCCACTTCTTGAGGTCTTTCCTGATTCCTCTGTTGTTGGTGCTCCTATCCCAATAGTTTTGTATATATTTTATAAATATCCTTTATTTATTTATCTGTGAATCATTGTATCCTTCCTGCAGAATGGAAACCCCTTGATGGCCAAAAAAAGAAAAAAAAAGAAGCTCTCTTTCTATGTCACCCCTCCACAGCCCAGATAGGGCTGGGAATAGGATTTAAAACAGGTATCCAGAGGTCATAATTTCCAAAAAGACCCAGCTTTGTCTCTGAGTATACCTTTCCTTATGTTAACAAAATGGTCCTAAATGACCAGACCTTCAACTCAAGGCATTGACTTGAGTATTGGGATTATTCTTATCTTAAAACTTTCTGAACATATACCATGTTATGGATTGTTAATGGTAAAGAAAACAGATATTCTGGATCATAATTTCAATCAACACTTTGTCATCTTTCTTGTTTTCTTGTATTTACCATTTGTTCAATTAAGAAAATGCCGTTATCATACAATGATTAAACCATCATAGGTATGATATATTTGTGTAATTCAGCCACTCCTAAATTGGGATGGTCCTAGAATGTACTTAAGCTCTCTCATCCTTTTGTTCATCAGTCAGGACTCTAGTCCTACACTCCATGTACAAGTAGTAAAGCTAGCCTAAGGCAATAATGAATAAATGTTGTAATTTTATATTTGTCTCTTAAACCAAACCCTTTCTAGATGGAAAGAGAGGCTATAGGAAGCCCTTCAACCAGGCCTCTCTGATCCCTCTATGATTTCCTTTGTGGATAATCAATTTAAAATATTGTTTTAAAAAATATCCCATGATATAAAGACAATTTGTCAGTACTTTGCTTTTTCCCTTCCATTAAAAGGGATGAAAAACAGTCCAACAATGTGCCAGAAATTTGTTGCACAGGCATTAAAACTATAGAAGATCAATATCCATGTGCATATCTTATCCATTATATATGAATGACACCTGGTGTGCACATCCTTCAAAAGTGGTCTTGTACTCAGTTTAGTTTATCTCAATGTGGGTCATAGCCCCTGATAAAATTTAGCTGTAATCTCCTTACAATTACTTAGGACATAAAATGAGAAATAAAATTATTGAGCCTCAGAAGATAGTAATTCAAAGAGATAACTTGAAGACTTTTAATGACTTTCAAAAATCACTACTATAAGAGAAAAACCAACCCCTAATTCCCCTAAACCTTAACAAAAGACAGCTCAGACTCTCTCTTATTCATAGTCAGCAACCTTATGTTAAAAGTTAATTGAAATTCTAATCTAAGAACACACTTCCTGGTAGTTTATTACAAATAACATCTTTCTCTTTTGGAAAAAAAAAAAAAAAAGGTGAGTAAGGCTTTTACTAAGGCCTCAAATAAACAGATAGCTAAAAGAGTTATTTCCACGTCCTTTCTGTTCTACCTAAAAGAACGAAATGTTTAACAATCTCAACCTCTTAAATATTGTTGAGACTGCAAATATTCGGTTATATCAATTATTTTTCAGTTGAAACAAGTGGTTAGAAGTGGAGAAGGTCCTTTTTGGATTTCTTGCCTTTGCTTTCATTCATCTCTGCCTGGGCCCATACAACAAGGCAATGCTCTAGCTGATAAATTAACAATACAAAGCTTACCCAATGCTTCTTCCTTTATCTCTGCACTCAAAATGCAAGGATGTTAATTAAGTAATTTCACAAGAACAGCACAGGTAATTAGTTAAATCATGCACAAAAAGCCTTCCTCGTATACCTTCTCCTTCTTCCACTTCTACTAATCCTACCTAATAGTCTTTGTTAAATGGATGCCACTTCTTATCCCATCTTTAGAAACTTATAATATAGCCATGTGACAAGTGAACACTTTTTTCCTCATACGCTTTTGTTTTGGTAACTTTGAAAGCTGGATAATCTTTGCTGTTTAAAGCAAAATAAGAATTGAGAATATCATAAAAATTGGCACATACTAATATTCAGAGTGAGATAAGTAAATATGAAGCACAGTTTAAATTTGTGATGTAAGCAATTTGAAGAAGAAAGCTAGTTTTCTTAAATCTAAAACTTTAATTTTTTGAGTCGTATGCCAACATTGTACAGTTCTTTTTAGTTGAAGGTTAAAAATTTATCATAACTGTGACTTACATAGCTATTTAAGGTGAATGAGAAATAGGAAAGAAAACTTTCAGTGTATTCCTAGAAGCCTCCAATTTAATTTTGATTGTTCCCCTTTCTTGAAGAATTTGACCTTTTTAGATTGATATTTTCCCCTCATATATGATACCATGTAATCATTTATTTAAATAATGAAGAGTCCTCTCCCTGTAACATTCCTCAGAAATGAAAATATAGTCAATGACTATATTTCCATTCAAAAAATTTTCAACTTAAGAAAACATTTTAATCATTTTCTGTTTCTTTGTCAGACTATGAAACTTCCCATTCATTTAACTTAATAAGGCTACATTATATGGACAGAACAAAAGTATTATCCTTCAGTTTTATGTGATTACCTATGCAATCCAGTAGAACAACTGCTTTTTCACTCCATTTCCATTGTTTTTCACTCTAGATACCCCTAAAGAAATAAAAACCGATATTGCCCCTGCCTACACTGGGAAATCATTTCAATCTTTTTGTCAAACCTATTTACAAAATAAAAAGGGGATTTGGATTTGGACCTATATATCACAAGGGCCATTACCTACTGCCTTACATGCCCTAAAAATTTTAAGCATCATTAAAAATGGGTATACCTCAGCAGAATAACAATTTGAAAAAGTACGTATTCCCAAATAAAGTAATGGAAAAGATTTGCCCATTAATTATGTAGAGGCAAGGTTGTGCTTATATTGTTTTTAGACACTAATGAATGACCACTGAAGATGCCAACACAGAATGTCCAGGTGTGTTCCATCAGATGCACAAACACAGAAGAGGATCAGAGAGTATCACTCACAAGGACAACCCCAGAAGTTGGCGTCACACCTCTTCACAGAATGATACAATACGGACTTCAGAAGAGCCTGCACTTCAAGTAATATCTGATTTTCTAATAAGAACTGATTTTTGGACTTTTTAAATCACAGGACTAATTGCCTCCCTCTTAATGTCAGCAACTGTGTCTTCTATTTCTCTGCTATGTGGGATACAAACTGCTTAATTTGTGAATGAATTGGCAAAGAATGTTACCTTGGCTTTGAAAACTCAAGACTCTATAGCTAAGACACCATCAATTTATCATAAAATCAATCTGTTGGTACAGTTAGAAACACTTAAGGCCAGACTCCTTCACCAATGTAATTATGAATACATCTATGTATGAATTGTTAATTGCATTGATTTTACTTTAGTGCAATGTATATCTAATGGATATTTTGCTGAACAATCTTTATTTTGCCTTTTTCCAACTAATTTCACTTATGCTTTGTATCAAACATCAAAGCTATATGCATTGCATCAAATTTCTGATGTTTTAAAAAAGGGGGGAAAAGGTTTGTCAGATTTCTTGTTACTGAATTCACTGTCCTAATATTGTTAATGGTTTCAACTGCTGTGTTTGCAATCCAAACTGCAGAATAGGTTAATGAATTATCAAAAAATGTTTCTGTAGCCTTAAAGACACAACATGATATAAATAAGGATTTTTACATAAGATCAATTTATTATAACAATTACTATTTTGCTTAGATATGAGGCATTAAAAAGGCATTAAAAAGCTCAATTGTTACTTAGATATAATTATAAATACACATATATTTGTGTTATCCCTAGCTTATATAGTTCCTCTCATCCCAATACCACATGGGACAGGATCAGAGCCTGCTTATTGGGAGCATGGCATAATTTCAATATCACCTTGGAAATAAAAAAAAAAATTTTAATCAAATTATTAACATATTGAACATATTGAAATCCTTGGGATTGACCCAGAAGGAGTCACAAGAACAATTATTGGTACATTGAAAAAATCTCTATGCATTTACTCCCTATATTAATCATAATAATCTGTTGTATATTTGGATCTTGCATTATGTGAATTATGATGTGCAATATTAAAACTTTAAGCATTGATTTATATGCCTTAAAACTTCTCTTTAAAAAGGGGAAATATGTTGTAAGCCAAAGTATTTGATTCTTGGTGGTCAGTTCCTATGTAGATATCCTTGACGACTGTGGCTTTGGCCCCCCAGCCTTGAAGCTGCTCTCCAGAGCATCCTTTGTCATGTGAATGCGTTTTGAAAAGAGTTAACTGACTTTTCCCATGACTTCCTGGTGCCATGATAACAAAGCCTGATCTTATCTGAGATGCTTCCAGGATGTGACAGATTTTTATAATGATAAGACCATGATAATGACAATAATGTTCCAGGATATGACACATATAAGAGCACTTGAATCTTTGTCTGCTTGTTCTATAAAAACCTTTTTCAAAGAATCATTAAATGGAATTCATGGTTCTTCCTTGAACTACCCACATGGTCTGGTCATTTCCTATACATATCTCCAATAATGCTTAAGTGCTGGCCACTGAGCAGCCCCCAGCAACATGCTGAACTCCCTAGTCTTTTGTTTAACCAGTTCTTTTAGCTATTCTTCTTATGTCCTTGTTTCCAAGTCCTTTCCATCCTATTTGCTCTCTTCAGGGTACATTCTAATTTGTCAAGGTTCGTCTTACAATATGGCACCAAGAATTGCACTCAGTTCCCTGGATACAGTCTGAGAAGCATAGAATGAAATGGTACTAGTTGTTCCCATTATCTGGACATATTACTTCTATTCATTATAGCTTATAACTCCATTATTTCGTTCTGTTTGTTTGATTATTTTTTAAAGCAGTTTCTTGTCCAGTCATTTTTCAGTCGCATCCAACTTCTTTTGGGGTTTTCTTCATAAAGGTACTGGGGTGGCTTGACATTTACATCTCCAGTTCATTTTACAGATGAGGAACTGAAGCAAACAGGGTGACTTGCTAATACATGTTTGAGGCCAGATTTGAAATTATGAAGATGACTCTTCTTGACTACAGGCCTAATATTCTATCTACTCAGCCACTTAGCTATCTTTTTAAGCGGGAGCATCAAACGGTTGGTACATTCGAATTTGAGTTTCACATGATCTGAGATCGTTTCCATATGAATTAGATTAGAATATATGGTAAGATTAAGGGCAGAGACCTTGTCTTTATTGTAGCTCTTTCACAGTACCTAGCACAGTCCCTTGCAAATGAATAGAGTCTCAAAAAGTATTCTCAGTTGATTAAAAACAGAATGCTTGTCAATCAAAATGAATTTCTAACTGCTTAAATTTTAGGTTGTGAGACAAAAACCAAAGAGAGAGCTTTCAAATAGTGACAGGCAAAGATACATTGGGGTTGTGATTATTTCTGATGACCTTTAAGTCATGCCACATAGACAGTCCTGGATCTTTATCTCAGATGCAAGCCTTTCTCTTTTAGAATCAGAAAGACTTTGTATGTGCATTCTCTCACATGCATAAAGAATCAAATGTTTCTGATCCTGCCTCTACTAGACTCTTCTCAATCCCTGAGGAACAGAGAGGATTAAGGGTTGAGTGGGATAAAAGTGACGACTTCTCAGAGATTTAATAATACATTACCTGGACCCCAGACTTATGTTTCTATTAACTAGATGTGTGTGTGTGTGTGTGTGTGTGTGTGTGTGTGTGTGAGGTGGAAACTTCTCAGGTAGTATTCTAAAATCTAGAAAGATTTGTAGTAAGTTACCAACGACTTAGCAGCCTGAGCTGGCATCCTGGGACCCTTGCCTTATTTCTCTGGTCATAAGTTGAAGATTTTGCTAAACTTAGCTAATGTGTAGGAGGGGAAAGTACAGACCCTTCATATTTAACCATAGGCCCAGATGTCCCAAACTTGTTTCCACTGACCACCATCTGACCTTTACCAATATAAAATTGGAAATCCTGTTATAAAACTCTGGACAGGTCATCATGTCATAAAATCCCCATGAATCATAAAATATCTTCTGCTTTCATATCTGTTTTGATATTGCTGACATTTTATTGGCTGTATAAGCATATTTTTTATGGTCAGTTTGTGAGTCTAAGTTCCTTACTAATAGGAGAGAAGGATAGGGTAGGGCGGAGGGTAGTCTTTTGAGTATATAACCAAGCTTTACATTCTGTATTTTGGATCTCTCTCACCAGACTGCTTCTGGTGATGATGACTGCCCCTTCTTGTGAAAGAAATAATAAAGACCTTTTTGTTTCTCTGGAGAAACCTCTGAGTTATTTAATTTATTTTGGGCATGGGTCTTTTTTCCCACACAGGGTTGAGAAGAGAGTTGTTTCAGACAGCTGGTAACATATACTCTGGTCATAAAGTATATATATTTAAAACTAGTTGCAAAAGTAAATAACAGTTGGATGTGAAAATTGACCCTAGAAGGCTTTACTGCCATGCCCAATTCAATGGTGCCTCTCAAGGCAGGCTCAGCTCCTCTTTCCTCCTGCATCTTAACTGAAGAAAGCCACAGTTTTGTTTGATGAAGCAAACATGTGGTTAGGACAAGATGCCTCCTATATGTGGAAGGGAAAATTATGTTCTGCAGATTTTGCACATCTGTAATGTACTAAGCATGTATGATCAATCTTGAAATGATTCCACCAAAATCATATGAATGATATTCATGATCTATTGACATCCAAGAAGAATTTTAATCGTCCTAGTTATCCTCCAAATTTAGTTTATTAGTATCATACAATTAGAATAATTTAGTATTTCAAGTTTAATCAAGTTTTTATCTATGTTTTTATATGATGAGATTCACATTTCTTACTTATAAAACATTTCTGACATCAATATAAGCAAAACACATGACTATAACTCCAGGAACCAAATGTTGTACATATTTGTCTGACTACTATTGTTTAGGAATATTGAACATTAAATTTTACATTAATCTTTCTCAATCTGCAAGTGCAAGTTCTTGAGATCTTAAAATCTGACTCACAGATTTGCCATCTAAAAACAACTTGCACAATACCTGGCCTGAATGAATTCACTGTTGTATTTTTTTAAATGGCATTTGAAAAGGGTGCTATAACTTACTGAAATAACTGTGTAGTGATGCTCCTCCTTCAATTTTTATGAGTTGTGTTGTGAGTTATTTCTCTGTACACAAAAATGATCAAGAGTAAGAGTCAGCAGCAGAAATACCTATGTCAGAGTGCCATCCAGAAGAGGCAATAGTAGAGAAAACACCAGATATGGCATTCTTACATCTAATTTTAAAAGGTGGAATGAGGGATAAAAAGAAAAGAAGAAGCATTTCTAGGAACAAATTTCTCTCTCTGTATATGTGTGTATGTGTGTGTGTGTGTGTGTGTGTGTGCGTGTGTGTTGAGCACAGGTAGAAATGTGAACCTATTTTTTTTTTTAAACTGGGAGATATGAGAAAGAATGGGAAATTCTTACAATTGTCAGACTACAAAACAATCCATAAGAAAAGTCAATAGAACAGGAAAAGAATAGGAGAGCTTCAGGAGGAGCTCAATGAGAGTCATTTGCCCAGGACAAAGAAAGACCAGTTCTGAGAAATTACTGTGAGTGGGAGCTCAAAGGGTTAGGATGCTCCCTGGAGTACAGTTGACCCTTAACTCAATGGCTAAAGCCTGAAGAATACAGATTGAAAGGATTATTTCCTTAGGCACTGAGAAATCAAGAGAGAAGTTTCTACCATTTAACTTGAAATTATAAATGATGGTCAAGAAAAACATGAGGCAGAGAAGAGAAACTCCAGAAAAGAAACTTGTTGAAGAGGTGCTGGACACAATCCAAGCAAAGACAGAACTACTTGGTGAACATCTAGAAAAAGCATTTTGAAAGTGGAACCAAATGGTAGACATGGGTCCAAAGGGAAGGATCAATTTGATCTTGAGAAATAATTATTTACAGTAATCAATTATTGTAAATGGCTATTTAATGTGTTAAGTCAAATCAGGATGAATTAAGAAATACTATTACTTACCTATCTATGTATAATTTATACAGTGAGCTTTTGTTGTGCTGAGATAAAATAACTTTTGTATTACAAATAGGCAAAAGGAAGTGGGCAGTGGCTAGGGTCTAAGTACCGAAGCTATTGTTTGAACAAGAGAAAGCCTTTATTTTTTGACTGGCAGTGATGAAAAATTCATGAGTGATTCAAGGACTGGCAATTTCTGTTTATAGGTTCTATGAACCCATTTGCTGCAATCTACATTTCCTATAATGAACATCATAAATTTCTCTATAGTAGAATGAAAATAAAATGAAAAGTAGCAAGGGAGACCTTGGAATTAAAAATATCCTAAAATCATAATTAGTTTTATTGTAGTTGATACAGATTTTTTTTATATGAACAGCAGAGGTACATTTTATGCCATAGCACACATACATGAGTGTTGGTTTAACATATGGGATCAGGTTGTACTTTACAAATTGCTTCATATAAAATAAATTGATTTATGTTTTAAATAAGTATTAGTATGATTTTTCCTTGGTAATGGGAAGTTTCCAGACTGAAACATCACAGTTTATTGTAACTGGGTCAGAGCTAGCTGCTTTCTAGTTTAAATATTCTCTTTCCTAGATCATTTTAAAAATTCTGATTACAGAAAAGATAACACATAATCACTTTTTCATTCTTTTATTTGGCTTTGTGAAAACAGACAGTGTGGTATAATGGATACAGAACTGTTTTTGGAGGTATGATTACCTAGTTTCAAGTCTTGATACTAGTTAAGTGACTCTAGGCAAGTCATTTAGTCCTTTGAGACCCTATGCAACTCTTAGAGACTATAAATTGCAGAACAGTTGATGATCAACATGGAAAAGAAGTTTCCTTAATCAGGACTTTGCAGGTGCTGCTTCCAAATAAACTCAAAAGCAAGTCTCTGTGATCTGGAAAATATTATAGGCTTCTGTTTAAAAGCAATCTCCCATCAGGTTGATTTGTCAAATTCTATGACAAATACAAGGATTTGTGTAATGGAATCAGCATGGGAAGGATATGAAGAGGGAACAGTAGAGAGAGAAATACTCCTTTTCACGCATCTTACCTTTTCTCTGAGTGTTATTACCCTCTCAGAAAATGTAAAAGTTCAGGAACAGGGTGAGAGGTTTCCCAGAAGTCTTCAAAGCCTCAAGATTTTTAGAAGGCTAGGATTGATCAATGACAAAATAGTCATTCCTTAAGGACATGGCATAATGGAGAAAACATTGAACTAACCATGTTATCTAAAATGCTGACTCCGGACATAAGAACCTGGAAGAAAAGGAAGCTCCCTCTTGATTCCTTAAGTCTCTCTGACAAAAATGCTTGACTGAATGCCATGAATGATAACTCAATTGAGAGAGTATAAACATATATCACTGTTAACACATTTACCAAATCTTGGCAGAAACTTTGCTCTCCAGGCATTTTTTTTCATGTCACCAATTCTCAGCTCACAGAGGATCATAGCTCTGGAGCTAGAAGGGACCTCACTTTAGTCTTAATCCTTTGCTTTATAAATGAGGAAATGGAAGGCCAGGGAACTTAAGACCTGCTCAAAGTCTTACACACAAAATAGCAGAGGCAGGATTTAAGCCCAGACCCTCTGACTCCAAAGCCATGATTATTTCTATTTTACCCTGCAACCTCTTGCAACTTTAATGGGGAAAAAAGGATACGTAATATAAATAAAATGAACATCTTCCATAATAGTACATTCTCAGATCATTTTGTTCTTGCATAGTTATGGAGACAGTAGTTCCACAACTTCCCATGCTTCCTTACCAGAAAAGATTGGAAAATGCACCTCTTTCTCTTCTTCAAATTTAGGGGGCTATGAGTATGGAACCATGCATATAGAAAGTTGTATATACTTTTAGACTCCACTGGTGATGATTTTTTCCTTTCTTTTTATAAGGGTTGCCTTGATAAGCAGAAGAAGGGGCAAGGATATAATCAGAATTGTAGGTGATAGAAAAAAAACAAAAGATACCAATAAACTTTATCTTAAAAGGCAGAGAGCAAAGGTCCAAATTTTAATTGAAAACTGTAAGGAGTTTTCAATGGCTTTCAATAATATTGTTGGTTTATTTAGTATTTTAGAACAATGATCGGCACGGATAATTTCATTTGAGAGGTTTTCTTTTTGCAATTCAACCATTCCAATGCAAAAGGTTCGATATTTTGGATGAAAGCAAAACATTAACAAATTTTATGTAAAAACATAGAAAAGGGAAATGTCATTTAATTTAAATAATTCATTTTGTAATGGCTCAGATATCTGGCAATCTATTTTTTAAAAAAATTGCTAATAAATATTGCTTATTTTTAACAATAGGGAAACGTGAATTCTATGCCAAATATACCTTTGAACATTGACTACAATAAGCATAGAATTTCATAGTTAGAATATATGTACATACATACATACACACATACGTGTTTCTTTCAAAGGCAAAGGAGTAATTGCTTTCTCCTCCCTTCCCCAATATCATCACTATTGCCACAATCATATGGGTTTGCATTTTAATTTTAAGCTGAATGGATGAGCTTATGCCAGGGACGTGGCCCTTTGTGTTAGATATATTAAAATGAAGAAATGCAGGCTATAAGCCTTTAATCAAATAAGATACTGTACATAAATACTTTGTAAATCTTCAAGGATATTGTCTTATAAATGTTAATTATAATTACTAGTTGTAGTACTAGTGGTAGCAGTAGCAGTAGTAATCATTGTCATTGTTGCCATAGTAGTAAGTCAGGAGATGAATTGCACTGTAATTTAGGGCACAGTATTAAAAAGTAGTACCACTTTTACTTACTACTATTTCTGAGGGCTAAAGAAACTCTTTCATTCAGAAATTGAAAGGATAAATTCTTTTGATTACAGGTTTTCTTCTCAGTTCTTTATATCCTTAAGTTATGAAGGACTATAGTAAATGAATTCATTCTGTTTTCCTATCAGGCTTCCCATAACATTTATTTCATGGCTCTGTACCAACACATACTGTGGTTCAAGTCAGAGAGTGAATTTGCTTCACATTAGGTTTGGCTCGGTACAATAAGCCAGCGCCCAGAGCATCAGATAGAGAAGGCAGCCATTAAGGCAAATATTTATCTTAATGAAGACACTTCAGTAGAGAGTAGCAGCCTTTAAGGGAAGATTATCTATATAAATATAAAAATGTTATGTATGTATGTGCCTAGGCCCTTCCTGTTCATCTAGTGTGAAGAAAAAAAAAGTTTTATAACCCTTTCTTTGCAAAAGTACATAAGGGTTAAAATAATTTCCCCTTTAAAGAGCTAGAAGAGAGTCTTTTTGCCAGGATCTGTTTGATCAGAAGCCTAGTAAAAGATGTAATGTTGGAGAGCTTTCAGATGGTTGGGGTAGTTTGATAACCACTGAACACACTAGTACAATTCCTCAAATTCATATTGAAAATACATCTTTGGGAAGGAAGGATCTATAACACTGGATTATATGCCATTATTCACAGATTGAAGATTAGAAAATTATAAGGAGCCCTTGCTGACCAGAAGGTAGGAAGATTCATGGTTCATTGAATGTTCTCAAACAACATAGAAAGATTAATCAACATTGGAGGCATCTCAAACTTGAAATTAGAAGTGGATTAGATTGCAAAAAAAAGAAAATAGGTTGATTAGTTATCAATAGTTCCATTCATGCCGTTACGCTTTCTGAGAGCTTTCATGGTCTAGCTCAATTTGGCTACATTGCCTAATAACTGAAGTAAACCATTCTGATGGGTTCTTCTAAGATTTTATAATGTAACAAAAAAAACTTATTTGGGAACATTTCTGTTTCAGATCAAATGATACCATGAATGTTGTTTGGGAGTGTAATAGATTACTTGAGCAGAGAACATAAAAAATAGATGTTACTACTTATCCAAACTGAATGAAAGGAATGAAAATAGTTATCCCTCATCATACCACTCTTACTTTACAACCTATTACCAGATTCTCTTACTTAGTCATCTTTTTCACACAATTCCATGGTGGCCCTTTGCATGGTTAGCCATACTCTCCTAAAAAGTTGTTCTCTAGATTAAATGTGGTGGGAAAACAGCAGTAATAGCAATTTATGGAATCTAGTCACAGAATTTGGGAGATTTAAATGAACTTAGAGATAACTTAGTCTAGCCTCTTAATTTCTAGAAATGAAAAATCCTAAAGCAGTGAAGTTATTTGACCACAGTTTCACTTCCCTTCTGTCTGCAAATATGTCCAAGTCTCTCTCATTGTTTAAAAATCCTCACTAAAATTTACCATTCCCTTAAGCTATTGTGCTATGTCTTTCCTCCTTTTCAAGATAAACTCTTTGAAAAAGTTCTCTGTACTTTTTTATGTCCACTTTATCTCTTCTCATTCATTTGGCAACCCTTTGTGATTTGACTTCTGACAGCACTCAATTGAAACTGCTCTCTCTGGATTCACCAATGATCCCTTAATTGCCAATTGTGATGATCATTTATCAGTCTTCATCCTTCTCAGACTCTTTTTAGTATTTGACACTATTGACCACTTCCTAAACCTGGAAACTCTCTCTTCCCTGAGTTTGTGTGAAACTGCTATCCCTTAATTATTCTTCTACCTATCTTACTAATCTTTTTCAGTCTGCTTTGCTGGTTCGTCATCCATATCTTTAACTTTAAGTCAAGACTCTCACTTGGGCCCTATTCTATGCTCTCTCACACTTTCTTATTTGATGAAATAATGAACTCCCACAGGATCAGTTATCACGTCTATGCAGATGACTCCCCAAACTATATTTACAAGCTTAATCTCTCTCTAGTCTTACATCAGCAATTGCCCATTGGGCATTTCAAACTGAATGGTCTGTAGGCATCTCAAACTTTACATATCTAAAACAGAACTCATTTTCTTCCCCTCCAAAGTTATTCCTTTTTTCTAGACTCCCCTTCTGATATGTTACAGTTCTGCCAAGCTTACTTCTTGATATTCCTTATTTATATAAGGAATTTTATATTTTATATTTATAATTTATGTAAGGAACTTCATCTTCTGTCTCTGTCTTTTGCAATTGCTGCTCCCTTTTTGTGGAATTCCCTTTCTCACCTCTGCCTTTGAAAATTCCTTATTTCCTTCCAAACTCAGCTCAAGTTCTGCCTTCTATAGGAAGGCATCACAGTGGATAGAGTACTGACCCTAGAGTCAGGAGGACCTGAGTTTAAATCTGATCTCAGACACTTACTGTGTGACTCTTGACAAGTCTTTTAACCTCTGCCTGCCTACCTTCCAGGGTTATTGTGAGTATCAAATGAAATATTGTAAATGTAAAGCCTTTGTCACTGTATCTGATACATAGTAGGTGCTTAATAAATGTTTTCTTCCAACCAAATTAGTTTGTTGCATTTTAATATACTTAGATATTTACATGTTCTTTACCCAATAGAATATAAAGTTACTCAAAACAAGAGGTTTCATTTTTGTTTTTTTTATCCCCATGGTCTAGTCCAGAGGCTGGTGTTCAGCAAGTGCTTAATAAATGCTTCTTGATTGATTTCGCCTTTCTTCAGAAAACCAAAGGGATATTGATGTTACTATAGATGATATTTTCCCCATCATCACTGATATTCTTGAAAAGAAAATAACCAGGACATGCAGAATATACAACAGCAGTATAGAGACACTCATACTTAGCTGTACAGGACAAGGAAGGCAAATGTCTTGAATATATGGAAATCCAAATGCTAACATTGTGCTTAGGTTGACCACCATTCATTCATTCAGAAAATATATATTAAGTGTGATCTGGAGCTGAACACTGGACCAGAGGATAGGAGAGACATGAATTTTTAGTTAAGATAAGATTAGATAAGTCCTACCCCCATAGAACTTACAATTCAATAGGGGAACAAGTGAACACAGATAACTATAATAAACATTACTTGACATAAAGTTATGAACGCAAAAAAAAATCCAAACAAACAAGCAAACAAAACCAAAATGCTAATTTGGTTGTATACTCAACATGTAGCACAGTGCCTGGCACATAATAGGTACTTAATAAATGCTTACTGATGGATTCATCTGGTGTGAATATGTTTATAGGCAGATGGAAAGAGGGCAAAAGACAGGGAGAGATCGAAGATGCATGAGAGGAAAGCTAACTATCTATGGCAAGATCCTGAAAGTAACATGAAAAAATGGGGTCAAAGATTCATGCCAAGTGAGTACTGGGGCTACCTCTTCCTTTGATGTTTGTGTTTAGGAACAATAGTAGCGAAATGCAAAAATGGGTCAGTTGAATGTGTGGATTTCTGCCTCATCTATTTGTACAACATGTAGCAATATTTTCTGTCAGGCTAGAACCACATGATACTAGCTGACCTGTTTATAGGACTATGGTACTTGTAAAAATCTCTTTCCTCTCTTCTCAGAAGGATTTTTTGAAATAATAGGAGCCCAGCATACCTCCTAGTGTACAACAATTAGCTGTAACATGTTTAAATTCCATGTACCTAATTCCCACTTATATACTTGGACCAAACGCCACAAACAGTAGTTCTTGATGAGTCCAATTTAAAAGCTATTAGAATCTCATGACTCAGGGAGGCTAGAGCTTTGCAATTCACATCCATATATACATCTTCCACATGATATTGATGGAATAGGTGAATTGATTCAAGGGAGAATCTTCTAATCTTGGACTACAGACAAATCCATAGATCTTATTAGTAATCTATTAGAGAGCACTGAAAGCATAATTTTCACAATCACGGATCCACATCCTTATAAGTTTGGTCATGACGTGAATAAACAACTATGCAGAAAAGTAAGGAAGAAACTCAGAATAGCATAAAGGTTAGAAAATCAATCAGTCAACCAATCAATAACTTTTTTGTTTTAAGGTGCCAACATGTTCTAGGAGCTAGGAATACAAAGATTAAAGTAAAAACTGTCTCAACTGACTCTGGACATAGAATTTACATTCTATAGAGGGAGATCTCATATACACACGCACACACAACTCAATTTCCAAATTTATGTGTATGTGTATAAGAATGTATGTATGTATGTGTATATATGTATATATAAATTTGGAAATTGAGTCCAGTACTAGACATATGCATAGAGAACCCACAGGGACATTTGGTGAGTCTAGTTTTGATTATGTTTAGTGGAAAGCCCTCTTCCCTGTTTTATTGTACCTTAGTCTCACATTCATGAGTTGGGTTTCCAGAGAGCTGGCTAGCTACATTTCCCCCTTCTGTTTCAAGGTTATCATTGAAGGACAGTGGAATTCTTCTCTAATGCTATCAGTTCAAGTCCCCATTCTGGTGTGTTCTTTCCAATGTCAATTTTCAGTTACCATTAATCTCTACTCTATGTCACTGATTGACCCAGTGACCTCAAATCATTTAACCAATCAATATCAATTAGCTTTTACAACTATTTCTCAGTGATATTTACTGAGAAAATACAAGAACAGAAGGACAAAACATCCCCCTATCTATACTGAGAGTACACTCTTCCCTCTACCACCTCAGCCCTTAGAGAGAATGACCTCAAAAGTAAAGTAGATAATAAAAGCATTTGCCTCAATAAGTTCACTTTGAATGGGCCAATTGGTCCCCTGCTGGTAGACAGTATGTTTTTGCTATGGAATTGATCCACTGCTGGGTTGGGTACTACAGGTCACACTACTGAGGGTTGCAATGCTACCTCATCTGGAGCGGCTTTTGGCAAACTTCAATATGGACCCTGCTGCTCTTCCAGTTTTTTTAAACTCACCATTCGATCTCCAATATTCCTTTACCTAAGGGCAGGAAAGAGTGAAATACAACAAAGGCAGAAAAGACAGTTATTTTGTGGTCTCATTGATTGATGATGACTTCATTAGAGAAGGAGAGAGAGGGAGAATGGTTAAAAAAGTTGTGGTATATGAATGTAATGGAATACTATTGTGCTATAAGAAATGGGGAGGAGATCGACTTCATAGTTACCTGGAGAGGCTTTTACAAACTGATGCTAAGTGAGAAGAGGAGAACCAGGAAAAACTTGTACACAATCACAGACACATCGTATGTGTGTTGACCAGCTTTGATAAACTGGCCTCTTCTCAGCAATGCACAGCTATAATACAACCCTACAAGTATCAGGATGGAAGGAATATTTACATTCAGAGAAAGATCTAGAAAGAACAGAGTTTAAATGGAGACTGAAGCAATCTACACGCTGTCATTCTTTTCCATGTTTGTATTTGTTTCCTTTTTCCCATTGTTCACTCCATTGGTAACAACTCTTCTATACAACCAGACTAATGTCCAATATGAAGGTATTTGCAGATCCTATACTTGATTGCATGCCACCATGGGTAGTGAGGGGAGAGAGAGGGGAGAAAATTTGAAACTCAGGGGATTCTGGAACTGAATCATGTAAACTAAAAATAAATAAACAAATAAAAAAAGAAAAATAAAAAAATAATTTTTATCTATATGTAAATGAGAAATATAATTAAAATTAAATGAAAGTTCTATACCTTAAAAAAAAATAGAGTAAGTCAAATGGCAAAAGAGGCTCAAAAAGCCAGTGAGGAGAAGAATGCCTTAACAAACTATATTGGCCAGATGGAAAATGAATTTCAAAAACTGACTGAAGAGAATAATTCCTTTCAAAATTAGATTGGAGAAAATGGAAGCTAATGACTTTATGAGAAATCAAGATATCATAAAACAGATAAAAACAAATGAAGAAAATAGGAGGCAATGTGAAATATTTCATTGGAAAAACCATTGACCTGGAAAATAGATCCAGGAGAGATAATTTAAAAATTATTGGACTATCTGAAAACCATCATCAAAAAAAGAACCTAGAAATCATCATTCAAGAAATTCTCAAGGAAAATTGCCCCAATATTCTAGAACCAGAAGGCAAAATGGAAATTGAAAGAACTAGCCAATTGTCTCTTGATAAAGACCCCCAAAAGTACACCCTTACAAATATTATAGCTAAATTCCAGAGTTCCCAGATCAAGGAGAAAATATTACAAGCAATCAGGAATAAACAAGTTGGGTATTGTGGAAACACAATCAGGATAATAGAAGATCTAGCATCTTCTACATTAAGGGATTAAAGGGCTTGGAATATGAGGTCAAGGGAGAAAGGATTAAAACCAAGAATCACCTACCCAGCAAAACTGAGTGTAATGATTCAGGGGAAAATTTGGTCATTCAAAGAAATAGAGGACTTCTAAGTATTCCTGTTGAAAAAACCAGAATTGAACAGAAATTTATTTTTCCAATACAGGAATCAAGGGAAGTATGAGAAGGTAAACAGGAAAAAGAAATCATAAAGAACTTGTTAAAGTTGAACTATTTACATTCCTAAATGGAAAAATGATAATTGTAACTCATGAGACTTTTCTCAGTATGAGGATAGTTGAAGGGAATATAAATGCATGTATGTATGTATACATACATATATAAGTAAGTATAGGAGATGCATATATGTGTATATATCTATATCTATATCTATATATATATATATGAGAGTGTGTGTATATGTGTGTACATGTATACATAGACAGAGGACACAGGATCAGTTGAATAGGAAGGGATGATATCTAAAAAATAAAAGTAAGAGGTGAGAGAGGAATATAATGGGAGAAGGAAAAAGGGAGAGATAGAATAGGCTAAATTGTCTCATATAAAAGAGGCAAGAGAAAACTGTTGCAATGGAGGGGAACATCAGGAAGGTGAAAGGAAATGGGTGAACCTTAGTCTCATTGAATTTGGCTTAAGAAGGGAATAACATACAAACTTAAGTGGGTATCTTTCCCTACAGGAAAGTAGTGGGTAAGGAGATAACAGGGGGATGATAGAAGGGAGGACAGATTGAGGGAGAGGGAAGTTAGAAGCACACACTTTTGAAAAGGAGCAGGGTCAAAGTAGAAAATAGAATAAGTGGGGAGCAGGATAGGAGGGAGGGAAATAAAGTTAGTCTTTCATAATATAACTACTATGGAAATGTTTTACATCACTACACATGTATAACCTATATTGAATTTCTTCCTAGTGGGGATGGGTGAGGAGGAAAGATGGGAAAGAATCTAGAAATCAAAGTTTAAAAACAAATGTTTAAAAATTGTTTTTTAAATGCAACTGGGAAATAAAGTTTATAGGCACTGGGGTATAGAAATCTATCCTACCCTACTAAAAAGTTGGTGGGGCATGGAGAGGGATATAAGAGAGAGCAGACTGCATGAAGGGGTATTCATTAGGCTCGATATATTGGGGTACAGGTAGGGGAAGGGCGGGGAGAAAATTTTTAATTCAAAATCTTGTGGAAATGAATGTTGCAAACTAAAAATAAATAAAGATTTTTTTTAAATAGAAATTTTGCCAATAGAATGAAATTATATGTTTACATATATGCATATTTATATATACAACAGCAATACATGCAATAAATATACATACAAAACTGATAGCTATGCATAATACATTTCCTCACTATTAAATTTCTATTGAGGCAGCATGGTATAGTGGATAGAGAGCCATCCTAGAAGCTAGGGAGCCCTGGGATTTAGTTCTGCCTCTGACATATGCTGGTGGCAACCAAGTCACTTAAGATCTCAGTAATTTTAGACGATTCTGTATTACAACATATTGGAAAGTCCTGACCTTTATTGGTAAAGAGAATTTCTTCATCAAGTAGTTCTCTGTCCCAGTAAAATCACAGGTCCAGTCCCTATGTATACATAAAATTCAATATATTAAGTTAACCTCTGTTGTTTATTCTACATCTTATACAATGGATCACTCAGAGTCTGCTGGTGCAAACAAATCATCTGTTGCAACACATTCATGTAAAACCGGTTTCCAAGGTGGTTAAAAGAAAGTCAGGAAGATAAGAATAGATCAGAGTGGTTGCCAAGAATTTAAGAAGTGGGCAAGGAGGTTCTTTGGGTCTCAGGAGCTCCCAGTCAAAAACCTAAAAATTGTTTGTATACCTGAAGGGAACAGAACTGTATCCTAGATGAATCCACCTGGAGTCAAGTTAATCCAAACTACTCTAGGTTTGGACTACAGATTCCTTGTTTAGACACAAGAAACAAAACAAAACAAACAAACAACAACAAAAGCAAAAGCAAAAACTTGCCTTATGCTGTAGAGATGTGAGTAGTTAACTTGCACTTCCTTACTTCACCAGTATCCTGGACAATATCATACTATATCTATGATAAAATCTACCTACAGCTATTTATCAAGCTCTGTTGAAATACATACTTGAGTGAGAAGAAATATATCACATTGATGTAAACTAGAATGCTGTTCAATCATTTTACAGATAACTTTTGTATGTCTAAGTTTTTCCAGCTATAATATTGGGTCAATTACACCTATCTCTTTTCTCAGAGCTCACAATTAATGCACATATTTCTGAACCGGTTTGGTTTGTCCTTCAGGTAACCGGGTGCCCCCCTATCACTTAACAGAAGTAGAATAGAAACTCTGGAAAATTCTACCATGCTGGAAAGATTTTAAGTATGGGCTAGATAAATGGACTGAACACCTTTTGTACAGGTAAGTTCAGAAAAGCCTACTGGGATAATGAATAGTAAACTGTGAAGATCATCCGTTAAATTATGGAAGTTGAAATCTGTATCAGTGGAAGTAATACCTATACCAACAAAATTATGGAACCATGAAATGTTGAAATAAAACCCTCTAATGAGGAAAAAGGTTTTTTTGACTGTGAATTAATTAGATTGGTTTTCAACATTGATTTCCCTCATTGAATAATTTCACACTTTTTTTTTCCATTACATTTCATTTACATAGATATGTCCCTACCAGGACTTTATTGGAGCAAGTAACTAATCTCTCTTATAGGTTTCCATACAGATTTTGTCACTTAGTGATTTTCCTACAAGAGATAGGTAGCAATGACTTGCTGTTTTAGTAAAATTCAATTATTAATGAACATTAAATGTGAACATAAAGATTTATATAATTAACAATGATCACATGATGAAATTACATGTAAATATTGTACCTATCAAGACAAATGAAAATGGCCACAAATATTGTAAATATAGTAATGCCTGAGGAGATGACTTGTACTTCCTAAGAGACTAAACCCATCTTCCTATACTCTCTGGAGGGTTAAAAACATTATAATATGAATTGATTTAGACTTGGCCTTTCTATTTGTCATCTCAGAACCACCTTTAAAAGTCATTTCATCAACTTTTCTAAATCAGTGAAATTCATTTTTTCAATACAAGTTGCTTTCTCAATTGTTGATTTGTTTGAGGCAAAATCATTGTTTACATTACACTCACTCATAACAAGAAAGGGGATATGAATGAATAAGGGCAACTTTCTGATAGGTTGTCTTTTTTTTTGTACTTTGGGAAACCTTCACTTGAATTATTAAAACAGAAAAGAGAATATGCCTTCAGTAATTTGAGCACCTGCTGCTAAGCTGTTGATAGGTTCTTTGAAAATTCTTTTTGCCAGTGCAAGAGAGGCATTCAGATTTGGTGACAGGTCATGAGAGGGAGGTAAAATGACTTCCTTATATGCTTATTTGGTATTTAATCCTGGTGTTCATCGCACTTAGGAATCTCAGGGCATACATTCGTTCCCCTCTGAGTTGTCAAGATTAAAAAGAGGAATGAGAAAGCCAAATGAACCTGAAAAAATAAATTAACAAACCCTCCCTTGCACATATCATCCCTCTTCCCTGCTATACCTCTATCTTTCTAAGTATTGCTAGCAGTATTTGCTTGCTATAAACTTCCACGAAAGGTATACAGTTCTCCCAGGAAAAGGATCAACAAACATTCCACAGTAAAGACAAAAAGGTGAAGAATAGGATAGAATTGCTATAGTGATTTATTTAAGGGGTCTGTTTCTGTTTGTGGATGTTTTTGATATGGATCTGTGATTTCCCAAAATGGTTAGAACTCCAGTTGTGGAAATTTATTGTACCAATATGCATTTGAAACTGTTCTGCCACTTCATTCTCTTAGGTAGTCAAGGGGCATTGAGAGGTTTAGTGAGTAGTTCAATTGCATCCTATGTGTATGAGAGGAGCGATTTGACCACAGGTTTTTCAGACTTTTAAACACACAAGCAAGTTTTAAGATAGACAGTAGGGTTTTTCTATCTGTCTATACAGGAGTATGAAAGTAGCTTCAGGGGTGGAGAACCTGTGACCTCAAGACCACTTGTGGCCTTCTAGGTCCTAAAGTTTGTCCCTTTGACTGAACCCAAACTTCACAGAACAAATCTATTTTATTAAGTGATTTGTTCTTTAAAACTTGAACTCAGTCACAAGGACTACAGATCACAAGACTAGGATGAGCCTATGACTTTCTTCTTAAATTCCAAGTTCATTAAGCATTCCCCTTTTTCACACCTTCTGAAAAATGCCCTCTTATGTGTGATTCAAATATATTAATTATATAGAAGCATCATTAGACAGAAAGTAAGAATGGTCTTAAACTATGAAGAGAAAACACAGCAGAAAGAGATACCTGACTGCCACAGCACACTGAATGTAGAAAATCACTAAGGGAGGAAAGACTTTGCTCAAGTTCTTGTTGTTATTTTGTTTTGTTTTGTTTTGCTTTGGTCATGTCTGACTCTTCATGATCCCATTAGGGGTTTCCTTGGCAAAGCTAGTGAAGTAGTTTGCCATTTCCTTCTTCAGTTCATTTTGCAGATAAGGAAACTGAGGTAAACAGAGCTGAGGTTTGCCCAAGGTCACAAGCATCTGAGGCTGAATTTGAACTCACTAAGATGTCTTCTTAACTTAGACCCAGCATTCCATCCACTGTACCACCTAGCTGCCTTGCTTGAGTTCATAAAGTGTTAATTAACTTTTATCCCTGCTCTGCATTATGGTAAATACCGTGTGAGATATACAGTAGACCCCCAAAACATAGAGAATTCTATATTCACCCTCACATCAGGTACAGATGGTTGAATGTTTGCTGGAAACAGTGACTTCAATAAACACAAGTAAAATTTCCCAATGGAATTCATTTTGAAAGTGGCAATACCATATGGTTAAGTTCATGTGAAAGGTAAAATACTTATTCTAACCAATAGGGAAGGGATAGTGAAAAGAAAAGGAATAAACACTCATATAGAACCTACTAAGTGTTAGGCACTGTGTTAAGTCCTTTACAAATATCTCATTTGATTCTCACAACAGTTCTATGATGTAGATTCTCTTATTAACTACATTTCATTTGAAGAAACTGAGGTGAACAGGTTAACTGGTTGCTTAGGGTCACATAGTTAGTAAGTATGTGAAGCTAGATTTGAATTCTGGTCTTCCTGACTCCAGGACCAGTTGTGCCCCAATAAGAGGAAGGGAAGGGAAATAAACTATTGAATGGAGAAAATAGACAAGGGGAATAAAATATTTTATTTTTCAGCAACATTGGTCTTCACTTTGACATCCACTCAAAAAATGTAAATCATGAACACCCATAGCACCTAAGGTCTGATTGAAAAGCTAAGCTGCTGAATCCAGAGTGCATTTTTCACACTGATGTGTAAGGGATCAGATTGCCTGAAATAGATTTCCCTTTCTGTTGTCTGATAGGGAAATTTGCATATACCTTTGGGTTTTTCTTTTTTGCAATTTGCCAGCTCTTTGATAGAAAAGCACATTCTTCATGGCCAAGCCCCTTAATTCCTTTCGCATTAGTGTGCTGTGACACCAACAATCAGAAGTTCTTTGATTCACCACTACAGAACAAAAAATGAAAATGCCTCTGATTCTCTCCTTCCCACTCCCCAGGCCCACCATTTAGTGGTCATCTTTTGAGTTGGCTATAATCTTACTTTTTTGTTTTATTGTTGTTGTTGTATTGGTTGTTCCTCAGATTATAAAGGACTAGAACTTGAGCAGAATAAGAAATGTGTTTTTGTTTTGTTCTGTTTTGTTTTAATGATTTGAATGCCTGTAACAGCAAGCACCCTAGCATACCTAGGGCGGCTACTAGCACAGGTTCTTAGATCTGCTTTTCTAAAGGAAAGCAACTCACAATGGGTTAACAATCTTACTTTAATCAAACATATCATTTACCTAGTTCAGGAGGA
>CM053591.1:38579997-38601258 GCA_028646515.1 Pseudochirops corinnae | reverse complement strand
TTTTGAAAGATACCAAAATAGTTTACTTATATGAAAGACATTTTTAAAGACAGATGTGATTGATTACAAGCATACATTAATTTTGATAAGTTAATTTTGAAGACATATGTGTAAGTCTGATCATGGGTACCTTTATGAAAACTGGGAAAATATTTCTTCATCTTAAACACATAGAAAAAAGAAGAGAGTCAAGAAAATGAGAGAAATCACTTAAACATGTACTTTATTCTAATTTCTTATTCCAGGTGCTCTTTCACAATCTGTTTGAAAGTGCAGCTTTCAATAAACAAGTAGGGATATTTTAGTAGCTCCCAATAGTGACAGGTGCAAAAAACCTTGAAGAAAATTTATTCATAACGGGCAAGGTTAAAAATAGGTACTCAAAAAATTGTGGTCTAATTTAGGTCATTTATCATTCTCTTCAAAGCTCCATTTGTACAATTGAATTCTGAGTGCTTAGTTGACTATTAGATCTCACAGCTGTTATAGTATCACTCAAAGCAGATGTTTCATAGACAGAAAGAGTCGAGCTAATTTGAACAGAAATGTGGTAACTGCAAGTCATATTTTGGCAGTTGTTCCACCAGTCAATGTGAATATACCATGCAGGTGCAACTCTGCACAGTGGATTGTAGGATAAATGCTTTGAGTAGGGGGAAAGTGATATTGGTGAGAGACCCCTGGAAGGATTTTATCTCTGGTGGCTTTGGAAAACCAGAGCCCACATCCTGTAATTCTGGTTATCCACCCAGTTGGATTTCAAACTATTCCTTTCTATTTGATGTAAGAAGATAATAAATAAAGAAGCTAGGCTAATTGCAGTACAACCATTTTCTATCAATTTTCACTTGACAATAGAAGGCTGATGGCGTGTCTCACATTTAAGTCATCCTCTTGCAAACTAATATATCATCTCAGCATTTAGCTCCAGTGAAATTTATTGTGTGGCTGTGTTACTTTTATAGCAGAGGTTGGAACATTCCTGCAACTAGACTTGAAACTAAGTCCTTGGAAATATCTAGAGGTTCCAGAGAAGTGTGACTCAGAGGTAAAGGGCTTGGTATTGAGATTGAGAAATAATTTTCTTATTGGTCACTGCAAAAAAAAAAAGTGATTCTAGTGGATGTTTAACGGGGAGAGGAGTTGCTGGCTTTTAGCAGCTAATCATGTCAGTAATACCCTAATCTTTCCCATAAGGGTTAGGTATTTGCTCCCTTTAACCCTATCTTGGCAATGTCATCACTGCTGGATATATGACAGATAGCTGGGGCTCAGCTTGTGACTGCCCAGAGGTCCAACTGTAATCTCTCTCTCTCTCTCTTTCTGTCTTCCTTCTTTTCCTTCTTCCTTCCTCCTAATTCTCCTTCCTTCATCTTTTTTCTTTCTTTCTTAATATAAGATTCCATATCCCATGTCCCTGCCTTTGCACAAGTGATATCTTATGCCTGTATTATAATTCTCACTTTCAATTCATATAATCTCTAGCTTTATTCAAAGTACAGTTTAGGTATGTATTTCATTAGATCTTCTCTGATCCATCCTCTTTCTCTTGACATGATAATGCATATTCTTTCTATGTACTTAACTTGTATGAATGTTGTAATCCTTAGTAGAATGCGAGCTCCTAGAAGACAGAAACTGTTTCATCTTTGGCTTCCTACTTCTTCAACATAGTAGGTACTTAATAAATGTTTTCTATATTGAATTAAAATGAATTTGGTTTAAACCACTGCACTGAAATTTGCTAGTTGTATGATTTTAGGCAGGCATCTAGGTGTTCTAGTGGATAGAGCCTTGGGCTTGGAACTAGAAAGACTCATCTTCTTGAGTTCAAATTCGGCCTCGGATTCTTACAAGCTGTGTGACCTTAACTTCTGTTTGCCTCAGTTCCTCATGTGTAAAATGATCTGAAAAAGGAAATGGCAAACCACTCCAGTATCTCTGCCCAGAAAACCCTGAATCAAGTCACAAAGACTCAGACATGACCCAACAACAACAAAAACAACATATACATGATTTTAGGCAAGCCACTTAGGTAAGTCTATGTAATAGTGATCCTGACAAAGTTACCTCCTGCTAATAAAATCTAATCCCTGAGATTCAGTTTATTTATCTGTAAAACAGGGATAATCATTATCTCATAGAGTTGTTGTGAGGAAAATGCTTTGCTTCCTTAAAGGGCTGTATAAGTGTTAGTTATAACTACTTGACATTTTCCAGGTTAACATATTTTTAAAAACACCCTAAAAGCAAACAAAAATGTCCCTAAATCAATTCTTTCAAATCCTATTCAAACAGTGGCATCTTCAGTGCTATCCATCTTTATTATACTGCCCCACTATCATTTGTTGAATTGGAAAGTTAAGATGTTCATGTCAGTTGAAAGCACAAAAATAGTTTTAGGTCATCACGGTCCATTCAGAATTGTCACTTGAGAATGAAGCATATAGAATGTCCCTGTTAAAATCCCAACATATTTTATAAATAATTTCCTCTTCTTTCTCTCTCCCTGTGGGATAATTTTAAGCAAAGCATTTCCATATGGAAACAGCAAGTAGGAGATTTAATGAGCTCTCTATTCATACTCATGAATTGTATTCATGTCCCCAGGGTATAACTGGGCCTTGAAGGTTAGGGTGTATGAATACATTTCATTCCCCTCTATGACCATACACTCTCAAGACAGGAAACCCCATAAAAAGGAAAAAAAAAAGCATCCTGCTTAAGTCCACTGTTCTCAGCTCTTCACAGAACTACTGACATTTCCATTTAAGTGTTAAGCAGGGAACCAACAAATGTACCCCTGGGGACAGAGATAGTAGTTTGTCTTTTTCTGCTTGGAAATTACTTATGTGTTATGGGTATAACTGGGATATTCAGAATAGTGCTAACATATCACTGGTTAAAAATAGATATTAATTAGTTTTTCTAGTTTTTTGGTGTATAATTAATTTGGCTAATTTTTGGAATGACAAAACTTTTAAAAAAGTTTCCATGACTTCATAGATTCTTTTTTTTTCATGGGGGCAGGATATGGGGGGAGGTAGGGCAATTGGGGTTAAGTGACTTGCTCAAGGTCACACAGCTTATAAGTGTGTCAAATGTCTGAGGCTGGATTTGAACTAATGTCTGAGGGTGGATTTGAACTCAGGTCTTCCTGACTCCAGGGCCAGGGCTCTATTCACTGTGCCACCTAGCTGCCCCAACTTCTTAGATTCTTATAGTAGATACTATGCTCTGAAAGGTGGGTTACTCAAGAATGAGTTCTAGTCAGTAAAACTACCAATTTAAACACCCCTTTTCTTTTACAAGAGATAATAGAAATCTTGTAAGGTATGGTAGCATCAGAGGTATCAGCCCTATTTGTAGGCTTCTTCTGTGTGGACCTTATGCAAACTTAGTCCCCCTACTGGTGATTTATATATGATATATGTATGGGAGAAGGTCTACATTTATGGTGAGAGTCATTCTATATCTTATCATATTATTTTAATAAACACTTCATTTTCCAAAAAAATTTCACAATTTATTTCACAAAATGATTAGTACTAATTATATCCTCTAATTGACTAGAGAAACAAGTAAACATATAAGTAGGAACTCAAAAACTGTGTTTTGAATGGACGGGGACCCAGAGAATACCTTGAATATGGGGTAGCTCTTCTGGAGAACCCATAGGTGAGAGGGTGTGTCACAAATATAACTGGTTCCTTGACATATAAAATCTTCATGTTCACAGTTTCCTTTTATGTTAAGCATGAACTAGTATTAGTATCATTCCCATTATATAAATGTGGCAATTGAACACTAAAGTAAGCTACTGGCACAGAGAGTGGCACATTCATATAAATAGGATGTATAATTTCTTCAGTATGGGAATTCCCTCTTCCCATGTAGTTTGCAATCTATCTACAATTTATTAACCCAATTCAACAAACACTAAATGCTCACTATATTTAGGACACATGATAGGGAGAAGATGGCCTTAGAGAGATGCCTGAGGCACAAAGAAGTTAACTAGAAGGACCCGCATGTAAAATGATGCAAAAATTTCAGTCATTTTAGTTTAAGAAACTTTCTCTTGATTTTAAAACCAGTAAGTGTCCAAGGTAGGGTTTTTAACCCATAGTCTTGATTTCAAGTCCCATACTCTGTGCACTAAGCTTCCTCTCCAGACAGTGCACAACCAGAACTAATTCTGTTAATTATTTCGATTTTGAGAAGTTAAGCAGGTTGCCTATAGGGGACAACAGAGTTTGTCAAGTTTTTTAGTGTTTTATGTTATTGAATATTGCCTACTAACTGCAAAGTCTATTCAATTAATTTGTCATAGTTTACTAAGAACATTTCTTGGTATTTAAAAAGAAATAACCCCCCCCCCAAAAAAAAACCCACATGGCTATAACTGTAGTATCTTCAAAGGCATTGTTGGTAATCCTATGATTGATATTTTGCCTGAGTCCAAATTTTCTAAGAGTTAAATCATTGTGATTTAACTACATTCAATCAGTTAAAATGGGTAAACTCAGGATGGTTTACTTCAGATATTAAAGACTTATGACAAAAAGAAGAACTTAGCACTGCAAGAAGAAATGTTGGGGTGGTGATTTTGCACCTGGACCTCTGACAAATCCCAGCCTGGTGTTTATGGGACTGATCTGTTGGAGGCACTGCTCTCTGGGATTAAGACATTATGGTTCGGGTTACTTAGAGTCAATATAATGTTTTTAATAGCAGCAGAAACAGCTCCTAGGCTACATTAAAGCTAAAATATCACTTTCCATTTTAGTTAAATAAGGTGATATCTGAATTTGTGTCTCAAAACCTAGACTTGGTCTATATTTTGTTCAACATATGCCCAATTCTGCTGAGAAAAATAAACTGATTTTTAGTAACGACTTCACATTATATCCCTCAGGTGAAAAGACAAAGTTGTGATTTTTTCTGATGCTGAACTGCATTTTAAACTATTCCTTTCTTTGAGGACTTTCCCTAAGCAAAAATATTGGTTTCTAAGAGTGACCTTGCATTAAGAGATGTATTCTCTGCTTAGCAATCAGAGAAAAAAAATAAGACAATCATCTCAGGGTTGGGTTTCTTGGTTTGTTTATTTGTTACTTTGTTTTCCCCCCTTTAAAAACCTTATCAGTATTCTTCAGCATCTAGGGTAGGAAAAACAAAACAAAACAGCATGTTATTTTTTGTAAAAAAAGGCAAGCAAGAGATGATGATGATGTGAGATGACATTCAAAGAAGTGTAGCAGCGTAGTCAGTGTAATAAAAGATAATAATTATAGTTTGAATGTATATAGACAGAGAGGATTTAAAACTAATTTTAAGTTACATCTAACATTTATCTTGGGAGTAGGATATAGGATTTCCTACAACAAAATTGTCATGTGAAAAGACAATATGTAAAATGAAAATTTCAGTCACGGTTTTAAACAGTATAGACATTCCAATAACAGTGACAAAAGACTATTAAAAAATAATTATAATAAAAACTAGATATTTATATTAGTACTTAAGGTTTTGGAAATTCTTTACATGTTGTATTTGATCCTCATTAGAGCACTGTGAGACAAGCATTATTATTATACCAATTTTACAGACAAGGAAAATTAGTTTCAGAAAGATTAAGACCTTAAGTAATGTGTCTAGAGTCACATAACTAATGCCTGAGGTGAGATTTGAAGTCTGACCTTCTAGACTTCAGTGCTAAAATAATATTCATTATAAAACCTAGCTGCCTCTTTTTCTCTTACCAACATTTTCATTTGAGAGAAGAAATAAATAATGGATCTACTGTTCTACTGCTATAAGTAATTTGCATTCTTCCTTCCAAAAAAATTAAGGTATTTCTTAGGAATTTTGAGCAAAGATCTTGGGTCTTCATTCACTCATTTCCTTATTTGCTTAGTTGATCAATTACTTAGTTTTTTGGTTTAACAAAATCAATCCTTCAACCTCCTATTTGAGAAATTACTTCAAGAATAGTAAGCTAGGAAAAGAAGTCAGAATGATTTGTGTAGTTAGGTACATTTTGCAGTATCATTATTTTTATTCATTTTGAATCTTATTTATATCTCCCTCTTACAAAGGATGTATGTGCATACATGTGCATGTGTGGGCATGCACATGCACCAAGCATCCAAGTATTTATATACAGCCTTGATAGAAACAGTTACTGATCTAATATTAGTCATGATAGTAAAGATTCTCATGATTTCTGAAAGGAAAGAAAAAAGTATTACAGAGAGATGAAGTAGAATCTTACTATTTTCCATTTTTCCATTCTGTTTTTGTTACTTAATCTTCTTTCCACTGTTAAATTTTGACATTCTTTCCATTATTTTTCTCCTTATGTCAATTATTAGAAGAAAAAAAAAAGATAAGTAAGGAAAGATCAAAATAGCAAAATTAAAAGACACTGGGAACAAATCTGCCAAAACATTATCCCAGGAATGTGGGATAATGGGGGAAGTAAGGAGTCTCTTGAGAAGCTGAAACCTTATGAGTGCTTAAATTTAAATATTAATACACATTTTTGGATTCTTAAGCATACAAATATTTCAAGGCACTCTAATAATCTGACACACAAGTCTGTTTTATAGATAATAATAAATCATTTTCTGGATGAACATGAAATGTTTTAATTGCCTAGGGGGGTTTACAGCATGTCAACTGACTCAGTCTTCTGTCATAATAATAAACTTAAGTAAATGTTATTTCCAACAAGCCATATTCAAAATAGAAATTGATCATAATCAAATTTTTAAAATCCTGTTCTACTTTGAAACATTTAAGCTCAATTCATGACATTTTATAAGCTCATCTTTTTTTATATGAATAAATGATCTGTTGTCAAATCTAGTCAATTTTACCTTTAGAACGTGTCTCTCCACTCACATGGCCATCACCACTGTACTGACCCTTAACACGTCTTGCCTGGACTATTGCAAAAGCTTCTTGTGCATCACCCTGCCTCAAGTTCACCCCCTCCTCTACCACATATACTTTATTCTATAATTACTGTCACAGTACTTGTCCCCTAACTCAATACACTCTTTTGGTTCCCAATTACTTACAGGATCAATGTAAGATATTTTTTGACAGGTAAAACACTTATCACCAGTCCCTTCCTAACTTTCTAGTCTTCTTCCAGTTTACTCCCTTCTACAAATTTGATGATGTAGCTACCCTGGTCTATTTGTTCTACAGGGTTTTCCAGCTCCCAGCTGAATGCATTTATATTGATTTCTCCTATGCCTAGAATATTTTCCCTTCTTGTCACCACCTTCTAGTTACCTGACTTTTTTTAAGACTCAGTTCAAGTCTTACCTTGTGTTGGAGACCTTCTCAGTTCCCCCAACTGCTAGTGACTTCCCTCTGAGATTACTTTCCATTTACAAGTCTCAACTTTGAAGATACCTCTGCTTCTCAGTTCCCATTCTCCAACTGATGAATTCATCTTAAAACCTCCATTTTAAGGAGGTGTCAGGCTAGCTACACTAATTCTTTCACTCCTCTACTGACTGCACTCCTGATTCTCCAGACTGCTTTTAGCTCTTTTTCAAAGTGTCTCTGCCCCATCCCCTCGACTCTCCAGGCAACATTAAAATATAGACTCTTTAAGGTAAGTTCATTCTTTCTTTTTCTTGGCCTTATCACCTCCATATTCAATAAACTCCAGTGGCTCTGTTACCTCTGAGATCAACCATAAAATCCTAGTTAGTTTTCAAAGCCTTTCATAACTTGGTCCCTTACTATTTTATCAATCTTTTCATACCTCCTTTCCCTATGAAACAGTGACACCAGTTTCCTTGATGTTCCCCACACAAATCATACCATCACCCAATTCCAAGGATTTTGCTGCCTACCTTTCATACTTGAAAAGCTCTTTCTCCTCATCTCTGGTTTTCTAGCTCCCCTGGTTTTCCATCAGGTCTCAGATAAATTCCCACCTTGTGCAAGTAGTCTTCATCTTAATGTCTTCTTTTTGAGATTACTGCCAACTTATGCTGTATATATCTTGCTGTAGCACCAATGCAATATTCATAGCACCTACAATCACTATAAATATACCTGCACGGTGCTCAATTACAAAATGTAACAGACTCTACATATAGAAGCAAAAAATTTATTCAGACACCAGGAAACCGAATCCATCATAGAAACTTAGAAGTTAATGCACAGCAATGTAGCTGGCAGCCACACCACCCTTTAGCCTTCCCACAAACCAACGCAATCCTACCTGTCACAGCAGGCGGCCAACATCAACTTTTACTCACAAGCCTGTCTGTCTCCCTCAGAAGCGTGCTGTCTTCCCAACCATCTAGCTGTCTCTTACTCTCAGTTTCCTGTGGGCTCCATTCCACCCTTCAGCAAACTCCTCCCACTACAGGCTCCATGTGATTACATTCAGTGTCTTAAAGGGCAGAGTATATTTTCAAAACAGAGAGGATCCTCAAATTCCCATTACCATTACACTTGCTTTTAAATATTTGTTTACATATTGTATCACCCATTTAGACTGTAAATTCCTTAAGAGCAGGGACTAGGTTTTTTTTGCCTTCCTTTTTATTCCATGGACTCAGCACTGTACCTTATACTTAGTAGTACTTCATAAATGTTAGTTGACTGACTGGCTTGTTTTTGTATTCCCAATGTTTAGCACAAAAGTATAGTAATCACTTAATAAATGCTTTTTGGCTTAATGTGAAATAACAGCTGAGGCTTTTTTTTTGAGCTAGGAAGTTATGGTATAAATCTGGGCTAGTTTGGGTTTAACTTACACTGTCAGTTGTGAGGTCTTGTGGAAGATCATTTTAGAAATTTGTTTGCCTAAAGAGGTTCATCAGTATTTTATACCAGTTTCATGATAACATGGGTTCAATATAAAATATGCAGGCTCTCACACTTACCCAGTCATCAATGGTATGAAGCAGGGTGATGGACTTGTGTCTATACTTTTTAGAGTGATGTTTTCAGCAATGCTGTCAGACATCTTTAGCATTTGAGAGGCTCTGAAAGAAGGGGAGAAGAGATAAATATTAGGCTTCCTACCTAATTGAAAGCCTATAGAACTATTCTGCTGATTATATTGTTGTATGCCTGTGAAACCTGAACTGTCTACCAGTACCATGCCAGAAAATTAAACTGCTTTGGTTTGAATTGTCTTAGGAAAATTCTGAAAATGACCTGGTGTAAAGCCAAGCATGAGCAGCTTTCCAGAAGAATGCTACTGTGAACAGCTTTTAAGGTTCTGATTACACAGTATAGTGAAGACTTTATTTACTCCATAACAAATCAAAGCAAAACATTCACAATAAATCTAAGTACAGCATTCACAATGTTACAACTTATCACAGAAAATAAAAATATAGCAGTCACAACAACTTACCATAGAAAATGGCCACATAGTTCTCACCATAGTGGTCACAAAGTTTTCAACAAAGAACAATCTTTTAGTAATTCAATCATTCAAACATCCTTCATCATTCACTATTCAATCATCAGAAAATATACAGACCCTCCACCACTGAATCACTAGTAAATTACAATTTCTCAGTCAATACACAGTATCCAAGTAAAGTCTTCTTTCAACTTGACTCGGGGTGGTCTCTCAGAGTCCCTGGATCCCCTTTCTATAGTCCCAGATCTTAACTGGATTCATCAAACTGTCACCTGGGTTCAAAGGCAGACAGCTTTCAGGCCCACGTCCAGCTCTCCATGCAGTTTCTATTCCACACTGAAGCTCAGAGTATCTAGTCCACCCCAAATTCTTCACAATCTCTGTTCCCAGGAAGTCAAGGCTTAACAAAGCTGCAAATAGACAAAGTCTTAAATCTTTCACAGTCTCTGTTCCCAAGAAATCAAGGCTCAACAAATCCACAAACAAGTTCATAAAAAGTACCAGCATCACAGTCGTGTTTCCTCAGTCTTTTGGAAGCTGTCTGGCCCTCAGACTCAGCAGAAGTTTCAGCTGGTTCCCAGAATCAAAATCACTTCATCCAGCTTCTCCAAATCAAAATCAGTCTTTCCAGCCTGGGGGGGAGGGGTGCTTTCCTCTTCAGCCTCCTGGCTCCTCTTCAGCCTTCCTGGTGGCAGCAGCTTCTGCCTCCACAGAGCTTGCTCCAAGAAGATCTGTCTGACCCAACAGGGGCTTCTCCTTATATACAAACAGCATTAGCTTCTTTCTGTTTCAGCCAACCCCTTCCTGTTACATCAGCAACAGGGATTAGTACCTTCTGTTTCTTTAACAGAGGCTTGATTAATTACTAAGTGTCAAGTTCCTGTTATGTTTGCCAATACAAAGGGATCTTAAAATTCAAATTATATTACCGTTACACCTAGCAAGATAAAGTAATGGACACTGAGGTCCTCACTGGAACTCAACAGACAAGCCTTCAAACTTTATTGCAGACAGTGCAACTCCTATTGGTTGGCCATTTAGCTTGAATGCCAAATGTGTTTACCTAAAAGACTATTTTGTGGAGAATTCAGGAGAGGGAAGACTGATGCAGAGGTTAAAAAAAGCACTACAAGGACACTCTCAAGATATCTCTGAAGAACTTTAGTATTCATTATGATACATAGGAGATGCTGGGCACTGGACTGTCCAATATGGCATTACTTCATCAAAGAAGGTGCTGTGCTTCATGAGAAAAGCAGAATTGCAATAGCACAAAGAAAATGTGATATGTGCAAATATTTATATCCCAAATATTCAAATGGATTTTTTGTGACCAACCTGTAGCAGAGTCTTCCGAATTTATAACAGACTGATCAGTCACAGTTGAACACAGTGTGGCTTCACCACGGTATTGTGATGTGATTGGCCCTCTACAAGTTTGAAGGATTAACAATAATTCCCGGGTGAATTGATCTGAGACTTTGCTGTGTATATCCTTTTATCATAATTTCAGTGTTATGGACTTGGACATCAAGTTTCTGAGGCCCCAGAGAACCTCTTTACCCAATAATTTATAACTCTCAACCAACAGCTTTTATCTGATTTTGTCTTCCTGAACTGCTTTGGGATCTACTTTTTTTCCTGAGAGTATTTGCATTTTTTTTGGTGAATTTCAAAAATATATTTATTTATTCTTTGTTTTCAACATTCACTTTTATAAGTATTTTACTTTAAAAGTTTTCCTTTTTCTCCTCTCCCCTTCCCAAGATGGGCAGCTTGATATAGGCTATACATATACAATCATATTAAACATATTTCCACATTAGTCATGTTGTCAAAGAAGAATCAAAACAAAAGGTAAAAACCACAAGAAAGAAAAACAGAAACAAAAAGAGAGAAACTTGTATGTTTCATTCAAACTCCATAGTTCTTTCTCTTTATGTGTGTAGTATTTCCCATCATGAATCTTTTGGAATTGTCTTGCTGAGAAGAGCTAAGTCTATCAAAATTGGTCATCATGCAATGTTTCTGTGACTGTGTACATTGTTCTCTTGGCTCTGCTCACTTCATTCAGCATCAGTTCATATAAGACTTTCCAAGCTTTTCATGAAATCCACTTGCACAATGTTTTCCATTACATTCATATGCTACAACTTGTTCAGCCATTCCCCAACTGATGGACTTCACCTCAATTTCTAATTCTTTGCCACTACAAAAAGAACTGCTGTAAATATTTTTTTTTGTACATGTAGGTCCTTTTTCCTTTTTTATGTAATCTTTGGGATGCAACCCTAGAAGTGATATTACTGCATCAGTTATATAGAACTTTGGGCGTAATTCCAAATTGTTCTCCAGTATGGTTGCATCAGTTCACAATTCCACCAACAATATATTAGTGTTCCAATTTTCCCATGTCTTCTGCAACATTTATCATTTTCCTGTTTTGTCATGTTAGCCAATCTGATAGGTGTGATGTGGTATCTCAAAGTTGTATTAATTTGCATTTCTCTAAACAATAGTGATTTAGAGCATTTTTCATGTGACTATCGATATCTTTAATTTCTTTGTCTGAAAATTGCCTGTTTATACCCTTTGATCATTTCTCCACTGGGGAATGGCTTGTATTTTTATAAATTTGAATCATTTCTCTACATACTGTAGAAATGAAACCTTTATCAGAAACAATGCTTGTAAAACTTGCTTCCCAGCTTTCTGCTTCCCCCTAATTTTGTTTGCCTTAGTTTTTTTGTGCAAAACTCTCTTAATCTGATGCAATCAAAATTATCCATTTTACATTTCATAATGCTCTCTCTCTCTTGTTTAGTCATAAATTCTTCCCCTCACCATATATTTGATAGACAAACTATTTCTTGCTCTCCAAATTTACTTACATTATCACCCTTTATATCTAAATCATATTTGCATTTTGACCTTATCTTAGTATACACTGCCAGATGTTGGTTTATGCCTAATTTCTGCCATACGATTTTACAATTTTCCCAACAGTTTTTGTCAAATAGTGAGTTCTTATCCCAGGAGCTGAAATCTCTGGGTTTATCAAACAATAGATTATTGTAGTCATTCACTACTTTGTCTTGTGTACATAACCTAATCCACTATTCTTTCTTAGCCAGTACCAAGTAGTTTTGATCATTGCTGCTTTATAATACAATTTAAGATCTGATATGGATAAACCATCTTTTCTTGCATTTCTTTTCATTAATTCCTAGATATTCTGGATCATTTGATCTTCCAGATGAATTTTACTACTATTTTTTCTAGCTGTGTGAAATAATTTTTGGTTGTTTGATTAATATGGCACTGAATAAGTAAACTAATTTTGGTAGAATTGTCATTTTTATTGTATTAACTTGGCATACCCATGAGCAACAGATATTTTTTCAGTTATTTAGATATTACTTTATTTGTGTGAAAAGTGTTTTGTACTTGTATTCATATAGTTCCTGTGTTTATGTTGGCAGGTAGACTCCCAAATATTTTATATTGTCTTTAGTTAGTATAACTGGAATTTATCTTTCTATCTCTTACTGGTGGCCTTTGTTAGTAATATATAGAAATGCTGATGATTTCTGTGAGTTTAATTTATATTCTGTAACTTTCCTAAAGTTGGTAATTATTTCAAATAGTTTCTTAGTTGTTTTTCTCTAGGATACTCTAAGTATTCCATCACATCATCTGCAAAGAGTGATAGCTTTTTTTTCTTTGCCTATTCTAATTCTTTCAATTTTTTTCTTCTCTTATTGCTAAAGCTAACATTTCTTCTATAATACAGAATAACAGTGCTTATGTGCATCCTTGTGTCACCCCTGATCTTATTGGGAAGATTTCTAGTTTTTCCCCATTACATATTATGCTTGCTGATGATTTTAGATAGATGTGGCTTAGCATTTTAAGGAATACTTTCTAGTGTTTTTAATAGGAATGGGTTTTGTAATTTGTCAAGAGCTTTTTCTGCTGCTTTTGAGATAATCACATGATTTCTGTTAATTTTGTTATTAATATCTTCAATTATGCTGATAGTTTTCCTAAAATTGATTCAGCCTGAGTTCCTGGAATAAATCCCAATTTTTCTTATGATTAGTTATTGTAATCTGTTTGCTAACATTTTATGTAAAATTTTTTGCATCTTTATTCATTAGGGAAATTGATCTACAATTTTCTTCTCTGTTTTGACTCTTCCTGGTTTATGTATCAACACTAAATTTGTATTATAAAAATAATTTTATAGGATTTCTTTGCCTATTTTTCTAAATAGCTTATATAGTATTAGAATTAATTGTTCTTTAAATGTTTGATACAATCCACTTAGAAATCCACCTGACCCTGGAGACATTTTCTTAAGGAGTTCATTGATGACTTATTCAATTTCTTTTTCTGAAATGAGGTTATTTAAGTATTTTATTTCCTCTTCTGTTCATCTAGGCAATTTATATTTTTGTAAATATTCACTCATTTCACCTAGATTGTAAGATTTATTGTGTCTATTTTGACAAAATAGCTCCTAATTATTGTTGCAATTTCCTCTTCATTGGTGGTGAATTCACTCTTTTCACTTTTGATACTGGTAATCTGGTTTTATTCTTTCTTTTTTACATCAAATTAACCAAAGACTTATCTATTTTATTGCTTTTTTAAAATAAAACCAGCTCTTAGATTTATTTATTAGTTCAATAATTTTCTTAATTTCAATTTTATTAATCTCTCCTTTGATTTTTCAGAATGTCTAATTTTATATTTTAACTGGAAATTTTTTATTTCTTCATTTTCTAGCTTCTTTAATGGCATGTCCAATTCATTGACCTTTTCTTTCTCTATTTTATTCATATAAAATTGAGAGACATAAAATTTCCCTTAAGAATTGCTTATGCTGCATCCCGTAAGTTTTGGTATGTTGTCTCTTATTGTCATTCTCTTGGATGATATTATTAATTGTTTCTATGATTTGTCTGGCCTACTCATTTTTTAGGATTAGTTTATTTAATTTCCATTTTGATTTCTATAACATCTTTCCATGGCCCTTCATTACATTTAATTTTTATTGCATAATGATCTGAAAAGGATGCATTTAATATTTCTACTTTTCTGCACTGGGGAGTGAGGTTTTTATGTCCTAGAACACGGTCAATTTTTATGTATGTGCCACATACCACAGAGAACAAGGCATATTCCTTCCCATTCCCATTCAGTTTTCTCCAGAGATCTACCGTATCTACTTTTGTGAAATTTTTTTCACCTCCTTAACTTCTTTTTGTTTATTTTGAGGTTAGATCTATCAAGTTCAGAGAGAGGGAGTTTGAGGTCTCCCTCTAGTATAGTTTTGCTATCTATTTTTCCTTATAACTCACTTAACTTCACCTCTAAGAATCTGAATGTTATACCACTCGGTACACATATGTTTGGCACTGATATTATTTCATTGCCTAGGGTATCTTTTAGCAGAATGTAGTTTCCTTCCTTAACTCTTTTAATTAGATGTGTTTTTGCATTTGCTTTGTCTGAGAACAGGATTGCTATCCCAGCTTCTTGCTCATCTTATTTGCTTATTTCTTGACTTTTAAATTTGAGCTCTCATGTTGGAACTCTATGGGCACTGTTCCAAGCTTTTTGTGCTGGACGTCAAGGGGCCTGGTCATTCACTTTAAGTGCTGAAGCCTCAGGTGCTGTTAGCTGGAAGCTATAGGGGTCTGCCACTTACCTGGTATTGAGCTGGTGTCATAATGGTGGTATTTGGTGTGTGCTAAGGCCAGATAAGATTTTTCTACAAATTTCCTCAAAGTTACAATGTAGCACATGGAGGTCTGGCCACTGGAGGCTGTCTGCTTGCCCAGGGTTGGGCAGGACACTTCATGGTTCTCTCCAACCTCGAGTCTACCAGTTTCCCTAACTATCCTAAGGCAGGTAGGGGGGTCATGGTGTTGGTGTTGGCCTGTTCCACCATACTGAGGCTCAGGATCCCTAGTTTGCTGACGTAAGGCTTGCTGTTGGCTTGCTGGAATACTTCCTGTCCTGGAATGCACTCCTCCTTTACCCAAGTGAAACAGACCTTTTTTTTTTTTGCCGATCGCCTAAGTTTACATGGCAAAAAGACTGTTCCACCCTGTCTTTCTGCTAGCTCTGCTGCTCTAGTATTTTTTCCTAAGGCACTATTTTCTGATTCTTCAGAGGCCAATATGGGAATGACAGTGATTTACTGCTTACTTTGCCATTTGTACTCTTGGAAGGATCTGGATTTTTTTTAAGTTAACAAATTATCTGTTTGCACCTTTTTTCTGCCCTCAACTTTTCAGCTTCATATCTATTATATCTCCTTATTAGAATATAAATTCCTTAAGACAAGGGATTGTATTTTTGCTTGTATTTGTATTCCCAGAGCTTAACATACTTTCAGGAATATAGTAAACTCTTAAATGCTACTTGCTAATTGGTTGACACTGCTAACAAAATTATTTTCCTTTGACACAGATTTGACCATGCCATATTGACTTAATTCTGTGGGCTCCTTACTGTCTCAAGGATAAAATACAATTATTTAGATTTTAATGAGCTTCACAACCTAATTCCAAACTATCTTCCCAGCTTTATTGGACCTTACTCCCCTTCCTTCATATAGCAATACAGCTAAATCTGCCTTCTTTTTGTTCCTCACACATGGCCCTTGTACCTCTGTGTCTTTATACTCATCATCCCCATCATGCTTGGAATTCATGCCATCACCTCTGCCTTATAAACACTCTTTCTTCCTTCAAGACAAAAGAAGCATCCTCTACATGAAGTGTACTAGTGCACTCCCTCCCAAATTATCCTATATTTAGCTACTTTATATTTATCTTCTTTAGAATTATTCTCTATAGATAAATACACATATATGAAAATGTTTGTATGTCTGTTTGTCTATTTATCTATCTACACATTCATATTTTTTGTCTTTCCCCTTTAGTATGTAAGCTTTTTGAGAGTTGGGGTTGTTTCATCCCCAGTGCTTATAAGAAAGCCTGAAAAAAATAATAGGAACTTAATAATTGTTTATTGTTTAATTTGTTAATTGATTGATTAAAACTGTTAGCCTTCTAACTACTAAGTTGAGCCAGGAGATGAGGACATTGAATGTCATCTTCTAGGAAATGAAGCAATTTGCAAGTGGAGTAGCATGGAAACTGTAACAGTCAAAGAGGATGTGAGATTTCATTGAAAGATTTATATTGAATAATTATGGTGGGGTCTATACTTATTGCATGCTATAGTAACTGAGTATATTCCATCAATTTCTAGGAAAAGGTTTACTATTGGTGGGAATTTTTACTTTCTATGATAGATGTCCATATTTTTAATCGTTTTTACCCTTCTGATTTTGTCCAGTTGTAAGTAGCCAACTATTGATGAAGCCCTCAAAGTATATAATGGGCCTTTTGTACCAGAAGATAACCTCTGGCATGTGGCCTATGTCTATGACGAGTTAAAATCTGCCTGTGGAATTTCTACCTACAGATCTAAATTCTGCCATCTGAGACCAAGCAGAACAACTCTAATCCTTTATATGCTATCTTTTCAAATACTTTTAGAAGCTTATCATGCCCCCATCTTCATTCCATCTCTTCTTGAGAATAAATATCCTTACAAATGATCTTTGAATGGCATGGTCTCTAGATCCCCTTCTATCTTTTTTGCCTTTCTTTGGACATTGTCCAATTTATAGACATATTCCTTAGAATGATCAGGAACTGAATATAGTATTCTAAATATAGTCTCACCAGTGCAGAGTATAATAAGACTATAATCATCCTCATGTTGGACACTGCTTTCATTAATGTGACATATGTTAACATTATGTCAACCATACTGTTGATCCATGTTAAGCTTCTAGTTTACTAAAACACCAGGACATTTTTCACAGGAACTTTTGTCTGCATAAAAAAGAAAAATATGACTGCAAAGGGAACTCATGAACTAATTAAGATTTTAAAGGCATATGTTATATAGAAGAGAGAAGCAAGGGAAGATAATTGGTGATGACCATCAAAAGGTACCATGGTATCTTAAGAATGATATCAAGAGGAATAAAACTCAGAATCAGCTAAAATGAATGATGAATGCTACATAAGACAAAAGGAGGTTAAGAAAAAAAATCAATATAGTGGCATATAGCTAGGCTTTTCCCATCTCATACTTACAAATATGATTTTTGGACCCAAGAATAGAACTTTAGGATTGTCCCTTTAAGATGAATAATACTATTTTGGGGCTACTTTGAGAGGCACTGTTTCCAGTTCCCCCATTTCACTAAGCAGTATGACTTATTTATTTCCTTTCTATTACTGAATGACCTATGAAATGGCATTTGATAAAGGCATCATCATTACTCAGAGCAAAACCAGTTGTTCTTGTTTTCCCATAAAGTGCAGCTACCTCAACAAAGGGAAGAATCTCATACTTTTACTAATGCACTAATGTAATCACATCACTCTCCTGTTTAAAAACTTTAATTGTTTCCCAGATGCTTAGTATATTCATCCAAAGTTCTTTTCAGTCTGATTCCAAACTACTTTTATGATCTTATTTCATACATCTCACTACACGCCTTCTATGTATGTTCTGGTTCAACTGGTCTGCTCACTATCCCCCTGGGCAACCTCAATCTTCTTTCTCACTTTCACCCATGCCAGGAAGGCTCCCCTGACTACCCTATCTGCAATTGTTTCAATTTTACCATGCTTCAATTTTTTTCATCACTTTGAAAGAAATGCTTCTTTGTCTCTATTTCCTACTTTCATTTTTTTTCCTCTATATCTTTACCACCTTAATGATAGGAACCTTTCTGATTTTATCTTTCTAACTTATAACCCTTTGTATTGCACCTCACACACAAAAGGTATTTAATAAACCTTTGAATTCGTTTTTCTTTCATAACAGTATTGCAAAAAAGTTCTATGGTTATTAGTTTCAAAATTGGAATAGTAGAGAAAAGCAATTTATGTATTTCTGAATTATTCTTTCATTATTTAGCAACTGGATTTTGGTAGTAGAAAAATATTATATCGCTTCTTTCTTCAGATTGTCTAATATAGTAGTGTGAAGAATTTTGCTGTGCCTTCAATGATTCTAAGCTACTTCCTCTCTCTTACATACACACACACATACACACACACACACTACTTATCTTTTTAATACTAGTATTATCTAATGATATAATATGGCTATAAATCATGATAAATCAAAGTATCCAGTGACTCAAAATGGTGGGCGGCTCAAAGGCAGTGGAAAATGCATGGTAGATATAAATAGAGCCAGAGGGCAGAGCTAAGAATGCAGAATAAAAGCAGGAACTTGCTTGAACTTGCCCCTAAACCCTTTCAAATACCTGTAAAAATCACTCTTAAGAAATTCCATAACTGCAGAACCCAAAAATGACAGAGTGAAACATATCTCCAGCCCAAGACAATTTGGAAGGACAATAGAAAGACATATCATACCAGACAGGGAGCAGAGCGAAGTCCAGCATGGGCTGCAAGGTACAAATGAGGCCTGAATAAGCCTTAGGGACTGAGTCACTGGCAGCTGTGGTGATTTCCAGACCTCTCAACCCACAAATGCCAAGTCAGCTTGGAAGGTCAGTAGGACACCACTATGGGACCTGGGTGAGAGAGCATCAGGATGTCCAGTGCCAGGGCCCAGGGCTGTGAAGGTGTAGGCAGCTCCAGATAGCAGCAGCAGCAGCAGCAGCAATGGCTGCTTCTGGAATTCTGGGCCAACAGATGGTGGGGTATCCAGTTGCTGATACAAAACCCCAGAAGCCTGGGACAGTACACTCACCTCCCATCCCTACCCATACTGGAAGCAGAGTTCTGCCTTAACAGGGAGTTAGAAAGTCAAGTATTTGGCTGGGAAGATGAATAAACTGTAAAAAGAATGTCAGACTACAGAATCTTACTTTAGTGACAAAGAAGATCAAAACGTACAACCAGAAGACAACAAAGTCAAAGCTCCTACATCAAAAGCCTCCAAGAAAAATATGAGTTGGTCACAGGCCATGGAAGAATTCAAAAAGGATTTTGAAAATCAAGTAAGAGCAGAAGAGGAAAAATTGGGAAGAGAAATGAGAGTGATGCAAGAAAATCATGAAAAACAAGTCAGCAGCTTGCTAAAGAAGATCCAAAAAAATACTAAAGAAATAACACTTTAAAAAATAGATTAACCCAAAAGAAAAGAGAGGTTCAAAAAACCAATGAGGAAAAGATAGCAACAAGCTTCAATATATTACAAACTATGACTCTCTTTCAAGAAATAGCATAAGCTATATCATGTAAGAAATGCATGAAGAGAAAATTAAATTGACTAGTTCCACAGCGAGATTAACAAATGAAAAGTCAAGATTTTAATGTATCAATAACATGAAAATACCTACTAGAAGTTTTTCAGTCTTCCATAGATTCTCTAGGGAATGATTCATGGGAAGACATTGAAAAGATAAGGATAAGGTGATATAGATGAGGTTTTAAACTGCATTTATGGAAGGAATATCCATATTAATGAGATCAAAGATCCATTGAATTATTCAACTATCAAAGTAACATATTTATCGTTTATTTGACACTGTCACACAAGGCTATCTAAAGTAAGTAGCCATTAGTGCCCATTAGTGTGACTAATAAATTCTCCAAAGTGGTTGCATGTATTTAAATTTGCATAATTAAAAGTTATAATTATGTAAAATATTGTAATTGTTCCCAGCCCTAAGGAAATATGCAACACAAATTCAAATAATGGGACCACTTCACAGAGATTCATTGTTTTCATTAATTAGGACTTAGCTTTATTCTCACTTTACAAAAGGGGAAAACAAGGTAATTTATTAATTCAGTTAACAATAAAGTTAAAAATGGGGCATTTAAATGACTACTCAAGCTGAGTGTAAACTTTGTGTAAACTGAGTGTAAACTTTGTGTAAACTGAGTGTAAAAAAATTTGTCCTTGAATAGCAGAACTTTTATTCTTGTGGTGATGGTCATGATGATGATGATGGTGTTGCTAATGATTAGCATTTACACAATACTTTATGGTTTGCAAAATTCTTTACAAATATTGTCTCATTTTTATCCTCACAACAACCCTCATAAGTAAGTGTTATTATTACTATTTAAAGATGAAGAAATTAAAGCAAGTAGAGATTAAGTGGAGTGCTCAGAGTCACACAGATACTTAGTATCTGACACCAAATTTGAACTTAAATATTCCTCACTCCAAGTCCAGTGATCAATGTAGCTATCCACTGTGCCATATAGCAAAACTAAATGCATTTCTTAGGTGTCATACATTTTATTCTAGACTATGGAAGACCCAGCACCAATATTCAGAGTGACAAAATTTTCCTTTAGTCACTATTATCCAACTGATGCTCTCTATGGCTATCCTTCCACATTCTCTTCCAACATCATTTTACCCTCATGGCTATTATTCAGGTATACTAACTTAGGTACAAGTTTTGCTGCTATCTCCTCATCTTCTTATATTTATTAATTTCTTTTTTATTTTTTTTGGAAAAAGAACAATAGCATATATTGCTTCAGTCTCCATTTAAACTCTAGTCTTTTGAGGTCTTTCTCTGAACTTAGATATCTCCTTCCATCCTGAGACTTGTAGAGTTGTCTTTTAGCTGTGCATTGTTGAGGAGAGTCCAGTTTATGAAGGTTGGTCATCACACATACAATGTGTCTGTGATTGTGTACAAATTTTTCCTGATTCTGGTCTTCTCACTTAGCTTCAATTTGTATAAGCCTGTCCAGGTGATTATGAAGTCCATCTCCTTCCCATTTCTTATAGCACAATAGTAT
>CM053591.1:38533624-38559462 GCA_028646515.1 Pseudochirops corinnae | reverse complement strand
CTTGAATCTCGCCTTCTGTCTGACTCATTCTTCCTGTTGGAAGCCGGTGATCACCGAAGACCTGAAGGGTAAGTGAGGGTTGTAGGGCTAGTCAAACATATGTCCCTGAGCTTGTGGCAGCAGTAGAGCCCCGGACAATACCTCATTGGAAAAATAACTGACATGGAAAATAGATCCAGGAGAGAAAATCTAAGAAGCATTGGTCTACCAGAAAGCCATGATGAAAAATAAGAGCCTGGGCAGTATCTTCCAAAAAATAATCAAGCAAAATTGCCCTGAGATCCTGGAACCAGAGGGTAAAATAGTAGTTGAAAGAATCCAACAAACACCTCCTGAAAGAGATCTCAAATTAAAAACTTCTAGGAATATTGTAGCCAAATTTCAAAATTGTCAGGTCAAGGAGAAAATATAACAAGTAGCCAGAAAGAAACAATTCAAATATCATGGAACTACAGTCAGGATCACACAGCACCTTGCAGTTTCTACATTAAAAGATTGGAGGGATTGGAATATGACATTTCATAAGGCAAAAGAGCTTTGACTGTAACCAAAGATCAACTACCCAGCTATATTGAGCATAATCTCTCAGGCAAGGAGATATTCAGTAGAATAAGGGACTTCCAGATCTTCCTGATGAAAAGGCCAGAGCTCAATGGAAAATTTGATCTTCAAATATGAGACTCAAGAGAGGCATAAAAAGGTAAATGGAAAAAAAATACACACATACATGCACATACATGCAAAACAAAAAAAAATGTTGTTCAATAAGAGCAAACTGTTTACATTTCTATATGGGAAGATGAAACCTCTTAAACTTGAGAACTGTATAATTATTACAATACTTAAAAGGGATATAGATAGATCAATGGTGTGGGTATAAATTAACTGACATGAAGATTAAAAACCCTAATTAAAGGGTGCAAAGGGATTGTAATGGAAGAAGAGGAAGGGAGGAGGCAGTAAAGGTTAAATAAGATCACATGAAGAAGAACACATGTATTCTAGTAAAGGGAAAAATGGGAGGGAGATGAGCATAGTATAGGCTTTATTCTCATTGGTTTCCCTTCAAGGAGGGAATGCATACTTGGTTAAGTATAGAATTTTAGCTTGATGAGACACAAAAATTTATCATAGTAGAGGAAAAGAAGGGAGGAAAAAGAGCATTGTTTCAGATTTATGCTTTTGGACTTGGTTCAAGGAAAGAATAACATATTTTGTTACATATAGAAATCAAATGTGCCTTACAGGCAGTAGCAGGAGACAAGGGAAAGAAAGGAGGGAGGGTTAGAAGGAAGGGAAGGAGTAGAAAGGTAAAAGGGTAGGTTAAGGGAGGGGGACTGTTAGAGAGGGAATATTGAGGGAGGCAGTTATCAAAAGCAAAATCTTTTGAGGGGGGGAAGGGAGAAGGGAGAAATAAAAGCATGAGGAAATAGGATGCAGAGAAGGACACAAATAGTAATCATAATGGTGAATGTGAATGGAATAAACTCTCCCATGAAAGAGAGGCAGTTAGAAGAATGGATTAAAAACCATAATCCTACAATATGCTGTTTACAAGAAACACATGTGAAACAGGGATACACATAGGGTAAAGGTGAAAGGCTCATGTAGAATATATTCTGCTTCAGATAAATAAAAAAAAAAAGCTGGTGTGGCAATTCTAATCTCAAAGCAAAAGCAAAAATACATCTAATTAAAAAAGATAAGGAAGGAAACTACATCCTGCTAAAAGGTACCATTGACAACAAAGTAATACCATTACTAAATATATATGCACCAAGTAGTATAGCACCCAAATTCTTACAGAAGTTAAGAGAGTTAGAGGAAGAAATAGATAGAAAAATTATGCTAGTAGGGGACCTCAACCTTCCCCTCTCTGAACTTGATAGATCTAACTTCAAAATAAATAAGAAATAAGTTCAGGAGGTGACTAGAATTTTAGAGAGAAAAGATATGATAGACCTCTGGAGAAAATTGAATGGGGATAAAAAGGAATATATATTCTTCTCACATGTATAGGTGGGAGTATATATGTATATACACATACATATACATATATATACATATGTATATATATATATATATATATATATATATAAATAAAATGTGTGTATGTGTGTGTATAGACAGAGGGTACAGGGTGAGTTGAATATGAAGGAATGATATCTAAAAAATAAAATTAAGAGATGAGAGAAGAATATATTGGGAGAAGGAGAAAGAGAGAGATAAAATATGGTAATTTTTCTCACATAAAAGAGGCAAGAGAAAGCTGTTATAATGGAGGGGAAGACCAGGGAGATTACTCTCACTGGACGTGGCTTAAGGATGCAATTACATGCACACTCAATTGGATAACTTACCCTTACAGGAAAGTAGGGGAAAGGGAATTGGAGGGGGGCATGATAGAAGAGAGGACAGACTGGGGGAGAGGGTATTCAGAAGCAAACACTTTTGAAAAGTGACAGGGTCAAAGGAGAAAATTTTTAAAAATGGGGAGGCAAGATAGAGTAGAGGGAAATATAATTAGTCTTTCACAATATGACTACTATGGAAATGTTTTACATAACTACACATTTATAACCTGTATTGAATTGCTTGTTTTCTCAGTGGAGGTGGGTGAGGAGGGAGGAAGTGAGAGAATCTGTAACTCAAAGTTTTAAAAGAAATGTTTAAAAATTGCTTTTACATGCAACTGGAAAATAAGATATACAGGCAATGGGGTATAGAAATCCATCTTGCCCTACAAGAGAGTAAAAGGGAAGAGGTTAAGGTTGAGGATGAGAGGGTATATAAGAGAGGACAGACTGTGGGAAGGGGTATTCAGTATGTTTATCATCTTGGGGTGGGGGCAAGGAAGAAATGTGGAGAAAATTTGTAACTCAAAATCTTGTGGAAATGAATGTAGAAAACTAAAAATTAAAAAAATTCAAATTTAAAAAAAGCACACACTCAATTCAATAAATTATTCTGTTTCTTTTTTATTGATGTAGCAAGCATTCAGGGCTATCAGTTGACAACTCAGTGCTACTTGGCTACCCCTCATAGATTTTGACCAGTATTATATGTATTGTCATTTTCTTTCATATACCCTATTTTCCCATAGTTTTTATAATTTCCATTCTTGCACAACAAATTGTTTAGCCAATTGTTTTTTTTTATTAGGGTTTTACCTGGGCCTGCAGCAAATTATCATTATTTGTTGCTGATTTTGTATTATGATCTATAAAAGCAAAATAAAAAAATTTCTGATTTTGAAAAAAAAAAAGAAATGCAAGGGAAGGTGGCCTCCCTATGCCAAATTTTAAACTGTGTTATAGAGCCGCAGTCACCAAACTACTTGGTACGGCTTGAGGAACAGTGTGGTAAATCAGTGGAATAGAATAAGTACTCAAGACATAGTAGCCAATGACTACAATAATCTACTGTTTATTAAACCCAAAACCCCCAACTTCTGGGATAAGAACTCACTATTTGACAAAAAATTGCTAGGAAAAATAGAAAAAAAAGTATGTCAGAAACTGGGCATAGACCAATATTTTACACTGTATACCAAAATAAAATATAAATGGGTTCACAATCTAGATATAAAGGCTGAAACCATAAGTAATCTGGTAGAGCAAAGAATAGTTTATCTGTCAAATTTATGGATAAGGGAAGAATTTATAATCAAACAAGAGATAGATTGCATTAAAAAATGCAAAATGGATAATTTTGATTACATTAAATTGAAAAGTTTTTGCACAAACAAAGCCAAAGTTAGCAAGATTTGGAGTGAAGCAGGAAATTGGGAAAGAATTTTTACAACTAGTGTCTCTGCTAAAGGACTTATTCCTAAGATAAACAGAGAACTGAGTCAAATTTACAAGAATACAAACCATTCCCCAATTGATAAATACCAAAGGATATAAACAGGCAGTTTTCTTTGGATAGCATTAAAGATGTCTATAATCTTATGAAAAAATTCTCTAAATCATTATTGATAAGAGAAATACAAATCAAAACAACTCTTAGGTACCATAACATGACAAAACAGGAAAATGATAAATGTTTAGGAAGATGCGGGAAAATTGGAACACCAGTGCATTGTTGGTGGAATTGTGAACTTATCCAACCATTCTGGACAACAATTCCAGTATGTACAAAAATATTTATAGCAGCTCTTTTTTGTCTTGGTAAAAAACTGGAAATCAAGGGGATGTCCATCAATTGATGAATGGCTTAACAAGTTGTGGTATCTGAATGTAATGGAATACTATTGTGCTATAAGAAATGAGGAACAGACTTCATAATAACCTGGAGAGACTTATACAAACAGATGCTGAGTGAGGGGAGCAGAACCAGGAGAACATTGTACGTAATTACAGACACATCATATCTGTGATGACTGACTTTGATAGACTGAGTTCCCCTCAGCAATGCAAAGTTATAAGACAACTCCAAAGGACTCATGATGGAACAGGTTATCTACATTCACAGAAAAAATTACAGAGTCTGAATGCAGGTTGAAGCATACTCCTTGATCACTCTCTTTTTTCATTTTGTTTTGTTTCTTCTTCCTCTTTGTTGATTCAGTTGGTTATAATTCTTCTTTACAACTTGACTAATGTTTAATGTTGAACCTCTAACAGATTGCCTGCCACAATGGGCGTGGGGTGGAAGTTGAGTATTTTGAAACTTAAAAACATGTGGAACTGGATGTTTTAAACTAATATTAAATATTTTTTTTAAATAGAAAAAAAAAGAAATACCAATTTAGAGTATAGGCCCAAGTGGAAAATGCTTTTAGGAGGATGATGTCAGACTAAAAGCAATATTATCTCAAAATTTTGTGGAAGGGGAAATGAGCCTTCAGAAAACTTTGGGTAAGAACCAGCTAATGTAGATAATTCCCAATTACAATTTAATTCTATAAATAATCATCTGTTCATTATGTTGCAAGACATTATTAGGTGTAAGAGAAACCAGACAAAAAATAAGATAACCAAATGATATAAAGTTTGTAAGGTGTTTAACTCTGCTTGTGCAGTGGGCACTTAGTAAATGCATGTTCTTTTCCCTTCCCTTTGAAACAAAAAAATCATCTCAGTCCTGCAATAGTTAACATTCATAAAAATCTCAGGAAAATGAGTGTGTTATCTCTATGTTGTTTTTCCTTCATTTTCAAAGAGGACCAAAGACATCATGGGGTGTTGTTGCTTGTCCTTTGTTCTGGAATAAGACCAATGACAACAAGAAGGTAATGTTTTGATTTGCAAGTGAATTAGATTTAAGTGAGGCTTTGTAAAGTCTCCAGCCTCACTCTCTCCTCCTGACCCATAAGGTTGCAGTGGCAAGATATAGATCAGGAGGACTGGAGATGACCCTGGAGATGCAATGGGAGACCTTGGCCTTCTTAATCTAAGGTCTTTCTTTGCCAGATCTCAATTTGTCAGCGGCAGCATTCAGTCAGTGATTAGCTAGATAAGAAAATCTCCCAAAGCACAAAATTAGTAGACACATAAATGACAAAGGGCATGCATCCTGAAGTAAAATAGAAGAGATTCCCTATATATATTTAGCATTCCATGTGGATATTTTGCTCATTGCATTATACCTCATTATTGATGGTCCCTCAGAGGAAAGGTTGTTTTAACTTTTTCTTCATATCCCCAATGAGTGAAAGATAGTAAGCATTTAATAAATATTTGTTGATGAAAAAATTGCCTGATTGATGAAGAACTGATCAATCAATTAACTAGTTAGTGCATTAGTTAAAGTTACCATTTGTATAATTAGGCATTTCAGTCTATAATGTCCTCTCTTCTCAAATCCTTTATTTCTTCATTCTATGCTGCTTATCTCTTGACAAAATTCAGTCCTTGATTATTCACACTATCTATTCTGCTGGCTTTAAATGTAAGCTGCTGAATAAAATTTTCTTCTTACTTCTACCTCAGAGATTCTCTCTTCTTTCAAGTACTGTTTTCTATATGAAACTTTCCCTGATTCCACTGACTGCTAATTCCAACCCTATCTAACTGCATTAAATTCCTTTGTATTTATTCCCTTCATTTTTATTTTATATATACTTAGATATGATATCTAATCAATTCTCCCCATTAGAATGTAAGTTCCTTGCCCATAGGGACTGATTCATTTTTTTTTATTTGTATCCCCATCAGCTAGTACAGTTCCTAGCATGTAAGAGAAAATTAATAAATATTTTTAGTTTATCGTGCTCTCCACTGAGCATTGCATCTGTGTTGCTTCTTTCTAGGTCTCATGTCTCTACTCCATTTATTTTTCCTTTCTAACTATATTCAGGGCCACCCAACATTTTGATTACCAAACACTGAAATTGTGATATGTTTAGCATACCTCTCCTCTGACAGAAAGGATTATAGCATTTTTATTGAATGAGCTCTTTCAGCTACATTCAAGGCCATTTCCCATTCAATGTACTAATTGCTGGGATCATTTCCTGGTGAGCAACACAATTACAGCCTAATCTCACCCCTGGTCTTTGTACCATCACAAACATTTCTTTGCTTAAAAGTCTATCTTTCTAACTCTGGTATTTTCCTGATGATGTTATCTGCCTGTAATTCATTAAATACTATGATGTTAGAAGAATCAAAATTGCAGGTGACCCAGAGGGCTATGGAAAGACACATGGAGGGTGTAAATAGTCTGTAGCATGTCCCTAATGATGACTTACATGTGAGATATAGTATAAAAGACATTATCAAGGATCTATATGACTAGAAAATGAGGTGGGAATGTCATGTTGCAAAAGTAAGGAAAAACAGATGGACAGCTTGATTGCTGCACTGGTGCCTATGGAATAGTAAAAGAACCAGAGAAAGGTCTTCTCCAATACATTGAGAAGATTCCCAATTCAATTCAAGAAATATTTTTAAAGCACCTACAAAATTTGTACAGAGCACTATACCAGATCCTGGGGATTTAAGAAAAAAAAAAGTGAAACAGCCCTTGCCTTCATAGAACCTGATATCCACAACTTATATAAGTAAACACAGGACAACTTAAGTATTAACAGTAGGGTGGTTAGAGGGGAAAATCAGGAAAGACTTCATTGAGAAGGTGGCACCTTCACTGCAACTTGACAGAAGAGAAGGTTTCTGAGAGTCCCATATGGGAAACTATGGGAAAGATTTGTGCAGTATGAGAGGGTGTCAGTGGATTGCAAATTATACCCATGAGCAATACCTATATCAATGGGATCACAGTTTTTCCAAAATATGGATGAACATTATCCCTGTGAACACTGGTTATTAATGACAAAGGGGGGAAAAGTGCCTATTTCCTAGAATTTTCTATGTGTTATCATTTTCCCATCAAAGAAAAAGAACTATATTCATATAGATATACACTTAACTTGGTTTCTCAGTTTTGTAATCCTAGTTATCTTTCTCCAGATTATCTGAAAAAAGTTGCGCATTCTAAACTCAGTATGAATGTGATATGGCAGCTAAAAGAGCTAATGCAGTCTTGGGTATTAAAAAATACAGAAATAGGGAGTGGAGGCAAGATGAAGAAATAGAAGCAGGAAATTCCATGAGCTCCTGCCACAATCACATCCAATACCTATAAAATATGACTAAACAAATTTTAGCGCTACAGAACCCACAAAGTGACAGAAAGAAACAAATCTCCCACTGAAGACAGCCTGAAAGGCCAACAAGAAGGGACTATCAAACCAAGCTGGGAGCCGAACGCAGTCCCACATGAGTCTAGAGGTATTGGCCCCAGGGCAGCCCCGAACAGTAGCACAAACTGGCCAGAGCAGACCTCAGGAGAGTGAATCACCAACAATTATGGTGGTTTCCATACTTCTCAACCCATAAATTCCAAAAAGAAAGTAAGTCAGTGAGAAATCTGTTGGAACTAGATGACAGAAGAGTGCACTCTGGCCCCTGCCCTCAGGACTAGACGTGGCGAAGGCATGGCAGCTGCAACTGCTAACATGTGGCACCCTGTGGAGCTCCAAGGCTGCAGGTTGAAGGGGATCAAGTGACCATTCAGAGGGTAATTGCTCTTGCTTTGACCTCCTTGGACTTGGATTGTGCTCTTGGGTGGTGGTCCTGGAGTGCGTGGCAGTGTGCCAGAGCTGGGGGTGGGGATAAAGAGGGGGTAACCTCCTCAGACCTCTGACATTTCTGAAAACCCCAGCAATTTGGGAAAAAAGGTCTCTACTCTGGAAGCAGAGTTCTACTGTGGCAAAAAGATCAAAAGTCCAGTAATTGGCTGGCAAGATGAGAAAGCAGAGGAAGTACAATCAGACCATAGAATCCTTTTGTGGGGAAAAAAGGATCAAAACATGGAACTGGAAGAAGTCAACAAACTCAAAATTCCTGCATCAAAAGCTTCAAAGAAACATATGAATTGGAGGAGCTCAAGAAGGGTTCTAAAAATCAAGAAGTAGAGGCAAAATTGGGAAGAGAAAGGAGAATGATGCAAGAAAATCATGAAAAGAAAGTCAACAGCCTGCTAAAGGATACCCAAAAAATGCTGAAGAAAATAACACCTCAAAAAATAGACTAACTCAAATAAGAAAAGAGGCCCAACAAGCCAATGAGGAGAAGAATGCCTAAAAAAGCTAAATTGGCCAGATGGAAAAGAAATTTCAAAAACCCACTGAAGAGAATAATTCCTTCAAAAGTAGATTGGAGCAAATGGAAGCTAATCACTTTATGAGAAATCAAGATACAATTAAACAGATACAAACAAATGGAAAAATAGAAGGCAATGTGAAATATCTAATTGGAAAACCTACTGACCTGGAAAATAGATTGAGGAGGGATGATTTAAAAATTATTGCACTACCTGAAAGCCATGATAAAAAAAAAAAGAACCTAGAAATCATCCTTCAAGAAATTCTCAAGGAAAATTGCCCTGATATTCTAGAACCAGAGGGCAAAATAGAAATTGAAAGAATTCGCCTATCACCTTTAAAAAAAAAAAGGCCCAAAAAGAAAACTCCTAGGAATATTATAGCCAAATTCCAGAGTTCCCAGGTCAAGGAGAAAATATTACAAGCTGTCAAGAAGAAACAATTTAAGTATTGTGGAAACAATCAGGATAACACAAGATCTAGCAGCTTCTACATTATGGGATAGAAGGGTTTGGAATATGATATTCTGGAGATGCAAGGAGCTTGGCAAGAATTACCTACCTAGCAAAATTGAGTATAATGTTTCAGGGGAAAGTATGGTCATTCAATGAAATAGAGGACTTTCAAGCATACTTGATAAAAAAAAACAGAGCTGAACAGAAAATTTTGCTTTCAAATATAAAAAGCAGGAGAAGCAGTAGAAGGTTAACAGGAAAAAGAAATCATAAGGAACTTAATAAATTTGAACTATTCACATTATTACATGGAAAAATGATAATTGTAACTCATAAGACTTTTCTTAGTATGAGAATAATTGAAGGGAATATGTGTGTGTGTATACACACACAAATATATATATACACTTATGTATGCATACATATATATATGTTTATATAGGAGAGTGTATGTATGTATAAATACATATGTGAGTGTGTGTACATGGATACATAGACAAAGGACACAGGATCAATTGAATAGGAAGGGATGATATCTAAAAAATAAAATTAAGAGTGAAAGAAGAATATACTGAGAGAAGGAGGTAGGGAGAGATAGAATTGGATGAATTATCTCATATACAAGAAGCAAGAGAAAACTGTTACCAAGGGAGGGGAAGAACTGGAAGATGAAAGGGAATGGGTCAACCTTACTCTCATTGAATTTGACTGAAAGAGGGAATAATAAACACACTCAATTGGGTATCTTACCCTTTAGGAAAGTAGGGTGGAAGGGGAAAAGAGGACGAGATGATAGAAGAGAGGGCAGATTGAGGGAGAGGATAGTTAGAAGCACACACTTTTGAAAAGAGACAGGGTCAAAGTAGAAAATAGAATAACTGAGGGATGGGATAGGATGGAGGGAATTATAGTTAGTGTTTCACAATATATCTACTATGGAAATGTTTTGCATAACTATATGTGTACAACCTATATTGAATTGCTTATCCTCCCAGTGGGGGCTAGGTGAGGAGGGAAGAAGGGAAAGAATCTGAAAATCAAAGTTTTAAAAACAAATGTTTAAAAAATTATTTTTTACTTGCAACTAGGAAATAAGATATATAGGCCCTGGGGTATAGAAATTCATCATGCTCTACCAGAAAGTTAGAGTAGGAATGGGGGAGGATGTGAGAGAGCATTATTTGGGGAAGGGGTATTCAGTAGGGTTGCTATCTTGGGGTGGGGTAGGGGAAAGACAAGGAGAAAATTTGTAAATCAAAATCTTGCAGAAATGAATGTTGAAAACTGAAAAGAAACTAATTTTTAAAAAGAGTTAAAATAAAAGAAAAAGAATAAATAAATAAATGCAGAAATAATATATAATTATACTATATAGTCATTTGGTGGGACCATGTCAGAAGTATTGTTTTTAGGTCTTAACACCACATTTTAAAAAGGATGTTGATAGCTAGAAACTAACCTAAGTGGGACACTAAAGGATGGTTGTAGGAGCTTGGGATGCACAGCCTAGAGAAGACAAAACAAAGGCACATGATATCTGTCTTCCAGTTCTCAAACAGCCATAATGTGGACTAGTAAGAACGATGGGTAAAAGTTGTAAGGAGGAAAAGTTAGCTGTGATGTCAAGAAAAAAAAAATAACCTTAACAATTACAGTTAAGCAATAGTAGAATAATATCTCTCTAGAGGGGTTCAGTTTTTCCTCACTGGAGGTCTGCAGGTCAAGGATGGATAGTCATTGGCCACTGAGGTCCCACCCAAATCCGAAATTCTATGACTTTGACTCAGTGATTTATTGATATAAGTTCTATGCTGCTGAGATAAACAGCATTTTCTTTTAGTATCTTTTACTGTCATGGAAAGATATTCTCTTTCAGAGTAATCCCTTAGTTTCCATTTAATCATAGGTTTTTGCTAATGCATATTTTTCTTTCCATTCACATAGAATCATAGGCTTTCATGAATTCATATAATTTATTTTTACTTCTCTGTATATCTGTTTTATTATTCCATTACAAAAAAAATCTTAAGCTCCTAGAGAAATGGGATTATGTGTGTGTGTGTGTGTGTGTGTGTGTGTACACACCTCTACCAACTGCACAGAATGGTGCATAAACTAGACAAATAAAAAATGCTTGTTGTAGTGAATTGAAAAATCCATCCTATCCACAGGTGTAAAATCTAAACAACTTCTGTCCTCTTTTTTTTATACTTTTTGTTTTTATTTATTTTATTCATGTGTATTTTACTTTTTAATTCATTTGTATAAATATGGTATATAAGGTAGAATGTTGGTATTAACCTATTTTCCACCAACTTTCTAGCCAATTTCCTCAGCAATTCTTATTGAATAAAAAGTTATTTCCCAATTTTTTGTGTTCTTTGGTATATTTAATACAAGGCTCTTCTATATATTTCCTTGTAAATATGGCTTATCTCATCTATTGAAGTCACCAAGAATTTATTAAATTTCTTTTTTTAATTAAATCTTATGTTTATTTTTAGTTTACATCATTCATTTCCATAAGATTTTGAGTTACAAATTTTCTCCCCATCTTTCCCCTACCCACTACACCAAAACTGTGATACCACTGTATAACCCCTCCCCCAATCTGCTCTATCCTATAACCTTCCTCATTACTCCTCCCACTTTCTGGTAGGGCAAGATGGATCTCTATACCGCAGTGCCTGTATATCTTATTTCCTAGTTGCATGTAAATGGTAATAATAATAATAATAATAATAATAATAATAATAATAATAATAATAATAATAATAATAATTTTAAAACATTTTATTTTAAAACTTTTCATTCCAGATTCTTTCCCTTTCTCCCTTGTCATCCACCCCTACTGGGAAGATAAGCAATTCCATATAGGCTGTGCATGTGTAGTTACGCAAAACATTTCCATAGTAGATATATTGTGAAAAACTAACTCTAATTTCCTCCATCTTATCCCATCCCCCCACTTATTCTATTTTCTAAGTTGACCCTGTCCCTTTTCAAAAACGTGTGCTTCTACTTACCCTCTCCCCCAATATGCCCTCCCCTCCATCATCCCCCTCTCATCCTCTTACCCCCTACTCTCCTGTAGGGCAAGATACCCAATTTAGTGTGTATGCCATTCCCTCCCTAAGCCAAATTCAATGAGAGTAAGGTTGACCCATTCCTTTTTGCCTTCCTGTTCTTCCCCTCCATTGTAACAGTTATCCCTTGCCTCTTCTATATGAGATAATTTCCCCATTCTGTCTCACCCCACCTCCTCTCATTATATTCCTCTCTCACCTCTCAATTTCATCTTTTAAATATCATCCCTTTCTATTCAATTGATCTTATGCCCTTTTTCTATATATACCTGTACACCTATACACACATATACAAACACTCACATATGTATTCATATGCACATATACCCTCTTATATAGACATATGTGTATGTATATACATACATACATACATACATGCATATACATTTGTATTCCCTTCAACTATCCTCATACTCAAAAAAGTTTCATAAGTTACAATGATCACTTTTCCATGTAGGCATGTAAATATTTCAACTTTTATAAGTTCCTTATGATTTCTTTTCCCTGTTTTCCTTCTCATGCTTCTCTTGCTTCTTGTATTTGATTCTCTAATTTTCTTTTCAACTGTTTTTTTTATCAAGAATGCTTGAAAGTCTTCTATATCATTAAATGACCATATTTTCCCCTGAAAAATTGTACTCAGTTTTGCTAGGCAGGTGATTCTTGGTTTTAATCCTAGCTCCTTTGATCTCCAGAATATCATATTCCAAGCCCTTCGATACCTTACTGTAGAAGCTGCTCGATCCTGTGTTATCCTGATTGTGTTTCCATAATATTTGTATGGTTTCTTCCTGGCTCCTTGTAATATTTTCTCTTTGATTTGGTCACTCTCATATTACAAGCTAAAAGCTTTCCTGGCTTCTTTTAGTGTTGTTCTTTCTAAGTGAGCATATTTCTCGCATGGTAATGCTAGACCTCATTCCATGATATTTTAAAAATTTCTTTGGAAAGATTGACCTTTTGTTACTCTACGTGAATTTTGTTATTGTTTAATTTGAATGTTGAGCATTAAATCTGAATAATTTTGTAGCACCAGTATGGTATAAAAAGTATATAGCTGATCTCATAACCTGGGAGATTTCTGAATCTTATATCTCATATATACTGGCTATGTATATAATATATACAAACATTTAACTCCTCTAGCAACTCTATAGTTTTCAGGAAAAGTACTCAAATTCACTGTAAGACTGGTGGCTTCCATTAGTTATGGTGAGACCAAATCAGATTCAGCTCCAAAGCCTAGCCATTGTTCTTTGACCATATCTACAAGCTAGAAGGAGATATGCAAGTAATCAAATCCATTGGCTCAGATTCCATTCTTCGAATTTTGTTGTTAGGTTTTATTTTGTTTTCGTTTTGCTTTGTTTCCTAGTTACCTTTTGCTTCAATAAATGACATTAATATTAAAAAAAAAAACCTTAAATTGTATAAATCCTATAAATGAGGGTGCTTATGAATAAGAAAAGTAGACCTTGTACCCAAAACAGGAAATGGAGCTCAAACCACAGATAAATGAATTTCTTATTGAAGTCATTTAAAAACATATTTCAGGACATGTCTGTAGATACACAGGAACCCAGAGCTATCTCTGGAACCCAACTCAAATAGCTTGGAGAAGTGGGAAGGGAGAATACTTTTATGGATGTGTAATCAGAGGGCCCTCTGGTGGCTATAATATGCTTGCTAGTTAATTATGGAAGTAATACAATTATATAATTATTGCCTTCCTGTTTATATATATACATATTATATATGCATACATAATACATACACTTATAAAACATATACATTTACATATCTATCTATATTAATATAAATGAATTAGCAGTTTGCTTTACTCTGGGTAGAAGAAAAAAAGGAAATAATTCAGATATGGGTGGGTATGGGTCTGGTAGTACCTCCTGTCACATGTAATTTCCTGGAATACAGCTTTCAGACTCTGTTTCTTCATGAATTTCTTACTGAGTTCTTTCCTCTTGATATGTTACTTTTGTTTATAAAAATATGGAATGTGGGGGCAGCTAGGTGGCACAATGACTATAGCTCTGGCCCTGGAGTCAGGAGGACCTGACTTCAAATTCAGCCTCAGACACGTAACATACTAGCTTTGTGACCTTGGGCAAGTCACGTAACCTCCATTGCTCTACCTTCTCCCCTCCAAAAAATAAAAATAAAAATAAATATGGAATGTTCCAGGTGTACTATTATTTATTTAAATTTTGTTCTCCTCTTAGTTCTCTATCCCTGTATGTTTGAGTTCCATCTTGTCTATCCTACTCTTCTTAAACTTTATAAAATTATCAGTCTTTTTTCAGTTGGCAAAATTCATATTTGTGCTCACATTCTTCTTAAGCATGCTACATCATCCTTTATATAATTTATTAAATATCTAACCTGTTTCATAGAGTCTTATGGGAGGTCTATTTTATTTTGAAGAGATTTGGTTGTTTTTATTGTGATATTTTTTTTCTTCTACAGATATTTCCTCAAACTTTCCACATAATTCTTTATATTGAAGTCTTTTTTTTTTGCTTATTTTTAAAAATTTTCCCTATTAATCCTCCTTCAGAGTCCCCCCTCCCCCCCAGGGGGCAGCTACGTGGCTCAGTGAATGGAGCAGTGGCCCTGGAGTCAGAAGGACCTGAGTTCAAATATGACCCCACACACTTAACACAAAAAACTAGCTGTGTGACCTTGGGCAAGTCATTTAACCCAAATTGCCCTACCTTCCCTGCTCGAAAAAGCAAAAAAAAAAAAAAAAAAGTTTTGTTTTCTTTCCTTTTCCCTTTTCTGCTGTTCTTTTAAATTTTGTTTGGCTGATTTGTTATTGTTTTGTGGTCATGAAGGAGAATTATGTTTAGTCACAACTACTCATGAGGAAACAGAGGCTCAGGAAAGATAATACTTTGCCAAAGTTTATTAATTATGAGTGGTATGATTTTTAACTCAGTTCTCCTGCCTTTAGCATTAGAGTCAGTATGTATAAAGTGGTGGATCAATATTAAAATCCTACCTCAAATAACAACTAGTTGTGTGATCTTGAGCAAGTCATTTAAGCTCCCTAAATTTCAGTTTCTTCATATATAAAATGAGGGTTCAATTACATTTAATGCCCCTATTATTCTTTCCATTGTATTGTATTGTAGTGTCTTGAATATGTTATCGCATTTGAAAAAGATGTGTCACATTTCAACTTTACATTGCTCCTTTAATAAGGAATTCAGAAGAAATATAAGAAATTTAAATAATCATGGAATAAAAACATGCCTACATTTTTCTCCCTACAGTCCTTTATAGACCCTCATGGAAAGTGAAATCAAAAGGCAAAGACATAAATGTTACAACAAATCACTTATTGCAAGATTTCTCTACATTTTAGAACTTAAGTATTCATGAAAAAATATATTTTTGAGAAAAAAAAGGCCCACAGAAAAAAAAAGTTTTCTCTTTTGATTTTCTTTTAAAATGATGACATTATTTTATATCACAATGTATTCTTTCAAGAAGGAGACTTTCAAACATTCTGTATATAGCAACAGGACCTTGAAAAATGCCAAGTAATTTAAAATGATAATAATGAGATGTCTTACTAGAAATATTATATGAACAAGGAAAAGGGAGAAAATCTTGTGCACCTGGCTGTAATTACATGAAGAACACCTGAGAAAATGAAATAACCATGATTAATGAAAAACAGATGTTGATAATGAAACGTGAAAACTTGAATACATCCAATGATTGTGAAGACTTGTGATATGTAAATGAAGCAAAGATATTATAATACATACTGTAAGATATAAGATGGTGAGTAAAGGAAATGCTTTAAAATTTAGTTATAGAGAATTTAGGAATAAAATATATTAGGCAGACTACCATGAGTTGGAAAGTGGATGAATTAATTTTTAAAAGGATATTTAAAAGAAAAATAAATGAAATTCAATTTTAAAATATAGCACTTTGGTAAGAAAAAGCTCACTTAAAAAATGCAACCATCATTAAGCTAATCTGGCTCATAATCTAAAAAATTTTCTTCAAAAGAAAGACTACATATAATAATCCAAAGTGAAAGGATAAAATAAATACAAATTTAGGAAACTCATTTTTTTAAAAAATATGCATTTAAATGAACCTTCAGTCAACTGAAGTGACAATATCAGTAATGTTTATTTGATTAATCATATAATATTGCAAAACAGAAGATATTAAGAAATTCCATATGGATAGGCTAGGAAAAGGAAATTATGGACTATGTTTTCCTACTTCAGTTGCTAAGAAAACTCAGCAACATGACTCAATCTCTATTTCCCCATGTAAAACATAATAACAATGACTTACAATACAATCCTAGTATACAATTCACTTGTAAATACTAATTCACTTATATAAATAAAACATAAACTCCAGATAGGTGGCACAGTGGACAGAGTGCTAAGCCTGGTCTCAGGATGACTTATTTTCCTGAGTTCAAATCCAGTCTCAGGCACTTACGAGTTGAGTTATTCTGGGCAAATCACCTAACCCTGTTTGCCTCATCTGTAAAATGAGAAGGAAATGGTAAACCATTCCAGGATCTTTTCCAAGAGAACCCCAAATGGGGTCAGGAAGAGTATGACAACAGCAGAAACCAAAAACAAAGCACATAAATGAAGCAATCGATCAATCAGCCTGCATTTTTTAAGCATCTCTTGTATACCAGGCACAGTCCTAGATGTTGGAGATGCAAAGACAAAAGTGAAACAGTCCCCAACCTCAAAGAGTTTATAATTCTATCTAAGGCCCTGGAACCCTCCTTTTGAACTTTCCTTGAACTTTCCCACATGGCCAAGACTCTTGAGTTGAGTTCTCCTGAGGCATCCACCCCTCCCAGTAATCCTTTCAACTAGCCTTTCATTGTATCCCCACACTAGACCACCTCTCCTTAATTCCATCTAGACCCCTTCCTTGTGGCCCCAGATCCCTGATTTTCACCTGGGGTACCTAGCCCTTCCAGGTCCTTCTCTGTTATTTCCCAGTCACCCCCACACTACTTGGCCACCCCTAGATCACTTCCAGATCTTCTTCTGTATATAAGACCCATCTTGCCTCCATTGAGGTGGTAAGAGTCTGGCCAATACTGAGATTTAATCTGGCCCTCTTGTGAATACAAGGATCATAAATGCTCAGATTCTTAAAATCTGGCCGATATCAGGAATTCTTAAAATCTTGTCCCACCCCCACCAGTGTTCTAATAAACCTTATCTGTGACTGAAAGAAGGTTTGAGTCAAATTCATTCCAGCCAGGACCTACATAGCTTGCCCGTGAATTTCAGGGTCTCAGCACCCCTAAAGCTCAACAGGGAGACAAATGTACATAAATAAGTATACACAAAATAGATGAGGTGTTTTGCACAATAACACTAGCAACTAGGAGATTCAGGAAAAGGTGTGGAGGGTGAATGTTCTAGGCATGGGAAAAAGTCAGTACAAATGCATATTTTGGTCTCCCACACAGGTGAGAGATGGAGGTCCATGTATGAGAAAAAGAGAGAAGGCTATTTTGGCTGAACTATTGCCAATGAGGCAGGGAGTAATGCTTAAGACTGAAAAAGCAGGTTGAGAACACATTACAAAGGGAGTTAAATGTAAATAGCTTTTTTTTTTTTTTAGAAAATCATTAATAACAAGCATTTATTTATGGCTTCAATGTTTGCAAGGTGTTTTTTGTAAGGTACTGGCTCTGGGAACCCCCTTGAACTCTGAATGTTCCCATTTGATGAGGCATAAGCCTTTCATTATAGCTAGGACCAAATCTCTTTTACTAGTCTAGCCTTCTTTTGACCAGCAACTTCTCATCCTGAATGCTCCCAAAATATCTATATCCAAATGTGTTACACCCTTGAACCGGCCTACCCCACCACTGTCTGTCTCCAGGTAGCCTCCAGCAACTTCTCACCCTTAATCACTCATTACTGGAGTCTTATGACATTGACTCCTCCTGAATACCCTCCCCAAACTCAGAACTGGAGTCTGGCCTCATTGACTCCTCCTGAAGACCCTCCCCAAACTCCTTCTCTAGACCACCCCTAGATTCCTCCCACAACCTTTCTGTACATGACACCCCATCTTGCCTCCATGAAAAGAGGAAGGGCTGAGAATGACCTAGCACAGACTTACTCTATGTCAGATGATTCTGACCTGCTTGACCAATGCAGGCTACTTAAAGAGTCTACCAAATAAGGTGAAGTTTTAATAAACTTTACTTTTCTTTGGCTGAGAAAAGACTTGAGTCAAGTTGATTTGGCAGGACCCAGCATGTTGGTATTTTGGGGTCTCAAGGGCCCTTAACCCTTAGCTCAATATTTTTATGGTTCCCTAATACTGGGAAACACTGCTAATCTCAAACTCTTCTTCAGCAGGGATTGAAAGGTACATAAACCTCTTTCTCTCCCTATTCTCTTCTTGCTCTCCAAGATGGTTTTTTTTTTTTGGCAGGAGAGAGGAGAGGAGGCCTGACCTCTCAGGTCCCATTAGTCCAAACAGCAAGGATGCTGTCCCATATTCAGCCTGACATTCTCAGGTTCTCAGTCCTGTTTGGTTATATTGGAGGGCATGGACCTGGACATAGCTTCTGAAGAATAGAGTACAAGGACAGACACCCCATCCAGAAGCTTAAGCCAAATTCTTTCAATTCTTTCAATGCTAGGGAACTGGAAAAACTTCAGGTACTTTTTTGTGGGTTTTTTGTCTTGTTTTGTTTTGTTTGTTTTTCAAGGCTTACTCCCAAATCTCCCTTTATGGAGGAAGGGATTTCTAGGCCCTACACCTGTATTAGGTTGATCCTCTCTAGCTCCCAAAAGTTTGCTTTTGTGTTGTCTATTACAACATTCGGGAAAAATTTAGTTTCTTTAAAGAACTTGAAAAGAAAAAGTTGGGGGTTTGGCGGCTTAGAAGCAGGAAAACTCTGTGGCTTCCCCATAACCACCTATACCTATAAAATATGACTCTAAACAAATTTGAGAGCTACAGAACCCATAAAGTGACAGAGAGAAAAAAATCTCCTACTGAAGGCAGCCTGGCAGGCAGAGAGGAAGCACAGCACACTGGGAGCCAGGCCCAGCCCTGTGTGAGCCCAGGGTTTTAGCCCCTGGGTAGCTCAGACCAGCCATAGCTGGAGCATTCTGGAGAATGGATCACCAGCAGCTATGGCACTTTTCAGAACTGTCAAACCATAAATGCCAAAGACAAAATAAAAGATCAGTGGAACTCTGTTAAATCTGGTGGGTATGGACTGTGGTTTGACCTCTGTCCCCAAAGCCAGAAGTGGTGGAGGTATGGCAGCCCTGTAGCCATCTCCACATGGCTTCTTCAGAGCTCTAGGCCTACAGATTGTAGGGGGGTCTAGCAAACATTCAGATACAAAATGCTATTCCCTTAACCTGCCTGGATTGGGATCGCAGTCTTGAGTGGTGGTCCAGAAGTGTGTGAGCAGTAAGCCAAAGCTGATGAGAGCTGAAGAGGAGGTACCCTCCTAATAGCTCCAGCAGCTGTGAAAACCCCGGCTATTTGGGACAAAACTCTCCCCTCTGGAAGCAGAGTTCTACAGTGGCAAAGAGCCCAAAACTCAAGTAGTTGACTGACAACATGAGCAAGCAAAGGAAACAAAGCAAGCACACCCATCCAACATTAGGTTCCTTGTTTGGGGACAAACATTATCAAAGCATGGAACAAGAGGACAACACATTCAGAACTCCTACACCCAAAGCTTCCAAGAAAAATATGAACTGGTTACAGGCCATGGGGGAGTGCAAGAAGGATTTTGAAAATCAAGTAAGAGAAGTGGAGGAAAAATTGGGAAGAGAACTGAGAATAATGCCAGAAAATCATGAAAAGACAGTCAACCACCTGACTGATGAAAATAATACCTTAAAAAATAGACTTACTCAAATGGCAAAAGAGGTCCAAAAAGCCAATGAGAAGAATGCTTTAAAAATTTAAAAATTTGCAATATGGAAAAAGAAACTCAAAAGCTCACTGAAGAGAACAATTGCTTCAGAATTAGATTGGAGCAAATGGAAGTTAATGACTTTATGAGAAATCAAGATACTATTAAACAGATTCAAACAAATGAAAACATAGAAGGCAATGTAAAATATCTCATTGGACAAAAACACTGACCTGGAAAATAGATCCAGGAGAGACAATTTAAAAATTGTTGGACTACTTGAAAGCCATGATCAAAAAAAAGAACCTAGAAATCACCATTCAAGAAATTCTCAAGAAAAATTGCCCTGATATTTTAGAACCAGAGGGCAATAGAAATTAAAAGAATTCATCGATAACCTCTTGAAAAAGATCCCAAAAAGAAAACTCCTAGGAATATTACAGCCAGGTTTCATAGTTCTCAGACTAAGGAGAAAATATTACAAGCAGCCAAGAAGAAACAATTTGAATATTATGGAAACACAATCAGGATAACACAGGATCTAGCAGCTTCTACATTAAGGTATCAAAGGGCTTGGAATATGATATTCCAGAGATCAAAGAAGCTAGGATTAAAACCAAAAATCACCTACTGAGCAAAACAGAGTATAATGTTTCAGGGAAAAATATGAGGTGTTGGACTTTCCAGCATTCTTGCTAAAAAAAAAAAAAAACATAACTGAATAGAAAATTTGACATTCCAATACAAGAAGCAAGATAAGCATGAGGAGGTAAACAGGGAAAAGAAATCATAAGGAATTTATCAAAGTTGAACTATTGACATGCCTACATAGGGATACAATAGTTGTAACTTATGAAACTTTTCTCAGTATGAGGAAAGTTGAAGGGAATACAAATGTATATATACACTCATACATATATGTCTAGATAGGAGGGTATATATGCATATGAATACATAGTGTATGTATATATGTCTACAGGTATACTTAGACAGAGGGCACAAGATCACTTGAATAGGAAGGGATGTTATTTAAAAGGTTAAATTGAGAGGAGAAAGAGGAATATAATGAGAGGACATGGGGAGAGACAGAATAAGATAAATTATGTCATATAGAAGAGGCAAGGGATAACTGTTACAATGGAGAGGAAGAACAGGAAGGCAAAAGGGAATGGCTCATCCTTGCTCTCATTGAATTTGGCTTAGGGATGGAATGACTTACACTCTGAATTGGGTATCTTGCCCTACAGGACAGTAGAGGGTAAGAGGATGAGAGGGGGATGATGAAGGGGAGGGCAGGTTTGAGGGGAGGGTAGTTAGAAGCATACACTTTTGTAAAGGGACAGGGACAAAGTAGAGAATAGAACAAGTAGGGGGATAGGATGGGGGGAAAAATAGTCAGTCTTTTACAATATATCCACTATGGAAATGTTTTAGGTAACTATATATGTACAACCTTTATTGAATTGTTTATCTTCTCAGTAAGGGTGGGTAATGAGGGAGGAAGGGAAAGAACCTGAAATTTAAAGTTTTAAAATCAAACTTTTTTAAAAATAATAATAATAATATTATTATTATTATTATTATCATCATCATCATCATCACCATTATTTACATGCAACTGGGAAATAAGATATACAGGCACTGGGGTATGGAGATCCATCTTGCCCTACCAGAAAATCAGAGCGAGTATAGGAGAGGCATAAAGGTAATTAATTTAGCACGTACTTGGTCCTTAGTACCTAAGGGCTAAATACTTCTGTGAAAGAGGCAGAGGGTAGGAACTCTCTCTCATGTGTAAAAGAAACAAGATGTGAACTCTCTCCTGTGTGAAAGAGATGTGGCAGGAGGGGGTTGGCTGAGAAAGAAGCCAATGTGTGTGTGTGTGTGTGTGTGTGTGTGTGTGTGTGTGTGTGTGTGTGTGTGTGTTTAAAGAAGATTTCCAGGGACAGAGAATCAGAATCAAGAATTGTCCTCCTAACTGGCTTCTGGTGGAGGAAGAATCATGGAGACTGAAGCCAGCTGAGAGTGACAGAGAGAGAGAGAGAGAGAGAGAGAGAGAGAGAGTTTCTCTACCAGTATTTGGAAGCTGAATGAGAACTGAGTTGGAGTTTTTCTTGAGACCATAATTTGGTGAAGGCTGAAGTTGCTGCCTCCTGGAAGATTGAGATTCCTTCTGGGTCCTAGGGCCAGCCAAACGGCTGTAGGACTGAAGAAGCATGACTGGGATAAACTTTCGCTTGTTTGTGGCTTGGTTGATAGTTGAGTTCCAGACAACAGAAGTTGTGAAGGGTTTGAGATGTGCTGGACCCTGTGAACTTCAGCGTGTAACAAGAACTGCTGGGAGGACTGGACAAGGAGCTGGGAGCTGTCTGCCTCTGAATCCAGGTGACTATTTGGTGAATTCAGATAAGAGCTGAGACCATGGAAGGGGATCCAGGGAATCTGAGAGACCACCCCGAGTCAAGATGAAGAAAAGGCCTCCCCTTGGATGTGTGATGAAATTGAAGCTTATTAGACATCAAGGAGTGAAGGGTTTGTGTGATTTTCTAATGATTGTGTTTAGTGACTGATTGCTAGATAAGTGACTGAATAATCTATGATTGCTCAGTGGGTGGAAGATTGATTATTGTATTGTGAAATGACTGAATGATTAAGTAAGGAGGATTTCCCCATTAGGGAAACCAGATGATCATTCTTTTGTTCTTTGTTCTAAATATTGTCGCCACTGTAGTAAAAACTATGTGACCATCCTAATGTTAAGCTGTTGTGAACACTTTATTGTGATTTTCTGTGATAATATGTAGTGTTGTGAATATTATACTGTACCTTGATTTGTTGTGAATATATTATATTGTGACTTGTTGCAAATATCTGCCTTGATTTGTAATGGAATAAATGGAGTGTTCACTATACTGTGTAATTCAAATCTTAAAAGCTATTCACAGTAGCATTCTTCTGGGAATCTGCTAGTGCATGGCATTACAGGAGGATAGAGGAGAGAGCAGATTGGGACAGGGGGTATTCAGTGGGATTGCTGTTTTGGGGTTGCGGGTAGGGGAAAGATGGGGAGAACTCAAAATAACTCAAAATCTTATGGAAATGAATGATGTAAATTAAAAGTAAACAAAAAAGTTAATATTTTAAAAAGTTGCTGGTTTTTTGCAACACTATTTGTCCTCAGTATCACCTAGAGCACTATGAATTGTGGCCTGTTTTGGGGTCTTTAAAAGATAATACCCTCTTGAAGTTAGAATTATACTGTTGCAGAGATGGAAGATGGATAGAAGTTTCCTGTATAATGGCCTGCATTGAACTTTCTGGAACACGGTTCTCAGGAAAGATTGTGAGATGCTTGACACTAGAGCCCCTCCACCAAGTGGCAATGGGAACCAATTAAATGATCCCCTCCTTCTGACCCCCAGGGCTTCAACACCAGCCCCACACCCTCAGCACCTCCTGCTCAGGTCCCAGTCACTGGTCTTGCTGAGGTGCCTTCCTCTGTAGCCCTTCCCCCTGAAGCAACACCCACCCAGGCCTCAGGCCCAACCTCCACAGCGGTCTTTGGGGTATCTCCCCTTTTGACCCCTTCCCCTCCTCAAGGGCCGGTTGCCCTTCTCCCTTGCCAGCCAGATCCCTTAGTCTTGCAGTCTGATTCGGTTCAGCCAGCACCCTCCAGTCACGCCCTCACAGGAAGTTGGACTGCCATTCTCCCTTCCCAAGCCCCTGTACCCACACTGCCTTCAGGCCTTTTTCCCCTAAGGGAAGTGGTTGTTTTGGGTGGGACAACTAGAGTGCATATCTAATTCTCCATTTCAGATCTCAATGAAATTAAAGAAAAATTGGGGAAGTTCTTCGTAGACTCATCAAAGTTTACTGAAGGTCTTCAGGACATATCCCTATAATTTGAGCTTTTGTGGGGTGATTTGCATATCCTCTTCTCTACCTGTTGTTCCTCTGTGGAGAAGAGGAGAATCAGGGAACAAGCTCAAAAATTTGGGGATCATTTGGCTAACAATGACCCCAGAAAATAACCCCCAGGAACAGCTGCTGTTCCCACTAGTGACCTAGGATGGGATTACCAAACCCATGAGGACAGGGAAAAAGAGACCATATGGTACTTTGTCTGTTAGAAAGCCTAAGAACTGGATTTCAAAAGCAGGTAAATTTTCAGAAAATTAGGGAAATTAGTTAGACAGATAAAGAAAATCCTGGTCTTTTCCTAGATAGACTTGTAGAAGCTGTTAAAATGTATGCAAATTTAGATCCTGACTCTACAGAAGGGGCAGCAATCCTTAACAGGTGTTTCATTAGTCAGTCAGCCTCAGATATTAGGAAGAAACTGCAGAAACTGGCAATGGGATACCAAACACCTCAGGCCCAGTTACTGGAGACAGCCTTTGGAGTCTTTAATAACAGAGACCTGGTTGCAGCAAAGAAGAAAGATCACAGGGAACAAACCAAAAACAGAGAACATGCCTGATTCTTAGCTGCTGCTGCCATGGTCAGGAAAATCCCTTCCAGGGCACCCCCATGGAGGAAGTCCAGGCACTTAGGCAGTGGGAAAACCTGCTTTTGATTGCAAAAGAAGTGTCACTACTCCAAGGAGTTCCCCTCCAGAGCACCCCTCCTCCCCAGAGGAAGCCCTAGGAACCAACAGCTCTAGAACTGTGCCCATGTGACCAAGAGGGCCATTGGAGGAAGAATGGTAGAGCCACCTCCCAGTACCGTGTCTTCCAGTCTTCTCAAGACTTGGAGTTATAGGGAAACTCGGGGCTTGGCAGTACTCCCACTTCCTCCATCTCTCACTGAACTCTTGGTAAGCATCAAGGCTGAAGGTAAGGTTACTCAATTTATTATGGCTAAGTTCTCTGTTCTAAACAATTGGTTCTACTCTCCCCTTGGCAAGTCAGATCAGGGGCATGGAAAGGGAAACTAAGGGATATCTCCAGACATACCCAATCCCCTGCCTACTTGAGGATCTGTTGTTTGAACACTCCTTCTTTATGCTCTCCTCTTATCCTGTCCTATTGTTGGCAAGGGACCTGTTGGTGAAATTGGTAAACCAGAGGGGAGCAGAGCCAAGATGGCAGCGTAGCAGCAGCAACATATCGCAGCTCTCACATAGCCATCCCAAAATACCCATAAAATAGGACTCTAAACCAATCCTAGAACTCCAAAACGCACACAAGGATACTTCCCACTAAAGTCAGCTTGGCTACGAGGAACCATATCAGCACTGTGAACCTAAGCCAGCCTGGCCTGAAGCCGTGGCTGTGCCCCGGGGGCGGCTGGGCGGGAGAAGCAGAGTAAGCTCTCAGGTGAGCAGATTAACGACAGCGCGTGGGGATTGCGAAAGGGGAAGATAAGCAGTCCAGCCGAAAGGTCTCCAGAGCGGAAAAGGAAAAGGAAGAGATTTTGCACCCACCTCCACGTTGTAGCTTCCCGCCCGCAGCCTGCAGACAGCAGGGGGACTGAGCGATTGTTTTCAAGCCAGGGCTCTCTCGTTGAGCAGCCTGGATCCAGATCGTTGTCTTGGGCCTCAGTCTTGGAGTCTTCATTATCCAGTCAGCCGGAAGTCTACAGCAGCCAGGAGGACCCCAGCGATTTGGGACAGAGCTTTCCCTTCCGCAAGCAGAGACCCACAGAGATTTAAAAAAATAAAATAAAATCATGGTCTGAACAACCATGAGTAAGAATAAGCGTAAGAAGCAAAGTAAGAACAGCTCCCAAACCCTAGATTCCTTCTTTGGGGAAAAGAA
>CM053591.1:38499835-38533124 GCA_028646515.1 Pseudochirops corinnae | reverse complement strand
GTTAAATTTTCTCCTTCCTGACCCTCCATTGTACTAGCACTCTTTTTTAAATCAGGATAAATTTTCTTTGGCTGAATTCAAACAGACTTCACCACAGGGGTGTCTGTTTCTTCTACCTCTGCCTCACTAGAATCGGAAGAGGTCTCTGCTAAAGAGTCTCCGATCTGTGCCGACTCAGTGACCTTGATCTTTGGACGTGGACCAAACAGAGCAGATTTCACAAGATTATAGATTATAAAATCCAAATCGCGCACACTGCCTTCCTTTTCGTTAGCATAGGCAGCGAGCTGGTTTCCCACCACCGTCCACCGCGCGATGTTCAACCCTGTGTGTTCCAACCACGGAGACGTGGTCCATATCAGCTTCACAAAGTGTACACAATCCCTTTCCGATATCTTTATTCCTTTATCCCTAACCAAGGCCTTAATTTGATATGCCTGCACTTCAACTTCATTGGGTCTGATCAAGGGAATACTGACTGCCTTTCCCATGATTATTTTCCGGCTTTTACCGCCGCTTCTCAAGTCCCTTACCTTGAGGCTGTGGGGGCCCTCCGGACAGAAAACGTAACTAACCTCACCACCTATGCCATTAGAGCATCCGAGACCAGCTCGGGCTGTGCACAGATCCTTCCTTCGGCAAGGGGATAGCCTAATCAGAGGTCGTCTGTTCGGGCGCCAGTCTGTTAAGGGATATTTTCTTACCTTATCTTATACTTACTTCAACTCCTGGTCTATAAGCCTCTCCACTTTGAGAGCCGCTTCATCAGATAGATATCCGGCAGTGAATGCTCAGGCTGCAATCACAGAATGTCCCCCACAAACACATGCTGCACCATGATATGAGTTTCAATCGTTTCTTTTTATTCTATCACTATTATTATATGCTGAGCGTGCTAGCGTGCAAGACCCAAAAGACAAAAATGGCCAAGAGAGCTACACACACGCGGTTCCCCTTTTTATACCCTAGCTTTCGATCCCCGCCTCCGAGTGCCGTCATTTCCTGGTGAGCCACTCACGTACCATCCCGAAGATAAGGAGACATCTCGCGTAATCATGCCGTCTTTATTGCCAACGTGGCATCCTAGTTCCAACCCTAAGGCTGAACTGAGTGCTCATGATCAAGGCTAACAGACATGCGCGGGCCTCTACTCCATCCCCAGACTGTCGCGGTGCACTCCCAGCGGCTAATGACGTCAAACACCCTTACAGCTTAGAAGTAGAAAAGTAGATTAGTGAAACATTTTATAAATGTAAGAATCAGAAATAACTGCTTCACTTTTTGATAAAACACAAATTGAAATAAATGTTAAAAAGCAAATCATCACATTTCTAAGAAAAAATTATTTTTTCTGAATGCTGAGAAAATTTAGAAAGCAGGTTAGTAGAAATTATGTTTAGATCTCAATATCATATACTACAATAATTTCAAAATAGATATATGACATGAATACCTGAACATTAAAGATAAAACATCATTCACAGCACTTTGTAGCAAGTAAATTCTTCATTAGACAGAAGTTACAGATGATTAAAAGGATAAAATTGATAATTTTGATTACATGAAATTATAAAGGTTTTATATGAAGAAAACTAATTCAGGTAGGATAAAAAGGGAAGCTATTAGCTGGCATTTTTTTTTTCTGATCTCAATACCTTTGCTAGGGATCTGATACTTTAAATAAAAGCAATGAACAAAAATACATAAAATGAAAATCAATTTCCTAGGAATTACATGGTCAAAGAAGAAGAAAAATTTTCAGAAGAAAATGAACAAAGAATGTCATAATAGGAGCCTAAGGGACTCTTTGCAGCCAACATGGAGAAATAAGCAGAAAATAGCTGTAGCTCTCCCGTCTTCACCACCAAATAGCCCACTATCTATAGATTAGTGCCCCAGAACAATTCCTGGAACAACAGTGTCAGCAGAAAGACCAGGAGGAACATTCTTTTAGCCTAGGAAGATAGAAGAATTGACAAGAAAGGTCTAGCTCACTCAGATAAAAGAGAACCACATTCTAGGACAGGGAGCATCCTAGCAAGCCAGTAAGAAGCCCTACCTAAGGAAACCAGTGGGAGATACTGAACCATAGTGAAGTAGAGCAGGCAAGCACCAACACCAGGACCTCAACATGCCTTAGCATAGCTCTAGCTCTGAGAACCACCACATGCTTCAGCACAGCCCCAAATGGGCAAAAGTCATGTGGTGGCCAGATGTCCATGTGTTTCAGTGTAGCCCAAAGTAAACAAATTAAAAAAAAACCACCAGGCCTCAGTACACAGCAGACACCACCACTAGGACCTCAGCTGAACACCAGGTTAGTGGCCAGATCCTTACAGCCTCCAGCAGCACCACCCAAATCCCAACCCACCCCCACAGCAAAGTACCAGAGAGTAGGGTCCCCTGTGGGCCTCATGGCAACGTCACCATAGCATGAGGTAAACAGTCAGGGACTATAGTCACTAGCACAAGAAGCTGGAGACTGCAACTCTTCCACCTTCTGTATAGAGCTCAAACTTAAAGGAAAAAAGTTAGAAGAATTGAGTGAGAATTTGAGCAGAAAACAAGAAAAAAAATATGACCACAGAAAGTTATCATGGTGACACGGAAGACCAAGACACAAACTCAATATAGAACAACAATGTCAAATAAGAAGTCATCTCAAGGCCAGAAAGAATATGTGGAAAAGCTAAAAAATAAAAAAGGAGCTTAAAAATCATAAAAGAGAAGTAGAACAAAAGTGGGGAAAAGAAATAAGAACAATACAAGAGGATTATGGAAAAAGACTCATCAGTTTGGAAAACTGCTTCAAAAGTAGAATTGGCAAGATGGAAAAGGAAATACAAAAATCCACTGAAGAAAATAACTCCTTAAAAGAGTTGGCCAAATGGAAAATAAAGTACAAAAGGTAATTGAGGAAAACTACACCTTAAAAGTGAGAGTTGGGTAAATGGAAGTTAATGACTCTATGAGACATCATTAATGAAAAATTGGAAGAAAATAAAAAATATCTAATGGGCAAAAAAACCTAATTTGTAAAATAGATCCAGGAGAGACAATATCAGAATCATTGGACTATTTGAAAGTTATAATCAAAAGAAGGATCTGGACAGCATCTTTCAAGAAATTATCAAAGAAGTTTGCCCTGATGTGCTGGAACCCAAGGGCTAATAGGCACTAAAAGAATCCACAGATCATTTTAGGAAAGAGATCCTAAAATAAAATCCTAAAGAATATTATAGACAAATTTCAGTACTATAAGGTCAAGGAAAAAAAACAATGCTGCAAGTGACCAGAATGAAATAATTCAAACATCAGGGAGTCAAATCAGGATCATACAGGACTTGTCAGCTGTGACATTAAAAGTTGGAGGTCATGAAACATGATATTTTATAGGGCAAAGGAACTAGGACTACAACCAAGAATCACTTACCTGGCATAAGCAAGCATAATACATCAAAGGGGGAAAAAGGGTATTTAATGAAATAGAAGGATTTTATGCTTTCATAAAGAGTTGAACAGAACTAAACCAAAAATTTGACCTCCAATATCATGATCCAAGAGAAGCAAAAACAAGTAAAAAGGGGGAAAAATAGAAGAGATTCAATAGCATTAAACTATTTACATACCAACATCAGAAGATGACACTTGCACATCTTAAAAATTGTATAACTAACAGTACAGATGGAGGGAATAAACACACACAGAAGGTATGGGGATAAGGTGTATTTGAGGGAATGATATAAAAAAATAAGTGATGAGAAAAAGGAATAAAATGGGGGCATAAGAAAGGGAGAGGTAGAATGGGGTAAATTATTTCACAGGAAGAGGCAAGAAAGATCTATCACAGTGGAGGGGAAGATGGAGGCAGGGAGCAATGGATATTGTTTGAACCTTACTCTCACCAGTATTGAATCAAAGAAGGAATAATATACGCAACCAGATGCATGTAGAAATCTATCCTACCCTCAGGGAAGTAAGGAGGAAGGGGATTAAATAAAGTGGGGGTGGGGACTGACAGAAGGGAGGACAGATCAAGGGAGTGGGAGACTGAAGCAAAACATTGGTGATGTGGGAAGGGGTGTAAGGAAAAAAGAGGACAAATAGGAGGAAGAATAGGATTGAGGGAAATACAAAGGTAGTAATCATAATAGTGAATGTGAATGGGATGAACTCTTCCATAAAATAGAAGTAGATTGCAGAGTGGATCAAAAAACAAGTATCCTACTATATGTTACTTACAAGAAACACACTAGAAGCAAAGAAATACATACAGAGTAAAGGAAAACCTGGAAAGACTTATGCAAGCTGATGCAAAGTGAAATGAACAGAACCAGAAAACATTGTACACATTATTAGCAACATCATGTGATGACTAACTATGAATGAATCAGCTTTTCTTAGCAATATAATGAACCAAAACAAGGACTCAGGAAGGAAAATGCTACCCATATTCAGGCAAAGAACTGTTGGACTCTGAATGCAGATAGAAGCACATTTTTTTTCCAATTCATTCTTTTCCATTTTTTTTACTTCAGATATGTTTCTCCTTCCATAACTGTGATGAATATAGAAATGTTTTACATGATAGTGTATTATAAACTATATGAAACTACTGTTTTCAGAAAAGGGGAGGAGAGGGAAGAAGGGGGAAGAATTTGAAACTCAAAATCTTCTAAAATCAATGCTGAGAATTTACTTGATTTGTAAGTGTGGAAAAATACTACTTAAAAAAGGATATTATAATTGACTAATAATAATAGAAATTCAAATTCAAAACAGCTCTGAATCTTTAGCTGACATTTAGCAATTTGCCAGTGACAAAAAAACAAAACAGAAATAGTATTGGCAGGGTTGGGCAAATATGTGAACACTACACATTGTGAAGCTGTTGAGGGGTATAATAATTTTGGAAAGCTGTGAAGGGAGTGACTAAAATGTCATTGATCCAGAGAATCCAGAGCTAGACCTCTGTCCCAAGTAGGTCAAGAAAGGAAAGGCTTAATGTGCACCAAAATATTTATAGCAGAATATTTTGTAGTAGCAAATACTTATAAATGAAGTAGATGTCCATTGTTTGGGGAATGCCTAAACAAATTGCAGTCTGTGAATATAATGGAATATTACAATGCTCTAAGAAATGATGAGTTTATTGAATACAGAGAAGCATGGCAAAATGTGAACCAATGAGATATGAAATGATCAGAACCAGGAAAACAACATACACCAGGACTATAACCAGGTAAATGGGAAGAACAGCAAAACAATAAAAATGTGATGGTGTAAGATGGTATTACTATGGTCTCATGCTCACAGGGCCAGGCCTGTGACATTTTTCTCACCTCTCTCAGTACCCTAAAAGGTTTGGTGAGTTACTTCTCTGTTCCTGACTTGAGCCCTCACTGGTCATGCCACCCTACTTTTTAGGGCCCTGGTGACTAGCACTTCAGTTCCACCTACCCACTTAATATCACATTACCTTTTACAAAGGCATAGTTATTTCAAAGATACATGGGGGGGAAAGCACTTCCACACCCTCCCCCCATATTTCAGGGGCATAATTCATTACACTCTATATCATGTTGGTGTGTTTGTATGTGTGGGGGAAACAAGGTGGAACAGATCTATAGCTTTAGTCCCACTGAGTTCAAATATAAAGCCCCATGGGGCATTTTTTATATCCTAGGACCCTTGACTTCCATGGTTTCATTGCTGAACTGGCTGAAGTACCAGCCCTAGATTCCTGGATTCCAATAATCCATAGTGTAAATTCCTGTGTGAGAGACTCCATTTACACTACAGGGAATGAAAAAGAAACAAGGAAAGAGCCCAAAAGCCAAACCTATTTCTTGGGGGGAAGGGAGTCCTCAGGCTATCTTCCCTTATTTGGGTGTTATGAAGGAAGAAGTCCTTTATCCTTAGAATGGACTGAAGGAAAATAGAACACTATTTGTGATTACTCATTTTAAAGACACCCATACTCCTGGTTATGCAACCAATGGAACCTAGCCAACCATGTGCTAGGCCAACTCACTAATCTATCTTTAATACAAATGCCAGTCATTTTCTTAAAACACAGTTCTATGTGCCTCTCCTACTCAATAAATTCAATGACTTCCTATTAATTCTTGTATTATTTCATCTTGACCTTATTTTTTTTATTTCAATTTTACATGAGCTTTAATTTCCATATCTGTAGAATAAGGCTGACAGGTGCACCATCTACCTTATAAAGACATTGTGAAGAAATTTATATACTTTATTTCATAAACTTTAAAAGTTTATTTTATGTTTTCATAACTTTATATACTTACTTATTTAAGTTTTTAAACTTAGCTTTAAAGTGGCATATAAAAGTATGCTATTGTTTTAGCCATCTTTTAAAAATTAGATTCATAATATCATAAAGATAGCTAACATGGATGAGAGAATTATTCAGGATAGGCAGGCATGGACTGAATATAATCTGGTATTAGAGGAAATACCACATCAATGAGATGACAGACATCCACTGGATGATTAGTCAGAGGTAGCTTCTGACATAGCGGATAAAACCTAGGTTCACACCCCAACTTTGTCATTTATTGTCTGTATGCCCATGGACATACTGTATACTCTATAAGTCTAGGACTATTGATACTAGGTCATAGATAGATTGTGTCTTGTGTTGGTGAAGGCAGATCTCATCCCAGTAGTTTCAAATTCATAGATCTCTCTTGCATTCACATACAATACATACACACACATATACACAGGCACACATGACCAACCTATGTACCAACTCAACACTACTTAGGCAAATAATTCTTTATAAAATTCAATTAAATGTAGGGTGATTAGTTTATCATATATGAAGTAAGAATCTGAATTTTTTCCTACTGCTCCTACTACTTGCTATGCCACTCAGATCATGTTTGTTTCTGAACTTTCATGTGGTTACTGTTTCTGGGTTAACAACTTTTTGGCATTGAAAAGATCACGTCCTTTGTCTCACTCTACTTTCTTTCTAAGCTGTAAATATCAGGGTATAAGGAATTGAAAGCAGAAAATCATAAACATTCCAATTGTTTATTTTGATTTTTCTCACTATGTTGTAATATAAATCCAAAGCAAATTCTCTTCATCTGTATTTGACTTTGTTGTTTAGAAGAGAGAAAAACTATTAAATAACCATTTTTAAGAAACTGTGTAAAAATATTCAATGTGTTAATCACTTTTCTCAAGAAACTGTAAAAGAAAAAAAAATTGATGTAACAACTTCTTTCTCAAAATTTCAATATGTTGTTTGGAAAATATTTAAGTACTCCTGCTCACTTCTCAAGGAAAGATATTTGATCTCTTAGGGCAGGAAAATATGTATTTGGGAAGAAAATCAAATTTTCTTTTGCAAAAAACAATCCAATGAAAAGGAAACTTTTTAAAAATAAAGAATAAAATCCCTCTGATCCTAGTGAAATAAATTTTCATCAACTTCCTCTATCTCAAACCCTGTTTTCAGGTTCTCCAAGTATCTTTCTAAATTTCCCCAAGTCTCTGAAACAGTCCCATGGATCAATCTGAGACTCTTTTCTCTATAATTATGAAATAATTTAAAAATTATGTTTCTGGAACTAATGTGAACATTTCAACACTGCAAGACAAATTGCATACAATTGCTACAACAATCTGCCGAACATTTTGTCATTGTGATTGTTACACATCTGTGCTCTATATTAGATAGGTGTCTTTCATTCATTGTTTACATCCTAAGTCATTGGAGGTTCTTTTGAATAGTGACAGGCAAACTGATTTAGTGAAAAGTATCCTAGATTGGGAATCAAAAGATTTCGTTTGAGTCCCAAAGTTTCTACTTATTGTCTCCTTAAACTTGATCTGAACTAAAAGGTTTTTTAGGCAATACAATCAACAGAAATAATAATATTATCTCTCTCTTATCTCATAAAGCTGTTAGAATCAAAGGTATTACCATACATAAAGTGTTTTATAATCATAAGTGGTGATGGAAACATAAATTATCAATGTCAGGCACCTTTTCAACTCAGGTAAATAAGTGTTCACTAATCTTGAAAAATATTGTTCTCGTGTTCTCTTTTGTCTGCTTTTTCAGTCCAGCAATCCCCAAGCATTTAAATGGTTATTAAGTGCTGGGCACTGAGGATACAAATTAAAAGAAAACTAAACAAAATAGTCCCTGCTCCCAAGAAATTCACATTCTAATGGGGGAAAAATATGCAAACATATATGTATAAACAAACTACAGGATAAATTGAGAGTAATCTCAGAAAGGAGGCAACAAGATTGAAAAGCACTAGGAAAGGCTTCCTGAAGAAGGAGGGACTTTGGTAAGGATTTTAAGAAAGCCAAGAGGTGGAGAATAGGAGAGCAGTTTAGGAATGGGAAAAGCCAGTGAAAATGTCAGGAGTCTGCAGATGGAGTGCCAACAAGGCATTTTTATTGGATCACAGAATCAGTGGAGGGGCATAAGGTGTAAGGGGAATAAAGGTCAAGCTTAGGATGGTCCTCAGAGGCCAAACAGGGAATTTTATATTTGATCCTGGAGGCATTAGGAAACCATTTTAAGTATATCCAAAGGGAATAGGGGTAATGTGATTGCACATGATGCACTTTAGGAAGATCAGTTTGACAGCAGAGTGGAGGATGGATTGGAGGAAGGAAAGAATTGAGAGAGGGAGATGAAACCAGCAGCAGGCTTTTGAAAAGTTTAGGTATGAGGTGATAAAGGCCTGAACACAGGCAATGGCAATTGCCAGAGGAGAGAAAGGGGTGTGTAGTAGAGATGTCACAATGGTAGAAATGACAGAATTTGAAAACTAATTAGACTTGGGTGGGGGTTTCATGTTAAGAGTAAAGATTAGAAGATTACAGTTGGGTTGTAACTGGTGACTGGATGAGTGGGAGAATAGTGATACCTTTTAGAGTAACAGAGGAGCGAGTGATGGCATTCAGGCTGTGTGAAACCCCTGGAACTCTGATTGAATCTTCCCACTTGATGAGGCATTTGCCTGAGGCCATAAGCCTTTCATTATAGCTAGGCCCAAATCTCTGCTATGCTTTTTAAAAGTTTTTTACAATTTATTTTTACTTTCCAACATTCATTTCCACAAGATTTTGAGTTACAAATTTTCTCCCCATCTTTCCCCTACACCTGCCCCATAATAGTGAGCCTACTGAATACCCCTACCCCAATCTGTTCTCTCTTATATCCTCCCCCATTCTCCCTCCCCCCCCAACTTTCTAGTAGGGCAAGATGGATTGCTACACCTCAGTGCCTATATATCTTATTTCCCAGTTGCATGTAAAAAACAGTATTTTTTTTAACAAGTGTTTTTAAAACTTTGATTTCCAGATTCTTTCCCTTCTTCCCTCCTCACCCAACCCCACTGGGAAGATAAGCAGTTCAATATAGGTTGTACATGTGTAGTTACACAAAATGTTTCCATAGTGGTTATATTGTGAAAGACTAATTATATTTCCCTCCATCCTATCAGTCCCCCACTTATTCAATTTTCTACTTTGACCCTGTCCCTTTTCAAAAGTCTGTTCTTCTAACTACCCTCCTCCCCAATCTGCGCTCCCTGCTATCATCCCCCTTCTTATCCCATTACCTTCTATTTTCCTGTAGGATAAAATATCCAATTGAGTGTGTATGTTATTCCCTCCTTAAGCCAAATTCAATGAGAGTAAGGTTTACCCATTACCTGTAGCTTTCCTGTTCTTCCCCTCTGTTGTAACAGTTTTCCCTTGCCTCTTTTATAAATGAGATAATTTGCCCTATTCTATCTCTCCCTAGCTCCTCTCATTATATTCCTTTCTCACCTCTTAATTTTATTTATTAAAATACCATCCCTTCCCATTCACTTGATCCTGTGCCCTCTATGTATACCTGTACACATATGTACACACACTCACATATGTATTCATATGCACATAGACCCCTCTTTTTAGACATATCTATCTATACATAAAAATATTTATATTCCCTTCAACTATCCTCATAATGAGGAAAGTTTTATAACTTACAATTATCATTTTCCCATGTAGACATGTAAATAGTTCACCTTTTCTAAGCTCCTTATGATTTCTTTTCCCTGTTTACCTTCTCATGCTTCCCTTGCTTCTTGTATTTGAATGTCAAATTTTCTATTCAACTCTAGTTTTTTCATCAAGAATGCTTGAAAGTACTCTATTTCATTGAATGACCATATTTTTCACTGAAACATTATACTCAGTTTTGCTGGGTAGGTGATTCTTGGTTTTATTCCTAGCTCCTTTGACCTCTGGAATATCATTTTCCGAGCCCTGTGATCCCTTAGAGGTAGAAGCTGCTAGAGTTTGTGTTATCCTGATTGTGTTTCTACAGTATTCAAATTACTTCTTTTTGGCTGCTTATAATATTTCCTCCTTGATCTAGGAGCTCTGGAATCTATGATATTCCTAGGAGTTTTCTTTTTGGGATCTTTTTCAAAAGGTGATTGGTGAATTCTTTTAATTTCTATTTTGCTGTGTGGTTCTAAAACATCAGGGCAATTTTCCTGAAGAATTTCTTGAAGGATGATTTCTAGGTTCTTTTTTTGATCATGGCTTTCAGGTAGAACAACAATTTTTAAATTAGCTCTCCTAGATCTATTTTCCAGGTCAGTGGTTTTTCCAATGAGATATTTCACATTGGCTTCTATTTTTTCATTTGTTTGGATCTGTTTGATAGTATCTTGATTTCTCATAAAGTCATTAGATTCCATTTTCTCCAGTCTAATTCTGAAGGAATTACTCTTTTCAGTGAGCTTTTGAAATTCTTTTTCCATCTGGCAAATTCAGCTTTTTAAGGCATTCTTCTCCTTATTAGTTTTTGGGGGTTAATTTTGCCATTTGAGTTAATCTATTTTTAAGGTGTTCTTTTCTTCAGTCAGGTTGTTGACTCTCTTTACATGAGTTGCTTGCATCATTCTCATTTCCTTTCCCAATATTAACTTCACTTCTCTTACTTGATTTTCAAAATCCTTTATGAGCTCCTTCATGGCCTGTAGCCAGTTCCTATTTTTCTTGGGAACTTTTGATGCAGGAGTTTTGACTTTGTTGACTTTTCTGGTTCCATTTTTTGATCCTTTTTGTTTGCAAAAAAGGATTCTATGGTCTTATTATGCTTCCTCTGCTTGCTTATCTTGCCAGCCAATTACTTGGCTTTTGAGCTCTTTGCCATGGTAGAACTCTGCTTTCATAATGGAGAGAGCTTTGTCCAAAATAGCTGGGGTTTGCTCAAATGTTTTCAGAGGTCTGAGGAGGGTTGGCCTCTCTACAGCTATCACAAGCTCTTGCGGCCAGATGTTTCTCACCCCAGCACCACTGCCCATGACAGTGAACAGATCCAAGCAGATCAAAGCAAGAGAGATTACCCACTGAGTGATTACTTGGTCCCCCTACAATCTGCAGGCCAGGAGGTCCAGAGACAGCCATGTGGCATCAGCTGCAACTGTTGCACCTCCTCTTGTCCCTGGGGCAGGGATCAGACCATGTTCTTCTTTCACCCAGTTCCTGCAGTGTTGCCCACTGACCTTTTCTTTCTCTTTGGAGTTTATTAGTTGAGAAGTCTGAAAACTGCTATAGCTGCTGGTGATTCACTTTCCTGAAATCTGCTCTGGCCAATCTTGGCTGCTGCTCAGGGCCTCCCCAATTCTGGGGCCATACAACTCATGCAGGACTGTGCTTGTCTCCCAGCTTAGTGTGACAAACCCTTCCAGTTGCCCTGCCAGGCTATTTTCAGCAGGATATTAGTTTTTCTCTGTCACTTTGTAGGTTTTCTGCCTCTAAAACTTCTTTAGAGTCATATTTTACCAGTATTGGATGTAGTTGGTATGGGAGGTCATGCCATTTTCTCCTACTCCCCCTTCTTCTCCACTTCCCTCTCAATCTTGGTTACATTGACTTTATTTCTATTGAAACTTTTCAATGTAATGTAATCAAAATTATCCATTTTGCATTTCATAATTTTCTCTCTTTTTTTGGTCACAAAATCTTCCCTTCTCAATAAATCTGACAGTAAACTATTTTTTACTCTCTCTGATTGATTACAGTATTAGCCTTTATACCTATATTTTGAACCCATTTAGACTTGATTTTGTTGTATAGTGTAAGATTATAGTTTCTGCCCATTTTTTGCCATACTATATTCCAGTTTTCCCAGCAATATTTTTGTCAAATAGTGAGTTCTTATCCCCAAAATTGGCGTCTTTGAGTTTTTCAGACAGTAGATGAATATAGTCATTGACTGATGTGTCTCATATACCTAATCTATTCCACTGATCCACTACTCTATTCCTCAGCTAATCCCAAGTAGTTTTGATGACTGCTGCTTTATAATATAGATTAAAATATGCTATGGCTAGTCCACCTTCCCTAACACTTCTTTTCATTAATTCCCTTGATATTCTGGACCTTTCCTTTCAAATGAATTTTGTTACTATTTTTTTTAGCTGTATAAAATAATATTTTGTTAGCTTGATTGGTATGGCACTAAATATGTAATATAATTTAGGTAAAATTGTCACTTTTATTATATTAGCTAAATCTCGCCGTAAGCAATTGATATTTTTTACAATTAGTTAGATCTGACTTTATTTGTGTGAAAAATGTTGTGTAATTGTGTTTATATAGGTCCTGGATTTGTTTTGGCAGGTAGATTCCCAAATATTTTATAATGTCTACAGTAAATTTAAATGGAATTTCTCTTTCTATCTCTTGCTGTTGGATTTCTTTAGAAATATTGCTGAGGGAATGGGAATGCCAAGGAATTACACGGGTTTATTTATATACTGCAACTTTGCCAAATGTACTTATTGTCTCAAATAATTTTTTACTTGATTGTCTGGGATTCTTTAAGTATACGATTGTATCATCTGCAAGGAGTGATAGCTTAGTCTCTTTTTCACCTAATTTGACTCCTTCAGTTTCTTTTTCTTCTCTTATTGTTACTGCTAACATTTCTAGTACCAACATGAATAAGAGGAATGATAGTGGACATCCTTGTTTCACCCCTAATCTTATTGGAAATACTTCTAGCTTATCCCCATTACATATAACACTTGCTGATGGTTTTAGATAGATACTACTTATTATTTTAGGAAAGACTCCATTTATTCCTATACTTTTTGGTGTTTTTAATAACAATCAGTGTTGTGTTTTCTCAAAAGTCTTTTCTGCATCTATTGAGATAATCATATGGTTTCTGCTAGTTTTTTTGTTGATATGATCAATTATATGATAGTTTTCCAAATATTAAGCCATCCTTACATTGCTAGAATAAATCCTATCTGTTCAAAGTGTATTATTCTTGTGATAAATTGATGTAGTCTTTTTGCTAATATTTTATTTTAAAATTTTTGTATCTATATTCATGAGGGAAATTGGCCTATATTTTTCTTTCTCTAATTTGTCTCTTCCTGATTTAAGTGCCAGTACCATATTTGTGTCATAAAAATAATTTGGTAGGACTCCTTCACTAATTTTCTCAAATAGTTTGTAGAGTATTGGAATCAATTGTTCTTTAAATGTTTTATAGAATTCATTAGTAAATCCATCTGTCCCTGAAGACTTTTTCCTAGGGAGTTCATTCATTGTTTGTTCAATTTCTTTTTCTGAGATGGTACTATTTAGGTAATTTACTTCCTTTTCAGTTAATCTTGGCGACTTGTTTTATTGTAAATATGCATCCATTTCAGTAAGATTATCAAATTTATATGTATACAATTGGGCAAAATAATTCCTTATTATTATTTTAATTTCCTTTTAATTGGAGATAGATTCACCTTTTTCATTTTTGATACTTGTAATTTGGTTTTCTTTTTTTATCATATCAATTAAAGGTTTATCAATTTTATTGCTTTTTAAAAAAAATCTTGTACTTTTACCTATTAATCAGTTGTTTCCTTAATTTCAATTTTATCAATCTCTTCTTTGGTTTTCATTATTTCTAATTTAGTATTTAGTTGGGGATATTCAATTTGTTCTTTTCATAACGTTTTCAGTTACATGTCCAAATTATTGACCTCCATTTCCTCTATTTTATTCGTGTACGCATTCAGAGGAATAAAATTTTTCCTAAGAACTGCTTTTGCTGCATCCCACAAGTTTTGGGATGTTGTCTCATTATTGTCATTCTCTTGAATGAAGTTCCTGATTGTTTCTATAAGTTCTTGTTTGACTCACTCGTTCTTTAGGATTAAAGTATTTCGTTTCCATTTACTTTTCAGTCTATCTTTCCATGGCCCTTTTTTACATATAATTTTTATTGGATCATGATCTGAGAATGATGCACTTAATATTTCTGCCTTTCTGCTCTGAGTTATGAGGATTTTATGCCCTAGCACATGGTCAAATTTTGTGTACATTCTCTATACCACTGAGAAGAAGGCATATTCCTTTGTACCCCCATTTAATTTCCTCCAGAGGTCTATCATATCTACCCTCATTGAAATTCTATTTGCCTCCTTAACTTCTTTCTTGTTTGTTTTGAGGATAGATTTATGATGTTCAGAAAGGGAGAGATTGAGGTCCCCCACTTGTATAGTTTTAATTACATATTTTTTCTTCTAAATCCCTTAACTTCACCTCTAGGAATTTGGATGCCATACTGCTTGGTGCATATAAGTTTAATAATGATATTGCTTCTTTCTCAATGGTGTCTTTTAGCAGGATATAGTTTCCTTCCTTATCTCTTTTAATTAGATCTATGTTTGCTTTTGCTTTATCTGAGATAAGAATTGCTACCCCTCCTTTTTTTTTTTACTTCTACTGAAGTATATTATATTCTACTCCAGTCTTTTACCTTTACCCTGTGTATATCCCCCTGTTTCAAATGTATTTCTTGTAGACAGCATATTGTAGGATTATGGTTTTTAGTGCATTCTGTTATCTGCCTCCACTTTATAGGAGAGTCCATTCCTTTCACATTCACAGTTATGAAAACGATCTGTGACTTTCCCTCCTTCCTATTCCCTCCTCTGTTTATATTTTTGTATCTTCCTTTTCTCTTCCCTTCCTTAAGAGTTTTCCTTTTGACCACTGCCTCCCTCAGTATTCCCTTCCTGTGTCCCCCACTCTTTACCTACCTTTTCCCCTAAATACTCTTTCCCTCCCTTCTAGCCACCCTCCCTCTTTGTACATCACCCTCTATCCCTCCTACTGCCTGTAGGACACAATAGATTTTTATTCTTAACAGAATATGTTATTCCCTCCTTGAACCCAAACCAATGCTAGTAAATTTCATACAGTACTCCTCTCCCTCCCTCTTTTCTCTCTATTGTTAAGTTTTTGTGTCTTTTCATGTTAGAATCTAAACTTAACTGTTTATATTGATCCCTCTTTAAATCAGAACCAATGAGAATAATGTCCATATGATGCTCATTTCCTTCCTTCCCTCCGCTCCCCTCTAGTATGTTTTATGCCACTTCTTGTGGTGTAATTTACCATTTTCTGCCTCAATCTTTCCTTTTCTCCCATTACCATCCCTTTATTCCCCTTAATAAGGGTTATTTTTAATCTTCAGATTAGCTCACTTATTTCCACACCCTCTATCTATGTACATCCCTTTTAATGTCTCAATACTTATACAAATTTCAATATTGACAGGTATCCCCTTCTCATATAGGGATGTAAACAATTTGTTCTTATTGAGTCCCAAGTTATGTGCATGTGTGTGCATCTGTGTATGTATGTGTATGTACAAGTGTGTGTTTTCCCTGTTTACCTTTTGATGACTTTCTTGGGTCTTGTAAGTGGAGATCACATTTTCCATTGAGCTCTGGCTTTTTCATCAGGAAAGTCTGGAAGTCTTTTTTTTCATTAAATGACCATCTCCTTGCCTGAAAGATTATGCTCAGTCTTGCTGGGTAGTTGATCCTTGGTTGCAGTCCTAGCTCTTTTACCTTATGAAATATCAAATTCCAATCCCTCTGATCTTTTAATTAATGTAGCAGCTGCTAAGTCCTGTGTAATCCCGACTGTAGTTCCATGATATTTGAATTGTTTCTTCTTGGCTGCATTCAGTATTATCTCCTTGACCTTGTAGCTCTGGAATTTGGCTACTACATTTCTTGGAGTTTTCAATTTGGGATCTCCTTCAGGAGATCAGTGAATTCTTTCAATAACTATTTTACCTTCTGATTCTAGGATCTCAGGACAGTTTTCTTTGACAATCTCTTGGAGGATGCAGTCCAGGCTGCTTTTTTCATCATGGCTTTGTGGTAGGCCAATAATTCTTAGGTTATCTCTCCTGGATCTCTTTTTGAGGTCAGTTGTTTTTCCAGTGAGATATTTTGCACTTTCTTCTAATTTTTCAATCTTTATGTTTCGATAGATTGACTCTTGCTGCATCATAGAATCCTTAGCTTTAATTTCACTGATTCTAATTTTTAGTGAATTATTTTCCTCAATTAGTTTTTGAATCTCCTTTTCCATATGTTCAGTTTTCATTTTTAGGGACATATTTTCTCCAGTTAGATTTTGGACCTCCCATCCTAGTTCTCCAATTTTACTTTTTAAAGATTTTTATTCTCAGTGAGATTTTTTTTTTTTCCAATTTGGTTACTGTAGATTTAAATTTTCACCTAATTTGGTTTTTAAAATCCCTCTTGAGGTCCTCCCAGACTGCTTTTTGGGCTGAAGACCAATTCACAATTCCTTTTGTAGTCTCCACTGTGAGTATAGAATCCATTTTGACTTCTCAATTTGGTTGTTCTTGTTCACTATAAAAAGATTTGATGGTCCTAGACTTCGTAGCTTCCTTCTTGCCCATTGTGATTGCCTATGTCCTGGATTTTTAGAGTGGATATCTGTTTCTGGGCTGCAGAAGTATTGAGGCTGGGAGGTAGGGGTTTGGTTGTTCACTGAGTGAGCTATAGCCTCTAGGGACTAGGCTTAGGCCAAGGCCAGGACTCTCAGTGTTTCCCCTGAGTTACCCTGAGGCTTACAGAGTAATGGTGGGGACAGGGTGGTCTGGCCACTTCCAGTTTCCACCTCTGTGTCTCTGGACTGCAGCTCAGCAGGCTCAGTAGCTGGAGATCAGTAGCAGGGCAAGGCTGCAGTCTGTTGATTGCCCAGGTAGTGCTAAAGCACACCTGGGCTTGTGTTGTTCGCTCTTACTGGATACACCCTCCTGGGCTTAGACAAACAGAAAACTTCTGGATTGGGGAGGGTAGCAGTACCAGTGAAACACCTCAACCACCTGGGAAAAAAGGGCCTGAGTGGATCCATTGGTTGAAAGTGAAGAAACATTTTTTGAACAGAGTTGAAGTTAAAGTAAAGATTCCTGAACAGCTGAAACCTTGACTTGTTGATTGGGACTTGATTACCAGACAAAAACAGCTTTCTTTTCTTCCTGCCAAGAAGAATGTGGACTCAATTCTAGAAGATTATGCGAGTTACACAAAATCACAAGGAAACACAGATAACAAGGAGTATGCTGTAAATGAAGTCATGATGGGGATCAAAGAATACTTCAGTGTCATGTTGGGCACTCAACTGCTCTACAAATTTGAGAGGCCACAGTATTCTGAGATCCTTGCTGATCACCCTGATGCACCAATGTCCCAGGTGTATGGAGCGCTGCATCTGCTGCTGTTATTTGTGAGAATTGGAGCAATGCTGGCATGTACACATCTCGATAAGAAGAATTTGGCTTTATTTTTGAACTATTTGCATGATTTCTTAAAATATTTGGTGAAGAATTCATCAGTGCTATTTAGCGCCAGTGACTACAAGGTTGCTTCTGAATATCATCGGAAAGCCATCTAAGGAGTTAGTTGCTTTTTGTTCTCTTTAGGTCTCTGTTATCCTATCTGTATGTTCTATTAGTCTCTCTCTTGCATAAATATTGTACTTTATATTTGTGTTTATGTGAAACAGGACTTATGTTTAAATGGTCTGTTTCGTTTGGAATACAAAATGCAAAGGTGGGTGCTTCAGTCCTTCCTTCCCTTTCAGAGGTGCTGCCAGTGTGTGCAAGAGCAGACACAGAGAGTGACATGCTGTATATAGGATGTTTCAGTGTATATTTGACAAAGCTGCTTGAATTCTGTTGATTTCATTCCTTTGACACTAAGCACTTTGATGATCCTCGTGAATGCTAAGTGACAAAACACCCTGATTCCTAGTGCCAAAGGTCTAATTCATATATAGCTCATGACTTATTCATTTGTGCTCTTCTTTCTTCTCAGTGCTTGAAGTAAACATGTTGTTCCTCAAGCTTTTTTCTCCTTGCCTACATTGTTGAACAATGGTGATTTGTGTTACTGTTTTCATATTTTGATTCTAATGCACATTCTAACAGTAGGATAAAAAAAAAAGCATTTTCTATCTATGGTTTTCTAGGAAAGCTGATCTTTCAGGAGCTGTTTTACAAGTCTTGGAAATAAATCTTTTTTATTTTAAAAAAAGAAAGTCTAATCTAACTCTTTTATTGGATTTTCCAAATCATCAAATCAATTTCATCCCAAGCAATCTAATCTGTTTTTCTCCTTACTAATTTTTATTAGAATGAAAGTCACTCATTCCAGTGGCTGTACTTTAGAAAACTACATGTAAAGGTAATGAAAATGCCACGATCTTTGAAAATGCAAGGCATTAGGGTGTTTCTGTGCCATGGACCCTTTTGGCAGTCTGGTGAACCCTATGATCACTTCTTGGAGCAATGTTTTTAAATAATTGAAGAAAAAGTTACAGTTCACTTAAAGATTAGCCCCAAATCAAGACATAACTGTTATTTTTCATTCAGGTACATAGATTCAATGATATTTCTTCCTAGACCCAAGGTTTATAACCACTGTAATAGGGAAAGAATTTTCTATTACATGATTTACTATATTTACTCCACAAAATTCCATTCAAATGCCTGATCATGAGGTGGTGGAGACTGAGTTCTCAAAAACTATGCCAGTTGAATTCGACTTCTTATGCAGTTTATTGTGGAGGAAAAAAAAAAGACCTTAAATAAGAAAATGGGAATTGATTATGTTTGCAATTCAAGAAGCAGTTACAGTAATATCAGTAAGAAGAGCCATACCCCAACCATTTGGTAATGATTACTTTGACCATAGTAACCCATGAAATAATAACAGAAACAAACTAATGAACAACAAAATATAGACTCCTAACTTCTACAGTCCTCATGGCAAAGTGGTGAAAACGGTGGTCCCTGAGTACTAAGAATCACAGCTTCTACATCTTTGCACATTTACTTAGCTACTGAAATTCTAAATGTGAGAACTTTGTCCAGTGATCAACCATGGTATACATTAATGGAGGACATTAAGCTTGTAAGTGCTGGCTTTCTCAATATAAATGAAACCAGGAGACAAGGAGAAAAAAAAGGTGCCACTAAATGAAAGGATGGCACACATTGCACATAGAAGTATTAGATCCACAATTAAAAGGTAAGAACTTGGTGGGGTGAATTGCATTTTAAAAATTGCATGATGCTTTTAATGACATGTCATGCTTCTCCCTGATACAAAAGTCCATCATTGTTTAAGCCTCAGTATTCTTGTGATGCTTTATGACCATGAACTATGGAAGGAAGGAGTTGTAATAAATTCTTGATTGTTCTTAATGATAATTTTATCCTTCATAAAGTGGAGAGGTGAAGAGGGAAATTCTATTCTGGAGCTAATTCTCATTAATGTTAAGAGTATAACTGGGGTTTGAAATAATGGGGCTCTGGAGGAGAAATAATTTCTCCCTCTTAAAGTTTATATCAGGGAAAGAGCTGAAAGACGGTATAATCTGACAATGGATGGCCCAAAGATTTTGGGATGACTGATTTGAAAGGCTTTAGAAAAAGAATAGGAAAGATTCTTGGACTTAAAATTTATAGCAAAATTCAGCCCAGGAAGAAATTATAAAGGTCAAAAATGAAATCCTGAAGATACAAAGGGAAATAGTCTTAAAGAGGAAAAAATAGCAACTTTTGGTATAGATTGATGTGAATTTGTGGAGAACTAACAAACCAGTTCAATTAAAAAAAAAATCTATGAATGTTGAAAACAAGAATATGTAACCTTCTAAACTCTTGTGACTTCCATTTTTACTTCATCGGAGTTATGCATAGGGATGATTATTTCTTTCCTTAATCATATCATTACCCAAACTCCTTTTATCCAGAACATTGAAATATGATGCTTTTACTCTAATGTGCTATCATTCTGTTTTCCCCTCTCCTTTATTTCTTTTGGATCTATTCTTCATTTCCCCTCTAATTTCCAGTTTCCCAAAGCCTTTGTACTCCCCTGCTTTGGATCCCATTCCACCCTGCAGAATCTTGAGATTACACTTGGCCAATTAACACATATATTATCAACTACCCTTCTAAACTTGATTCCTTGTTTTATCGTTATATATACCCTGTCAAATCTCAAACATCCATGAATTCCATCATCCTGTCGATTTTCTCTCTTAAACCAAGGAGAGTCACAGAGATCCATCAAGCACCCCAACAGGTTTTCCTACCCTTGAAGGCACCAGAGAGCATTAAGACATCTAAGCAATAGCTGAAGAGCTCTCAGCTAAATGAGTCTTTTTCCAGCCAATCAACAAAACAATGGCTCTTTTCCAGTTAGTGGGTCTTTCCAGACTCCTCCAACACCCCTGCTAGTAATGACCATAAGGTGTCTGAAGAAGCTACTGTGGAGTGCTTAGAGCTTGATCAGGCAACAATGATGCCAAGGTCATCCACTGTATCCCAGACCATCATCAGTTGTCTTGACATTTGTCTTGACACTGGCCTTTGATGATTGGAAGAGAAAGTAATGCTGATGACTTTGCATAATTATGTCTCACTTAAATCCAATCTATGCATAAGTCAAGACATCACCTATGATGTCATTGGTACTTTTTGAAAACAAAGGCCAACAACAATAACAGCAGCAACTTTCCCACAGAGATGACCTTTCATTATACATCATATACATGCATAGTTTGCATATTGTTTCATAATGTGAGCTTCTTGAAAGGGATATTTTTGCCTTTCATCTGCCCCCTTTTTTATTAGAGTACTTGATTATATATTAAATATTTATTAGTTGATGAAATGAATGATTGAGAGTCTCCCAGGAAGGTAGCTAAAGTCAGTTGTTTTTGCCCAAAACAGCTACTGTCTCCTGTTTGGTCTTTATAAAATTCCTTTTGCACTCAGTTTATATTCTCTTGCTTCTTGAGTCTATCTTTCCCTCTAATACACCTCAAATCATTGCAGCCATTTGAGACATGTCACTCACAGTTCCACTTTTCTGTTAAGTATGTGACAATTTTTGTACAGTCTTCCCACAATACCCAGTTATTATATTTATAATTTTGTTATCTATAATCTTCAAAATCTAAAAAGTCACATGCAAATGTGATGATGAACCACAACTGCCTACAGCCATCATTACCTCAGTCACTGCTCTGCCTTCAGAGTACACTGCAGTACATGAACTGCTCCTCAGAACAATGTTTCTCCTCAACATTTATCTAAAAGTTTATATTTCTTCTTAACTTAGTTTTGTTCTTTTCCTCACATGAATGTTTTTTGTCTGCCCATTTGAGCAACAAAACTTTCCACAAAAGGGTACTACTATGCAGATTTATTCATCTCTATTGTCTTCTGAATTTCAGTCCTATTTTATAAATGGTGTGCTTAATACCTCCACCTTGATGGCCAATATTAATTCCAAACTCAATATGTCCAAAACGGAAAATATTATTTGTCCCTATTTCTGCTACCCCTTCAAATTTCATTATTTCTGTACAGGGTACTGCAATACTTCCAGAGACTCAGATTCAGAACTCTTGGAATTGTCCTTGACTGTTTCTTGTCTCTCATCCCACATCCATTACTCCGACTTTATGATGCTACCTCCATAACATCACCCTCATCTGTACCCTTCTTTCTATTCATACATCTCTGAGTGTTGCCCATGCTTTTATTACTTCTTGCCTATATTTATACAATAGATTCATAATTATTTTTCCTGCTTCTAGTCTATCTCTCTCCAAAACATATTCCACCTGGCTACAAAACTGATAGGAATAAATCCAAATCTGAGATGTCACTTCCCTACTCAAAAAATTTTCAGTCACTCCCTAATGCAAGAAAGATAAATGGAAAATATTCAATTTAGTTCTTTTACAATGTCTTCTGTCTATCTTTTCAATCTTATGTCATATTCCATTTCACCCACTCTCCTTTCTATCTGCTTTCTATTTGTGGCACAAGACATCCCATTTCCAGCCCCAGTGCCTTTGTGCAGATTGCTACCTCCCTGAAGTTTTGGAAAACACTACCTTCTCACCTCTGCCTCACAGAATTCTCACACTATGCAAAAATGAAGCTGAGGTGCCTAATGAATGTCTTTCCCAATTCCAAGTCTTAGTGTTCTCTTATCCTTGGAATTTTTTATATTACCTTGTATATACTTATATTTGCTTATCTGCTTATATGCCATATCCCTCTAGGCCAGGGGTGGGAAATCTTTTTATGTTGGAAGGCTTCATTAATATTTAGCTGTAATGAAATAAGGCAATATTCAAGGAACTTCAATTAGGTATACTTAAAAAGTACATTATTTTGTAAAAATTTAACTACTTAATAATTTAAAAAAATGAAAATTATTTGTTAATTTTAAAGTTAATTTAAGCTTTTAATGACTTTGTTGTTTCTGCTTTTTGTTGAAAAGCATTTGAATATTTGATTTTAGCAAAGAGGTCCACAGTTTTAGTTGATTCTCTAGATGGGTATCAATTATTTATGACCTTAATCTTGATTTGAGTTAGATAGGAGAATGTAGATTTGCAACAATAAGTGATTGAAAAGCAAGAAAGCATTTTTCAGGTATGTTGCTGAAGACGTGGGTATTCTACCTCATTTTTCCGTATTTTAATTGGATCTTTCTTAACATCAAATAATGACTTTAAAAATGCCATCTACTGAGAGCTCAGTCGATTCCGTCTTCAGTTCTTTAGCTGTCTTTTTTATATCAACTAGGTGAGGCTGAAATGCAAAGTTGAAGGTGATATCATAATTCTCAAAGTCAGTGAACATTTCATTGTATTCTCCAATTAATAGGTCTATAACAGCTATGCATTTCAAAAATGATTTGCGCATATTATCTGGCTCATCAAAGACCTTTGCTAACTGGGGAGAATGTTTATCCAAAATTTCCTTTTGAAGAAATGTTTTGAAAAAAGAGAGTTTTTTCAAAATATTTGTTTTTTTTTTGGCCACATAGCACATAGCACATGTACACTTATTTTTTTACCTTGCAAAAAATATTCAAATTATTTTGATTTGACATATCACACAGAAACACAGCATTCCTATATAAATATTCTTTCAATAATTCACATTGCTTATTCTATTTTTCATAAAATTTAACACCTATCCATGCAATAGCCAATACACTGTGTCATCAGTAGTATTAGTTGATTGAAGCAATGTAATTGAAGAATATATATTTTCCTTTTGAAGTATTGCACGAAGTTGTTCTGTTAAATCAAAGGCTAATTCATGTTGCTGATCATTTATGAAAGAGGCTATTGTTTGTACTTTGAAATGTTATTGGGTCTACTCATCCTACTACTTTGACAATGTGTTCTTTCCCAATTTCTACTTCCCCTTTTCCCCTGAGTATGTAAGCTACTTTATAAGTTTCTACTTTGACATTATTTCCAGGTCTTGTTACTGTTTGGAAGAATTACCTTTGCTTTTGATTTTCATCTTTTAATATCTGCAGTATAACCTATCAGGCCTCTCACTCTAATTTAAAATATTTGTGGGCCTTATGAGTGTTACAATGCTGATGAGCATTGAATTTCTTTAATGTTAATATTACAGTATCACAAAGCAAGCAAATCATCTTATATTTACCAGAAACAATATAATATTGCAATTCACAATCTTCATTTAAAAAAAAATCTGATTTTCCTTCAGTGTTATCTTGGTCTTCTTTGACATGATGGCCTGTTAAGCAGACAGAATTAATAAATACTGCCAATCTATGCAACTATTGACAAAATCTGCTTCAAATAGAAACACAGGGCATTATTGTCAAAAGCTGATAACATACTGGCGTACTTGACCCCCATAAACTCTCAACAACCAGTCTTGTACATTAGTGACACCATTAAGGTGGGAAAGTTAGAATTAAATTACAAACATAGCATCTGTCACTTTAGCCATTATGGATTATTAATGTTCTAATTGTGTTGGTCAATCTGTGAAGAATATTTTGTTGAAACTTATTTTATTCTTTGGCATTTTAAATAGTTCATTTAAAAATAAATAAAATATAAAAGACAAATTAAAATGTATTAATAAAAATAAAAAGATTTGTTGTGTAAAATTTGGATTCAGTCAAAAAGTCACACTTAAGGACCTAGAAGGCCACATATAGCCTTAAGACCACAGGTTTCCCACCTCTGCCTTGGTCCATATATTATCTTCCATAGTTGAATATAATCTTGAGAATAAGGTAAATTTTATTTTTTTCTTTGTGTTCTCAGAGCTGAATATCGTGCTTTGTATGTAGTAGATCCCTACTCTACATTTATTGAATTGAAATGAATTATTGAATTAATGGAATGACCCCTCACATTGGGCTAATGTCCTGTGAAGGATTTATTGCAGGATATGGACAGAAGTCACACATGCTAGCCAAAGCATGGATGGCATGTGGTCAGCACTACTGGAGGGAATAGCTATCTAAATTGTTCATTGAAATATTGAAGTAACCATGTGGATCTCCAGAACCCCCAAAAATCTTGCAACCAGTGGTCTCTATGGAAGATCAGGTGCATCACCCTATGAAAGAGGTGAGTAAACAGCCATCTATAAAGCTTTCTTGATAGCAGAGACTCACTTGCACCTGTCAAACTGTTTCCAATAAGGGAGATAACTTTCCATTCAATCCAGAAGGTGTTGCATTCTGCCAGCTCCACTGTGAGGTAACTTATCCTCTGGTCAACAAGCAATTTTTTTTCCCCAAGTCTCACTTAAAATAACTAGAGGGGAAACAAACAATCTGTCACTTTCCCCTGTTTGTCCTTGCCAAGCAGCTGTATTTACAAAAAGATTTCTTAATCTGGAGAATACTAATTAAGTAGTTTAGTGTTCTAATGATTCTTGTTCATGAAGTTCAACAAAAGGTTTAGAGTAAGGGTGGTTTTGCACTTTTCCTCCTTTTTTTTTTTTCTCACCCATGCTATCCCATCATTTACTATGAATCTTTCTAGAAATCTTTACATGTATTCTTCCCTGACTACGCTGACATCCATGCTGGTGAAAGCAGAAGAGATAATCAAGTGCAGACTGAGGCACAGCCAAAAAGTTACTCATGACTCCAACAGATGTTTCTGCTTTGGAGGCCAAAGGAAATTTTATAGGATTTTTCCTCCCTTCCAGGGAAAATTGCCAGAACATTCAAGAAATGGGAAATATATAGGCCTGCTCAGATTTCCAAGCCTGGAAGGAAATTATGAAATGGGCTTGGTAAAAAGAATTTTGAAGAAAAGAAATTCCTGAAGGTACTATCTCTCCATAGCTATGTAAAATGTTCACCAAGAAAGGAGAAACTGATAAAAGTTCCTTGGGTTTCACTGTAAATCTAAAGCTCATCCTCCATTTGAGGAGAATGTTTGAATTTTGGAGTTAAACATAGGCCCCATTTATGAGAAGAAAAAAAAGTTACCTGTGACTCATCCTGGCTCTATCCACCAAATTGTACAGATGTTGAAGGTCCCACAGCTGAGAGCATCTTCTCATTCATCCTGCCTTTTTGTCTCATGTGGACTAATTAAAAGTATGGCCCCAGTAGAGAGAGACTGACTATGTCTCTATGTTGTGCATCATCTGTTTGTAAATACTTCTAAAATATTATAATATAGCTTTCTTTTGATGTGGCCATGTGATTCTCAGCTACAGTAAATTGATTTTACTTAATGTTTGGAATTATTTTGGAATCCCCAAAGAAATCTGGATAGCAAAAGAATGTAAATTCACATGAGAGAAAATAGTCATATGAAACCCCTGCAAAGTGAAACCATAAGATTCTTTTTAACTCTAATTCTGGGCATTAAAGTCATACAGAATGAAACCTGAAGTCTAAGTTAAATACCTACTAAGACACTGAAAAATTGAGTTTATGTAATTGTAGGTGGAGAATCAGGTAAAACATGGTTGGGGTGATCCTCAGTACTGTGATGGTCATTCCAACATCTAGAAAGGCTTTAATAATGAAACACCATTAAGAATAACCCTAACTTTATGAGCTGATTTTCATCTCTAGTTCCTATTTTATCTATGGTCCTCCCATATTAGAGTATAAGTTCCTTGAGAGTAGGGACATTCTTGCATGTTCATTTTTTGTATCATCACTATTTAGCTCAAAGGCTGGCACATAATAAGCATTTCAAAAATCCTTTCTCATTCATCCATTCATTCAGGTATTTCTATTTTATGATCTAATTGTATTCATATTAACATATGCATTGTTTATAGTTCCTTATTTATCCTTATTGGTCAAGATGCAAATAAACACAAATATTTTAAACAAAAATTTTTTAAAAATTAGCATTTGAGTGGCATTTTCTTTTCTCTTCAGGTTGAACATGATGTTAAGATGTAAGGAACTCAAATATTTAACTGAAAAGGAGAGTAGTTTCACTGGAACTCTGATAACTGAGCATATTTTCTCATTTTAAAAATTAATCTGTTGTGGATTCCTAGGAAAGGAATAGAATTGAAATATTTACAAGTTAATGCAATTAACAGAATGTTAAGAAAAGTTATGAAATAAGAAACTATCTTCTAAGGGACAAAAGAATTTAGGGAATATTGAATTGAAAGCTTTACCTGGTTTAACTGTGAAAGGAGAGATGAAAATACTTTGGAGTAAAACTTTGATCTTTGTAGGTCTGTTGAGATCATTCAAATGACCCACTCTAGATTTCTACTGTTGACTGTTTGCTGAAGTAGCTTTGAAGAGGTACAATAGTCCTACCAATCTTTTCTTTGAAGAAGAGCCATCACTGATGAAAAGTTATCCATTATAGTTGTTTTAGTCAATAAAATTTGGGTTGTTTTTCTTGGAAAAAAAGTTGTAGTACTCGAAAGATAATTTTAAGTTTGACCTGAGATATAAATCAAAGAAACTCTTTCAGTGCATTGTCATTGGAAAAACACATAGCAGGCATAAGGTGCTTGCAATACATTCTCATTTATGACTCCTGTACAAAGGCAGCAAAAGACATTACTGATACTGTGTAAGGCCAGGAAAGAGGTGAACTCTTTGGGGCAATGAAGGCGATAGATGAGCACTCTTAGTAGAACAATCATAGCCTCAAGGTTTTTTGGTTTGTTTGTTTGTTTGTTTTTCTTCAATAGCAAGGATAAAATATGAACCAGAGATGCATGGGACAGGGTTATAATTTGTATGGGGGTGGGGAAGGGGTATCATTATACTTAGGACATAATGAATTATATTCACAGCATCATGGTAAACCAGAAAACTGAACAAATAAGCTGGAAATAAGAATGAGCTTGGAACAAGTTCCTGAAACAAATGCTAACAAAGCAGTAGGCTAAACCTTTTAAGAGCTTCCTTGATACAAAGGAATTAGGCTTAGTGGATAAAGAACTAGCTTCCAAACCTAGAAGATCTAGGTTCAAGTATCACTTTTTGCATGCAATGGCTGTTGGACTGGGCAAATCACTTAATCATTCAGTGCACTAGCTAACTTTCTGTTACAATAAGTTGAAGAAACAATGCTAACCTGCTTTGGGAGAAGACCAGGGATTTGCCCATATTAATGAAATCACAAATCTAGTCTTTATTCCAGTGCTTCTTAATACAAAGTTATTAAAGATCTTTAGCTTTCCCAATCCTCATTGCTATATTAAGGATCCACTGAATTTTCACCTTTTTAGCATGTTAAAATGTCAGCTCTGTATGGCATCATGGGGTCTGCATGAGTTCAGCCTTCTCATTTAAAGATGAGGAAAGCAAGGCTGAAAGACTTAATATGGCTTTTAAAAATGGGTGATATCACCCCCTGGATGGTGCTGGAATGATCCACAGGGATGATAGTAGCCTCAGGTGCAATTGGGGGTTCTTGAATAAAAATAAGGGGGTGGTAAAAGCATGAGGAAAGAAAAGAAGACATTTTAAAAAAATCATTCGTATACGTTTCATTTGTTGTGTAATAGAGTTAAAGTCATTGTGATTACATTATTTTCAAAATAAACACTAAATGCAAGCTGCAACCCATCAGTGGTCAAGTCTGACAATAGGTTTTTAACAAAAGTGTTGGCAGGCAAGAGGGTATTGCTCATTGTTAAGAAGTTCAGTATGCATAGGTGGGAATATGTGTGTATAATAACTTGTTTAAAGGACAGTTACATGATGCAATATTCTGTCATCAAAATTTCAATGCAGGAAAACTCCCAAAATTTATAATAAATTATTAAATTTAAGGTGTGTCATTTAAAAATATTTTATATGTTTTTTTAAATGACTTTAAAAAACATTAAAGGATTTAGGAAAGGAAATTTCCAGGTGGGTGCTGAACAAATTCTTGTTTTTTAAAGGTGGTGGTAGGCCAAATAAGGTTAGGAACCTCTGACTTATCCTTTTGCTAGTTGCAGAATGAAGATTAGAATGAGGGCAGAATGAAAGCTCAAATCTTTTAACTCCCAAATTAGCTGTTTTTTATCCACCACACTGATTTTTAGCAGAGCTTTGATAATACATCTACAAGGATGTTCTCTCTACGGATTTTAAGATTAGTACAGTACATAACTACAGAAGGGAGAAAATGCCAAAGAAAGGTGATGAGATATAGTTAAAATGACTGATAGATAGACAGATGCATAGATAGATAGATAAATGTATGTATGTATATATGTATGTATGTATGTATGTATGTATGTATGTATACACATATTTATTTATATCTATCAGCCATATTCTGTTTATCATCCACGAAAGTAAGTGCAGGTGATCATCTGGTGATCTGAGAAAGCAATGGGAATTCATATGACCACAGGGATCCAATTCTCAAATAAATTAATTCCACTGAAAATTTTGTTCATTTTTTTCTTTTTTCTATCAAAAGAATTATAGCCTTAGAAATTCAGAACTACATCTGACCAATGAACTCTTTTTAAACTTTAGGAAAAGCATTCATTAGAAAAACTACCTCAACCACCCTTTCTGTTCCCTCTCCCCCCAAAAACACCAGACATAAACAGGTGAAAATTTCCCAGGAGAACATTATTTTTGTCAGGTAAAGGAGCTTCTTCCATCACCTGTTGCTCTGCAAATATGCTGAAAAAGAGAGAGGTTATGATCCCTAAACCTAACAGTTGTCCAAAGGGGAAACAGAACAGCTACAGTGTTGAAAACTGGTGTATTTCAGCAACACAAGAATTGTGTTTTACAATAGAACAGTATTAATACCTAGGGACTACCCCATCCAACTGAAACATCTGGCCTTCAATGTGTATCTGGATTTCTTTACATTTCATTTCTTGCTCGAAACCTGTCTCTCTTCTCCCTCTCTACCCTTTCTTTGATCCCAAATTCCTGCCTTTTCAATCTTGGTTGCTGGCAAAGGTGAAGGAAGTCATGGCAATGAAGTCTCTGGACTGCACTTATTGGCTGGGGTTGAGCCAGCAGAACATTCTGCCAGGTGCCCCCTTTTGACCCCAGTGTGACTACAATCTTGATCAAAAGAGAGTTTTCTCTCCTGGGAGAGGAGATAATGTAGTCTTATTTCTGACACAAAGCATCTTCTTCCCTTAGGCTGCCAATTCAGCTGTGGTCTGAATATAAAATCCTCCAGAGATGAGCAGAAACCACCAAACTTTTTTCTCTTGAAGTTTCTCATGAGATGCACATATTGGCAGGAGAACAGAACTTAAGTAGCTGTTTCCAGCGATTTTCAGCCCTTGCAAATACTAGAAGAAAAATTCATGGAGACTTTTTCATCCAGCAGGGTCTTTAGTTGAGCATTTTAGAGAATTTTCCATTGCTTCTGACTGCATAACATAATTTTGTGACTAAATGAATACTTGCACATCTAAAACCTTTTGGGACCACTAAATTCATTTTGAGATGAAAAATTTCCCTTGTGTTAGACACCAACATATACCATTTATTGTAAAACCCTAAAATGTCCTCCCAAATTAATATCTGATGTAAAAAGAAGCATATTTCATTTCATTTGTGGTACCAGTGAGTCAAACTAAGCATAAATACATTTTAATCATAAATCATCCTTAGAGGTGGAACTTTAGAAACCATTTTTAAAGAAAATTGGGATTTTGTGATACAAATATGGTATTGAAAGCTACACTGGGAAGAGCCAAAATAAAGAAAATTATAGACCAATTTCCCTAGTGAATATAGATGTAAGATTTTTAAATAAAATGCAAGCAAAAAGATTATAGCAACTTTTCATGAGAATAATACTTTATAACCAAGTATTATTTTTACCAGGAACCCCCAACTGGTTCATTATTAGGAAAACTTTCAGCATGATTGACCATGTCAGCAACAAAACTAACAGAAAACATATGATCATCTCAATAGATTTTTGACAAAATACAGGACTTATTCCTATTAAAAACACTAGAGATCATAGGAATAAATGGAGCCATACTTAAAAGGATAAGCAGCATCTACCTAAAGCCATCAGCAAGCATTATATGTAAAGGAGATAAGCTAGAAGCATTTCCAAAAAAGATTAGGGGTGAAATGAGGATGTTGATTATCACCACTATTAACAATATGGTGCTGGGAACATTAGCTTTAGCAATGAGAAGAAAAAGAAATTGAAGGAAATAGAGTAGGCAAAGAAGAAACAAAGCTATGACTCTTTGCAGAGGATATGAGAATCATATATAGAGAATCATATCTAGAATTTCTCTTTCTGTCTCTTGCTGTTGGGCTTTGTTAGTAATATACAGAAATACTGGTGATTTATGTGGGTTTATTTTATATCATGCAACATTGCTAAAGTTGTCTATAATTTCAAGTAATTTTAGTTGATTAGATATGATTCTTTATATATGATTCTCATTTCCTCTGCAAAGAGTCATAGCTTTGTTTCTTTTTTGCCTATTCTGTTTCCTTCTATTTCTTTTTTCTTCTCATTGCTAAAGCTAATGTTTCCAGTACCATATTGTTACAATAGAAAGCTATCACTCTTTGTATTCATACATATATATATATATATATATATATATATATATATATATATATACCCTCCTATGTAGACATATGTGTATGTATACACACACACACACACACATATATACAAATTTTACATTCCCTTCACCTATCCTAATACTGAGAAAAGTTTCTTAAGTTATAATTATAGTTTTTCCATGTAGGCATGAAAATAGTTCAACTTTGATAAGTTCCTTATGAATTCTTTTCCATGTTCACCTTCTCATGCTTCTTGTATTTGAAAGTCGAATTTTCCATTCAATTCTAGTTTTTCATCAAGAAAGCCTGAAAGTCTTCCATCCTTCCCCCTTACTTTCCTGTAGGGCAAGATACCCAATTTAGTGTATATGTTATTCCCTCCTTAAGGCAAATTCAATGAGAGTAAGCTTGACACATTTGCTTTTGCCTTCCTGTTCTTCCCCTCCATTGTGACAGTTTTCTCTTGTCTCTTTTATATGAGATAATTTACCGTATTCTGTCTCTCCCTATTTCCTCTCATTATTTTCCTCTCTCAACTATTAATTTTATTTTGAAAATATCACCCCTTCCTGTTCTATTGATCCTGTGCCCTCTGTCTATGTATACCTGTACACATTTATGTATTCATATGCACATATACCTTCCTATGTAGATATATATGTGTATGTGTGCACATACACTTATATAAATAAGTACATAAATAAATGAGTGTATACACACACATTTATACATTTATATTCCCTTCAACTATCCTCATACTTAGAAGTTTCATAAACGACTATCATTTTGCCACGTAGGCATGTAAATATTTCAACTTTGATAAGCTCCTTATCATTTCTTTTCCCTGTTTAACTTCTCATGCTTCTCCTACTTCTTGTATTTGAATGTCTAATTTTCCATTCAACTCTGGTTTTTTCATCAAGAATGCTTGAAAGTCCTCTATTTCATTGAATGACCATATTTTCCCCTGAAACATTTTACTCCGTTTTGCTGGGTAGGTGATTCTTGGTTTTAATCCTAGCTCTATTTGATCTGTGGAACATTATATTCCAAGGCATTTGATCCCTTTATGTGGAAGCTGCTAGATCCTCTGTTATCCAAATTATGTTTCCAAAAAATTCGAGTCTCTTATTCTTGGCTGCTTTTAATATTTTCTCCTTGATCTGGGAACTCTGGAACCTGGCTTTAATATTAGCAGGAATTTTCTTTTAGGGATCTTTTTCAAGAAGTGATCACTGAATTCTTTCAGTTTCTATTTTTCCCTCTGGTTCTAAAATATCAGGGCAATTTTCCTTGAGAATTTCTTGAAGGATGATTTCTAGTTCTTTTTTTGATCATGGCTTTCAGGTAGTCCAATAATTTTTAAATTATCTCTCCTGGATCTATTTTCCAGGTCAGTAGTTTTTGCAATGAGATATTTCACATTGCCTTCTAGTTTTTCATTTGTTTGGGTCTGTTTAAGAGCATCTTGATTTCTCATAAAGTCATTAGCTTCCATTTGCTTCAATCTAATTCTGAAGGAATTATTCTCTTCATTGAGCTTTGGAAATTCTTTTTCCATCTGCCAAATTTGGCTTTTTAAGACATTCTTCTCCTTATTGGCTTTTTGGGCCACTTTTGCCATTTGAGTTAGTCCATTTTTTAAAAAATATTTTATTTTAATTTTTTTAGTTTACATCATTTTAGTTTACATCATTCCCCGAGATTTTGAGGTACAAATTTTCTCCCCATCTTTTCCCTATCCCCCCTCAAAAAGCCATCCCCTTGTATGATCACCCCCCCAATCTAATCTCTCCTATGTCCTCCCCCATCACTCCTCTAACTTTCCAATAGGGCAGGATGAATCTCCCTTCCACAGTGCCTGTGAATCTTAAGTTCCAGTTGGATGTTGTTAATAATAATAGTAATAATAATTGTATATATATGTATATGTATACATATATATTTTTAACATTTGATTATAGAGGTTTAAATTCTAGATCTTTCTCTTCTTCCCTCGTCAGCCACCCCCACTGGAAGAACAAGCCATCAAATACAGG